>OZ012703.1:57215158-57945889 GCA_963942595.1 Cylloceria caligata | reverse complement strand
CGGGTATTACACATTTTCTCGGCATCAGCCCCATCTGCGGTTATGAACCAACAAACGGTATTTTCATCGTCGGCCCTGCGAGAGAACCAGATAGAGCCGTCGTATGTCCATCGTTACAATACAGTTCAAACGGTGATACCAATAGCAATACAGACAATGAGGAAGAAGAAGAAGAAGAAGAAGAAGAACATGAAGATGAAAATGAAGAAGAAGAAGATGGAGATGAAGATGAAGACGAAGATGAAGATGAAGATGAAGATGAAGATGAAGATGAAGATGAAGAAGATGAAGAAGAAGATGAAGAAGAAGAAGAAGAAGAAGAAGAAGAAGAAGAAGAAGAAGAAGAAGAAGAGGAGGAGGAGCAATTGTAATTCTTACGTTACACGATTTATATACATAGTATATAGCTAGCGACAATCAAAAAGTTAAATAAAATAAAATAAAAATTCTAATATATGGTTTAATTATGCTTACAGGTGGACAGACTGGCGATGGAAGGACTGCTATACGGGAAGGTGATATTTTGCCTCCTGGTGAACGCTTCGGTATCGACAATGAGCAGAGCTGATATCTTCCACGCTTTAGGATGCAGGGTCGAGAGACAGATTTATATAGGTATAGATCATCTGACATGGTTCGAGGGCGATGTACGAGATATTCTCAAGCGTCTTACAGAATCGTGCGAAGGACATGATTATGCGGGTATGACTCTGAGCGTACCGTCTTTTGCGCAAGGACCTGTATGGTTATCATTTCGACCAGCTCGTGATATCGTTCCTGACGATATATGACGACTAATCAATAGTGTATCTCAGAGCGCGCGCGAATTTCGAATAGACGCTGGTACATGTAGAATGACGACATGTATAGTACAAGGCGTCGAAAGCGCCGGTGTGGGCACCAGACTTACATACGAGTCTATAGCAAACAATCATTTTTACGCATAAGTAATAGCGATAATTTGTGTCTTCAACGATCCCTTGTCAGAGCCCGAGCACATGCCGAACGCGGTCAAATACATACGGGTGAGCTACACAGACGATGGTGTCAAATTCAGACTTCGAGGAGCGCAATATTCAGCAGCGATAGAGTTCACGCGTAATGCAGGGGTAACGACATCGTCTAGAGGGTGCGGTGTGCGTGAAATTCAGCTCTTTCAGGAGTACTTGGTTCACGAGGGTATAGCGATTGTTGTTTATGAATTACTCACCTTCGAAAAACGCGTTCCGGCTCTGTAGGTGTGGCGAAAATCCGTACTCTCTGCAATAGGTAAAATTAATCTTACACTCTTTATTCTCTATTACGAACGCTCTTATCACTACCAGCCGATATTAAATCTCGCTGGTGTGCTAGGTAGTCGGGGGTTCTGCACACAGTGTAATTCCAAGTATAATCGTGTACTCGAGCATCGCTGTAGCTATCAATGTGCTCGATGTAAATCCACTTATTGCAACGGCAATAGAGACTTTCAGCCTGAGTTTTGCACAAACGTTCGTTCTTTGGTGCTTTTCGCCTCGCTCATCACAAGGGTGAGCGCTCCGCGGATATCACGTCTCGTAAATATAGACGGTACAGCGTCTGTAAAGCATTGAAAATCTGTAGAGGTTGCTCGCGTATAAATAAAACCACAGATAAAAAGATGCATGTATGTGGTATATCGTTTTGTATTACATGCAGGCAAACTCGACCGACTACGTATGCGTGCACCTCTTAAGAAACCAGAGGCGCAAAAGGAGAAGAAAAAAGACAAGCCTTCCACGAGATTTTTATTTTATGATTTTGAGACGCAGCAACATGAACAATTGCACAATGATAAATCGACACGAATTCACGAACCGAATTTATGTGTTACACAATGCGTATTTATTACCTGTCTGGATATCATTGATAGATATAGAGATATAGAGAAATTGCCATTATCGCAAAAAGTTAAAAAGACTATCTGTATTGCTCATAATGAGAGAGGTTTCGACGCGCAATTTACTCTACGATATTTAATCGAAGTACAAATAACACAGTTGCCCTCTCTGTTTATGAATGGTACGAAGATTGTCTCGATGACGATTGGCGATGTCGTTTTTCTCGATAGTCTAAACTATTTACCCATGGCTCTTAGCGCTTTACCTAAACCCTTTGGTTTCGCTGATGAGGTGGCAAAAGGTATAATACATTTCCCTATTTATTCTACACACCGGAATATCAGAATTACTCAGGGTCTCTGCTAGCTCTGCATTTTTACTCACCCGATACCATGTTCTCATCGGATCGCGAGCGATTTTTAAAATGGTATGAGGAAGAATCGAGTCGCGTCGATTATACATTTGATTTAGCGACGGAATTTGTGCAATATTGTCGTACGGATGTTACGGTTTTGAGACGAGCGTGTCTAGTTTTTCGAGAGATACTTATACGTTGCGGAAACATGTGCCGCTTTACAGAAGCATTTACTATAGCATCAGCATGTATGAGAGTATTTCGAAAGAATTTTCTACAGAAAGATCGCATTGTGATGTTACCACCAGGAGGGTACTGCTGGGGCGATAAGCAGTCGCGCAAGGCCGTCGTATGGCTCGTATGGCTCGAGCGTGAGCGCAACTGCGTTATCGCTCATGCTGGACGCACGAGAGAGTATCCGCCTAATAACTGTCGACGGATACTACACGGATGCGGGGGTCCATGACGTTCTTCAATTTCATGGTTGCTTTTGGCATGGATGTCCGCGATGTTATCGCGTGAATAGAGATGCTCGAACTAAATTCGGCGATACAATGGATGAGCGATCCGAGCGTACCCTTCTTATTTCCGGGCGAATCAGATCGAAAGGGTTCACTCTAACCGAAATATGGGAATGCAATTTCGACAGATTACTCGAGAATAACGAGGAAATGTCGTTACATGTGAAAAATCACGCCATGGTCAAGCAGGCGCCTCTCGAACCACGCGATGCATTCTTTGGCGGTCGAACGGAAAATTTTGTAAGCTTGTACGACGTCGCGAATGAGGAGCAGATACGCTATGTGGATGTGTGCTCGCTGTATCCATGGGTGTGTAAGAATGGAAAATATCCCGTTGGACATCTGAAATTGTACGTAGGTGACGAGTGTCGAGAACTCGTAGAACTTGAAAACGATCTAAGTTTCGTCGAGGGTCTCGTGAAGTGTACCGTGGTAGCACCGCGCGATTTGTATATTCCCGTACTGCCTGTTCGCATACATGGGAAACTACTATTCCCCCTGTGTAGAAGGTGCTGTACAGATATGGACACATCCTCGGGCTGCACAGACGATGACACGATTGAGCGAGCGTTTGTATGACTCGACAACGTGACGAGGCGGTCATTTTGCCGGGTACATCGATACATTCCTAAAAATAAAACAGGAAGCGAGTCGACCGCCAACAGACTTTAACGATGACGAGGAAGCAATAGCGCGTTTTATAGCGTTGTACAAGGAGTCTGAGGGTGTATATCTCGAGCGAAGTGCTTTGCAGTCAAATCCGGGTTTACGTTCGCTCGCAAAATTGGCTCTTAATTCATTCTGGGGAAAGTTTGGTCAACGTGAGAATCTCACGAAAACCGTTATCGTTTTTACGCGCGCGGAGCTAATGAATTTACTAACGAGCCCTGAGATTGAGGTGACGGGAATGCTACCGGTTAATCATAAGATCATGTATGTAAACTATGTGAGCAACCGCGATGCTATCCAGCCATCCCCGACATCAAACGCCGTGATTGCAGCATACACGACGGCACAGGCACGCCTAAAACTATACATTTATCTTGAGGGGCTCGGGCGACGAATATTGTACTGCGATACGGACTCCTGTATTTACGTGAGTCGCCCAGGTGGCAACGAAGATGAGCCGCCAATCGGTCAATTCCTAGGAGATCCCACGGATGAATAAAGCGAATACGGGCCAGGTAGTTATATAAATTCGTTCGTTTCGGGAGGACCAAAATTTTACGCATACCTTGTTCGTAAACCCGACGGTACGATTATTGAATAATGTATAGCAAAGAGTATCACGATAAACTTTACGAATAGCCGTCACGTAAATTATAACCCATTACGATCTTTCGTGACAGGAGCTAGGAGCGTACCTATTATTCAAAAATTCGACACTATTCGACGCACGGAATTTCATCATGTAGTAACGCGTAAAGAAACGAAATCATGCGAACCTGTTAACACGAAGCGAAAGCGGCACGGGGTGTACTTTATTGTGCCGTATGGGTATTGTGAAATACGCTAATTAGTATAACGCAAAAAAGTATAGTTTTACGGTTGAGTTCGCGATATTTTAAAATAATCTTTTTGTCGATTTCATGTATCGTTTTTACTATGTAAATACATTTTTTTTAAATATTGATTTGTTATGTACTGTTCAGTTTTCACGCTTACCAAGTACACACTCAACTCATGCACACGCTACAGTCACAATCATCTGACGCCTCGCGTCATATGGTATAGCTCGCAGGTATGCTATATCGATTTATCGACCGCGCACTCATGCATATTGTCCATCTGCTCACATCCTCGATCGAAGCTCACTCAAGCGGCCAACGCTGTTAGCGTGGCCCCATCGGCAAGACCACTCATAAGTCTCGCCTTCCATCGCTGACAGCAAATCAAAAGCAAGCTGTGACGCACGTCCGTCTTCTTGATACTCTGCCGCGTGGTCGACGGATGTGGACATTGTTCTCACTCGAGTCGCTCGCAGTACACGTTCCCGCGTAAAACTCACAGAGATATTCACTCGTTCTAATCACTTTAGTGCGCATTCATTTCTATAGTATAGTACATTCTTGGTCAAATCACCCGTGTTTCAACTCAGTGTTAGTGAAAATCATAGCAGATGACCAGAACCATAGAACCATTCACATAAACGTCAACGGCGTGGTTCGCTCGTTGGCTGCACAGACGCCATTCTGCTTAGCACCGATCATCGGCGTCCGGACTCTCATCAGCCTGCCGTGTGGCATTATTCGAGCTCTACAATCAGACCTTATCACCAGGATCAACCACACGGAATCACCAAGGCAACTCAGAGGCCTGAGACCCACTCACCAACAGTACATCAACACGCAGGCCAGACCAATCACAGTAATATATTTATCATAATCAACAGGTATTTTTTCATGCAACCAATGTTACATAATTTCAATAAACATTGATTTTATTATTGTTAATTTACTGAGTTCATTTAATTATTTATACTTGTCACCAGGATCCTTAATCTTAATATTCGCATCTGTCACTCGACATGCTACGTGCGAATGTATCGACTTGCTACCTGTCGATAGATTAGATATAATTTACTCATACTCACTATCATACTCAATTATCATTCATGTTTTGGTCCTTAGAGCCGGATATAATGTACTCACATTCATTAACATACATGTACTTATGTATTTAGTATAAAACCGTTGACTGCTCGTTCTTTTTGTGCTGCTATTCGTAACAGCACCTGCTATCTCTCTACCGTTCCCTTTTGTTCTGACTTTCTCATCGTTGATTCCTTTCGTCCCGTCTTTCTTATCGAGTGTTTCCTTTTGTTCTGACTTTCTCGTGCTACCTCCGTGGATATAATATTGCTGTTTAGAATTACATGATTCGTAAAATTTGCACATAGAGATGTATGCATCTATACTATAATTCTTAAAGTGTGGATTCCGTCCCTTAAACTCCTCCTAGGCGGAGCGTGCTAGGAAGGTGATCTTGGACATTTTGGAAAGATCTCCTGATTTCTAGGTCAACGCAACTATTTTCAGCTCTTCAAGTTGAGTCCTTAAGGAGTTACGGACATTTGAATTTTCTAAGAGTATTATTGAATTTTGACGTTTAATTTCAATTTTTAAAAAAGCAAAGTTATTCTTCGTAGTAGGTACAGCTTGCGCTTTTTAAAAAAAAAAAATGTTACTATGATACGGTGAACGGAAATGTCTGTTTTTGTTTGATTTGGTTTTACTTAAGGTAACGATACTAAAAATAAACCTGGGCAAAGCCGGGTACGATACTGGTAGTGAAATAAAAATATTGCTTTATTTGTGAGAAATATAAAAACTATCGTTATTTAACACGTTCACGCCGGGGCCGATTTTCATTTGTTTTGCTGTGAGGCGGCGCTCAAATTAATGTGTTTATGTTATTGAACAAAACTTATGTTTATGATACGTTATTAATTATAATTGTAATTAAAAATAAATGTTTTTAATGAAAATACGTAATTATTTAATTAAATTAAATTATTTAATTAAAATACGTTAAATCGGCGCGTACCACCGGTGGTACGCGCCGCCCGATGAGACAATCTAGTGCGGGCCACCGGTGGCCCGCGCCGCCCGATGAGACAGTCTAGCGCGGGCCACCGGTGGCCCGCGCCGGCGTGAACGTGTTAAGGCAGGATTCTACTTTGAGATTTTGAAAAAATCGAATTTTTTTTAATTACATTTTTCGAAAGTAAATATATTCAAGAATATTCTCTTCAAATTTTAGATCGATTGAAGTAGTCCAACTGTACTTTTCCGCCCCTCAAACGTAACTACCTGAGCGCGCTAATTCGACGCGCTGACCCAACCGTTTCCCTGGCTTTGTTCGCTCGAACAGCTGCTGTCCTTTTATAAATATCGTTTAACTGCTTACCAACTGTAATGAAATGTTTATAGTTCTCTATCTAACCTATATTTTTGAAAGAAAAGACGCGTAAAAACGACACGCTACTGTTATTTCAAAGCAGCAGTCGTGTTTTGTAGCCTGGAAGTGAAACATCTCCGAGTGTGACTTTTGTGAATTTATTTTCTGTTCACGATGGATTCAAAGAAAACCCATCGTGAAGATAACCCTGTTCATAGGCATCCAGGATCAAAATAAAAAAACGTCGCTTTCATGGGAACAGACACACCGATGAAGAAGGCACAGTTTACGCGCGTACATCGGCAGCGAAACTAAGAAAATCCAACGATAAAAGTTTCGATGTGAAAGTAACGGATAACGGTCCTTATATCATAGCATTATTCAATTTTTTAGTTTATTTTCGTTGCTATCACAGATATTACAGTGTAATGTATGTATAGATAAAATTTCGTTTTCGAAGTATGGACAGCGTGGCCTTGGTTTTAAAGTGTGTGTCAGTTGTAAGTGTAGAGATAGGCACATCAACTCCTGCCCGATGATCGGTTCTGGATATGAAATTAATCGTCGAATTGTGTTCGTGTTTCATTTGTTTGGCGTTGGAGTTAATGGCATAAATTTGTTTTGTGGACTGATGGATCTGAGCGCAAGCTTCAATGTTACAGTATATTACGAAATAGTGGAGAACATCAAAGTCGCTGTGAAAAGTGTATTCGAATTAGTTCAAAGCAAAACGATCAACGAAGAAAAAAAGTTGAATGCCGAGAAAGGAAATAGTGAAAATCTGACGATTTCTGGAGACGGTTCTTGGGCAAAAAGAGGCTTTACTTCTCTCGTTGGCATCGTATCGCTGATTGGAAAGTACAGCAAGAACATTTTCGACGTAGTTGTGATGTCTACTTTTTGCAGAGCATGCAATTATTGGAAAAAAAACCAGACGAGATTGGTTTTGCTGCATGGTATGCTGAACACAAGTATGATTGCAGTGCAAATCACGAAGGGAGTGCCGGCAAAATGGAGGTTCACGGTGTCATGAAAATGTTTTTAAGATTGTTAGAAAGGTACGGAGTGAACTACGGTTTCTACATAGGAGACGGCGACTCAAAAACCTTCAAAATGTTGCTTGATACTTTTCCATATGGCGAAGACGTTATCGTGAAAAAGTTTGAGTGTGTTCTGCACGGAACAAAAATTCAATTGAAGATATGCGTAACGAGATCGGGGCCGGTTTTTATCACAAGATTTCAACCGACTCCAAACCGCAGCATACATACATACTGTCCGGCCGGAGCAGATTCCTGCTGCAAATATCGTAAAGCCGAAGCAACCAACACCTTTAAAAAATTTAAACACCCTCCGCCACTTGCTGAAGACGTGCAAGAAGTTCTGAAACCCAGTTACGAAGATCTAATGAACGATGAGTTGCTTGAGAGATGCTTAGGTGGAAATACTCAGAATAATAATGAGTGTTTTAACTCTACAGTTTGGGGTATGGCACCTAAGCACATTTACAATGGGAAAAAATTGTAAAAATTGCGTGTCTTATGGCAGCATGTATTTTTAACGAAGGATTTCAACCGATATTGAAAATTATGGAGGTAATGGGTGTTGGAATCGTTGAAACTGCCCTTCAGTAGGCCAGTAGCTGTGACCGTGAACGCATCATTAATGAGAACCGCCGCTCGACCGAGGCTACCAAGGATAGCAGAACAAAGCGAAAAAAAGGCAAAATTAGAAGAAAATTATCTTTTGGAACGGTCGGAAGGCATTTTGTATCGTGCAGGCATCGCTGATCGCTTTTATCTCGAAACTACTTTTTTACACTGCTTGGAGCTAAAATTTCCGAACCTACTGAACCGATTGTAACGAAATTTTAACCATATATTCTGGACACCTATAGCAACCGGCTGAACTAGAATTATTTGAAAATATTGATTTTTACTATTTTTTCTTTTGGTTAAAAGCAGTGAAAAACATCAAATTTTTGTTCTTCCTACTTTTTTCGCCGCCATTTATTTATTTTTGCATGTACATAAAAAATTCTAGTTCAGCCGGTTGCTAGTGATATATCGAATTTAAAAATTCGAAATTTTTCTGTTTCAGATTATCCATTTTAAATATTTTAACACCACCATAGATCCACCTACTAATCCAGGCGTTGCGTTCAAATGATGTTTTTGTATGCTTAAAGTGCATAAAATATATAATACATTTTTTTTTCACGTATTTCAAGAGTGTATTCATTAAGGCAACGAACCCTACATCAATATCTTTATTCATAATCTTATAAAAAATTCGTAAAAATAGCCTTTTTCAGGTGTCCAAAGTAGAATCCTGCCTTAATTTATATATGGTGTAAACATCAGCTTATACCGCAGGACCGCGCCTCAACAGCTAGTATAAGCGCTGCGCCTTATCAGCTCGTCAAAGCCGCGAAAATAGATGATGCAGTGGGGTCGCCGCCGTCGCGCTATAAGGTTATTTAAGGGGGGAAAAGGGTCGGAAAATGGGTGTTTTTTCTTTTTTTTTCTGATACTACAACTTATAAGAAATATTGTCCGAAAATTTGAAGTCATTAAGAGCAAAACTTTTCGAGTTATAGATAATTGAGTCTCCGGGCGCTCTGTCTCCCTTGACCGTCATGAGACTTTAATCGCGTTTTTCTCAAAACTTTTTTTTTAAGTCGGCAGTCAAAATTTCTCGAAAACGTTCGGACCAATTTTGCCTAAACTTTGCACACTTCTTTTACATACCGAATACTCGGTACTGAACGAAGAATTTTTTTTTTCAATTACAACTTATTTTTTAATTGAACATAAAGAGCAATTTTTGGCAACAATCAGAGTTTTTTGATTGGACCTTTACTAAAAATTCAAAAATGAATATTTTGTTAATTCCTTCGTTCAAATCCAAGATAAACTTATGTACTAAGAAAATCTTTTTGGTTTTTTAATTTCGGATGAAGCAATCATGAGTTATCCTGACTACCGCATGCAAACTTTTTTTTTAGGTGACTCGGTTCTCACCACTACCACTGGCTTATTTTTCAATATTTTTTAATGAAAATTTAGCAGAATATTCTTAGAATAATGCTTAATAATGTAACAAATTAAAAAAATATTAACTAATAAGGTACTCTGAAAAAAAAATCACAAAAATATGCTTTTTTTTGTATCTCAGACCCTTTTACCCCCTTAAGAGTCAGCTGACTGATTTTGATACACTCATCGATATGCATACACGTTGGAAACATCCATGGACAGCCGTGATTATCGGTCCTACGGGTTGTGGTAAAACATATTTTGTCAAAAAATTCTTTAAATACATGCGCGAAATGACGGATGTCCCGTTCGAGCGTATACTTTTTTATCACTCAGAGTGGCAGTCCAGGTATTCAGAGTACGGTGATAAAATCGAATTTCGCGAGGGTTTACCGCAAGCAGTAGACTACTCGAATGATACAAGACCTAACCTTGTGGTCATTGACGATCTAATGCGCGAGGCATCGAACAATACCGTGGTCGATCTTTTCACCAAGGGTAGCCATCATAAAAATCTTAGTGTCATGTTCATCACGCAAAATGTCTTCCATCAGGGTCACGGGCAGCGCGATATCTCCTTAAACGCTAATTATATCGTTGCTCAAAAATCCGCGAGATCGCGCGCACATTCAGTATCTAGCCCGTCAGCTATGTCCCGAGATTCCGCGATTTTTTCAGGAGGTATATTTCGATGTAACAGCTGCACGGCACGGCTATCTATTATTGGACTTAAAACAATCGACGCCTGATAATTGTCGATTTCGCGCCTGTACATTTCCCGATGACCAATACCATTACGTTTACGTGCCTCAAAAAGCAATAAAGGTTCGCGATGCGACGCGCGATGTACCAGTAATGCGCTTGTAATGGCGTTGCGCGGACCTCTCGATAAAAAGCAAATAATTATATTGCAAGCGCTGTGTTATCTGAAGCAAGAGCAACGACGTGCAATTTTGCGCAAAACAAAGGTAGCGCTCGTACGGTGTATATGCGAGTGTGCTTCAAACGTTTTACAGGGAAACGTAAGTCTGAACAACGTGCAAAAGAATCATCTTCGAAAGCACGCGACAATTCTTCGACGACTAGCCGCCAAAAGGGGAAATTGGAGCGGTAAGAGGAAGATCATCGTCGAGCACTGTGTCGGATTTCTCAAGTTGCTTCTTGTGCCTGTCTTCGTCTATAGGAGCCATGGAATATGCCAGAAAGATGGTGCTTATTCCTCATGATAACATACATCGTCTCGTTGGACTCGCCACTACTTCTGCTACTACTACTACTACTACTACTACTACTACTACTACAGACCCGTTGCCCTTCGTACAGACTACCGGTACACCATAATCGCGCCTCGACTCTGAGCTGAGTGAAATTCTAAACTCTCACTCGTACAAGAGCGAGAGAGAGAAATGGATAGCGCAGGTTTTCCAGCGTTATCTTCACTTGATCGAGTACGATAATACAGTACCGAATATTTTGGCAAAACGAAAAATAGCAATACTCGATAGGCACGAGAATAAATTCACCGATGTTTTAATGAACAAAGTTAAATCTCGACTCAATAACACACTTATTATCAATACCGTACCAAAAAAATGTAAATCTAAAGCAATATCGTTGCTTCGCAATTTGGGTCGCAGCGCCGTTAGTAAAAAAATGACATGGGATCGTAACGGTGTTGTTTCCATAGATGGCAGAAGAATTTCAAATTCCAATATCGTTGATCTTGTTAACGATGCTATGCGAGCTAGAAAACGCAAGAAACCCATCGGTCGATCTCACTTTGCCAAACTCCTGCGAGCGATGCAGATGCCACGCGAAGTTATCGGCAATCCCGAGTTACTATACGAGCTTACACCTACATCATCCTCGACACCGCAGCGGCGTCTTATTTTACCACGCGATAGTGATAGTACGAGTAGCAGCAGCAACTCACGGTGGAAAACGACATCATCGAGGGGCAGGAGGCGGAGGAAAAAGAGGACGAACAATTGCAAAATATCGCACAAGTAGAGAGCCAACGACACCCCCGTGAATATCGATCCCCCACACAGTTAGAAAAGAAAAAGAAAAAGTATCCATTTAACTGTTCATCGTTAAAATTATGAAAATACTTATAAAAATAAAAAATCTAGTATGACACCGCTCATCCTGCCTCCTATTCTTGAGCAAAAAATTTGGCCCAGGTGGATCGAAGAGTAGCGCGTAAAAATGTTTTCATATGGCTCGAGACATAGGATTCATTCAACATGCATCGTCTCGTGCGACGACGATTTCCCCGTCATACGTACAACGTGAGTAATATAGACGATGTATGGGAGGCTGATTTAGCTGATCTTCGCTCGATAGCTACGTACAACGATGGGTACGCATATCTGGTTGTTGTTATCGACGTGTTGAGCAAATACGTGTGGGTCGAGGCTTTGCGTGACCAAATGAGCGCAAACGTGGCCCGCGGTCGCGCACGCATACTCGCATGCAGTAACAATCGTCGTCCGCAGCAATTGCAAACTGATCGAGGCAAATAATGTATCTGCACTCCATTTCAGGAAATTCTTAACAAAAAGAATATCGATTTTTGCGCTGCTCGTAACCCTGATATAAAAGCTTCGATTGCCGAACGCTTTAATCGCACAATAAAAGAGCGAATGTGGCGTTACTTTACACACACGCGAAATAAGCGTTACATCGATGTTATACAAATTTTTTTTATGCTTATAATCACACTAGACACAGCGGGATGCGTATTCCTCCGAGCAAGGTAACCCTCGAAAATGCCTCTTTAGCCCGAGAAAATTTAGTACGGCGTTACGACGGTAACGCGAGAAAAATCAAAAAGCTTAAATACAGCGTCCGTGACTTGGTACGTATCAGTACAGCTAAAGCAGCATTCGTGAAAGGATATGAGCGTGGTTGGAGTAACGAATTATTCGAGATTCAACGAATATCAGTGAATCGCCCGCTATCGCAAGGTTACTAGGATTCTCGGAAGAGGCCTGTAGATCTGTAATAATAGAACCGCATTGTGAATACACAGGATCGAGGCCTGCATCTCTCGCCGGTGCTAACCCGGGCAGCATGTTTCTATACACAGATATCTGTGAGAGCTATATTACAGGCGATGTACAAACACCCCTCTTACGAGTTGTTCCCATTGTCTGTCAGTATGATTTGATAAAAATTAAATCGTTTTCAACGCCACGATATATACCTCTCTTGCTCACCAATTTACACACTATCGAGATCGATATAGATGGTAAGAGACGAGTTTAGAAATCCTATACCATTCAAACAGGGAACGTTGACTGTGACACTACATTTCAAAAGATCCCACGATTGATTACGCCGCTATGGATGATATTGACAGTGTACAGCACAGATGTCGGTGATAGCCGGTGATATCCTCGGTGATATCCTCGATAAAAATATAGCTGTGAAAGATGCTATTCGCGAGAGAGCGCGAGAATCAGGCAGTAATCTCAAACGCAAAGCGTCTGAGAAAATTGACACTCTCATGCGGGGGTCTGGTTATAAAAAGCACAAAATTTCGCGAACTCTTCATTCATCGAACGAACGTAAACCACGAGGTATCTCCCGTAAAAATAAAAGTGTAATAAAGAGAAAAGTAATAAAGAAGAAGAATAATAATAAGAACAATAAGAAGAAGGAGACTCGTCAACGAACGGTTGCAGCTATTTTTGGATAGCTGAAACAAGATGGCTTTTCTACATGCGCACTCGTGCGAGTGTCTTAAATAGGAACTTGAATTATTTTCACTCCCACCGACGCAAACTACTATCGAAGGCTGCAATTGGGTGTATTATAAGCCAATTCCTTCTCTAACGGATTATTCACCTATTGAATTTGTTATTCCTGGACAGGGTGATGAGTATATCAATCTCGCGTATACTATGCTTAGTCCGAGAGTAAAAATAACATCACCTTCTACAGAAATTGCCGCGGGTACAGCGTCGAAAGTAAGTATTGGCCCTGTTAATAATCTCTTGCATTCTATGTTTAATCAGGTGGATGTATACCTGAATCAAAAACTAGTTTCACCTCCAAATAATGCCTACGCTTATCGAGCGTACATAGAAACACCTTTGAATTACGGTCCAGCAGCCAAAAATTCGCATCTCACGAGCGTTCTCTGGTACGATGATATCCCTGGTAAAATGGATGATATAACATCGGGAAATACGGGTCTTGTAAGAAGAAAACCATTTTTTAATGTCGGAAAAACTGTAGACTTGTTCGGCCATCTGCATTGCGATATATTCAATCAGAAGCGGCTCCTATTAAACGGTGTCGAGATGCGATTATGGCTGGTGCGGTCTAGAGATTCATTTTGTCTTGTGGGCGATACAAAGAATAGTCAATACGGCTTAAAGATTCTGGTGGCATCGCTTCTCGTTCGTAGATCAAAAATAGCACCTGATGTGCTGCTCTCGCATGCTAGAACTCTGGCAAAATCTACGGCTATCATATATCTTCTTACAAGAGTCGAGGTAAAAGCCGTTTCAATACACTCCGGTGTTCATGGAGAGACTATCGATAATATCGTGCTAGGTCAATTGCCGAAGCGTATAATTATCGGTTTTGTCGATAACAAAGCGTTTAACGGCGACTTCAGTATAAATCCAATCAATTTCAAAAATTACAAGATAAATTACCTCTCGTTGTATGTTGGTGCTCAAATATCTTCGACACCGTTACAACCTGCTTTCACGAAAAATCATCTGTATGTGGATGCTTTCTGAACGTTGTTTTTGGGAACTGGAATACTTACCGACGTTTCCTGAACGACGGTAATTCGATCGATCGCGATAATTATCGCGATGGATACTGTCTGTTTGCTTTTGATTTGACGCCCGATCTTTCGGCGAACAGCAACTTACATTGGAATTTAATAAAGCATGGTAGTGTGAGATTAGAGGTACGATGTGAGGATGCGCTTGCTTCAACGGTAAATTGTGTAGTCTACGCGGAATAAGATAATGTCCTTGAAATCGATGCCGCTCGGCAAGTAATGGTGGATTTTACCGGATAAGCGAAAACTGTGCTGATGTAGGAATAAAATTATTTCGTGTTAAGAGACGTAGAAGAGTCTCTGTGAGTAACTGAAAATGACGTGAAAATGGATATCGTCGTGGATATACAGAGAATGCGTGGCAAAGACCCGGAAATGATTCCGAAGAAAATTGCCGTGGTAGCAGTGGATAGGCCGCACTCTGCTCATCGGATCGTCGCACCACCGTGTCACTTTGCCGAATTACCGCAGTATTCGAGATGCCAGAATAATTTTCTCTCAAAATATTTTCACGGTCTTGAATGGTACGAGGGCGATGTGAGCTGTAAACAAGCATACGCTAACTTGCGTGAAATTTTGCGAAAATCAAGACGTATCTATACACGCGGTCACGAGAAGGCTATACTTCTTTGCGATATCACGAGTCGTGAAATTTCTAACCTGGAGGATGAGGAGGGCGCCCCATCATACACATTTATGCCGAAATCTTTGCGAAAATGTTTCAGGCACGCTACGATAAACGATACAGCGTCTTCGCATTGCGCAATGCGCCAGGCTTTCCAAATAAACAAATTGGCTTCGCGAGCACCCCCTTAAGAGAGAATCATACATGGATGTTTGGTCGGTTGATTGGTCGATTTGTAATCGAGGACTTGTGCGTTGGGTTGTGCTGTGTGGTTGTGCGGTATCAAAGGGCTGTGTGCGGGGCAATCATCGACGTGAGTGATGACGGGTGCTGCGAGGTGCTGCTGGTCGATTTTGAGGAATCGTTATACGTCGACTGGCCGCAGCTATTTCACCCTGAGCCGCCGATTAGTGTGTTAACGGTGTTGCTCGTGAAGTGTACGGTATTCGGCCTCGAACATTTAATTGACAAGGACGGATATCTAGATTAGATCGAGGAAACGTGCGGTAATGATACGCTGATCGGGATACGCATGCGTACCCCTGACGGTGCCCACGCTCCATGGGTGCGGGTAATCCACATTACCCGGGTGCGTAGCTGCCGATTTTTATGTGCGGGTAAGTGAATGAGTGAGTAAGAGAGAGAAAGAGAGAGAGTGCGTGCGTGCATGCGTGCATATGTGTGTACCGTGGACTAATCATTGTGACCGTCACCCTGGAAAGCCGCCGTAGATGCCGCCAACACAAGGGTGAGTTATTCATTTTATTCCAAGTATGTGTACACCTTTGCTCCATCCTGCTCTTACCTCTACTCTTCCTTGTTCACCAGAGTACCCACACCACCTCACTTTACCATCTCCACGCTACCGACACTGGTTAAGCAGAGTTGGCAGCGCGGCGGTGCAAAAGTGAGGTGGTGGGGGTAGCTGCGTGGTGGAGGAAGGAGTGGGGATAGGAGTGGGATGGAGCAAAGGTGTACACATACTACTGTTGCTTATACCAGACAGTTTTTCGAAGTAATAGGTGTTTTTCGTTTGCCTCAAGTTACTACTTAGCTTGTTTCTGAAGTGCCTGAATATTACTAGTGCTAGAAAACTACCAGTTCGTTTGGCTTTTTTATAGAGAGTATTGCGTTTCGTAATACGTAATTTAAAGTCTTCAGAGAACCACGGCGCACACTGCTTATTAACATGAAAAGTCTGCCTAGGCGCATGGATATCTAGAGTTGAGACATGTTCATGGCTAAGGGACTCGGTTAATACGTCAATATCATTGTGGGTAGAACAATAATCATTAGAAAATATATCGTTTGACTCGAATTTTGTAGCGAGCATGGCCAGAAATGCATAGTCATTGAACCGTTTAAACTTCCGGCGAGAAATAATGCGATCAACAACGGGTGCTATATCGAACCGATAGTATAACTCAATCAAATCATGTGGAAGAATGAACGGGATATCAGATTTTCTATACGTAAGTTGCTTCTTTAGACGATATATTATAAAAACATCAAGCAAGTAATCCACCGTAGGGATATAATGTGTAGCTTCAGATTCCACAATGTGTAATGATTAAGTTAGGACGAATTCGCGAAGGAACGTCGCTCCATAGTTAGAACTAAGTAAATTACAATTAAGATCACCACTTTTTATAATGTTTTTTATAGGAGGATGATAGATGAGTAAACGAATCGATGAATTCACCAAATAATAACCCTTTAGGTATTCTGTACACTGACGAAATAAGAACGACTCACGATTTCGACACCTATTTCTAGCATAATAAATTCTGGAGAGCTAGAGAATTGACTAGGAGAAGCAGTTAGTAGCTTAACCTCGAGTGGTTCATGTACGTAGCATGCAACTCCCCCTCCTCGTTTACCCTCTATATCATTACGAATGATTAAATATCCATCCATATATACTAGTGTGCCAGGTACTGTAGAATAAAGCCATGTTTCTGCTATTGAAATTAAATGGTACGCATGAGAAGAAACATAGGCTCTTATTAAGTCTATATGATGCAGTAATGACGTAGCATTAATTTGCGCAATTTTTAGATGAGTTAGTGAAGCTCCTTGCTCATTATAGTTAGTGGACGTGTTAACTGTGTGACGGACATTGACAATTTCTGGTTGAAGTCAAACCAGCTTTTCAATGTTCACCTCTGTGTGAGTCTGAATGATAGGTGTCTGATCAGCTTTGCGGACACATATTGTAACGGTATTTTTACGTTAACATTAATTTTTTATCTTCCGAGGGGAAGAAGTCGGGCTCGAATATAGGAATAATTAATTCAGACTTCTGAGTAGGTAAAAGTAGCGTTTATTTAATAAGTTAATCAGGAAAATGTTGGTGTTCGGTTTATTGGCACCGTTTGTCAGTGCAATTAATTTCCAATATGCTGATATACCATATGTGGTAGTTCTACGATCTTCTTAATCTCTCGTTACGCGTAGCTCCTTGGCACATTGAACTGCGTCGTCTGCTATTAGTATAACTCGTTGCTAGTGTGCCTGTCACCGGGCATGCACGCTCGATTTACGCACGTGAATTCGATTTAAAAGGAAATGTGTCTATTTGGGTGTTTCTCGTCCGTTTTTTTATATAGATTCTACCCACTGGTGCTCCGGCTGTTTCCGTGGACCGTTCTCCTGTGACAAAACCTCAGTGCCGCGAGTTGTCGTTTTTCTTTTGTCTTTTTGGTGTAGTGAAGTTGATACAATCTCTCATACGAATGTTTGTATGCAGCGTGTCGTGAATACCTATCTTATGCTATATTCCCTACCGTGTCTTGATTGTTCTTATAATTCTCTTTATCTCCTGATTGTTTCACTTGCATACTACCCGCTTACATACTACTCGCTTACATACTACTCGCATCTCATCCGCCTATCTACTTATAATTAATAGATGATGCCTAATTTTAATCTAATTCTCGATTCACTTATTTCTACAAATTGTTTATAATATCACACCTGCTTAATTGAATTTCACTTGAATCCTTTAAATTTATTAAACTCACTCGCCTGCTTTTTCTCCTTCACATGCGTTAGTGTCTCACTGAGTTTGATAACTTGCCAAAAATATAACTTATCTGAGAATGCACCGACTATTGTTTTCTCGTTTCTTCAAAAACGTAAGAGCTTGCACACGTAAGCGAGAACTGCCTCTTCCGCAGGCGCTTTTATAGCCTGCCCCTCCGCCTCATTCCCCCCCAAAATAATAATTTCCTACTCGAATTTTGTAATATAACGCGATTTGATCATTTCTCGGATTGTCGTCGTCGCGCCACCCGTCTTCCCCTCGCCGCCACGCGAGGCCAGCTGGTCGCTGATCTGCTGTTTTCGGCATCGAGGGAATTCCTTAGGCGTGACGCCGGTTTTTTACACCGAACTTTGCTGTGGTTCGATGAAGTAATCTTTCCTATTGTTGAGGCGACTATATAATAAAGCTTGCTAGCGTGTGTAACTATGTTACAATATAGTACCAGATCTCATCCAGACGTATTTGAAGCCCGACGTGGCGGCCCTTGCCTTCTGCCTTCATTTTACACTCTCTGGCGCCGTTAAGAAGCAAAATTGCCGCATTTGGGGAACGGAGAATCCACACGAGATCCATGAAACACCATTGCATGACCAAAAAGTGACTGTTTGGGCCGGGGTTTACGCCAAAACCATCATTGGGCCATTTTTCTTCAGAGAAGGCGAAACAGTCGATGGGAATATATAGGTGGATGTTGGCTCATTATGTCTGCCTACAAATGCGGGAAAAAGGTCTGGACGGTTACTGGTTTCAACAAGGCGGTGCGCCATGTCACACTTCAAATCAAACAATGCAGTTTCTGCAACGAAAATTCCCTGGATGTGTGGTGTCAAAAAATGGCGACATTGACTGGCCACCCAGATCTCCAGATTTGACCCCTCAGGACTTCTTTTTGTGAGGTTATTTGAAAAGCAAAGTGTACGCCAACAAGCCTCAGACCATTGACGAGCTCAAGGCAAACATTTGTGCCGAAATCATCGCTATACCGCCCGAGATGCTCGAAAAAGTGATGGAAAACGCAGCAAAAAGGGCACATTTTGCTTTGGCTAATAAATGTGGCCACTTAATTGATGTTGTATTCAAAAACTAGTCCAAATAAACTGTAAAGGACCAAATTAAATAAAAATACCTCATATATGGAAATCGGTTGTTTTTTTAAAGTTATTCAATGTTTACATACCAACATAAAACATAGCGCACCCTGTACATACAGCTGATATTATAAAGGTTCAATGTTTACATACATCGACAGTCATATAACGACGTCGTAAACGAACGACGATGAACGACGACGAGCAAGAGACAGAAATGTTCAGTGGATTGGTGAACCTGTGTTATCATAAACACAGCTGGTAAGAATGCACACTCTTGCACTTTTCCATACCATTACTCGAAGACGTTAGCGACACTAGATAAACAAGACGTGATGTTTTGATGATTTTATACCGGTAAACGTCAGTTCTGCACGTGTGACGGACTAGTGTGTCGGTGCGGGACGGATCGTCGCGGTATCTGCCAGTACTCTCACATCGACAGTTATGAAAGTTTTATTTGACAGTTAAAGTGTAATAACACTGGTATTAATACTACATTTGTAATAATCTTATGGCACATGATGCACTAGACTGGCTTCACAGAATAGTATTATTTTTCACATTTTTAGGGCATTTATTTCCACGGTATAAACAAAAGAAAGCAGAGCCGAATTGAACACGACTTTTAAGTACCGTTGATCCAGTCGACCAGACAGAGAGAGAGAGAGAGAGAGAGAGAGAGAGAGAGAGAGGTATAAAATCCTGACAAATTATGAATCAAAATGCAAAATATATTGAGCTTTTCACTGCTAACTCTCAAAAGTTCACTCTTGTATTTGTCTCAAAATATCAACGTTCACATTCTGGTGGAATCCCTGGTTATTAGTTTCATTGAAAGGCACTCGCTTTCGTTGAGAGGCCTCGACCGTTGGGAGCGGAGGAGAGGGGGAGATATTCACCACCTTACATTGGTCCCTTACATTCGTAGGGCGAAGAGGAGCTTATTTTTATTGGTACTAGAACTTTTTATTTTTATTATTACCTTTAAATTATAAAATAAAAAATTGCCACGTTCGGTATACGAATTTGAAAATAATTCGCAAATAACAGAAGGCGCTTCATTTAAATCGCGGGATAAATTCGTTTTGAAGGTGAATGAATTTAAGGGATTATACGCAGTTATGAGGCAAAAAAAGACGGTTTTTCAAGGATTTATCCTGAAGAGACTTTTGAATTTAATAACTTGAAAATTTTTGTGGTTATAAATGTTGATTATAGAGGGCGCTGCAGGCGTTCCCGGAACCTCCTCTAAAAAAAGACGATTTACGGTGTACATCGTACCTCAAGATTGAATTATCTGAAATCAAAAAACCAAACAAATTTCGTTAATATATTAGGTTATCTAGTAATTAATCGGTCGGCTAATCAAAATATTGAATTTTCACAAAATGGCGGCTTCTCAAAAAAATTGTTTCGATTTTTTATGTAAAATTTGGCCTTAAATTGTTATAAAATGGAAAATAAGTATCGGATTGACAAAAGGAACGATTAATTACTAGAAAATGTATCTAAGAAGATTGTGTTAAAATTTTAGACCGATCGAACAAGCCGCTTTTGAGATATCGTGTACACCGACTTGAGAAATGCTGTTTTGAGAAAAACGCGTTTAAAGTTTCAAAACCGGTTCACACATAGAAAAAATTTTTTTTTTTTAACTTACATGGTGTCGTCTATTCCAGGGCCATATAATAAACCCTCCATTCCTTCAGCAGCCTCCAGCAATTCAATTTGGTGCTGTCTTCGAGCCATCCTTCCCTCTCATGTCGCTTCGTGCGCTCTGCGCTCGGATAGCGTAACGCGCTCTTTGTCCTCTTTTTGTACATATGCATGCGCATTGGGCCCCAAAGACAGTCCCATTGCATTCATATGGTACAAAAGTGAAATTGAACCTTCATTAAACATACCGGCGGCGATATTTGCGGCCATTTCAACAATTTTTGAGCCACTCGGAATGATTTTCTGCGTAATTTTCCAGATGATTTGGTTGTAACTCTCAGGTACAAGGAAAACACTACTACACTCTCACACAATGTATAAGAATACAATACACAGGTATATAAAAGGAGCAACGGTCCAGGTAAACAGCTGCCGCTTGAGCCTCTGCCCCACCTACTTTCAAACGCGCCGAGGCGTCTCTACATATATAGGTATAACTCCGAAAGTATTGCTCGGATCGACTTGAAATTTTGTGTGTATACTTTTGAATATATGTACATTACAAAAATGCAATAAAAAAAATCGATTTTTTGAAAATCATAACTGCGTATAACCCCTTAAGAGCGAGAAGAAAAAGCGTTTATAAGGGTGAGCCAAAAGCTTGGATGCCAGCGTGGGTTCGTGAGCATTATCTGAGTTGACGAATCGTTTGAAATTTAAATTATGTACGTACTAGTATCGTACCCGGCTTCGCCCAGGTTTATTTTTAGTATCGTTATCTTGAATAAAACCAAATGCGATGATTTTCAAATAGAATTTGTATTTATTGAACGTTTAAACATTATCATTGAAGTATAGTTTCTTAAAGTCAATCCTTCAACATCTGTGTATAGCTATACCTACTACGAAGAATAACATTGCTTTTTTAAAAATTAAAATTAAACGTCAAAATTCAATAATACTCTTAGAAAATTTAAATGTCCGTAACTCCTTAAGGACACAACTTAAAGAGCTGAAAATAGTTGCGTTGACCTAGAAATCAGGAGACCTTTCCAAAATGTCCAAGATCACCTTCTTAGCACGCTCCGTCAAGGAGGAGTTTAAGGGACGGAAATCCACACTTTAAGAATTATAGTATAGATACTTGTACGGAAGCATGTATCGTTCGTGGGCTGTATGGCCTACTTTTCTACCCTCACAAATATGCAAAGATGTGAAGAAATAGAAGGAAATAACCTAAAATTTTCTCGTTCCATATTGGTGCTTTAATTTTTTCTTGTTTCTTTTTTTAGGACGAGAAGAACCAGATACTGACAACAAACGCATGGTTAAAGTTGGTGAGTCAATTAAAGTATAACCAATTTTATTCAAGATCTCACATTCTTTTTATAAATACTGCAGCATTTTATAAATTACATTACATCACTCTTGTTGTGGTAAAAGTATTGACGTGAATAATTATATGTTGGGATAATATTTTTTTTTTCAGTATTGGACAGGCGCAGCTTTTTGTGGACGTGTGCGTATCTTATTTTCACTGCACCTACTTGATTGTCATACTTATGCGGTACCAATAAATATCGCTAACTCGGAGCGTTCTCGGTAATTTACAGTGTACAAATCTGGGTTTCAGTATTTTGTATTTGAGTCTGTGTGAAAAGAAAGAATGTGACGAGGGAGTGAGTTGTACTGTCTGTGTCAAGAAGGCAATATGCTGCCAAAGACTTAAGTGTCACATTGCAGACGAAACAGGAACTCTGAGTCGAGTGAAAGGTGAGGGTATGACAGTTCTGCGAGTATTTGTGCACGGCCGAGATCGCCAGGGTTCGACAGAAGAGCGCGGGTGGTTAGTGTGACGAATCGTGAGGCAACTCTTAAAACAAAGAGTACATAGAATAAGAGTGTGACTGAGATGGGTTTTGGAAAATAAAGAGAAAAAACTAGAATGTGCCTGGATGGACCTGGCTCATTACACGCTGTTTTGTAATATTCAGTTACTTTACTTTTAGAAATATTCGTTTTCTGTAAACTATTCTGCTACATGATTATGATTCTAGAAATTAGGGAACTCGTCCGGGATCATGTTGTTGAAGACAAAGATATTTTGATACGTGGTGCAAATAAAAAGTATAAGTGGTGGAATACGTGATGCAAATAAAAAACATAATTGGTGGAATTCGTGGTGATGATCGGTATCTATGCGTAATAAAGACATTGAGTGCGGTACGCAATAAGCAGGAGGCTAATCAACGGATTTTGCGTAATGTATTTGAGGTGTTGAAAGTCAAAGACGTTGACTGTGATACGTAATCGGCAGACGTCCAATCGACGAAATTCCTGTAATGTATTTAAGGTGTAAAATGGCGATTCTGAGTGAAACGACTTTGGCACCTGAGACTATGGACGTCGAGGAAATAAGAAGTTACATGAGTTTGAGCTATCAACGAAGGGGTCCAAAGAAATGCTGATCGAACGGTTGGAAAGGGCTCTCGAAAATGACGACAAAATGGAGAAGGCCCAATAGCTTACAGCTAATAAGGTAATGAGTAAAAAGACAGAACTGGTCAGAAGACTGAAAGTGGCTCTAAATGAAGATGAAGTGAGCATTTTACAAGATGGTAACAGCAGCGATGACGCAGAGGATGCGATAAGAAATGCACGTCGTGATATTAAAAGGCAAGATCGAGACGTTGATTATCCATCCACGTTCCACGTTGACGTTCAAAGATGTCAAAGACGCACTAGAAACTGTGCGGGAATAATAATAAAACGAAGAAGAGTGTGAGAACCCAAGGGCATGATGAGAATGACAAAATGAAGAAGCAGAACCAGATGTACGACGCAGAAAAATGTAAACGTTGTTTCAATTGTGGCAGTAAATCACATTTGAGTACACATTGCCCGAACAGAGCAAAATACCAAAATGTTTGAAGGGCGGCGAATTTGGACGCGTGTCCAGAAAGTGTAGGAACAAGAGGAAATTCTTTATGCTGAAAAATGAAAAAAAAACGAAAGAGACGTTGTGATGCAATGAAGTCAAGGGATAAGAAAACATATAAACAGGTCAAAATTTTGGGCAAAGAAGTTACAGCTGTGCTAAATTCAGGTAGCGATCCACATCTGATGCAGGCATTTTTTATATGTGGCATGGAACCCCGAAGCTTGAGTCGAAGACAATGTAAAATTCATATTCTAATTTACCGTAGTTCCAGACGATATTCTCGGAAATTATTGGAGGTGACTTGTCTGATCACGCCGAAGTACGTGTAAAACGCAGACAAACCTTATTGAAGAAAATTAATTCGGAGAAGAATTTAACAGAAATAGCAGACAGTGGTTGGACAGAAGTGTTGAATATTAATGTATACCAAGATCCTGAGAACGAGTATACGTTTCGATTCGACACGTGACTGATCCAGAGATTAATAGTTGATAGAATTAGCTGAGAATTACACGCCGAAGAAAATGAATGATACAGGTGTCAAGATGCGTATTGTGTTGCAATATGATGCACCTGTATTTCAAAGTTCACGACGACTCTCAGCTAAGTAGGAAAATCAAGTGAATGAAAAATGGATTAACGAGGAAGTTGTAAGACGAAGTGTAACGGACGTTGCAAGCCCTATAGTATTGGTGGAAAAGAAGGATGGATAGCTAAGACTCCAAGACTGGATCGACTCCAAGACACAAGAGTATTTTCCACGCTAGATTTAAAAAATGGATTTTTCCATGTACTAGTCGAGGAAGAGAGCGTTAAGTACACATCGTTTGTTGTGCCTAGCGGATACTACGAATTTTTGAAGTTGGATTTTGGACTTAATGATGTAATTCATCAGTGGTTTTTGAAAACATGTTAGAGCATTTTTCCGTTCGTTGATCACTACCGGTGTAGTATTGGTTTATTTGGACGATTTGATCATTCCTGCCAAAAACGAAAAAGGACATATAATAAAGGTAAAAATTGTGTTGGACACGGCGAGTCACTATGATTTAGTATTAAACTGAAAAAAGTGTAAGCTGTTTGCAAGAAGTGAAATATCTAAGATATATTGTGGAGGCCAGACAGATTCAACTGTCCAACAAAAAAAAGTTAGCGGTGTCAAAGTTTCCAATTTAAAAAACAGCGAAATAGGTGCACAGTTTTTTGGGACTCGCAGGGTATATTCAGATATTTATCCCTCAATGTTTGGTGCAATTGCGACCTTTATCTTAGTTGTTAAAAGGCGGTGTGAAGTTTGTGTTTGAAAAATAAAAGTCGACGTGTAAAAAGTTTAAATCGGCGTTGGTCGAAGGGCCGGTATTGAAGCCGTATCGTGTTGGAGGAGAGCCTGAATTACACACAAATGGTTTTATGGGTGATCTAGGCGCTGTATTACTTCAGAAAGACCTAGACGATGGTAAGTTGCGCCCCCCGTCTACTATGCGGATTGGAAGACGACCTCCGCTGAATGCGTCAGTCCACAGCGAGATATCGTAGAAAAAACCATAACCGTTCTGGCTCGCTACACGCTGTCTTTGTATTATTTATTAACTTTAGTTTCAAATATATTTATTTTTCTGCACTAAAATATCCTGTCACATGATTATGATTCTATACATATAACGTACCATAAATACAAGTGCAAGCGTATAGGCACCAAAATATCAAAGTCTGCACGAGGCCTCGGATCTCAACGTCGACTTACCTATATTATTTAGATCTATGTATCTGCTTTTCGACGCCTCTGAAAGAAAGGACTGTAAGCATCGAGAGTATCTGAAATTTGTTATTTCTCTCACGGGAATACAAACAAAAGAATGAAGATGGAGAGAAAGAGAAAGAGAGTGAGAGACAGCTATTAAGTGTTGATAAAAGACTGACAATGAGTCATAATCAAGATAAGAACCGTTTGATCCTTGGCAAAATACATCCTCAACATTACGCGTCAGCCATTTATAGGCCGAATCTCCGGACAAGTTTGTGCAAGTCATCGAGAAACAATCTTCGTTTGATGTTTGTTGCTGACTTGTCGAGGGCCAGTACAATACTGACGCATGTTCAGGACAAGAGTCGAACGGCCTCAAGCAAAACAACGATAAATTCACAATAATATGCGTGAGCCATCTGTTGGCCCAATCTAGGCATATATTTCTACGTATCATTGCACAATATACGCCGTTTTTAAGTTATTCCTGAACTAACTATGCGTGAATCCTGACGGAGTTATCAATACAGTTCAATACAAAAACTAGCTCGACTTCGATATAAGCGTTGTTGGATAGTACTCTTATAAAGGGTGGTTAAATTTTAAGGGCCGATATTGATTTTGAATAAAACACAAATTATTTAGGAAATTATTGTCAATTCTTTTTATTATGATAATATGGTATGGTTCAATTATGTATGGAACAAAATATCGGCCAAATGGCCGCCGCGACCTCGGCGGCACACCTCCATCCGATGGTCCAAATTTTCGATGACGCTTAGGCATAATTGAGGTTCTATGCCGTTAATGTGCCGAATTATCTCATCCTTTAGCTCTTGAATTGCTGCTGGCTTATCGACGTACACCTTTTCTTTCAAATAACCCCAAAGAAAGAAGTCCAACGGTGTCAAATCACATGATCTTGGCGGCCAATTGACATCGCCACCACGTGAGATAACACGGCCATTGAATTTGTCGCGCAAAAGAGCCATTGTTTCGTTAGCTGTGTGGCAAGAGGCACAGTCCTGTTGAAACCACATATCGCCCACATCCATATCTTCCAATTCGGGCCATAAAAAGTTCGTTATCATCTCACGATAGCAAACACCATTCACAGTAACTGCCTGACCGGCCTCATTTTGGAAAAAATACGGCCCGATGATGCCGCCAGCCCATAAACCGCACCAAACAGTCACTCTTTGTGGGTGCATTGGTTTTTCGACAATCACTCTTGGATTATGATTCGCCCAAATGCGGCAATTCTGCTTATTGACGAATCCACTGAGGTGAAAATGTGCCTCATCACTGAAGATGATTTTCTTCGAAAATTGATCATCCACTGTTGCCATTTCTTGCCACCATTCTGACCATTGACGACGTTTGGAATGGTCAAGAGGCTTTAGTTCTTGAGTCAATTGCACCTTATAAGCGTGTAAATGCAAGTCTTTATGCATAATGTTCATCAACGACGAGCGTGAGAGGTGCAATTGTTGGGCACGACGACGAGTTGAGGTGGACGGCTCTTCAGCCACACTATCGCGAACAGCAGCAATATTTTCTGCAGTACGAGCTGTACGAGCATGCACTGGTGTTTTAATATCTCCTACAGACCCGGTTTGCTCAAATTTTTGCACGATTTTTCCGATTGTACGCACATTTGGACGATTCAATTGACCGAAAAAATCACGAAGTGCACGATATGCATTTTGATTTGAACGCCCATTTTCATAATAAGCCTGAATAACTCTAACGCGTTGCTCGATTGTGTATCTTTCCATGGTTCAAAATGAGTTAGTCTGAAATTGAGAAATGTCAAATGAAATGCAGAAAAAAACTTGACGTTTAGGTGTGGTTCACATTCAACATCAGCCCTTAAAATTTAACCACCCTTTAATACGGATCAACCACTGGCCTCATACTCTGTATATTCTGGCGGCCAGTAAATCGAAGATAACATATATGGCACTTAACCAAGAGTCGTCTAAGACAGGGCACTGATAGGGCCTAGAAACTTGAAATTCTAGGGATATGTTCCCTTCGTGTCGTAGACGCTCACTAAGAAGGGATTTTTTGAAATTCCACCCCTAAGGGGGTGTACAAGGGTTAAATATGTTTTCACGTATTTCTCAATATCTCTTAGGCACGATGAGATATCGCCTTGGTTTTTGCTTGCAAATGTTACTCATACAAATGGTTAAAAACCAATTTCAGGATTTTTAGAAATTCCACCCCTAAGGGGGTGTAAAAGGGTAAAATATGTTTTTACGTATTTCTCAATATCTCTTAGGCACGATGAGATATCGCCGTGCTTTTTGCTTGCAAATGTTACTCATGCAAATGTTTAAAAACCAATTTCAGGATTTTTAGAAATTCCACCCCTAAGGGGGTGTAAAAGGGTTAGAAACTGTAGAAAGTGTTTTAACGGTTTTTTTTTAATTCTATCACTAAGGGAGTGTACAGGGTTCTTTTTCGCATATATCTCAATTTTCCTTGCAAAGGTTACCAATACAAATTTGCGTTTTCTCAAATTCTGTCAAGCATGATAAAATTCTGAGTTTATTTTCGCTTACGAATGTTGTTTACGCTTTTACTACAAAATATAATTCAGTATTTTGTCCTAAATAGCCCTTAAAAGGCCAATTTCAGATTCGGTTGAAAAATTAAAAAATTAAATAAATACCATGTCCAGCTCAAACCTCTGGTGCTAGAATCTTGGTTTTTGCTTACGAACGTTGTTTATATTTATAATTATAATTAATCTATAATGAATAAGTTACTTTAAACTTAAAATTCTGACTTATTTAAAACAATTTAAGTATAGATTTATTTGAGAAGATAATAAATCTATAATAAATTACTTTAAACTTAAAAATCTAACTTATTTGAAATAATTTAATCATTGATTTATTGGGGAAGATAATTAATCTATAATGAATAACTTCAAACTTTAAATTCTAAATTATTAAAAAAAAATTAATTATAAATTTTTTGAAGAAGATAATAAATTACCTTAAATCTAAAATTCTAACTTATTAAAAAAAAGTAATTATAGATTTACTAGCTGATTTACCTGGCGTTGGCCGGGTACACAAACAAATAGATAAGACCTAAGCAAGGTCACTCGATATATCTCACACCTTAAAACCACCCTGACAACATACCCTCTATCATACCACAAAAAATAATGTGGCTTTTAATAACATTTTTTAAATCAAATTTAGCTGTTATTCCCCGTATGATGTGGCACTCGGGCAACGCCGGGTAAATCAGCTAGTTAAACAATAAAAAAATTATCGAAAAATGCTGCAAAGAAAAATTGACTAAACTTACAACCACCAGTCGTGAGAGATGAGTACAGTGCATCCCATCGCTGCCACCAATTTGTTAGCGCAATAATCTCGCGAATACGGGGTGATGCGCAAAACTGCGTTTACGGTCGGACCATAAACACAGTTGAAGAGTTAATCACGACATTGATATTACGTTTATCTCGCAGTAAAAATGTCGACTACTATTCGGGAGAAATCTCGCGCACGCGTATGAAGCAGAACGAGATAGTCGGTTAGTTCTACGACCGGATGCAAATGTTGCTTAGCGGTGGACGCAGCGCGTGGAAAAGAGAATATGACGCTGACCCCCCGCACTAGAACTGGACCCTTTGTCTAAAATCGCCCTCCGCGCATCCATAGACGCGTTACCCACTCATATAAGTGACGCGGTAGACATGCGAGAACCAAAGGCCCTGGAGGACGCGTTTAAGTTAGCAGAGTGCCTCGCTATTCGAGACGAGCGGAAGCGCGCTGTCGTGAACGATTCCCCTCGACAAAAATCAACCGAGCCGTCGGTACTTTTTGCTAGGCATGACGCGAAATATAATAAATCACGTTATCCCTCGCCTTCGTACTTACGATCCTCTTGAACCACGTTTTTCTACCTGGCTCGTATTCTTCAGGTGCCCCACGCCGACCGGGCATATTACAATGAGCAACACCCTATAGAGAAAGATAGTCGAGTCCCTGTAACGACGGCAACCACACAGGATGTGAGTTGTGTTATTAGTGTCTGCGTGGCACGGGCTGCATTTGCTGCCCGTGGAACAGAGGATGGAGACGCGAGAGGGAAATAGGGGACGGGTGCTTGTACCGCTATTGCTGCGTGAGAGGGACGGGATGCACATGCTGCCCGTGGAACGGCTGGACTACTCTTCCAGCGCCCCCCTCCCGGAATGCCTCGCCAATCTTCTCTTGAAATAATCGTACAGAAAATTCGTCCGATAATTTAAACTTGCAACTGGTTTGCATCGGCCGAGAGGCAGCGAGCCAGCCGGATGCGAAGAAGTCGAAAAATCCGAAAACGGCGGTAAAATTCCTGCCGACCACTGAGTAGCGAATTTTCGTGGTGTCGAGGAGGAAGAGGTCGAATCTCCGGTGATAAAAATGTCGTCTCCTGAGCTGAAAAATGGCTACGACAATTGTTATTGCGATACAGGGTCCGATCTCACCTTATCAAATTATCTGCGCTCCATGGCAAAGTTCTCGTGGATGAGAGTGCAACTATGGAATTCGAAGGTCCAGCGAAATCAAAGGCTCCAACTCTTGGCACAGTGGAAATCCACTTCAGAGACGAGCTTACGATATTTTATTTTGTAAGAGAATTTTCCACGCAAAGCAATGGAGTGTTGGGTAAACATTATATGCGTCAGGAAAAGGCAGAAGTTTCCTTTCATCATGAAATACTCGTAACCGTAAATCACCCCATACGTCCCAAGCCCTTCCTCCGCACGAAGGAGGAATTTACACAGAATGGGGTCTTCGGGCGAAGAAACCCGGGCAAACACGTTTTCTTGGCGAAGACACGTTTGCGAACTCAGGTACCTCTGCCTACTATGAATTCCGATTTGTCGGAGGGGTATTTACCACGTGTCGATGCACCGAATGGCCTATTTTTAGAAAATGCTCTTATCAAACAGAAGAATGTCATTTGCCATGTACTGCTCGGCAATACTCGAGACGAAGATATGGAACTATCAGTTCCATCGGTCGAGCTGCAGCCTTTCGAATACTGTCGCTCCGAGTCGGGTTATAGGCCGGACGAAAGCGACTCCTCAAACGATGGGGCGTAGCCATCGACGAATCGAGTGGTGGCGATTTAAGGGGCCCTACGTCTCGACGGTCGAAACAATTTAAGTAAGAAAACATATATGCCGATTAGTCGAAGAATTCCCCGAGCGATTTAAATTGCGAATTGCCCTGTGCCGACCGGGTTTCTCATGGAATTCCCACGGTACACGAATTACCCATAAACACTCGACAATATGGGTTTCCTATTATCCATCGGGATGAGGTAGAGATTCAAGTCCGAAAAAAACTCGATAACCAGGTGATAGAAGAGTCTCAATCTCCGTATAATTCTCCTATATGCATAGTTCCGAATAAGGCAGATTCTCAAGGTCGACCTCGTATGCGCATGGTAATCGATTTTCGCAAACTCAATCTCCGATGCATACCTTTTACCGAATATAACAGATATTCTTGATCAGCTAGGAGAAGCTCAGTACTTCTCAACATTTGATTTAGCAAGCGGCTTTCAGCAGATCCCTATACACCCAGATGTTCGTATGCCAGATGACCTTAAGAACGCGCCAGCAGCCGTACAGCGTCTCATGGATAATGTGCTGTGAGGTCTCCAGGGTGCGGAATTATTTGTATACATGGACGACATAGTAGTATTTGCCAGGACATTGGAAGGACACGAAAAATAGGTGCGCCGCCTCATGAGTCCATTGGAGGATGTGAACCTCGTGCTTAAGCCAAATAAATGCAATTTCTTTAGAAAAGAAGTCGGTCATCTGGGTCACACAATGGGCCGTGACGGGTTGAGACCCGATCCAAAAAAATTATTGTCTGTAAAAAAATGTCCAACACCGAAAGATAAGAAAAACGTGCGACAATTTCTAGGCCTTACCGGTTTATATCGACGTTTTATTCCCGATTTTTCGAAGATGGTGAAACCTTTATCAGTTTTGACAAAGAAAAACGCGCCCTTCAGGTGGACCAGAGCAGCGCGCGGGACCATCCGATATATTTGCAAGCTCCTCTGCAGAGAACCTGTTATGCAGTATCCAGACTTTAGTCGGTCATTCATCCTCACTACCGATGTCTCTGACCAATCTGGGCAAGATAGACCCATCGCTTATTTTTCAAAAATATTCAGCCCTGCCAAATTCAATTACAGCACCACGGAAAAATACTGCTTGGCCGTGGTGAAAGCTTTAAATAAATGTTCAACCATATTTGTATCGGCGAAAGTCTAAATTGGTCACGGGCCACGAGCCTCTTACGTGGATTGGTTCGAGGCACGATCCGGGTAAAGGCTGATACGTTGTCGACTAAAATTAAGAAATTATAATTATGAATTTCTGTACAAGCCTGGTTGTCTGAATATTAACACGGATGCTCTTTCACGCAACCTGGTCGGTACAGACGAGAGAACCACTTTCAGTGATACAGAGCAATCTTCATGTACCAGAAAAATATGTTTTGACGAGGAATGCCTTAAGGATTTGGAACCCGTGCGACCGGTAGCACGTGGCGTGGGCCAGCCGAGACTAAATTCGGACCCACTTCGCGCGCTTGGAGCGAAGCAAACCGGGTCTTTAATAAAGATAGCCCTCAAAAAGGCTGTATCGGCAGACACAAGCGCTGTCACCATGCGTACAAGATCAAAGGTAGGGAAAGCGCCTATGGTCGCTCACGAGGACCCAAGTACGAGTTCCGAATCGTCAGATGTATCGTTCCCATACATCGACTGCATCGTAGCATGCTTCGCGCACTACTTCTTCCTCCACGAGTACCCGAGTCCGACGCTACGTTGCCTACCTTACTGCCCCCTGGTCCGCTCCGTCACAAGAGCGGCATTGCGGTGGCAAAGACAAGCCCTGCGGCCAACGACTCTGACGAAAGCACGTCCGAGACGGAGGATACTAGCGATCGGTCAGCAGCACTTGTGTGCCTACGGGACTCTTTCCAAGATTTCGAAAGATCCCTGACGGAGCAGGAGGACAAATTCCTAGCGGAAAAAGCTCTTCATGTAGATGCGAGGAGTGCGAGGGGGATTTAATAGATCAATTGTCGGAAAGTGATACAGTCGATGAGAAAACGTGAGATTTACTCATCGATTTGGACACATATGACGACAAAGAAGGCGATGCAGAGCTTGAATGACGCATCAGTATACTCTCTTTGCGCATGCAAGTTGTCACGGAGAGTAAGTTGAGCGAGGGTAATGAGAGAGAGAGAGATTGATTGATTGATTGATTTGTTTATTATGCCTTGGCAAGCCTTTGGCAAAATTATACATTCAAAAGTGATACAAAAAATGATACAAAAAAAAAAAAAAGTAAATAAAGTAAATAAGACTAAAAGTAAGATTAAATATAAATAGAAATACTATAATTAGAATATAAAATATAAATGAAAATATAAACAAAGAATATGCAATTAAAAACAATCTACACTAACATCGTTAACCCTAGCATGTATCTACATAGTTAAATAAATAAGTATAGATTCGATTCTTAAAAACTTCTAAACTCGGCGACGTAGTAATATTAGATGGTAATGAGTTCCAGAAATAAATGCCAGATAGCGAAAACCCTTCATGGTAAGTCGCTGTACGGTGAGAAGGGATGACAAAGCTTGATCGAGGCTGCCTTGAGGATCGTTCAACTGGAGTTGTTGTTCGTGTAAATAATTCTTGTATGTAGGCTGGTGTACTTTGACGGACGACCTTAAACATAGCTATACCAAGAAAGTAAAGACGTCTTGATCGTACTGTGATCCAGCCAAGTTGACGTCTAAAAGTTGTGATATGAGTGTCCCGTCGTAAGTCAAAGATAAAACGAATACAATGGTTGACAAGGCGTTCTAATTTTGTATTTAGTTCATCTGATAAGTTGTGGTAGACAAGGCAGCAATAATCTAATTGAGGGAAAATAAGAGAAGTGATAAGTAACTTCCTTACTTCCATGGAAAGAGCATTGCGATGAAACTTCAACTTGTGAATAGTAAAATGCACTTTTTGTGATATATGCTGTACTTGAGCTTTCCACGACAAGTTACACTCCATAGTGACACCCAGATTGCGGGCTTCGTTAACGAATGGAAGAATAACACCATTTAGTGTGATCGGTAATATTTCAGAGAAATCCAGCTGGCGGGTGTAAGAATTACTGCCTAGTATAAGAATCTTAGACTTAGAAATATTGAGCTTGAGACCATTTGTTACCGCAAAGTTAGCTATAGCATGGACATCTTCAGATATCAACCTAATGCCCTGGTTGAGTTGTGACGGACAACAATCAAGATAAATTTGGGTGTCATCAGCAAATATCATGTGTTGTGAATTTTGTAATGCAGAACCGATGTCATTGATGTATAGCGAGAACAAGAGCGGTCCAAGGACAGAACCCTGCGGAACTCCTGACGTCGTAGGTAGCCACGTAGAGCAGTCTCCGTGATCATCAATAACTGCTTGAGTTCTTCCTGTCAGATATGAGAAAATCCAGTCAAGAACCGAATGAGAAAGTCCGATCTTCTTTAGTTTCAAAAGAAGTTGTAGATGCGGAACTGTATCAAATGCTTTACTAAAATCAAACAAAATTAGGATGGTCATGCGTCTTCTATCTATATTACGCCTAACATCTTCGCAAATACGCAGAAGGGCTGACTGAGTGCTGAACCCACTACGGTATCCTGATTGACGTGCATCAAATATCTTATTGCTATCAATCCAATCAGTCAGTTGTCTATGAATAAGCCGCTCAAGTATTTTCGACACTTCAGACAGATTAGCTATTGGTCTCGTATCTGATGGTGAGAGAGGCTTTTTTATTTTAGACAAGGGCCGAAGAAAAGCTTTCTTCCAGTCCTGAGGAAACTCTGAAGATACAAGAGAGAGGTTAAACATAGCTGTTAGGATAGGGCAAGATACCGTAAGCGTAAGAGAGAGAGAGAGAGAGAGAGAGAGAGAGAGAAGATTTCTGACAAGAGCGAGAAGAAAGGGTGCAGACGCCTAGTCACGTGATAGTGTTCCCTCCAACCACTCCCCCCATGACCACAACGCACCGGCGGCGACTAGCCGAACACCTGGTCTAGGATTGAGGGTAAGGCTGCGCTGAATCATAGATCCATAAATGGCAGTCGATAACCGGGTCTACGCAGTAGATCCCATGCTTTGAATGTTTGCCGTTTGACAGGGAGCGCTGAAAAATTCCATCTTTACAAGATTAATTTTCCTGGGAGACGGTCGGTAGAGCCGCATCTTCACCCTGCTCCGATCTCTGTCGTTAAAATCGCTATCCTTTTCTCTTAAGAAATTTAAAAATAAAAGAAAAATGTGAAAAGTTACTTTTACTGTAGCGAAACTAAAACAGAAGAACTTCAACGTAATCGAAATTTAAAAATATAAATGCGACGTTACGTCACGACGTAACACCTCCCCCTTTAAAACGATTATTAGGAGAAGCCTAATAATCGAATCCGAGGGTGAAGCTAACAATTTTCCAATTATGCTTGTCGTATTATTCTTTTTCTTTTAACGACTTGTCTCTTGTAAGGTCTTGGAATCTATATGTGCTACTAGTTTTTGTTCGTACCATGACGAATTTTGTCAAACACAAAAAAAAAATCTTACTTTTAATAGAGAAAGTATATTTGATTGGCAACTGTTTGGCCATATTGCTATCCTGCTTTGGTTAAATAATGTTCTACGTTAAGTGTATGCATATATGCGATTATATTTTTTCGGACTTATCCGTACTTTGCTTAGTTGAATTATTATATGTTCCTAATTCTTAACTTAATTATTTCGTTGCTTCATATTTTCCGACAATAGGTGTTAAGTTGATGCATTTATCTATACGTCCCTTTAATTATAGGCATTTGTATTACTATCTTTGTCTTTTTTCAATATTTTCCTCCCTTGTTTATTTTGTTTATTCACATCTTGATTTTACTATTGTATTTTCTTTTCTTTGAGATCTTTAACCCCTTTTTTTCATTGCAACCGTACAATAAGCTAAGCGAGTTTTTTTTTTTAAGTGTTACTGTTTGAGAATGTTTGAATGTTCTGCTGAGCGTAGCGAGACTGCGCACTGCAGGCTAGCATGGGCAACTGCTTGCTGTTGCCACTCAGCGGCAGCACCACGCAGGAGCTGTGGATCCTACACTAGGTAAGCGTGCCAAGCAACAGGTCGCTGCGCGCAAGCGGACTACGACTGCTTGGCGAGAAAACGGCTGCTTCGTATAACGCAGCCATCTTGCGTTTTGCTCTCGACAGCTCTCTTCTCCAGCGGGTTCGTGCGTGCTCATCAAAGTTCTGTGCATCTTAATTAAAGTTCTCATCGTTCAGCTCGGCCGACCTACAGTCCCTACAACTCAGCCATCATATCAGCAGTGATATATCGACGTCGGCACACCAGTACATCAACATTTGGCTCATCTTGTCATGCACCCAGTGTCAGCTTCACCGCAAGGCCCGGTCGTGACAGATCTTCTCAGCAATTGCACATGATTAATATAATCGTGTGCGGTAAGACGAACGCCTCATTACTTACTTTTTTCCGAACGCCTCATCTATTCCCTTCTCTATACGCTTTTTCTATTTTATTCGCTATTTTATTTGTTTATTTATGTATATTTATGTGTCGTTACGTAGTTACAGGCATGAACAGAAGGAAAGATGCGATAAAAACTGATGCAGTATAACCGAGTTATATTGTCTAGCATCGATTATTATTTCAAACGGATAGAAGAGCCCGATTACTTGTAAGAGGTATAAGAACACCTGAGCGACAGACTCGGTACGAATGTACCGAGGTTTGCGGGCAATAGGCCATCGCCCTGTACAGAAAAATAAGAGTTGTCGCCGCTGCGAAATTCCCTCGCTGACGAAAACAGCGGGTCAGCGACCGGCTGGCCTTGCTGGGTGGCGAGGGGAAGGCGGTAAGCGCGGCAGCAGCGAACCGCCGAAGTCAGGAAATGCGTTAAATTCGAAATAAGAGCGAAATGATGACGTAGGTTTCAGCGGAGCGAGGGGAAGGCTATAAAAGGCCGGTATGAAAAGAGAGACGCTCTCTTAGCGAAATCGTTTAAACAGAACAGGTACGGAATTTGTGAGAAAAGATATGAAACTAGTGAAAGGTGGCGATAGACGAGGGAGTGCCAAAAGCAGAAAACGTAACAAATCATAATTGTGGAAATCCGCAAATAACCACAATTTAAGTAATTAATAAATAGAATAGAGTAGATTCGAAGGGAAATAAATACGTGTAGTTCAGTAGTCTGTAAGTATTGTTTATGGGAATTAGTGCACAAAATTACAATCGTAGAATAAGATGAAGTGGTATGGACTTTTAAACCGATGATATAAATAAAAGTCGCCGGAATCGTGTATGTGGAAGCAAGACAGAGAGAAAGTGAGACGGGAATAAGTGAGAAAGAATTGTACACAGAGTTCGTACACTCTGTCCAAGTAGTGAACGTATGCGTGTGGCTGTATGTGTGTGGGCAACGAGAAAATACCAAGGCGTTAATACGTATCCATAACTCGAGCCCCGAAATACCAAGAATTTCTTAGAAACGTCGAAATAATCGCTGAAATTGCGAAATTAAATGGTCATCGTCGAAAATTCTAGTGACCAAAATTAAAAAGTGTTTTTTTTTATGAGACTATTTTTTGGAATAAAGCCCTACTGTCAACCACTATGAAGTCTAAACTAATTAGTCCTGTGATCGAGCCCGAAATCCCCACGATAAATAAAAATATATGTTAACGATAAAAATTAACGTTACATTTGGCGCCCAACGTGGGGCTCGACACAGCTAAGAAAGACTGCGGCGGCGAGGTAGGACGCGTATCAGAATAAATAAACTTGGTGAGATTAAAAGATGGATACCGGCGAAAAAGCGAATCTTTCAACTGAGATTGAGGAATTGCGAATGATGGAGAGTTTGGAGAAACAGCATCGGCAGGAGGAGGGTGCTGAGGGTGGTGAAACGTATCTATGGGAATCAACAACAGCTGATCACCTGTTGGATGGTCGTCGGCTAAGAGATAGAAGGAATATACAACGTTTATCGGGAATTACGCCAATTGTAGAGAGTGAAGACTTGTTGGAGGAGTTAGGAAATCACCAGATGAATAGTGTAGACGGCAGTACGTCGGGGCAAAATGACAGGACTGCAACTATTCCACCGGACCCGATCGGTGTGAGGAATTTAATGCAGTTCTTGCAGGAAATAGAGGAGAAACGGCAGAAGATGGAAGAAAAAAGTGACGGGAAGTTCGCAGAGATCATAAGAACGCAGCAGGAAATCAGAGACGAGTGTGTGAGCACAATATCCGTATTAAGAGGGGCGACGAGGGACGCGTTGGAGGGGGAGATTGCGGCGGTGGAGTGCCGGACGGATAAGAAAATTAAAGAGGTCCGGGAGAGCATACTAGAAGATCAAAACGTCACAAATAACTACATACAACAAAAGGTCGCTGTTCAGAAGGTGACAGTCAAAAAACTGGAAAGAAGGACACAAGAGATGATGGCGGAGATTCGTGCGGCACAAGAGGTTACTGAGAACCAAAATAAAAGGATTGAGAAACTAGAAGAGTAAACACGGAGAACTAATACATCGATAAGTTTCGGGCAAACCATTGGAGGAGGACTGAACGTCACTCGACTATACACTACAGCCCAGAAACCACCAACATATAATGGTGATGGAAAGGAGAGACCAATGCGATTCTTGAAAGAATTTCGAGAATTTCGCATCGCAGGGGGGATCGAAGACACTGAAATTCGGCACGCGATCGGGACTGCATTAAAAGGAGTGGCAAACGATTGGTGGCTCATGGTGGAGGGCGCTGTACACGACCTTCAGACTTTCGAAGAAAACTTTCGGGCAAGATATTGGGCTCGCGACATACAGGAGGAGGACATACAAGGTCAAGAAAAATTTGGAATTCGGATCTTTTTATACTGAAGGTCAGGCGTTGACACGAGCCGAATATGCGACACGTGTCATCGGTAACGCTCGAGATTTGAGTGAAAAATTAAGTGATAAGGATATCATACGTCGTCTCGGAAAGCACTTCGACGAAGAAGTTCGGAGTGCCGTGAGAGTTCGCCAAATTTGCGACATTGATGAATTTTTGGAACTTCTAGAAAGCATGGACGTGGCAGGCCCACTAAATTACAGAAGAGTGACTGGTCGTACAGGGGGATACGTGTCACAGGAACAGCAGAGAAATTTGTATAGAGGAATGGCACGCGAGCAGACGGCGCGCCCGTATTTTCGAAATGAAAATCGAGAAAATGCTGCAAACAATGGTGGAAACAATGGCCCATTGTCACCAGGACGCCAGAGTGTTCGGGGGGATCGACAACCATGGCAAAATAACGGACCATGGCAACCGTCAAGACCCGCGTGGCAAGGAAACAGGTCGGAAGGTTTTCCGAGGCCGGAAAATAACAGACCAACAGGAACGGAAGTGTAGAGACAGGAGCAGCAGCAAAACGATCAAGTGAATAACATAAATCGTGGTGCACAGGGTCTGTTTGTGGCACACACAATTTCCAGAGAACCGTTACCGGAATGTTCGAGAGCAGGAAACACCAATTCGGGAAACGCGTAAGCGTTGCGCCCGAGGAAAATAGGGAGATAAACAACAACTTAGAGGAACGGAGCTCAACGCTAGAAGATGGAGAGAGGAAAAGCATTAGACAGAAGATGAACGCGAGGAAAAGAGAGAAGAAGAGAGAGAGGAATTTACGAAGAAGAGAAGAACGATGCAGGAATAACCAGCAGGCGGTGCAGAAGGTTGTAGAGGAGGACACCGAACGGCGAGGGCAGGCTGAATCAAGGAAAAGCCGAGTTCTGGAAGACGGTAAAGACTCATATGGGGAGAGGAAAAATATGGGTCCAGAAAACGTTGCTAGGATTCAGAGAGTACTAGATATCAGAGGGCCAGCACCGAAGGTGGACGACGAGGAAGAGGAGAAGCAGGTGACGTGTTCGACGCTGTTGGAAAATCCTAGGGAATTTTTATACGAGGAGGTCGAGGGTGTACGGAGTAAATGGTATGAGGAGGAGCATCCGAGATGTCCGGAAATACCGATCACGGTGGCTGGAATATCAAAAAGGAGTTTAATAGACAGTGGTAGCGAGGTGTCGTGTATCTCGGAAATGTTTTTCAAGGAAAATGAAGAAATACTACCGCTCGGATTAAGAGACAAGTTATGGTAAAAATGGAAACGTATGGGATGAGTGGTGATCTGCAGGTACTGGTCGTGCCAAAATTGGTGAGACCAGTATTAATTGGAATCGACAGTATGTTGGCTTTGAGGATATCGATAGACGCTCAACAGAGGATTCTGGCAGTGGAGGACCGGGTTATTGCAGAACTGAAGGATGGGAGGTGGCGACACATAGATCCGGAAAATTTTCGTTTAGCTACATCAAGTAAGATGTGTGCTGGCGTGGAAATTAAGGATAACCCTGAAGGGGGAGAAACTATCAGCCTGACAGAAGGGGAGTTCGAGAAGAAGATGGAGGAATGCCAGGATTTGAGGCCGGAAATAAAGCAGCGTTTCAAGAGGATCGTGGAAGAAAGAAGAGAGATTTTTGATAAGATACCTGGAAGGATGACGGAATATGAGCACCGACTGTTGTTGAAAGACCCGACACCGTATTTCCGCCGTTCGTATCCCGTCTCTTTAACCCAACGGGAGAGAGTACAGCGGGAGATTGAGAAAATGCTCAAGATGGGGGTTATACAAAAATCAGAAAGTGTCTATATAAATCCACTGATGCCGGTCACAAAAAGCGATAATTCCGTCCGCCTCTGTCTGGATGCACGTGAGCTGAATAATTATTTAATAAATGATTATAATAATGCACCTCCGATTGAAGAGATTTTCAAACGGTGTGGTGGAAAGACGATAATGTCAACGCTGGATTTAACGAGTAGTTTCTGGCAGATACCTCTACATCCGGAATCGCGAAAATACACAGCATTTCAGAACAACGGGAAGTGTTATGAGTTTACCGTTACACCGTTCGGTTTGAAGACTAGTACGGCGAGTTTGATAAGGGCCCTCGACGTCGTTCTCAAGGGTCTAGATTTTGTTATTAACTTCGTCGATGATTTATTAGTCATGTCAACATCATACGAGGAACACCTGAATCATTTACAAAAATTATTTAAGAGATTTTGGCAGCATGGAATGACCTTGAAATATAGTAAGTCACACTTTTTCCGAAAAGAAGTGATTTTCCTCGGACATATCATGACAACCGAGGGTCTAAAACCGGACCCTGAGAAGATAAGAGCCATTCACGAGTATCCGCGTCCGCATACAATAAAACAATTAAGAGGATTTCTGGGGCTGATCAATTTTTATACTAAATTTACGAGTGCCATGCGCATGAGACGGCACCATTATTAAATCTCCTAAGAAAGGGCATACGGTGGAATTGGGATGAGGCCATGGAGGAGACATTTAAAAAAGTAAAAAAATTATTTTGTGAAGAAGTGGTACTCAGATTTCCAGATACACGACAACCGTATACTCTCACTACTGATGCGAGTGGTTACGCGCTTGGGGCGATTCTGTCGCAAGAAGGCGAGGGCGAAGAAGTGAAAGTGGTGACTTTCGCAAGTAGAACACTGAAAGGGGCAGAGATAGCGTATATGACCACCGAGAAAGAGTTATTAGCGATTGTATGGGCATTACAGAAATTCAGAACTTATCTGAGAGGTGCCCAGGTACGTATAAAGACGGACCATAAAGCTCTATTTTTTTTTAAGACGTGCCGATTTACAGCTGAGAGGCTAATGCGATGGGCATTAGATATACAGGACTACGACATACAAGTCGAGCATGTCTCGGGAAAAAATAATGTGGTGGCGGATGCGTTAAGCCGTGTGAGAGGGGACGATAACCTGCATTTAACTGATAACGAAGGAATCGTGGTGGTGGCGGGGTTGTTGGTGGAAAGAATTTCACGTGAGCTGGCTAAAAAACTAAAGAACATAAAAGAGGTACAGAAAGAGCAAGAGGACTTACGGATCATCATGGATTTCCTGGCCGTTGAGGAAGAAAATACAGAAGAGCAGAAGTACCGATTAGAGAAAGGAATCTTACAGAAGAAATCAAAAACCGGAATTTGGCGGGTGATAATACCAAAAAGTATGATTCAAGAGATGATAAAGACGTGCCACACCATGTATGGATATCTGGGTGCAAAGAAGTGTTCACGAATACTCAAGGAGGATTTCACGTGTCCACATATGGCGAAAATAATCCGGAGTATCTTAGCTACTTGCGACACGTGCCAGAGAAATAAAATCACAGTACAGACCAGCTACGCGGCGATGCAGAACATAATACCAGAAGGAACGGGGGATTTAGTATCCATCGATTTTTACGGGCCTTTACCTGCATCGGTGGGTGGAGTGAAACATATCCCTGTGACGCTGGATGCCTTTAGTAAATTCGTCGCACTATATCCCATGAAGAAGGCAAATACGTCGACGGGTATCAAACGAATTTTCGACGACTATGTACCGAAATACGGAAAGCCACGAAGAATTCAATTCGATCATGGGACGCAATTCACGGCTAGGAACTGGATACAGAAGCTCAAGAACGAGGGTATTATGGCCGTATTTTCATCGATACGTCACCCCCAAGGAAATATCGTCGAACGAGTCAATCGAGAACTTGGAAGGTTTTTTCGAGTTTTCCTAACAAATAACCATGCAGGATGGGTCAAGTGGATCAAGGTGATCGAAAATTGTATAAATGGAAGCATCACGACACGACAGAATTCACGCCGTTGGAGCTACAATGCAAGAGGAAGCCTCTACGGGAGTGGAATAAACACTTGGGCATAGGGAAGGACGTGGATGATATAATGACGTACGAAATGAAAGTTGAAATTGTGAGAGAAAGAATGAGAAGGAAAGGCATGCGTCGGGCAGAGAAATTCGACGCAACCCATAGGTTAACAAATTATGAAGTAGGCGATTTGGTACTGATAAAAGCTTTGAATGTGTCAGATCCGGTAAAATAGTTAACATCGAAATTTATGCCGTTATATGAGGGGCCGTATAGAATTAAGAAATGCGTAGGTTTAGCTACTTATTTGGTTGTAGATTTAGAGAGCAATAAAGAGCGCGGTAGATTTCAAGCGAGCATGTTTAAAAGGTATCGGACTGAGACAGAATGTACAGAGGAGACAGAGAAAAGCTCGAAGGACCCAGCAACGAGTGAACGGGGTGAGGCGACGCGGGACGGGGAGACGAATTCAAAACAACAGGGCGAACGCGTGCCTGTATAGGAGCTACACCGACCCAATGGTCAAGAGCCATCAAACTCATAAGGGAACCTCTATATCGAACGCCTCTGACGTCACGGACAACGACCATTCCAAGAAGGATGTCTCAAATTCCGACTAAGGAAGGCTTAACGGAAGAGGGGAAGTGGCAAATAGGGCACCGAATTGGCGGGAATGGATGACCGGAGGATAATTGGGCTAAAAGTAGGAGAATAGGAGATATAGATGCTCGGGACACCGAAGGTAATATAAAAGGAACGGGACGGGGCTGTGACCGTTCGAAACAGAATAAATCGAGATATACAACAGAGTGAGAAGTAGCGATAGTGCAAGTAAAAAGACAGTTTGGGGTGTTGAACATTTTTTTTTCTCTTCGTTACCAAAATTTCCGATGCAGCGATTTGTCGAGAATGCTGTGGAGTTTTTTAGGCCGGGGGAGCCCTACGAGGTGGAGGTCGTTGGGGTGGAAAGTCCCAGCCGAATTTATGTGTGGGCGAAGAAGGAGGAGGCGAGGCGAGACGACTTTCTGAGGTTGGTGGCATCAACGAGAAAGGACCATCCGGAACTCCACCGAATCATCGAAGAGGAGGTATTCCCTGAGAAGGCCGTGCTGTTCTTCATGGCGGACGAGGAGGACGAGAGGGAGTATTGTTTCTTTCGAGGAACGATCATGAAGAAGAGGAGTGATGGAAGGGTCGCAGTGTGGCTAGGGGACCTGGCAAAAAGAGTGTCAGTGGGTCTGGACACCCTTTACACAACGCCGGCACTCTATATGGGAGAGCCATATTTCGCGGTGACATGCGCTTTGGACCACCTGGGACTCATCGAAGTCGAATGGACGGAAGAAGCTAGACATGCAGTAATGGAGTTGATAGCGGAACAAAGCTGTGATATGTATGTGGAGGAATTAGACCCAACGGTGGAGGTGCTATGGGTCGACCTCCATGCCACGAAAAACAACAACCAAGGATGTGACGTGGGGGACGAGCTAGTCAAAAAGGGACTGGCTAGGAGGATCCAAAATAATCCAGCTTATGATTATGGTCAGGATGGCGGACGGCTGGGCAAGCATTTCCGCCAGGAAAGATGCGAGGAGAGAAGGCGATCTGTCGGGGTGGCACCACGGACGATGGCACAATCAGAGTCAGAAGACGAGTCATCATACGAGGAGTCGTGGGAGGAGGCATTGTTCGAGGGAGAACAGGAGGACCCGGAGGTGATGCAATGGCTCGCAACTCCCGAACCGGATGCAGAGACAGCGGCATTGTTGATAGGGTGGGGCGTTACAGTACCAGACCAGACCGACGAGACTGAGGGTGACGGCGATTATGTAAATGACAGTGACGGACAGGAATAAATAAAAAGGATGATAAAAGGAAAACATGCCCGTGTTGAAATACATTCGTCTTTTGATTTTAGAGAGCGGTAGATTTTAAGTGCAGCGGCGTAAACAAGGGTATCTTGTTGTTTAGATTTTAGAAATAAGGAATAGGTATAATCTAGTTGATAAGTACGATCGAGAGGGACTAAAGACTTAGTAGCGGTCAGCGGGTCATCGGGTCAGTAAGTATAAAAGTTACAGAGTTTAAGAAAAAAAAAAAAAAAAAAAAAGAAAAATATATATATATAATAAATCATATATCTATGTCTGGTAGGAGATTTTTGAGAAAATCGCAAAGGCAGTTTTCTCTGAAATCTCAGGGGGATAATGTAACGTAGTTACAGGCATGAACAGAAGGAAAGATGCGATAACAACCGATGCAGTATAACCGAGTTATATTGTCTAGCATCGACCATTATTTCAAACGGATAGAAGAGCCCGATTACTTGTAAGAGGTATAAGAACACCTGAGCGACAGACTCGGTACGAATGTACCGAGGTTTGCGGGCAATAGGCCATCGCCCTGTACAGAAAAACAAGAGTTGTCACCGCTGCGAAATTCCCTCGCTGACGAAAACAGCGGGTCAGCGACCGGCTGGCCTTGCTGGGAGGCAAGGGGAAGGCGGAAGCGCGGCAGCAGCGAACCGCCGAAGTCAGGAAATGCGTTAAATTCGAAATAAGAGCGAAATGATGACGTAGGTTTCAGCGGAGCGAGGGGAAGGCTATAAAAGGCCGGTGCGAAAAGAGAGACGCTCTCTTAGCGAAATCGTTTAAACAGAACAGGTACGGAATTTGTGAGAAAAGATATGAAACTAGTGAAAGGTGGCTATAGACGAGGGAGTGCCAAAAGCAGAAAACGTAATAAATCATAATTATGGAAATCCGCAAATAACCCCAATTTAAGTAATTAATAAATAGAATAGAGTAGATCCGAAGGGAAAGGGTAGTTCAGTAGTCTGTAAGTATTGTTTATGGGAATTAGTGCACAAAATTATAATCGTAGAATAAGATGAAGTGGTATGGACTTTTAAACCGATGATATAAATAAAAGTCGCCGGAATCATGTATGTGGAAGCAAGACAGAGAGAAAGTGAGACGGGAATAAGTGAGAAAGAATTGTACACAGAGTTCGTACACTCTGTCCAAGTAGTAAACGTATGCGTGTGGCTGTATGTGTGTGGGCAACGATAAAATACCAAGGCGTTAATACGTATCCGTAACTCGAGCCCCGAAATACCAAGAATTTCTGTTCAAATAAGTAGAAATAATGATAAATATAATCAAGGGAATTCCCTAATTTTGATACCGAGTGGAATATCGAATTAGGAAAGGTAGAGGATAGTGATGGGTAGGATTAGAATGCATCGAATTAACAAATATGAATAAGCAACTCCCGGATAGGAAAATATCAATGATAAAGTGTGTCAGAGTGAGACAAGAGTAAAAGAAAAAGAATTGTGAACCGAGTTCATACACTTGGTAGAAGGAGCGAGTGCGAGGCGAGTGACCGATGGTATGAGTGTGTTGGTGTGTCGAGCGTACAGCAATACTGCGGTACAAAGAGAATAATAAACTCTCGAGGATACCACGTATAGGTGCATACTAAATAGGATTAGAAACGTCGAAATAATCGCTGAAATTGCGAAATTAAATGGTCATCGTCGAAAATTCTAGTGACCGAAATTAAAAAGTGTTTTTTGTATATGAGACTATTTTTTGGATTAAAGCCCTACTGTCAACCACTATGAAGTCTAAACTAATTAGTCCTGTGATCGAGCCCGAAATCCCCACGATAAATAAAAATATATGTTAACGATAAAAATTAACGGTACAGTGTCCACTGTCATTTGACAGGTGGAGCAAATAAATGCTATTATAATTAACATCAGTGTACTGCGCTTTAATTCAATCTACAAATATTTACAGTCCACTACCTCTCCGACAACTGAATTCTCGAACAGTTACTTATGATTAAATAACGGTGAATATCGATCGTGACTTCCTGGTTACAGTGCATGTGTTCTTAATTCTACGTCTTCTTATAGTTCGTAATCTTTATCTAAATATTTGCTTCGTTAGAATATTTGCTATCTCTTTTTTTTTGTAACTTAAATATTATTTATGTCTAATGACATGGTTAAAATATATTTTATCTCTTTTTCTTATACCACACATCGGAGTGGTTATCTTGATTTGAATAATAGCAACTGACGTATGTAAGAATATGTAGGTATGCATTTTCTCATACGGACTTGGTGTTGATTCAATGGCTCGTGAACGCTGATTTCTGAAGTTCATGAAATTCTTAGAGATCTTGGAATTCTAAGCATTTTGGAGTTCTTGGCATTCGTGAAGTTCTTGGAATTTTGTTCAATATATATACGGCCTCAGGTTGACCATCAGCCGGACAATCTCCGTCGGTACTCCGTCCGGTTCTGGCGCCTTACCCGTCTTCATCGCATTGGATGCTCTGGTGAGCTCCTCCGCAGTGAATTTGGGGGGTGTCGGTGTCCCGTTGTCATCCGTTGCGTCCGTCCGTATGGGGTGTGTCGGGAAAAGTCCGTCCACAATTCGTCGAGTGGTTTCAGCATCTTTGAGTTCTGGTGAGACCCGGGCCCCTAGTTTGCCGGTCACGTACTTGTAACCAGTGCCCCACGGGTCCCGGTCCACCTCCTCGCAGAGCTTCCTCCGGCACTGCGTCTTGCTGTCTCTGATAGCGTTTGTCAGTCGTTTGCGTGCTGTCTTGTATTCGGCCTGGAGGGTTTCCCTTTCAGGTCTCCCACCAGCCCTCGTGGCCCGTCTTCGGTTTGCCAGACAGATCTTCCGGAGTTCGGCGATCTCGTCCGTCCACCAATATTGTGGTTGTCTGCGTTGTCCGTAATGTCGTTTTGACATAGTGCTATTGCACAGCCGTTCTGTCAGTTTGGCCGTTGCGTCTGCCAGTCTTTCCGCCCGTAGCCGGTCTGTCAGCTCTGGGGGGACGTTTGTTATCGGCGCCGGCGCTGCCGCCAGCTCTTCCGAAAACTTCCGTACATCAAGTTTGTTCGTATTCCACCGTGGGGGGCGCTGAATCCTCGTCCGTGTCGTCATTGCCCGTTCTCCCACTTCGAAGACGATGTAATGGTGGTCGCTGGTCGTGTAGTCCTCAGCCACCCACCATCGCCCTACCCGTGGCAGTATTCTGTCTGACGTCATCGTTACGTCTGGTATGGAGTCCCCAAATTCTGGTCGTCTGTATGTCGGTGTGTTCCCCGTATTTGCTACCACTAGGTCTAGCCTTGCGGCCATCTCCAGTAATAGTCGTCCCCGTCTGTTCGTCACAGTCATGCCCCACTCGACCGCCCTCGCGTTGAGGTCCCCCGCGACCACGATGTCACCAGGCAGATCCCTAATTCCGTCTTCGAGGAGCGCCACCTTTCTCTCAAACTCCGCCGCAACCCAGTTCGGGGTCAGGTAGACGCTGACGTAGGTGAGAGCGCCGACCATAGCACATGCGAAGTCTTCGCCTGCGCGGCGGTCGGTCATCCGGGATCGGGCGGCACCCCTCACCCAGATAGCAGGTGTCTCGTTTTCGTTTGTGATCCACGTCTGTATCGTCCGTTTCCTGTACGATTCGCACAGTATCAGTATGTCGGCGTCGTGTTTGTCGGCTATCTGAGGTAGAAGCCTGTCCGCTGTCCTGCTCCGGTTCAGGTTTCCCTGAATTACGGTGTCCATCTTCCGGCCTCCTTTTTGCGCTCCTCCAGCGCAGCCCGGAACACCACGCACCTCCCGGTTCCCGCGAGGTGCGCCACGTCCCCTTGTCCGCCTCAGAGCACAGAGGGCAAGCCGGTCTGTTTTTACAGTCCGTCGCGTAATGTCCCGTCTCGCCGCATTTCCTGCAGCTTTTTGTCCGATCCGTGTTCGTGCACTTCGTCTTTGTGTGTCCGTAGCCCAGGCACTTGTGGTATTTGGTCACCGTCAATCGCTGTCGTAGTCAGCATCGCACCCATCCTATCCCGATCCGGCCCCGGCCTAGCAGCACCTCGGCTTCCCGCGACTCGAGGTCGCAGCCCGCCATGTACTGCTCAGCCCGGTTTGGGCCGAAGATGTGGACACCAAAGTCGCCGTCTCGTCCCGTTTCTCGTCTCAGCGCCCGGATCACGTCATCCGTGGTGGTAACGCAGTCCAGGTCCATGATCTCCAGTTGCGCCCTGGAGGTCATGGTTGTCCAGGCTTCAGCCGCCTCCGTTCTCGGAGGTTGCTTCTGCCGGGCCTCCGGTGGGGTCTTTGTCGCCTCCCGTTTCCGTTTTGTCGGTCGCGTTGACAGTTCTGTTGTCTCCGTTTCTGTCTCTGTCAGGTCATCTGCCGTCATTCGTCCCTTCGAAGCTGTCCTGTTTTGCATGCTTAGCGCAGCGTCGGCGGCCTCGAGAATTGTCTTTATGCCGGTTTTCACCGCCATATTCATATTTTTCTGTATTGCCGCTGCCTCGGCCATTTTCGTCGCTGTCCTCTGTATAAGCATTAGTACAGGGTGCGCCATCTCAATCTGGTCGATGGAAGTATTGAATAACTCTGACAGATTTTAACCGACCAGCGTCGTACAACACGTTTCGTATAGGTTATTTCAGTACAATTTCAACCATGTATCGCTATACGCCGAAAGAACGCGCCGAAATAGTTTCGCTTTACATTGAAAATAATCGTTCAGTTGTGTCAACTCAGCGTGCGTATCGTAAAAAATATCGCGGACGTTCTGCGCCCAAAGGCGACACTATCCGTCATTTAGCTTCAAATTTCATGGAGCACGGGTCTGTAGCGAATCTCCAACATCAAGCTCGACCGCGTCCAGGTCGTTCAAATGAAAATATCGAAGCTGTTCGACAGAGTGTTGCAGAAAATCTAAATGTCTGATACCGCCGCCGGTCTCAGTAATTAAACATCAGTGGAACCACTTTGAGAAGGATTTTAAAGCAAGATCTTCACATGTTTCCGTACAAAGTGCAGTTGACTCAAAGATTATTGGAAACTGACAAGCCGCGACGCTTGGCTTACGCTAATAACGTTAGTCGAATGAAGGAAGCTGAGCCGGATTTTTGGGAGCGAATTGACTGGCCACCAAGATCGCCGGATTTGACTGTACCGGACTTCTTCTTGTGGGGATTTTTGAAAAGTAAAGTCTATGCCAACAAGCCGAAGACCATAGAGGAGCTAAAAAACAACATTCGAGCCGAAATCGCAGCGATATCGCCCGAGACGCTGGCAAATACAATGGAAAATGCCGAAAAAAGAGCTCATTTTTGTCTCAGTAATAAAGGCGGACATTTGATCGATGTGGTTATTGGAAACTAATCAAAATAAATTGTAATGAATCAGATTTAATAAAAAAATACGACTTTGTGAAATCTGTTGAAAATTCTCTAAGTTATTCAATACTTCCATCGACCAGATTGAGATGGCGCACCCTGTAGCTCCGTCAGTTCAGGTTCGTTCTGTCGTAGTGTTGTGGCGTCCGTTATTGTGCCTTTCGTCTGTCCCGTCTGTATGCACGTACGTCTGTTGTCACTGTCGTGAGTAGAGGCCGCAGAGGTATAGCCTACCCCGCTCCCTGCGCTCGATACGCTGTCCGTCCTGTCCCGTCTCGGAAGGTGCAGTGTTGTCCTCTCCGTTTTTTTTTTACAGTCGTACCCTTGACGAAGTACCACTATTCAGTGTTTGTTTTTAATAGTTGTGTTTTGTCCATGTTGTTCCCACGAGTAGTCAGAAATGAGCGTCGGACCCCACAGAGCCTGATTGTAGGGGTAAGGCTTCATACTATAAACTTTCGCCCGGTTCCCCATAGGCATCTTGCGCGACACTGTACGCCGGTACCATCCAGCCCTCGGCACGCTGGCTCCCACCTTGGCTTGGGCAGAGCTGGTCCGCGACGGAGTTTTTGTCCACCTGAGCCGGTTTTTACGCCAGCCCGGTTTCTTTATGTCGCCCGTTAACCGTGGAGCGCCGTGGCCGTTCCTAGCGGGGTTAGAGTCGTCAATAGACGATCCCATTCCTCGATACGGTCGGGCCACTTTGTGCCCCGGCCCTAGCACGGGCAGCTCCTAGATTTAGGTCGCCTTCTACGATGGGCATACCTTACCGCGGGAAGATTCTAACCCCTCCCCCGCAAGGGGTTGCTTGATATTCGTCCATCCCGAGGATTCTCGGTACCTTCCATATCTGGAAGGCGTCCCCCTATCTGCGACCTGGGGAGGCACCCGATGCGGGATCAGCAACCCGACACGAGCCACCGTAGGATTATTGTTATTATTGTTATTATTATTATTATTATTATTATTATTATTATTATTATTATTATTATTATTATTATTATTATTATTATTATTATTATTATTATTATTATTATTATTATTATTATTATTATTATTATTATTATTATTATTATTATTATTATTATTATTATTATTATTATTATTATTATTATTATTATTATTATTATTATTATTATTATTATTATTATTATTATTATTATTATTATTATTATTATTATTATTATTATTATTATTATTATTATTATTATTATTATTATTATTATTATTATTATTATTATTATTATTATTATTATTATTATTATTAACCCTGCGGGATAGGGGTTAGACTATTTCCGAGGTAACGTATGCCTGTCGTAAAAAGCGACTCAAATCCGGGGGAAGGAAACCCCCTACAACAGACCAATTATGAGTTACAGCGAACAAGGAAAAAAGTTTACGGTGCAGGGGGGGGGAACCCCAGTACCGGCGTCGACAGGAATGGGCAAGCGGGCTCCCCGGCGTCGAAAACAAGCGACCGCAGTGCTTCATTGGTGGATGACTTGGCCAACGTAGCATACAAAGCAACAAGCGAGGAGAGCCGTCATCCTACGAGAACACGGAGAAAGAAGGGTGATCAGAACAACTGCGCACTGATGTTGAATCTCCCTCATAACGGGACGGATATCAGTGCGAATAAGGAGCAACATGGCTCGATGGAGCAACACCGAACAGCTCTACAGCAGAAGATCTCGGAGGCCGACCTTGTCGAGGAAGACGAGATACGGCGCCTTCAAAGCCTTGCAAAGATGATGATCCAGGCGACCACCAAACAGCGGAATGTCAGCATGGACATCAAACAAGGATTGCAGAAGCTGGAGGAATCCTTGGAGGCTCATTTCAGCATCCAGAGTACAGAGAAAGAAGATTGAAGCAGAATTGCACAAAATAACAGCGGGAGGCAGACGACTAGCCTCACAATCTTCGAATAGAGGAATCGAAAGGTCACAACACCTAACGTGTCCGGGAGGAGGATCTCCTGTACAACGGGCAGATAAAAGACCCAAGCACGGAGAAACGGAAGGGCAGTGGCAAGAACCTCGCCGCAGAAAGGAGAAAGAAGGCGCGGTCAAGGCCAACAATAAGAAAGCCAGAAGGGCTGCAAGCAATGACGAGGAAACACCGGGAACGAGAATGAAAACAACTGCACCGAAACGCCAAAGAGAGCGGAACAAACGCATCCGGAATAGGCCGCGTGGCGAAGCCGTTCTTATCAGGCCGGAAATAGGGAAAACCTACGCAGAGATACTGAAGAAGATCCGTGCCAAAGTGAACCCTGCAGACACGGAGACGGACATCAAAGCCATCCGGCAGACGCACAAGGGCAAAATTCTGCTGAAGCTAGGCAACAACCAGAAGAACAAGGATGTCTTCACTAAAGCCCTTAAGGATGCGCTGGGAAATACGGGTAAAGTCACTGAACTCATCCCGAAGATGACCCTCGAGATTAGGGACCTCGACGGAGCAACTGAAGTAGAAGATGTGCTCGACGCCTTGGCACGCGAGTACCTGGGACAAGTAGATAATGTTAAAGTCCAAGTGCCAAAAACGATTTACAGGGGCCAGAAAATCGCTCTTATCGAGATAGATGAAATAAAGGCAACAGAACTCATCCACAAAGGCAAGATCAAAGTTGGCTGGGTCAACTGTAGAATTAGGAAACGGATATCTATAATGCGGTGCTTTAGGTGCTAAGGGTATGGGCATCAAGCCAAAAACTGTAGGGGCCCGGATAGAAGTAAACTGTGTTATAAGTATGGTGAAACCGGTCATAAAGGCGCTAAGTGCGATAGAGAAGCGCGGTGTGTTTTGTGCGCGGACAAAGCGCAATCGTCCCACGTGCCGGGAACAGGAAAATGTGCCGCTTTTCGGAGAGCGTTGGAAAGTGCTAAAAACAGGAACCCGAAATGACAAGGGTACTTCAAGGAAATCTGAACAGGAGCAGGACGGCCGACGACCTCCTTACACAACTGGTGCGCGAAAAAACATGTGATGTGATTATTATCAGTGAACAATATCGGGATAAAGTGAATGCGAACTGGTACGCGGACAACCTGGGCACTGCGGCCATTTGGGTCCCGAATCCCGGAAAAGGCCGAGTAGAAGATCACGGAAGAGGAAACGGATTTGTCTGGATTAAACAGAGGGACGTTTACTACGAGAGCTGCTACTTCACGCCCAATGAAGGCATCGGGCAATTTGAAGAGAAGCTCAACAGCCTGGAAGACAAACTACGGGATATGGAAGGAAAAATCATCGTGGCTGGAGATTTTAATGCGCGAGCGATCGAATGGGGTATGCCGCATCCGGATGGCAGAGGCAGACGAGTAATGGAAATGGTTTCACGACTAAGCCTCACAGTGCTCAACACCGGTTCAACTGCGACTTTCCGAAGACCAGGCTACAGGGGAACGATACCGGACATTTCGTTTGCATCGGAACGCGCAGTGCCATGTGTGAGAAAATGGACGGTGATTGAAGACTTCACAAGCAGCGACCACCAATACATCACGTTCGAATTATTTGAAGGAGGAAACGCACCAAGGATCAGTGGGGACCTACTACCAAGATGGAACGTAGCCAAAATGGACGAGAGGAAACTGCGTATAGCGATACTCAACGGACGGAGAATCTCGATGCACGTTGAAAACCGAAGTGCAATATTCATAATTTAAGATAAAAATTAAGGCTACGATACACAAAATCTGTGTACTCAGCTCTGTTGAGGCATCTTCAGTCGATTCGGAGAACGTTGCAGGTATAGAAACTGCCATATTCGCGCATATTTGCTACGGAACGCATGATTCCGTCGGGAGTGAAGAGTACGGAAGATTGATATAAATATTCAGAAAAGAAGTTCATTTCCAGTAAAAAAATTGAAAAAACATTACCAGATTTAATTACAATGAAAAGTGATCAAAATTATATTTTCTTCTTCATGGAAGAAGCTTTTTTCCATCCATCACATTCGATGCACGATACATTTTTCCAAGACATATCGATCCTTCATATTACGCTGTCAATATCGATTCATGAGAAGATCTCACCCGGGTAATGTAGAACTGTGAGTTGGCTTGCCAGTAGGGCTTTTCAATTATGTACCGACTCGTACCCTGTTTTTTCATTTCTACTGTTATTATCCCCGTAATTTTTTAAATTTTGCCAGCATAATTGTATTATTAAAAGCTTACCTGAATCTACCGGGTCTTCCTCTTCCTCCTCCTCTTCCTTCTAGTCATTCTCCTCGCGCTCCACGTCGCCCTCCTCCTCCATCTGTTATTCATCTTCTTTTTCTTCTTCTTCTTCTTTTTCCTCATCGTTTGTATTGCTATTGGTATCATCGCGTGAACTGTATTATCGCCATGGACCTGCGACAGCTCCAACTGGTTCTTTCGCAGGACCGGCCATGAAAAGACCATTTGTTGGTTTACCATGTGTACAAGTATGAAATGCGTTTTTTCTTTTTAAACACGTTAAATTCGGAAGAATGATAAAAAGTGCTTTATTCAAAGTATGCTTCATCGCTTGTTATACATTTTTCCCATGTTTCGGGCAATTTGTGCATACCACGTCAGTAAAAATCTTCCTTTTTTGCTGCAAACCATTCATCGAGCCATTTTTTCACATCTTCGTACGAACCAATGCGCTGCTCAGCAAGTGCGTGACCCATCGATGCAAACAAGTGGTAATCGGAAGTAGCCAAGTCTGGTGACTAAGCCGCATGGGGTAGAACTTCCCAGCTGAGTGCTTCCGATGTGTCGCGAACCGGTTTTACCGTATGTGATGGAGCACTGTCATGAAGAAAAATGACTTTGCGTTGCCTCTTTCGGCATTCTGGCCTTTTTCAAGCAGCGAACGGTTCAAATCGGTCGATTGTTGTTGGTAACATTTAGTACTACCCGTTTCCTCAGGTTTTAACAGCTCATAAAAGACCACGCCCCTCTGGTCCCACCAAACACAAAGCATCGTCTTTCTGCCAAAGCGATTCGGTCTTGCGGTCGATGTGAATGGTGCGCCTGGGTCTACCTATAATTTTTTACGCTTGGGATTCTCAAAATAAATCCACTTTTCATCCTCTGTAACTGTACGATGCAAAAACGACTTTCTTTTGTACCGAGAGATCAAAATGTCACATGCTTTTTGCGCTTTTCCATTTGCCTGTCGTTCAACTCGTGTGGTACCCATCTACCGATCTTCTGAATATTTTCCATTTTCGTAGCCAATTGGAAACATCTTGTTGACTGACGCCCAATTGCTCGGCGAGTTGTTTTTGTGTTTGCGAATCATCTTCGTCCAACAATGCGTGCAGTTAGACATCTTCGTATTTTTTGGTGGCTTGCCACGTTCCTTGTCTGCAACATCGAAGTCACCACTTTTGAAACGCCGAAACCATCGTTCACACGTATCTTGCGATGGATCATATTCATCATAAGCTTCTCGACGTAATCGGTATGATTCAGCAGCAGTTTTCTTTAAATGAAAACAAAAAATTAATGGTGTCCGCCAATGCTCTTTGTTCGGTACAAATTTCGACATGTTGAACAAAACAACACAACACTATACACACACTTTTCCAATTTATCACTCGTACGCGTCTGACACATATTGATGACACAACAAAATGGCGCAGTTTCGAACATTTACAGCACAAACTGCATTCGTACACCATCTGTTGTCTTAAATCCGCATTTCATACTTGTACACTTGGTATATTCGCAGAACGGTTGGGTAAAATGTATCCAACGATTCCCTGTGGCTCTGTCACCATCGTCATCCCTGCTATGTTTATGTGAAGTGGTTCTACAATCCTCATTGAAATCATAGATGTAGGATCCCATTTCTTCTTCTCCATACCGTCGAACTATACAGAAATCTTGTGAAATAAAGGAAATAAAGTAAATGACACAGTATGTTAATTACGTCTTTCACTGAGTATGGGCTGCAAAGCAGGCTCATTCAGTCACCTGCGTTGATGAATAACACGCACCACCGAATCAATAATTATTTGATTATCAAACAGTCCAATATTATGCGCGTCAACTAAATCACGCTGATGGCACTCACACAGCATGCCGCGAATCTTACGAACAACCGCTTGTATCGGAAGTTCCCATAGTGTGATCTGTAAATTTCTTAGCCCCCATCGCGAACTCTGCGACGGCCTATGCTTCAATATAAACTCTATCAATTTTGTTATCAATGAGCGTTTAACCACCTTGACCATGATTTTTTTTAAAGCGGCACGCATTTCTATATATTCCTTTAATACGCTCTTTCTCTCTTTCTCTCTCTGCATATATTGCAACGATGTAGTGTATATGACTAACGAAGAAACTGGCCGCACACGATCACTTTACAAAAGCAAGATCCATGAAAATATTTAGAGATGGTGATGTAAAGGTCATATACTAAGTTCTCGAGTTTCACCGACGAATGTCATATTGTTTTCATCTAATCTCAAGGCACTAGGCCATGAGGAAAATCATCAAATTTCGTCGACGAATATTATTTAGTTTTCATACCACATCTTATCTGTATGTTAAGGAGTGAGTATGCACATACATGAGCGAGAGTATGCAAGTGATTAGCGATATATTTGCTACTAGTTTTTCTAGGCTATTAAGGAGAATGCGATAAATATCAAAGGATATTGGTGTGTCACTTTTAGTAGTATGATTTACAGTGTCAAAAAAAGCGGCGATGCAATTAGACGGTGGGATAACCTGTATAAAACGGAGTATGAACACCGCCGACGATTTATTCGTAAAGGTACAGACTACTAGAAAGCAATAAAAATGGCAAATAACGGTGCTACGTCACACGATATCGCCATATATCGCTAACCCCGTTATGTACGGTGTGACGTAGTCACATATCCTAAAGGATAGAAATAAAGAAAATAAAATAAAAATCAATACGAATAAAAATCATTTATTTTGTTTTAAAGATAAATAAAATACAAAAATTAGGTAGAATAAGTCACGGTAGATTTTCAGGAGCACTGCTGTGGTGAGTCACCGCAAGACGTGACGTATCCGGAATGTTCCCTCACTGCCGAAAAACAGCGGGTCAGCGACCAGCTGACCTCGCTCGAGCGGCGAGGGGAACGGCAGGGTACGGCGGGGGGAACCTGAAACAGACAAAATTACATAAGATATGGTAATGAGAAGAGTTGAAATAAGAGAGTGGGAAAGGCTTGTGGAGGATATATAAGGCAGCTTCGAACAGAGAGAATTCTTCTTATACGTTCAAAGTGTCTGCCAAGCCAGAACTCGCTTAGAAACCAGGAATTTTATATAAAATCCCAGAATCTTGATAGAAAAGGGTGTGAGTAATCCCATTAAACTTGTTGGAACTTTAAAAGAAAAGAAAAGAAAAAATACAGTGAAAGTTAGTCGAGGGACTGAGGAGAGATTATTGGTGAAATTTAACAGAATCGGACCAGGCGAAATAAGAAAATATTATAAAAAAATATTTAACCACATAAATAGAGTTTAGTTAGGAGACTTAAGGAAATAGCATAAGGAAGTTTAAATCGGATAATTAGAAATAAGTAGGAATAGTCTGTAAGGAGAACTGTTAGCGCAGCGCATCGACAAATGTGACAAAAACTTGTTAGTGACACCAAGAGGCTTCTAAATAAAAAAAACTTGGAGAAAGGAAATAGTGGTACAACACTGAAAAAGAAAGGAGAATAACGAACAACATTTATAGAAATTGTAACACAAAGGCAGGATACAGTAGACTTAAAATTTGTAATAAATCACCGCACCAAGAAGTGAGAGACTCTTGGAGTAGAATTGTGGAAAAAACGGTAGGAAAATTAATTAACAATAAGAATTAGGAGATCACCAGCAAACCAGACCCAGAAAAAGTTGGTTTAGAATTTTAGGACCAATAGAAAAATAATTAGGAGGAAAACAAATCTACTAGCCTTGTCAAGCGCGTCGGATGGGAACGACACCACCCAACAAGACATAAGGGATAAGAAAAAGACAAAATAAAAGATCAACTCACCAAGACAGAAGCATATCGGGAACGTCCAAGACCAGCACTAAAGATTGTTGAGAGATCCATCGAATTAATCATTAATAATTAAAAACACAGAAAAATAAGGGTGTTGCAACTGTCATATTACACCACAGAAGAAACATCACTCGCGATTTAAGAACGATATGACCACGAAAAAACACACTTAAGATCCACAGGAATGGCACGGATACGACAAACAAAGAACTCGGACGCGAAACAACTAAAAAATAAAGAATTTCGATTAATTAAGAAATAACGCGGACACGGACACAGGCCCGGCGTCTATACCAGCTGACCGACGCGCCAGCAACAGCTCATCCAGCCCCGCAGACCGCGCGGCAGCAGCCAGGCGGGCAAAAGATCAAGACGAACGAGCTCAATTACGCCTAGTAGGGACATTCACCGCTGACCCGCGGAGCGCAGAAGTCAAAATCCGATATCATCACGGATAAAGAAGAGTACGGAATCTTCAGAGCGATTATAAGTCACAAATTAATTGTACGGCTAACGGCCCTAAAAAGCCGAACACTACATAATTATATGTTAATTATTGAATAAACCCTACTTATACCTCCTACAGAAGTCTATAACTAATTATCTTCGTGTTCGAGCCCGAATTCTTCCCCTCGGAAGACAAAAATTAATGTTAACGTAAAAATACCGTTACAACGGTTAACATTTTTTAAATTTTTAAATTTTTAATTTTATTTTATTTAGTTTATGTGAAGTGGTTCTACAATCCTTATTGAAATCATAGATGTAGGATCCCATTTCTTCTTCTCCATACCGTCGAACTATACAGAAATCTTGTGAAATAAAGGAAATAAAGTAAATGACGCAGTATGTTAATTACGTCTTTCACTGAGTATGGGCTGCAAAGCAGACTCATTCAGTCACCTGCGTTGATGAACACGCACCACCGAATCAATAATCATTTGATTATCAAACAGTCCAATATTATGCGCGTCAACTAAATCACGCTGATGGCACTCACACAGCATGCCGCGAGTCTTACAAACAACCGCTTGTGTCGGAAGTTCCCAGTGGTGAAAATATTATCGAAAACTGTTACCGAAATTACACTCAGTGCGGACGAGTGGCGAGTGTTTAAAAGTATTTTTTCTCGTGTACAAGGATATTTCCAAGCTCATGGGGCTGGTACCGAGAAAATGTGTAATGCCCGCATAGAGCACATAGCGCATTACACAGTTCTAAGGAAGCATAGTTTGGTGTCCCCCTCCGATTTTGATGAAACTCACGTATGTTGTAGAGCATCGAAAACACGCATAAAAGACACGTATTTTTTTTATCGGCGGAAAAACATTTCTAAGGGGTGAAATCAAAGTTAGGGGTGATTATGCAGTTTTACCCCTGCAAATGAATTTTTTTCTTTAACTTCACGTGGAATTTTTATTGTCTTCAATGAGGAGTATTTTGGTTTTTGTTTCATTAAAATCGGAGCTACGGAGCTTATGAAAATTATTTTGTCCGAAATTATTGTGCTGTACCATGGTCATATTGCTGATCACGCATCGGGTGTTATGTTGTGTATGCAATAATTTTCCGTGAGTGCAGCTATTTGTGATTAAGACACAGTTGTAAATAATTGTATTGTGACGGGGTAATTTTTGGCAACCCGTCACAAAGTCGGACAGAGCGGGGCTGAACGGGGTTCACCTGCTCGTTCAACCGAGAGTGTTCCCGAGGCGATCCTACAGGGTCAAAACCGATAACGTGCGGTACGAAATATTCACCTCGTGTTTCCTTTATTTTATTTTTTTAAATATAATATTCCCAAGCGGGCTACGGCCCGAGCACGGAGGTCAGCCGGGGGAGCCTGAAGGACACTGATGTATCGGCGAGAGGAGAAATCCCGAGACCCCGTCGTCGTCATGCTGGAAGACCGTAGCCCCATCTATGACGTCAGCGCTCTCGTTGAGAGAACTACGCGAAGACCATCCCCGCAGCATCTCATGGGGACCGGAAGATGCATTGATGCCGAGATTGATCTCGGCCGGCCTTTGAATTTTCGTCGCGCCGCGAAGTCTTTGTTTTTCTCTTGTCGTTCGCTTCAGGCTGCTGCTTCGTACGAGGCATCGAAGCTCTCGCTAGAGCCACTGTTGGTTCGGATAATAACCCCAGTCCCAAGTACCGTTACCATACTTTAAATTTTATTGGTGGCTACAGTTTGGGGGGAGGGAGTTTATCGGCTCAAACAACCGGAGACAACGTATTATCGAGGCCTCTTGCGCCGTATTTTGTACAACACGGACGTGTATACCGGGTCCACTGCCGTGTCTGATCGACGAGAACCGACGCCTGCCCCCCCTCGCGGTTCTGGACCGCTGCGAGATTTTTTCTTGAGAGGATCCTGATACTGCAACCATTCGGTAAGGCCGTCGTTCATCTCTGGTTTGGGGGTGGGAGTTAGCTCCAGTAATTTTGTTGAGAAAACCCGAGCGATATTGTCGTGACGGCACGTTGTCGTACCGGAAATCTAACATCTTTCATTTTAGAGGTCAAACCGCTACCGCCCGGTATTTCGAATTTGTAATAACTCGCTTCCCGAGCATCAAAGGATCGCCGAAGGGATTTCCTCTATTTGTTATTATTAAAGACTAGTATCGTACCCGGCTTCGCCCAGGTTTATTTTTAGTATCGTTACGCTTTCTGGGCATTTTTCGTTTTTTCTTATTTTATTTTTAATGAGTTGACTGTTTACTGCTTCACTAAAATGTGAATTGCATTTGAAAATTCATGTCAAACAAAAACAGACATTTCCGTTCACCATATCATAGTTACCTTTTTTTTTTAAAAAAGCGCAAGCTATACCTACTACGAAGAATAACTTTGTTTTTTTTTAAATTAAAATTAAACGTAAAAATTCAATAATACTCTTAGAAAATTCAAATGTCCGTAACTCCTTAAAGACTCAACTTGAAGAGCTGAAAATAGTTGCGTTACCTAGAAATCAGGAGACCTTTCCAAAATGTCCAAGATCACCTTCCTAGCCCGCTCCGTCTAGGAGGGGCTTAAGGGACGGAAATCCACACTTTAAGAATTATAGTATAGATTTATTTATTGTAAATTAGAGCGCGTGAGGAGTTCTGGTGTTTTGTGTGTGAGTGTGCGTGTCATACCTTTTGCAAAGTTGATCGTTAGTATTTTAATTAATCTAGTCATTTTATTACTCGCCATTATTTTATTTCTATTATTTATTTTATTGATCGCTTTTACTCTTGTTATCCTAGTCGTTCTATTTCCCGCCATTATTTTATTTTATTTATTTATTTCATCACCCGCCGTTAATTTATTTATCTTCTTTAATTTCTTTGTCACCCCGTTTTCTTGTCTAATTAATTCCGTTCCTGGTCTATTCTGTGTGATTTATTCGATTTTTTTATTCTGTGCCATTTATTCCATTTTATTCACTCTGTGAGATTTATTCTGTTTGGTTGCCTTAATTTTATTTATCGTATACTCTGTTAGTCCGTTTGATTTAGTTAATTATTTCTTCAAGTCATTGATTTTGTGCGATCATTACTTTCGTTTCCGCGCTTAGTCTATGGGAGTTGTTACTTATTTACTTTGTTGTATTTATCTTCTGTATGGAAATAATTCTGGTTAAATGTTGTCACCAGACCGAGAGCTTTGTTCAACACTGTGAGGAAAATTGCATTGAAGGGAATCTAGCACGTTACCATTTGTCGCCTCCCGACTGTGCTTCCGAGAGTACCACCTTGGCTCTCGGCTAATCATTTTGTTCATCACTACAATAAATGGTTCATTTGAATTTTGTTATTCCCAAACTGCCGTGTTGAGATGTTTTTGTGCGAACCACCACTGACTGACCCATCCCCTCTACTAACTGCCAATGCTGCAGTGAAACCGAGCTGGCCTCTTGTATTCCGCGTGCGAATTTAATTTGTCCCGGAAAATAATTTATTTCTCGGGACTGGCGCCCAGCACGCGGGAGCACGGGCTTTCGTGAACATCTACGGGAGCTGGTGGCGAAGAAGGTGGAAATAGTGGTTACAGTATATAGTGTAGATTTCACTCAAAATATTATAGAGTATACGCTGAGGACAGTCATAGAGCAAGAGAGAGAGAGAGAGCGAGAGAATGTGAGCTGACACAGTCCTAAAACCGAAGCATCAGCAAAAGTCTACGACAGAAAGAAGACGTTTTCGTTTCATTAACACAGCAAATCATGGAATACATGCCGATGTCGATTAGCAGCGAGGCATCGGAGCTTGTTAAGTAAAAAATAAAAAATAATTTCAAAATCGTGATTAAAAAGCACGTAATATTTATTTTTAAGTATGAAAAATAATTTCTTGCACAGCAAGCAGCTCCTGCATATAAACTGACATGGAGGGCCCGTTATTCGTGCTATGGAGAACCAGAGAAGGATACATACACTGTACAGATAGATCTAGCTTCGGGAAAGAAGAGTGTCACCCGCCATCCTCATCCGCAGTTGACGTCGGTGGTGGCAGATCATCAACGCTACCAACTTTGTATAATGAGTCATGGTGTATCAGGTAAGACAGTACCGTTTGTTCTGTACACGTTATTTTTATTAACCAGTGCGTACAATGAAATACGTGTTTCATTGTTTTGTTCAGAAGTACACTGTGATGATAACACCCACAGCGAAAGATAATAATAATAAAGTAATATTATATTATGAGTGATAATACAAATTAATTCCGTATAGCGATAAAAATAGAATTAACGGTAGAGGAATCTCCGAGTGCGGATTACCGTGTTTGTAGGGCTGTTGCATACGACGGTAAATGTGTTGTAACGTGGCAGAATATTTAGGCTGCGTCCTTCTCGCTCAGCGGCTACCTACACGATCACACAGGGTTGTAGGCGGTGATTTTCAGGCTTTATTTATTCTTTATTTTTATTTTTTTTTCTTGTTTTATTATTTTTTTAAGTATATAATGCGATTGACACGACAGAGGGATGGAGAGGGAGTACTAGGAAGAGGAGGAGGAATGTAACAACTGGAAACTTCGGACCGATATTCTATGTCTCCTATTTCTTGGTCGGGATATGCCTTTTTCCCGACGACGCACCAAATAATACGCGCCTTCCATCCTTAGCGGCAGCCGACTCACGGGAATCTATATGTCTCCGAGAGTCATCTGCTGGGTTACGCGACGTTGGGATCGTCGGTCGCTAATTAATACATCGTCCAGCTGAGGCGCTACTCGCGGTCATCGGGCGACACCGGAGTAGTATGTGTACACCTTTGCTCCATCTCACTCCTATCGCCACTTCTTCCCCCACCACGCGGCTACTTCCACCACCCCACTTTTCCACCGCCGCGCTACCCACTCTGATTAACCAGTGTCGGTAACGTGGAGATGGTAAAGTGATGTGGTGTGGGTACTCTGGTGAACAAGAAAGACGAGAGATAAGAGCAGGATGGAGCAAAGGTGTACACATACTTAAAAAACGGAAAAAAATTAGGTACTTACCTCTGTTGTTGTTGACGTCCACCTTCCTTCGACGGCGATTTTAAACTCCTGTCTCTCACCATCTCATTCACACAAACACACACACACGCTCGCGCGCGCGTCGACACTTTCATAACCGAGCATCGTCTGCTTTAGGAAGCTTGGGGTTCTCGAAGCTCTCGTCCACGTCGCCGCCATCGTAGCCGATGTCTATTTCGGCACTGAGGACTCCGAAAACCCGCTAGCCTCGTAACGAGGATACATTGCGAAAAATACGTTTTTGACTGCGCGATCACGAAGTTAAAGACGGACTGAATGCTCAGGATGCTGCTGGTTGGTATCACGGGGTTTAAAGATAGCAAACCGCCCTCTGAATCATGACTAAGGTGTCCAGCGCTCTAAATGCAGCGACAGCGGTTTTGCACGTGCGTACCGCTTTGCGCTGTGCTCCTCGCGAAGCGCTTGCTCTGCAGTAAAAGGCGCAGAATATGATACCGTACCACGAGGGACCTCGATTATAATTTATATATAATTATAAAATAAGAGGCACAGTAAGACGATGTATTTGTTTTTAATTGATCAATATTTTATTTAAATCACTTTACACATATTTACCGTCGTGCAACATCCCTGCAAACACGGTAATCTTCGCTCGGAGACTCCTCCGCCATTAAATTTATTTTTATCACTGTCTGATCGTCGAGAGGCAAAAGCATTGTAATATTCACGCAGTAATCTGTCGTTTTTCATTAAATTATCGCTAAAGAGATTATTAAATCGCGACATGGTGAAGTCGCACGACATAAGATGTAGAAATACAATGCAAAATTGTCCACACACATCCGACGTATTACTCTGTAGCTGCTTGAGGCCGTACCGATAAAACTTGCAGTTTCTTCGTAATCGTGCGAGATGTTGCGGTATAACCGGTGGTAGCCCGTAGCTATCAAAGTACATTCCTTTTCCATGATGGTTAACGTACATGGCGATCCAATGCTCTCCAGGTCCGTCGTGGTTATCCGTGTTAACTACGAGTCCGGCAGGTAACGACTATACACGAGGAATTCTGTCAGCCGGGTATACGCCAACGGTTGAAAGTGGTAGATACTGCAGACTCTCGTAGATTCGTCTAGTGTTCATGCTGAACACATAGTCAATGATTAAATGATGACCGATACGCTTTGAAAGACGTATGGATATATGCAAAATTTATTTCACAGCATCGTCGATCGTGTCACGACTATATGATGAAGATTTCTCCTCTTTCTTATTCTCTTCCTCTTCGTCTGCTGACCAAACATCCATGTATGATTCTCCTTTAAACGGGTGCTCGCGAAGCCAATTTCTTATTTGGAAAGCCTGGCGCATTGCACAATGCGAAGACGCTGTATCGTTTATCATAGCGTATCTGAAGCATTTTCGCGAAGATTTCGGCATAAATGTGTACGATGGGGCACCCTCCTCATCCTCCAGGTTGGAAATTTCACGACTCGTGATATCGCAAAAAAGTATAGCCTTCTCGTGACCGCGAGTATAGATACGTCTTGATTTTCGCCAAATTTCACGCAAGTTAGCGTATGCCTGTTTACAGCTCACATCGCCCTCGTACCATTCCAGACCGTGAAAATATTTCGAGAGAAAATTATTCTGGCTTCTCGAATGCTGTGGTAATTCGGCAAAGTGACACGGCGGTGCGACGATCCGATGAGCAGAGTACGGTCTATCCACTGCTACCACGGCAATTTCTTTCGGAATAAATTCCGAGTCTTTACCACGCATTCCCTGTATATCCACGACGATATCCATTTTCACGTTTAATCCGTACAGATGCTCGAGTTCGACTGATTAGTTACTCACAGACACGCTTCTACGTCTCTTAACACGAAATAATTTAATGCCGACATCAGCACATTTTTCGCTTATCCGGTAAAATCCACCGTTACTTGCCGAGAGGCATCAATTTCAAGGACATTATCATATTCCGCGTAGACTACACAATTTATCGTTGAAGCAAGCACATCCTCAAATCGTACCTGTATTCTCACACTACCGTGCTTTATTAAATTCCAATGTGTATTGCTGTTCGCCGAAAGATCGGGTGTCAAATCAAAAGCAAGCAGACAGTATCCATCGCGATAATTATCGCGATCGATCGAATTACCGTCGTTCAAGAAATGTATTCCAGTTCCCAAAAACAACGTTTGAAAAGCATCCACATATAGATGATTTTTCGTAAAATCAGGTCGTAACGGTTTCGAAGGTATTTGAGCGCCATCTACATACAACGAGAGATAATTTATCTTGTAATTTTGGCAATTGAATGGATTCATACTGAAGTCGCCGTTAAACGCTTTGTTATCGACAAAACCGATAATTATACGCTTCGGCAATTGACCTAATACGATATTATCGATAGTCTCTCCATGAACACCAGAGTGTATTGAAACGGCTTTTACCTCGACTCTCGTAAGAGGATATTTAGCCGTAGATATTGCCAGAGTTCTAGCATGCGAGAGCAGCACACCAGAAGCTATTTTTGTTCTACGAACGAGAAGCGATGCCTCGAGAATCTTTAAGCCGCACTCACCATTCTTTGTATCGCCCACAAGACAAAATGAATCACTAGACCGCACCAACCGTAGTCGCATCTCGACGCCGTTTAATAGGAACCGCTCCTGATTGAATATATCGCAATGCAGATGACCGCGCAAGTCTACAGTTTTTTCGACATTTAAAAATTGTTTTCTCTTCACAAGACCCGTATTTTCCGATGTTATATTATCCATTTTTCCAGGGGTATCGTCGTACCAGAGAACACTCGTCAGATGCGAATTTTTTGCTGCTGGACCGTAATTCAAAAGTGTTTCTATGTACGCTCGATAAGCGTAGGTATATTTGGAGGTGAAACTAATTTTTGATTCAGGTATACATTCACCTGATTAAACATAGAATGCAAGAGATTGTTTACAGGGCCGGCACTTACTTTCGATGCTGTACTCGCGGCATTTTCCGCAGTAGGAGATGTTATTTTCACTCTCAGACTAAGCATAGTATGCGCGAGATCGATATACTCGACACCCTGTCCAGGAATAACAAATTCAATCGGTGAATCATCTGTTAGTGAAGATATTGGTTTGTAATACACCCAATTGGAGTCTTCGATAGTAGTTTGCGTCAGTGGGAGTGAAAATAATTCAAGTTCCGATTTAAGACACTCGCACGAGTGCGCATGTAGAAAAGCCATCTTGTTTCAGCTATCCAAAAATATCTGCAACTATTCGTTGATGAGTCTTCGTCTTCTTCTTATTGTTCTTATTATACTTCTTCTTCTTTATTACACTTTTATTTTTACGGGAGATACGTCGTGGTTTACGTTCGTCCGATGAATGAGGAGTTCGCGAAATTTTGCGCTTTTTATAACCAGACCCCCGCATGAGAGTGTCAATTTTTTCAGAGGCTTTGCGTTTGAGATTACTGCCTGATTCTCTCGCTCTCTCCCGAATAGCATCTTTCACAGCTATATTTCTATCGAGGATATCACCGGCTACGTTTACACCAGCGCGTAATGCCTCTTTACCAACTGTTTTAGCGCCCTTCTTTAAAAGTGGTAACACTCGACGAAACAGGCCCCCGAGAAAGCTGCCGATACCGTGTCCTCGTTGATTAGGTGTTCCGATATAAACATGGCTAATACCGCCGTACCCGCGACGGCCCCATCCGTGCTGCACACTGTCAATATCATCCATAGCGATGTAATCAATCGTGGGACCTTTTGAAATGTAGTGTCACAGTCAACGTTCCCTGCTCGAATGGTATAGGATCCCCAAATTCGTCTCTTATATCGATCTCGATAGTGTTACTTGATAGTGCAAATTATTGCGCAAGAGAGGTATATATCGTGGCGTTGAAAACGATTTAAATTTTATCGAACCATACTGTCATCAGTATCAATGGGGACAACTCGTAAGAGGGGTGTTTGTACATCGCCTGTAATATAGCCCTCGCAGATATCTGTGTATAGAAACATGCTACCTGGTATAGCACCGGTGAGATATGCTGGCCTCGACCCTGTGTATTCGCAATGCGGCTCTATCATTACAGACCTACAAGTCTCTTCCGAGAATCCTAAGAGCCTCGCGATAGCGGGTGATACCTGAAAGTCATGGTATCGTAGATCGTCGCATACGCGGGCCACTTCGATCTGCCCGCTCGGAAGCGATTTAAAGCGCAAATGACCGGCCACGTGAGATAGCTTATTTATACTCTCCAAAAGAGCGTCTATAGAGCGATATGCACCAGGTGGAACTTGGTATCTATCAGAGCGTCTCCGTGTTAAAAGATTTAAACCCGATAAATCACAATCACCATCCTCAAAAGTTACGAGATTTCCTACAGTAGGAACATGTAAAAGAATCATCGGATAAGCAATTTCCACAAGAGAAACAGACCATTCTCCGTGAAAACGTGTCTGACGCGGTAGTTTTGTAATAAATTTTGTCGTCGTATTATTCGGAAAATACTGCATACTACTGTTGCTCGGTAGTACGACAAAAAAAGAGCTATCCTTGGAGCTCATATTTATCAGGGACGGTGATTCCGTGCGTTCTTCCTCTTTGTCCTCTTCTTCTTCTCTTTCGTCTTCTCAGATGACGGAGGTACTCGTACTCGCGATAATTCTGCCTCGTAGAAAATACCGTCGGTAGACTCGTTATTCAGATCGTGTAAAATATACACAAATGGTTCTCGATTAACTGATATTCGTTGAATCTTGAATAATTCGTTACTCCAACCACGCTCATATCCTTTCACGAAAGCTGCTTTAGCTGTACTGATACGTACCAAGTCACCGACGCTGTATTTGGCCTTTTAATTTTTTTCGCATTACGCATTCCGCTGTGTCTAGTGTGATTATAAGCATATAAAAAATTTTGAAAACATCGATGTAACGCTTTTTTCGCGTGTATGTAAAGTAGCGCCACATTCGCTCTTTTATTGTTCGATTAAAGCGTTCGGCAATCGAGGCTTTTATATCAGGGTTACGAGCAGCGCGAAAATCGATATTCTTTTTCTTGAGAATTTGCTGAAATGGAGTGCCGATGAATTCTTTGCCTCGATCAGTTTGCAATTGCTGCGGGCGACGATTGTTACTGCGTGCGAGTATGCGAGTGAGACCGCGGGCCACACTTGCACTCGTTTTGTCACGCAAGGCCTCGACCCGCGCGTATTTGCTCAACACGTCGATAACAACAAGCAGATATGCGTACCCATCGTTGTACGTGGCTATCGAGCGAAGATCAGCTAAATCAGCCTCCCATACATCGTCTATATTACTCACGTTGTACATACGACGGGGAAATCGTCGTCGCACGAGACGATGCATGTTATATGAATCCTGTGTCTCGAGGCATGGTAAAATATTCTTTCGCGCTACTCTTCGATCCACCTGGGCCAAATTTTTTGCTCGAGAATAGGACGCAGGATGAGTGGTGTCATAATAGATTTTTTGAAGAATTTTCATAATTTTAACGATGACCAGTGTTACGTCCTGGGTTTTAACGAATGGACGCAACGACGGAATAATATTTTATTTCCCCCATTTTGAGACAGAATGTGCTGCCTCGGGATTGGGGCATGGCTGGTGAGGGGCGTGTTTGTTATAAATAATAAATAAACACAAAATAAACATAAGATGCGCTATATATTGACACGAACATTAAAATAGCGCGCACAATTGTAAATCAGTAAACGTTTATGTACGGTAGTATTGTCCCGAATAGAACATGTATGTGTATATGTATATATTATAACAGTTTAATGGTCGCGCATTCGAACATTTTATAAACCTTTAAACCACTAAAATTAAAGTCATTAAAATAGTATTCACTTTTGCAATAACTAAAGTCACTATATGTATTAGAATAAAACGTTATATTATAATGTTTATTGGAACGCAGAATTAATACAATTGTCCGACTTATTAGATTGGAGCACTTAAATTACGGAACGTACCAAAAAGTAACCGAGCACTACTAATATTGTCATTATCACTACTAATATTGTCATTATCACTACTAATATTGTCATTATACATATATATATATTAAAACAATTAACCGTATATTATTGGATATTTAACCGTATATTATTGGATATTAAATATCTGAAGCAGATTGTTACGAGGACCGACCGTCGTGGTCGGCCCCCGGAGATGAACTGACTAATTAAAATGAATAAAGCAGTGCAGAAGGCACGCGTAATAATTATTTGCGGGGCGCAGCGCGTCTTGTCGGTGCGCCGCGTCCCGTTGGTTAGCGTGTGAACGCTGACCTAAGCAAATTATTAGCGGATGGCAACGTATCACGCCGACGCTCCGCGTCTCGCCGGCCAGCGTGTGAACGCTGACGTTAGCAAAAGAATGAATAATAAATCGAATATAAATTATTAAAAATTCAAAAATTCACAAAGGGGGTTGGAGACCCAGGACGTAACAACCAGTTAAATGGATTCTTTTTCTTTTTCTTTTCTAACGGTGCGCGAGATCGATATTCTACTTGCGCGATGTTTTGCAATTGTTCGTCCTCTTCTTCATCCCTCTACTCCCCCTCGATGATGTCGTTTTCAGCCGAAAGCATTAAATCTCTGTTTGAGTGCGCGGTCTCGGCCTCGTTGTTGTTGCTACTGTTGCTGCTGTTGCTGCTGCTACTATCGCTTTCGCGTGGTAAAATAAGACGCCGCTGCGGTGTCGAGGATGATGTAGGTGTAGGCTCGTGTAGTAACTCGGGATTGCCGATAAATTCGCGTGGCATCTGTATCGCTCGCAGGAGTTTGGCAAAGTGAGATCGTCCGATGGGTTTCTCGCGTTTTCTAGCTCGCATAGCATCGTTAACAAGATCAACGACATTGGAATTTTAAATTCTTCTACCGTCTATGGAAACAACACCATTACGATCCCATGTCATTTTTTTACCAACGGTGCTGCGATGCAAATTGCGAAGCAACGATATTGCTTTAGATTAACATTTTTTTGGTACGCTATCGATAATAAGTGTGTCATTGAGTCGAGATTTTACTTTGTTCATTAAAACGTCGTCGGATTTATTCTCGTGACTATCGAGTATTGCTATTTTTCGTTTTGATGAAATATTCGGTACTGCATTATCGTACTCGACCATATAAAGATAACGCTGTAAAACCTGCTGGTACGCTATCCATTTCTCTCTCTCGCTCTTATACGAGTGAGAGTTTAGAATTTCACTCAGCTCAGAGTCGGGGCGCGATAATGGCGTACCGGTAGTCTGTACGGAGGGCAACGGGTGTGCACTAGTAGTAGTGGTAGTAGCAGCAGCAGTAGTGGCGAGTCCAGCGAGACGATGTATGTATATCATGAGGTATAAGTACCATCTTTCTGGCATATTCCATGGCTCGTATAGGCCAAGACAGGCACAAGAAGCAACTTGAGAAATCCGACACAGTGCTCGACGATGATTATCCTCTTACCGCTCCAATTTCCCCTTTTGGCGGCTAGCCGTCGAAGAATTGTCGCGTGCCTCCGAAGATGATTCTTTTGCACGTTGTTCAGACTCACGTTTCCCTGTAAAACATTTAGAGCACACTCGCATATACAGCGTACGAGCGCTACATCGGCTTTGCGGAAAATTGCACGTCGTTGCTCTTCCTTCAGATAACACAGCGCTTGCAATATAATTATTTGCTTTTTATCGAGAGGTCTGCGCAACGCCATTACAAGCGCATTACTGTTACATCGCGCGTCGCATCGCGAACTTTTATTGCTTTTTGAGGCACGTAAACGTAATGGTATTGGTCATCGGGAAATATACAGGCGCAAAATCGACAATTATCAGGCGTCGATTGTTTCAAGTCGAATAATAGATAGCCGTGCGGTGCAGCCGTTGCATCGAAATATACCTCCTGCAAAAATCGCGGATGCTCGGGACATACCTGACGGGCTAGGTACTGAATTTGCGCGCGATCTCGCGGATTTTTGAAGACAACGATATAATTAGCGTTTAAGGAGATATCGCGTTGCCCGTGACCCTGATGGAAGAGATTTTGCGCGATGAAAATGACACTAAGATTTTTATGATGGCTACCCTTGGTGAAAAGATCGACCACAGTATTGTTGGATGCCTTGCGCATTAGATCGTCAATGACCACAAGTTTAGGTCTTGTATCATTCGAGTAGTCTGCTGCTTGCGGTAAACCCTCGTGGAAGTCGATTTTATCACCGTACTCTGAATACCTGGACTGCCACTCTGAGTAATAAAAAAGTATACGCTCGAACGGGGAATCCGTAATTTCGCGCATGTATTTAAAGAATTTTTTTACAAAATATGTTTTACCACAACCCGTAGGACCGCTTATCACAGCTGTCCATGGATGTTTCCAACGTGTATCCATATCGATGAGTGTCTATCAAAATCAATCAGCTGACTCTTAAATAAGCTTATACCGCGGCGCTTATTAGTATAACGCAAAAAAGTATATAGTTTTTTGCGTTATACTAATTAGCGTATTTCACAATTCGCAATATTTAAAAATACTATTTTTGTCTAATTTCATGTACCATATTTACTGTGTACAATACATCAAAAAATATATATATATTGATTTATTTTGTATAAAACCGTTGTCGGCTCGTTCTTTTTGTGCTGCTATTCGTAGCAGTAGCTGCTATCTCTCTACCGTTCCCTTTTGTTCTGACTTTCTCATCGTTGATTCCTTTTGTCCCGTCTTTCTTATCGAGTGTTTTATTTTGTTCTGACTTTCTCGTGCTACATCCGTTGATATAATATTGCTGTTTAGATTTTGATGATTCGTAAAATTTGAAACAGAGATTAATGCATAGTGAAATAAAAATATTGCTTTATTTGTGAGAAATATAAAAACTATCGTTATTTAATTTACATACGGCGTAAACACCAGCTTATACCGAGGGACCGCGCCTCATCAGCTAGTGCAGGCGCGCCGCGTCTTATCAGCTCGTTAAGGCCGCGAAAATAGCTGATGCCGCGGGGTCGCCGCCGCAACCGCCACCGCCGTCGCGGTATAAGCTTATTTAAGAGTCAGCTGATTGATTTTGATAGACACTCATCGATATGGATACACGTTGGAAACATCCATAGACAGCTGTGATAAGCAGTCCTACGGGTTGTGGTTAACCATATTTTGTAAAAAAATTCTTCAAATACATGCGCGAAATTACGGATGTCCCGTTCGAGCGTATACTTTTTTATTACTCTGAGTGGCAGTCCGGGTATTCAGAGTACGGTAATAAAATCGACTTTCACGAGGGTTTACCGCAAGCAGCAGACTACTCGAATGATACAAGACCTAAACTTGTGGTCATTGACGATCTAATGCGCGAGGCATCCAACAATACTGTGGTCGATCTTTTCACCAAGGGTAGCCATCATAAAAATCTTAGTGTCATTTTCATCACGCAAAATCTCTTCCATCAGGGTCACGGGCCACGCGATATCTCCTTAAACGCTAATTATATCGTTGTCTTCAAAAATCCGCGAGATCGCGCGCAAATTCAGCACTTAGTAGTATGCAGTATTTTCCGAATAATACGACGACAAAATTTATTACAAAACTACCGCATCAGACACGTTTGCGCGGAGAATGGTCTGTTTCTCTTGTGGAAATTGCTTATCCGATGACTCTTTTACATGTTCCTACTGTAGGAAATCTCGTAACTTTTGAGGATGGTGATTATGATTTATCGGGTTTTAATCTTTTAACACGGAGACGCTCTGATAGAGACCAAGTTCCATCTGGTGTATATCGCTCAATAGACGCTCTTTTGGAGAGTATAAATAAGCTACCTCACGTGGCCGGTCATTTGCGCTTTAAATCGTTTCCGAGCAAGCAGATCAAAGTGGCCCGCGTATGCGAAGATCTACGATACCATGAGTTTCGCGTATCACCCGCTATCGCGAGGCTCTTAGGATTCTCGGAAGAGGCTTGTAGGTCTGTAATGATAGAGCCGCATTGCGAATACACAGGGTCGAGGCCAGCATCTCTCACCAGTGCTATACCAGGTAGCATGTTTCTATACACAGATATCTGCGAGAGCTATATTACAGGCGATGTACAAACACCCCTCTTACGAGGTGTTCCCATTGATACTGATGACAGTATGGTTCGATAAAAATTAAATCGTTTTCAACGCCACGATATATACCTCTCTTGCGCAATAATTTGCACTATCGAGTAACAATATCGAGATCGATATAAGAGACGAATTTGGGGATCCTATACCATTCGAGCAGGGAACGTTGACTGTGACACTACATTTCAAAAGGTCCCACGATTGATTACATCGCTATGGATGATATTGACAGTGTGCAGCACGGATGGGGCCGTCACGGGTTCGGCGGTATTAGCCATGTTTATATCGGAACACCTAATCAACGAGGACACGGTATCGGCAGCTTTCTCGGGGGCCTGTTTCGTCGAGTGTTACCACTTTTAAAGAAGGGCGCTAAAACAGTTGGTAAAGAGGCATTGCGCGCTGGTGTAAACGTAGCCGGTGATATCCTCGATAGAAATATAGCTGTGAAAGATGCTATTCGGGAGAGAGCGAGAGAATCAGGCAGTAATCTCAAACGCAAAGCCTCTGAAAAAATTGACACTCTCATGCGGGGTCTGGTTATAAAAAAGCGCAAAATTTCGCGAACTCCTCATTCATCGGACGAACGTAAACCACGACGTATCTCCCGTAAAAATAAAAGTGTAATAAAGAAGAAGAAGTATAATAAGAACAATAAGAAGAAGACGAAGACTCATCAACGAATAGTTGCAGATATTTTTGGATAGCTGAAACAAGATGGCTTTTCTACATGCGCACTCGTGCGAGTGTCTCAAATCGGAACTTGAATTATTTTCTCTCCCACTGACGCAAACTACTATCGAAGGCTCCAATTGGGTGTATTACAAACCAATATCTTCGCTAACAGATGATTCACCGATTGAATTTGTATTCCTGGACAGGGTGTCGAGTATATCGATCTCGCGCATACTATGCTTAGTCTGAGAGTGAAAATAACATCTCCTACTGCGGAAAATGCCGCGGGTACAGCATCGAAAGTGAGTGCCGGCCCTGTAAACAATCTCTTGCATTCTATGTTTAATCAGGTGGATGTATACCTGAATCAAAAATTAGTTTCACCTCCAAATATACCTACGCTTATCGAGCGTACATAGAAACACTTTTGAATTACGGTCCAGCAGCAAAAAATTCGCATCTGACGAGTGTTCTCTGGTACGACGATACCCCTGGAAAAATGGATGATATAACATCGGAAAATACGGGTCTTGTGAAGAGAAAACAATTTTTAAATGTCGAAAAAACTGTAGAAAACTGTAGGATGCGATTGCTTCAACGATAAATTGTGTAGTCTACGCGGAATCTCTCGTTGTATGTAGATGGCGCTTAAATACCTTCGAAACCGTTACGACCTGATTTTACGAAAAATCATCTATATGTGGATGCTTTTCAAACGTTGTTTTTGGGAACTGGAATACATTTCTTGAACGACGGTAATTCGATCGATCGCGATAATTATCGCGATGGATACTGTCTGCTTGCTTTTGATTTGACACCCGATCTTTCGGCGAACAGCAATACACATTGGAATTTAATGAAGCACGGTAGTGTGAGAATAGAGGTACGATTTGAGGATGTGCTTGCTTCAACGATAAATTGTGTAGTCTACGCGGAATATGATAATGTCCTTGAAATTGATGCCTCTCGGCAAGTAACGGTGGATTTTACCGGATAAGCGAAAAATGTGCTGATGTCGGCATTAAATTATTTCGTGTTAAGAGACGTAGAAGCGTGTCTGTGAGTAACTAATCAGTCGAACTCGAGCATCTGTACGGATTAGACGTGAAAATGGATATCGTCGTGGATATACAGGGAATGCGTGGTAAAGACTCGGGATTTATTCCGAAAGAAATTGCCGTGGTAGCAGTGGATAGACCGTACTCTGCTCATCGGATCGTCGCACCGCCGTGTCACTTTGCCGAATTACCACAGCATTCGAGAAACCAGAATAATTTTCTCTCGAAATATTTTCACGGTCTGGAATGGTACGAGGGCGATGTGAGCTGTAAACAGGCATACGCTAACTTGCGTGAAATTTCGCGAAAATCAAGACGTATCTATACTCGCGGTCACGAGAAGGCTATACTTCTTTGCGAAATCACGAGTCGTGAAATTTCCAACCTGGAGGATGAGGAGGGCGCCCCATCGTACACATTTATGCCAAAATCTTTGCGAAAATGCTTCCGATACGCTATGATAAACGATACAGCATCTTCGCATTGTACAATGCGCCAGGCTTTCCAAATAAAAAATCGGCTTCCCGAGCACCCGTTTAGAGGAGAATCATACATGGATGTTTGGTCAGCAGACGAAGAGGAAGAGAGTAAGAAAGAGGAGAAATCTTCATCATATAGTCGTGACACGATCGACGATGCTGTGAAATAAATTTTGCATATATATATATACGTCTTTCAAAGCGTATCGGTCTTTATTTAATCATTGATTATGTGTTCAGCATGAACACTAGACAAATCTACGAGTCTGCAGTATCTACCACTTTCAACCGTTGGCGTATACCCGGCTGACAGAATTCTTCGTGTATGGTCGTTACCTGCCGGACTCGTAGTTAACACGGATAACCACGACGGACCTGGAGAGCATTGAATCGCCATGTACGTTAACCATCATGGAAAAGGAATGTACTTTGATAGCTACGGGCTACCACCGGTTATATCGCAACATCTCGCACGACTACGAAGAAACTGCAAGTTCTATCGGTACGGCCTCAAGCAGCTACAGAGTAATACGTCGGATGTGTGTGGACAATTTTGCATCGTATTCCTACATCTTACGTCGTACGGCTTCACCATGTCGCGATTTAATAATCTCTTTAGCGATAATGTAATGAAAAACGACAGATTACTGCGTGAATATTACAATGCTTTTGCCTCTCGACGATCAGACGGTGATAAAAATAAATTTAACGGCGGAGGAGTCTCCGAGCGAAGATTACCGTGTTTGCAGGGATGTTGCATACGACGGTAAGTATGTGTAAAGTGATTTAAATAAAATATTGATCAATTAAAAACAAATACATCGTCTTACTGTGCCTCTTATTTTATAATTATATATAAATTATAATCGAGGTCCCTCGCGGTACGGTATCCTATTCTGCGCCTTTTACTGCAGAGCAAGCGCTTCGCGAGGAGCACAGCGCAAAGCGGTACGCACGTGCAAAACCGCTGTCGCTTTATTCAGAGCGCTGGACACCTTAGTTATGATTCAGAGGGCGGTTTGCTATCTTCAAACCCCGTGATACCAACCAGCAGCATCTTGAGTATTCAGTCTGTTTTCAACTTCGTGATCGCGTGGTCAAAAACGTATTTTTCGCAATGTATCCTCGTTACGAGGCTAGCGGGTTTTCGGATTCCTCAGTGCCGAAATAGACATCGGGTACGATGGCGGCGACGTGGACGAGGTCTTCGAGAACCCCGAGCTTCCTGAAGCAGACGATGCTCGGTTATGAAAGTGTCGAGGCGCGTGCGAGCGTGTGTGTGTGTGTTTGTATGAGTGAGATAGTGAGAGACAGGAGTTTAAAATCGCCGATTCCCGAAAAGCTGATCAAAAGTCGAAAACGTAGTTCATTCTGTTTGAGATATAGTATATAAGGGTTTTTGAGGTCGCGAATTACGAATCTGAAATCAAAATTGTCAAAAAACGAAAATGGCGGGTTCAAAATGGCGATAGTAAACCGAAAATACTCAGTTATAATACGGAATGTTTATCGAAGTTGTATGAAACTTGGTTTCTGTAAGTTTTCAAGGTCGCTGAACACGAATCCGGTGTGAAAAAAACAAAATTCAAAATGGCGGATCCAATATGGCGGACGCAATTTTCGAAATCAACCGGATTTGCTTGAAACTTGTTACTCAGGGGTTTTTGAGGTCGCTGAACATGAATCCGATGTGAAAAAGATAAAATTCGAAATGGCAGATCCAATATGGCGGCCGCAATTTTCGTAATCGGCCGGATTCGCTTAAAACTTGTTATTTGGAGGTTTTCGAGGTCGCTGAATACGAATCCGGTGTGAAACAAACAAATTTTAAAATGGTGGATCCAATATGGCGGCCGCAATTTTTGAAATCAACCGGATTTGCTTGAAACTTGTTACTCGGGGGTTTTTGAGGTCGCTGAACATGAATCCGATGTGAAAAAGACAAAATTCAAAATGGCAGATCCAAAATAGCGATTATAAAAATTTATTAACTTTTTATAAATCTGTAAGTAAATTATATATTTGATAAAAAGTAATAAAACATTTACTTTTACATCTATAATTGTATTGATTAAAATCACTTTTGAAAGACTTATTTTATACTATTTACAAGTTACATTTCCTTTTTTTATTGAAGTGACTGTACTTCAGTTACATGCAAGTAATTTTTTCTTTGAAGCACATATTTCTTAAAATCATTTTCTGAAACAAAATAGATTTTGTGAAATAAAATTAACATGTTCAAACAGTTAATTTATAATTATTTTAGTTTAAGTAAATATTTTTTAAGATTACTGTATAATAATTTGATTTACAGTTTAAAAATAAATGTATTTGGATTACAGAGTAATGATTTTCTTGTTTAAAAGAAATATTTTGTACATATTTTAGATAAGTAATTACATTTTTAATCATTTATAAAAATATTGAAAAATGTATAATTCAAATATACGAGAAAGTGTAATAAGGAACACGATTTTTTAAATACTAACATATTTATTTGAGAAATACAGTACAAAGCCAAATTCAAAAAATAAAATTATATTAACAAGAATATTGTTCTAATATTAACATAAAAATTAGTCTTCATCATCAGCCGAATTGTCTGTATAAAAATTTAAAGAATCTGACGACATCGAAAAAGAAGAGATAGAATCATCTGTAGACGCATAAACAGTTGGTGAAGTAAGCAAAGCAATGTTATAGTAGCGGAAATTGATGCATTTTCGAAAAATCGTCGAGCAGTGTACCCATCATTCGTACCACCATATCCAGGCTTTGGTTGATCGACAATAAGTCCTAACTGTTGGCGAAAACCTTTTTGAATATTTTTTTTTCTATTTTCTGTCGCTTTCTTATCTTCACTTGTTCGCGCTTGCCATTTTTTAATATCCAATTTATACGAAACATGCAAACAACATTCAAATAATCGAATCCACATATGTAATGTAGATAAGTCAAAAGTTAAATTAACTCTATTAATTTCTTTTTTCAAAAGTACATCGATCTTATTGAAATCTTTACTAGTAGCATTACATAAATAGCAACGTTGAGTAGAAGCAGTTGCAGTAATTGCGTTACAAACTTTACCATCACTCATAGTTAAAGCAAGTTCGTAAGTAACAATGATCTCTTTTCCATTTATTACAGTTTTAAAAGGCATAAGTTTGTCCGCTTGTTCTTTTATATACTCTGTTTGTTTAACAGTAGCCTCAGTAGTATCATGCAAAAATTCAAAACAAAATAAAAAATGGTGGTTTTATTTCGAAAATTATGTTCGCCGTATTGGATCCGCCATTTTGAATTTTGTTTTTTTGACACCGGATTCATATTCAGCGACCCCAAAAATTCTCGAGTAACAAGTTTCAAGCGAATCCGACCGCTTTCAAAAATTGCACCCGCCATATTGGATCCGCCATTTTGAATTTTGGTTTTTTGACACCGGATTCGTATTCAGCGACCCCCAAAACCCCCGAGTGAGAAGTTTCAAGTGAATCCAATTGATTTCGAAAATTGCGTCCGCCATATTGGATCCGCCATTTTGAATTTAGATTTTTTGACACCGGATTCGTATTCAGCGACCCCAAGAACCCTTGAGTAACAAGTTTCACAAAATTATATTCATTTGAATAAAACGTGCAACAAGTGGTTAATGTGAATTTGTAATTTTTTATATTCAAATGTGCACTAAAAACAAAGTTGCAGCTAGCTGCAGCTGATTTTTACTAATTTTGTTACATAACAGTACGAACTTTAATTTAAAACTTGTTTCGTTGCGGAACACTGCGGAACTTTTAACTTTTTCCTTGTTTTTCTAAAATGATTGCACATAATTTTTCATTTTTTTCTACTTTAGACATTGTTTAGCTATTAATTTATTTGTATCTGTTATAATTTTCGACGCATATGATAATAAACTACTTTCTTCAACCTGAAACCTCCATTTTGCAGAATTAAGAAACACCAATTTTACGATTTTCTACGAATTTTTTTAATATGACGCTTGAATATGAGCTCGAACGATCGAGCTATTACTTGCGCGAAGGTCTCTTTTGTACTGGCTTATACTTGCCAGGTATACTTCACTAGCCCTTATAAAGAGTTCCATTATATTCTTTAAACATTACTTTATCCACCTATGTACTCTAAATGCTATAAAATGAAACTTTATTTTTCGACTTTTGACCAGCTTTTCGGGAATCGGCCCCACTGTGCGTCGTCCCGTATTTTAGACGTGGATTCGAGGGACTTGTACGGTGAGGCGTATCTCGCGTAGTTGGATTGCTTTTTATTATATTTTATTCAACAAACTAATTATCGATTGATATTATTATTCTGATGTTAATTATTTCATTATTATTATTATTTTTGGTTATTATTTAATTATTAGTCGTCATGTATTCGTTATTTTATATTTTATGAACTGCGGAAGATCCCTGGGTTTCTGTCTTTTACATCATATATAAATCTCAGGATTGAAATGTCGAGCCGTCGGTAGCTTCGCGTACGTGACGTCCCGACGTCCCGCTGTAATGGGTTTTTTTTGGATGTGTGTGGGATTAGCTCGGGATAGGCCGTATCGCGGACTGTGAACAGAGACTACCGAGCGTCGAAAATTTATCGATGAATATTGTTTGAAATTCGGAGCGAACGAGACCGGCTACACAACATCTACAGGGTATGAGAGTGAGAGAGAGAGAGAACGGGATAACTGCTACCGCCGAATTAAAGATTAAAATTAAGATAGCTAACTAGATTTGGAAAATTGTTAAAAAGGAGAGACTAATTTTACGGGACATTTTATTTGAATTCTAAATTGATGTTTATTGGAAATTAATATCTGTTCGCCAGAAATAAAGAAGTTTGTAAGTCCCGTACCTGATGTTGTTGTTTAAATTATTTACTGTTATTATTTTATTTATCTATTTATTATTTATTTAGCTGACTTCATTTATTGTTCTCGTTTGGTGTATTTGATGACAAAATTCTATTATTTGATTTTGTTCATTAATTTTAATGACTTATTTTAATTGATTGATTTTATTCGTATCTTATTTTTGACTAATTAGTGACTTGACAGTGACTCTCTCTCTCTCTCTCTCTCTCTCTCTCTCTCTCTCTCTCTCTCTCTCTCTCTCTCTCTCTCTCTCTCACTATATACTAGTACACTATATACAATTTTTTACAACTGTGTCTTTATCCCAAATAGCTGTACATACGGAGAATTATTGCGTTCGCAACGCAACACCCGATGCATGATCAGCGATATGACCACGAAACAGCACAATTAGTTCGGACAAAATAATTTTCATAAACTCCATATCCTCCGTCACTAGCAAGATCGCGATGTGCTCCAGCGCTTCTTCAAAGCATTCCTTGGAACCCATGATCTTATACGCTGCTGCACGAGACGTTTTACTGACGACTATCTTTTCACGGACATATGATACCACCTCGTTCATACACTGCTAAATCGTTTCACTTTTGCTCTCTAGAGCCTGCATATGAATATCAATTCTTCTACTTATTTCGACGAGCATATCAAATGTAGGACGCTGAAGAACAATGTTTGGAGTGTATTTTCGGAAGCGTTTCCGTTTCGATGCTCCAGATTCCTCTTGATTCTCGTATTCCTCATTAGCGCTACCGTTTATTTTACCAAATGAAACAGCTCTGTGCTGGTAACACGAGGTTCAAAGTGTGTAATGCGTTGTGTGCTCTATGCGGGTATTACACATTTTCTCGGCATCAGCCCCATGAGCTTCGAAATATTGTTGTACGCGAGAAAAATCACTTTTAAAGACTCGTCAGTCGTCCGCACTGAGTGTAATTCCGGTAAAAGTATTCGACAATATTTTCACCACTGGTGTAAGAGTGCACGTAGAGTTTAACTCTACGATTATTTTATATATGCCCGGCGACGATTATTTTACCAAATAATTTATTTAAACCGTACATAACGGGGTTCGCTGTATATGGCGATATCGTGTGAGACGTAGCACCGTTATTTGCCATTTTTATTGCTTTCATGTAGACTGTAACTTTTCGAATGAATCGTCGGTGGTGTCCATACTCTGTTTTATGCAGATTTCCCCCACCATCTAGTTGCATCGCCTCTTCTTTTGATACTGCAAATCATACGACTGAAAATTGCTCACCAATATCCTTTGATATTTGTCACATTCTCCTTAACAGCCTAGTAACAGCAGCAAAAAATATATTCTAAAACTCTTGCATATTCTCGCACACGTATGTGCATACGCACACCTCGCCATACAGATAAGATTTGTCATGGAAACTAAATAATATTCGTCGACGAAATTTGATGATTTTCCTAATAGCCGAGTACCTTAAAATTAGATGAAAACAATATGACATTCATCAGCGAAACTCGATAACTTAGTACATCACCATTGCTAAATATTTCCCTAAGTCTTGCTTTTGTAAAGTGATCGCGTGCGCGATCTTCTTGGTTAGTCGTATTGATTACATCGCTGCAGTATATGCAGAAAGAGAAAGAAAGAGAGAAAGAGCGTCTTAAAGGAATATATATATAAGTGAGCCGCTTTGAAAATTTTCTAGTTAATTCTCTGATTTACTGTGGTTACTACTACTACTACTCTAACAGCACAATCGTGGTCAGAGTGGTAAAGCGCTTTTTGATAAAAAAATTGATAGAGTTGATATTGAAGCGTAGACCGTCGTTGCGTTCACGGTGGGGGAAAAGAAATTTACAGATCACCCTATGGGAACTTCCGACACAGGCGTCTGTTCGTAAAATTCGCGGTATGCTGTGCGTGTGTCATCAGCGCGATTTAGTTGACGCGTATAATATTGGATTGTTTGATAATCAAATAATTATTGATTCGTTGGTGCGTGTTATTCGTCGACGCGGTTGGCTGAATGAGCCTGCTCTACAGCCCATACTCAATGAAAAACGTAAATAATAATTAGCGTTAATTATTTTTATTTCATTTGTTTTATTTCATAAGATTTTTATATAGTTCGACGGTATGAAGACGAAGAAATGGGATCCGACTCCTATGATTTCGATGAGGAGGTTAGAACCGATTGAAATGATCATAGCAGGGACAACGATGGTGACAGCTCCGTAGAGAATCGTTGGATAAATTTTACCCAGCCATTCTGCGGCTATAAACCAACAAACGGTCTTTTCATGGCCGGCCCCGCGAAAGATCCAGTTGGAGCTGTCGCAGGTCCATGGCGATAATACAGTTCAAACGATGATACCAATAACAATACAGACAATGAGGAAGAAGAAGAAGAAAAAGAAGAAGAGGAGGAGGAGGAGCAGGACGAGGACGATGACGACGAGGACGAGGAGGACGAGGAGGAGAACCCGGTAGACTCAGGTAAGCTTTTAATAATACAATTACGCTGACAAAAATAAAAAAAATTACGGGGATAATAATAGTAAATTGCAAAAAACAGGGTACGAGTCGGACCCAAACGTTTTTCGTTTTGTACGATTCACTGTGCCGAGACCGCCGATAATCGAGTTGGTTTAAGAAATGCGTCGGCGGTTCCCGGGTACAGTCGATGGATTCGAGGACTAGAAGCAAATATAAGTTTGTAATTCTTACGTTACACGAATTATACACATAGTATATAGCCAGCGACAAACAAAAATTTAAAGTAAATTAAATAAAAATTCTAATAAATGGTTTAATTATGCTTGCAGGTGGACAAACTGGCGATGGAAGGACTGCTGCACGGGGAGGTTATATTTTGCCTCCTGGTAAACGTTTCGGTATCGACAATGAGCAGAGACGATATTTTCCACGCTTTAGGATGCAGGGTCGAGATACAGATTTTTATTTTCGTCAGCCACCGGACGGTATCGATCATCTGACATGGTTCGAGGGCGGTGTACGAAATGTTCTCACATGTCTTACAGAATCGTGCGAAGGACATGATTATGTGGGTATGACTCTGAGCGTACCGTTTTTCGCGCAAGGACCTGCATGGTTATTATTTCGATCAGCTCGTGACACTGTTCCTGACGATATATGGCGACTAATTAATAGTGTAGCTCAGAGCGCGCGCGAATTTCGAATAGACGCTGGTACATGTAGAATAACGACATGTATAGTACGACGCGTCGAAGGAGCCGGTGTGGGCGCTAGGCTTACACACGAGTCTATAGCAAAAAAGTCAATTTTACGCATAAGTAATCGCGATAATTTGTGTCTACAACGATCCCTTGTCACAGCCCGAGCGCATGCCGAACGCGGTCAAATACGTACGAGCGAGCTACACAGACGATGGTGTCAAATTCGGAACGGGCTTCGAGGTGCGCAATATACAGCAGCGATAGAGCTCACACGTAATGCAGTCGTAACGACACCGTCTAGGGGGTGCGGTGTGCGCGAAATTCAGCTCTTTCAGGAGTACCTGGTTCACGGGGGTATAGCGATTGTTGTTGATGAATTTCTCACTTTCAGAAAACGCGTTCCGGCTCTGTACGATGGGCGAAAATCCGTACTCCCTGCAATAGGCAAAATTAATCATACACTCTTTATTCTCTATTACGAGCGTTCTCATCACTACCAGCCAATATTAAATCTCGCTGGTGCGCTAGGTAGCCGGGGGTTCTGCGCACAATGTAATTCCAAGTATATTCGAGTACTCGAACATCGCTGTAGCTATCAATGTGCTCGATGTAAATCCATTTATTGCAACGGCAATAGAGACTCTCAGCCTGAGTATTGCACAGACTCTAATCGTTCGATCTTTGGTGCTCTTTGCCTCGCTCATCACAAAGGTGAGGACTCCGCGGGTATCACGTCTCGTAAATATAGATGGTATAGCGTCTGTAAAGCATTGAAAATCTGTAGATGCTGCTTGCGTATGATTAAAACCACAAATAAAAAAATGCATGTATGTGGTATATCGTTTTGAATTACATGCAAGCAAACCCGACCGACTACGCATGCGTGTTTTATAGCACCTCTTAAGAAACCAGAAGCGCAAAAGGGAAGAAAAAAGACAAGTCTTCCACGAGATTTTTATTTTATGATTTTGAGACGCAACACAAGCAATTGCATGATTATAAATCGACACGAATTCACGAGCCGAATTTATGTGTTACACAATGTGTATGTGTGACATGTCTGGATATCACAGTCATAGAGACCGATTGTGCTGACTGTGGTAAATGTGAATTCGTGTTTATCGATGATCCTGTTGGGGAGCTCGTGAAATTGGCATTATCGCAAAAATTTAAAAAGACCATCTGTATTGCTCATAATGCGAGAGGTTTCGACGCGCAATTTATTCTACGGTATTTAATCGAAGTGCAAAAAACACAATTTGCCCTCTCTGATTATGAATGGTACGAAGATTGTCTCGATGAAGATTGGCGATGTCGTTTTTCTCGATAGTCGAAACTATTTACCCATGGCTCTTAGCGCTTTACCTAAGGCCTTTGGTTTCGCTGATGAGGTGGCAACAGGTACATTTTTCCATTTATTCAACACACCTGAATATCAGAATTACTCAGGTCCTCTGCCGGTTATGCATTTTTACTCACCCGATACCATGTTCTCAGCGGATCGCGAGCGATTTTAAAAATGGATTGAGGAAGAATCGAGTCGCGTCGATTATAAATTTGATTTTGCGACAAAATTTGTGCAATATTGTCGTACAGATGTTACGGTTTTAAGACGAGCGTGTTTAGCTTTTCGAGAGTTACTTATACGTTGCGGGAGCGTGTGTCCCTTTACAGAAGCATGCACGATACCATCAGCATGTATCAGAGTAGTTCGAAAGAATTTTCTACAGAAAGATCGCATTGCGGTGTTACCACCAGGGGGGTATCGCTGGGGCGATAAGCAGTCGCGCAAGGCCGTCGTATGGCTCGAATGGCTTGAGCCGCAGCGCAACTGCGTTATCGTTCATTCTGAACGCACGAGAGAGTATCGCCCTCCGACCGGCCTACCGGCTGTCGATGGATGCTACGAAGATGCGGGGGTCCATCACGTTCTTCAATTTCACGGCTGCTTTTGGCATGGTTGTCCGCGATGTTATCGCGTGAATAGAGATGCTCGAACGAAATTCGGCGATACAATGGATGGGCGATACGAGCGTACCGTTCTTATTCCCGGGCAGTAGTATGTGTACACCTTTGCTCCATCCCACTACTATCCCCACTCCTTCCCCCACCACGCGGCTACCCCCACCACCTCACTTTTCCACCGCCGCGCTACCCACTCTGCTTGACCAGTGTCGGTAACGTGGAGATGGTAAAGTGAGGTGGTGTGGGTACCTTGGTGAACAAGGAAGAGTAGAGATAAGAGTAGGATGGAGCAAAGGTGTACACATACTTGGAAAAATGAATAAAATTATGTACTCACCACCACCGCAGCTGTTGTAGGCATCTACCCTCCTGCCAAAGCGATTTTAAACTCCTGTCTCTCGAATGTACTCTCTCACACACGCACACACACACACACATACACATGCACAGCGTCTTTAATTCATTACTATGTCCTCGTCAAAGCCCTCGTCCACGGCATCGATATCGTAGCCGATATCTATCTCATCACCGAGGGCTTCTATAATAAACGCCGCCACATCCACGCGTTCACCGTTCGATAAGCGAACCCGCGGAACGCTATCGCCGGCAAGAGGTCGCATCATGACAGCGATCAAGTCATCTCCACCGCACGCTTCTTCGACGAGCTGCTCGATACCTGCAACGTCCACGCGGTCGAGTCCGTATATGGAAAACTCCATGACAAGAACCGGTAGCATACTTGCTAGAGGATCCGGATGAAATAGGTGAGACCAGTCGATGTAAATAGTTTCGCCGAAATCGACTAGCAGCACCTCGCAGTACCCATCAAAGTCCGGGTAAACCACTTCCCCGCGGGCAACGTTATTGAAACGAGGCACAATACAGGACATGCCGATATGCAACTCCCCAAGTTCAATGGATCTTCCACGACGTTCCACTAAATACACACTACGTAGGAGTTCTTCCAACTCGTCGTATGCATCGCACATTTCCTGCGTACGCAGAAACACACTCATTACACTCTCGACAAACATTAATCGGCACCAAAACGCGTCGCTTAAAATCTCCTTGCCGTATCGTGGATACATATTGCTTTTTATTGTTTCCAAACAGGATGCCAAAGACAGACTAAATGCTCGAGACTCTACTAGAGAGTATCACGGGCATAAAGATAACAGCCTCCTAGGAATCATAACTAGGTATCCATCACTTTGAATGCAACGAAAGAGGTTTTCGAGCATGCATAGCCCTGCGCTATGCTCCTCGCAAAGTGCTTGCTCTGCAGTAAAAGATATAGAATATGTTCCCTCACAGAGAGAGAGAGAGAGAGAGAGAGAGAGAAAGACTTTAATTATTATGCTATAAAAATAAGAGACACAGTAAGATCAGATATTTTTAAATTAACCAATATTTTATGGAAAGCACTTTATACATTTACCGTCGTATGCAACAGCCCTGCAAACACGGTCATCCACGCTCGGAGATTCCTTCACCGTTAATTTTATTTTTATCGCTATATGGAATTAATTTGTATTATCACTCGTAATATTGCTTTTAAATTATTTTTCGCTGTGGACGTTGTCATCATAGTGTACTTCTGAAAAAAAGAACGAAACAACTATTTAATTGAGCGCACTGATCAATAAAAAACATCGTGTACAGAATAATCGATATTGTCTTACCTGATATGCCACGACTCATTATACAAAGTTGGCAGCGTTGATGATCTTCTGCCACCGACGACAACTGCGGATGAGGATGTCGGGTGGCACTTTTCTTTCCCAAAGTTAGCTCTATCTTCCTCTCGCTCTCCATGACACGAATAACGAACCCTCGGTGACGGCTCATATGCAGGGGCTGCTCGCTCTGCAAAACATTATTTTTTTAATTAAAAATAAATATCACATGATTTAAAATTATTTTATATTTTTTACTTACCAAGCTCCGCTGCTTTGCTGCTAATCGACATTGGCACGTATTCCATGATATGCTGTGTTAATAAAACAGAGACGAGCGATCCGTCTTCTTTCTAGCGCAGACCTTTGCTGATGCTTCGGTTTTACGACTGTCTCTCTCTCTCTCTCTTTCTCTCTCTCACTGTGACTGACATCGGTGTATACTTTATAATATTTCGAGTGAAATGTACACTATATACAATTATTTACAACAGTTTCTTTATCACAAATAGCTGCACATACGTAGAATTATTGCGTTCGCAACGCAACACCCGATGCATGATCAGCGATATGACCACGAAACAGCACAATTATTTCGGACAAAATAATTTTCATAAACTCCGTATCCTCTGGCGTTAGCAAGATCGCGATGTGTTCGAGCGCTTCTTCAAAGAAGTCCTTGGAACCGATGATCTCATACGCTACTGCACGAGGCATTTCACTGACAACTATCTTTTCACGGACATATGATACCACCTCGTTCATACACCTCTGAATCGTTTCACTTTTGCTCTCTAGAACTTGCATATGAATATCAATTCTTCTACTTATTTCGACGAGCATATCAAATGTAGACCGCTGAAGAACAATGTTTGGAGAGTATTTTCGGAAGCGTTTCCGTTTCGATTCTCCAGATTCCTCTTGATTCTCGTATTCCTCATCAGCGCTACCACTTATTTTACCAAATGACACAGCTCTGTGCTGGTAACACGAGGTTAAAAGTGTGTAATGCGTTGTGTGCTCTATGCGGGTATTACACATTTTCTCGGCATCAGTCCCATGAGCTTCGAAATATTGTTGTACGCGAGAAAAATCACTTTTAAACACTCGCCACTCGTCCGCACCGAGTGTAATTCCGGTAAAAGTATTCGACAATATTTTCACCACCGGTGTAAGCGTACACGTAGAGTTCAACTCGAACCCGGCTACGATTATTTTACCAAATGATTTATTTAAACCGTACATAACGGGGTTCGCTATATACTGCGATATCGCATGAGGCTTAGCACCGTTATTTGCCATTTTTATTGCTTTCCTGTAGACTGTAACTTTTCGAATGAATCGTCGGTGGTGTTCATACTCCGTCTTATACAGATTGCCCCCACCACCTAACTGCATTGCCTCTTCTTTTGATACTGCAAATCATACGCCTGAAAATTGCTAGCCAATATCCTTTGATATTTGTCGCATTCTCCTCAACAGCCTAGTAACAGCAGCAGATATATCCCAAAACTCTTGCATACTCGCGCACACTTATGCGCACACGCACACATTGACATACAGATAATATTCGTCGGTGAAATTTGATGATTTTCCTCATGGCCAAGTGCCTTGAAATTAGATGAAAACAATATGACTTTCATCAGCGAAACTCGATAACTAAGTACATCATCATCGCTAAATATTTCCCTAGGTCTTGCTTTTGTAAAGCGATCGCGTGCGGCCATCTTCTTGGTTAGTCGTATTCATTACATCGTTGCAGTATATGCAGAGAGAGAGAGAGAGAGCTTGTTAAAGGAATATATATAAAAGTGAACCGCTTTGAAAATTCTCTAGTTAATTGTCTGATTTACTGTGGTTATTACTACTACTACTCTAACAGCACAATCATGGTCAGAGTGGTAAAGCGCTCATTGATAAGAAAATTGATAGAGTTTATATTGAAGCGTAGACCGTCGTTGCGTTCGCGCTGGGGTAGAAGAAATTTACAGATCACCCTATGGGAACTTCCGACACAGGCGGTTGTTCGTAAAATTCGCGGTATGCTGTGCGAGTGTCATCAGCGCGATTTAGTTGACGCGTATAATATTGGATTGTTTGATAATCAAATAATTATTGATTCGGTGGTGCGTGTTATTCGTCGACGAGGCTGGCTGAATGAGACTGCTCTGCAACCCATACTCAATGAAAGACGTAAGTAATATACAGCGCTAATTACTTTTATTTTATTTCCTTTATTTCATAAGATTTTTATATAGTTCGACGGTATGAGGACGCAGAAATGGGATCCGACACCTATGATTTCGATGAGGAGGGTAGAACCGATTCAGATGATCATAGCAGGGACAACGATGGCGACAGCACCGTAGGGAATCGCTGGATAAATTTTACCCAGCCATTCTGCGGTTATAAACCTACAAACGGTCTTTTCATGGCAGGCCCCTCGAGAGAACCAGATGAATCCGTCGCAGGCCCATCGCGACAATACAGTTCAAACGATGATGCCAACAGCAATACAGACAGCGAGAAGAAGAAGAAGAAGAAGAAGAAGAAGAAGAAGAAGAAGAAGAGGAGGAGGAAGAAGAAGAAGAAGAAGAAGAAGAAGAAGAAGAAGAAGAAGAAGAAGAAGAGGAGGAGGAGGAGCAAGACGTAGACGATGACGACGAGGAGGAGGAGGAGGAAGAGGAGGAGGACCCTGTAGATTCAGGTAAGCTTTTAATAATACAACTACGCTGACAAAAATAAAAAAATTACGCGGATAATAATAGTAAAATGAAAAAGCAGGGTACGAGACGGACCCAAACGTTTTTCGCTTTGCACGATTCACTGTGCCGAGACCGCCGACATTCGAGTTGGTTTACGAAATGCGTCGGCGGTTCCCGGGTGCAGTCGACGGATTCGAGGACTAGAAGCAAATATAAGTTTGTAATTCTTACGTTACACGAATTATATGCATAGTATATAGCCAGCGACAAACAAAAATTTAAAGTAAATTAAATAAAAATTCTAATAAATGGTTTAATTATGCCTGCAGGTGGACAGACCGGCGATGGAAGGACTGCTGCACGGGGTGGTGATATTTTGCCTCCTGGTGAACGTTTCGGTATCGACAACGAGCAGAGACGTTATTTTTCACGCTTTAGGATGCAGGGTCGAGAGACAGATTTTTATTTTCGTCAGCCACCGGTCGGTATCGATCATCTGACATGGTTCGAGGGAGGTGTACGAGATGTTCTCACACGTCTTACAGAATCGTGCGAAGGACATGATTATGTGGGTATGACTCTGAGCGTACCGTCTTTTGCGCAAGGACCTGTATGGTTATCATTTCGACCAGCTCGTGACATCGTTCCCGACGATATATGGCGACTAATTAATAGTGTAGCTCAGAGCGCGCGCGAATTTCGAATAGACGCTGGTACATGTAGAATGACGACGTGTATAGTACGAGGCGTCGAAGGAGCCGGTGTGGGCACTAGGCTTACACACGAGTCTATAGCAAAAAAGTCAATTTTACGCATAAGTAATCGCGATAATTTGTGTCTACAACGATCCCTTGTCACTGCCCGAGCGCATGCCGAACGCGGTCAAATACGTGCGGGTGTGCTACACAGACGATGGTGTCAAATTCGGAACGGGCTTCGAGGTGCGCAATATACAGCGGCGATAGAGCTCACACGTAATGCAGGGGTAACGACACCGTCTAGGGGGTGTGGTGCGCCCGAAATTCAGCTCTTTCAGGAGTACTTGGTTCACGAGGGTATAGCGATTGTTGTTTATGAATTTCTCACCTTCGGAAAACGCGTTCCGGCTCTGTACGATGGGCGAAAATACGTACTCACTGCAACAGGTAAAATTAATCATACACTCTTTATTCTCTATTACGAGCGTTCTCATCACTATCAACCGATATTAAATCTCGCCGGTGCGCTAGGTAGTCGGGGGTTCTGCACGCAATGTAATTCCAAATATATTCGAGTACTCGAGCATCGATGTAGCTATCAATGTGCTCGATGTAAATCCACTTATTGCAACGGTAATAGAGACTCTCAGCCTGAGTATTGCGCAGACTGTAATCGTTCGTTCTTTGGTGCTTTTTGCCTCGCTCATCACAAGAGTGAGGGCTCCGCGGGCATCACGTCTCGTAAATATAGACGGTACAGCGTCTGTAACGCATTGAAAATCTGTAGAGACTGCTCGCGTATGATTAAAACCACAGATAAAAAGATGCATGTATGTGGTATATCGTTTTGTGCTACATGCAAACAAACGCGGCCGACTACGCATGCATGTTTTATAGCACCTCTTAAGAAATCAGATGCGCAAAAGGAGAAGAAAAAAGACAAGTCTTCCACGAGATTTTTATTTTATGATTTTGAGACGCAGCAACACGCGCAATTGCATGATAATAAATCGACACGAATTCACGAGCCGAATTTATGTGTCGCACAATGCGTATGTATGGCATGTCTAGATATCACAGATATAGAGACAGATTGTGCTAACTGTGGTAAACGTGAATTCGTGTTTATCGATGATCCTGTTGGGGATCTCGTAAAATTGGCATTATCGCAAAAATTTAAAAAGACCATCTGCATCGCCCATAATGCTAGAGGTTTCGACGCACAATTAATTCTACGGTGTTTAATCGAGGTGCAAAAAACACAGCTGCCCTCTCTGATTATGAACGGTACGAAGATTGTCTCGATGAAAATTGGCGATGTCGTTTTTCTCGATAGTCTAAACTATTTACCCATGGCTCTTAGCGCTTTACCTAAGGCCTTTGGTTTCGCTGATGAGGTGGCAAAAGGTACATTTCCCCATTTATTCAACACACCGGAATATCAGAATTATTCAGGTCCTCTGCCGGCATTGCATTTTTACTCACCCGATACCATGTTCTCAGCGGATCGCGAGCGCTTTTTAAAATGGTATGAGGAAGAATCGAGTCGCGTAGATTATAAATTTGATTTTGCGACGCAATTTGTGCAATATTGTCGTACAGATGTTACGGTTTTGAGACGAGCGTGTTTAGCTTTTCGAGAGTTACTTATACGTTGTGGGAGCGTGTGCCCCTTTACAGAAGCATGCACGATAGCATCAGCATGTATGAGAGTATTTCGAAAGAATTTTCTACAGAAAGATCGCATTGCGGTGTTACCACCAGGAGGATATCGCTGGGGCGATAAGCAATCGCGCAAGGCCGTCGTATGGCTCGTATGGCTCGAGCGTGAGCTCAACTGCGTTATCGCTCATGCTGGACGCACGAGAGAGTATCGCCCTCCGGCGGGCCTACCGGCCGTGGATGGTTACTACGTGGATGCGGGGGTCCATCACGTTCTTCAATTTCATGGCTGCTTTTGGCACGGTTGTCCGCGATGTTATCGCGTGAATAGAGATGCTCGAACTAAATTCGGCGATACAATGGATGAGCGATACGAGCGTACCATTCTTATTTCCGGGCGAATCAGATCGAAAGGGTACACTCTAACCGAAATATGGGAATGCGATTTTGACAGATTACTCGAGAATAACGAGGAAATCTCGATATACGTGAAAAATCACGCCATGGTCAAGCAGGCGCCTCTCGAGCCACGCGATGCATTCTTTGGCGGTCGAACGGAAAATTTTGTAAGCTTGTACGACGTCGCGAACGGGGAGCAGATACGCTATGTGGATGTTTGCTCGCTGTATCCGTGGGTATGTAAGAATGGAAAATATCCCGTTGGACACCCGAAATTATACGTAGGCGACGAGTGTCGAGAACTCGTAGGACTTGAAAACGATCTAAGTGTCGTCGAGGGTCTCGTGAAGTGTACCGTGCTGGCACCGCGCGATTTGTATATACCCGTACTGCCTGTTCGCATGCATAGGAAACTACTGTTTCCCATGTGTAGAACGTGCTGGATTGGAACGGGTTGACGACTCTGGCTTTATGCCTCTGCTGGAGTCAATGTGTGGTTCCGCCGCATCATTGCACGGTGTTGTGGTGAGAGGCGAGAGTCGTACTCCCAGTGTTAGGCTAACGACGTTGGATAATGTGGACGTGGTGGAACACGTATTCGGGGTTCTCGGAAAGGACATAGCAATCGGCTACGATGGCGGCGACGTGGACGAAGGCTTCGAGGACCCCGAGTCTCCTGACATGGACGGTGCTAGGTAGAAAAAGTGTGTGCGTGAGCGTATGCGTGCGTGCGTGTGTGTGTGGGTGTGAGTGGGTGCGTGCTCGCGTATATGTGTGTGTGAAAGTGAGAGAAAGAGAGAGAGAGAGAGTTAAAACCGCCGTAGAAGGAGAAGGATAGTACAGCAGCAGCGGTCAACAACAGCAGAAGTGGTGAGTGCATAAATTTATTTATTTAGTATGTGTACACCTTTGCTCCATCCTGCTCTTATCTCTACTCTTCCTTGTTCACCAAGGTACCCACACCACCTCACTTTACCATCTCCATGTTACCGACACTGGTCAAGCAGAGTGGGTAGCGCGGCGGTGGAAAAGTGAGGTGGTGGGGGTAGCCGCGTAGTGGGGGAAGGAGTGGGGATAGGAGTGGGATGGAGCAAAGGTGTACACATACTACTCCGGGCGAATCAGATCGAAAGGGTACACTCTAACCGAAATGTGGGAATGCAATTTGGACAGATTACTCGAGAATAAAGAGGAAATGTCGTTATACGTGAAAAATCACGCCATGGTCAAGCAGGCGACTCTCGAACCACGCGATGCATTCTTTGGCGGTCGAACGGAAAATTTTGTAAGCTTGTACGACGTCGCGAATGGGGAGCAAATACGCTATGTGGATGTGTGCCCGCTGTATCCATGGGTGTGTAAGAATAGAAAATATCCCGTTGGACATCCGAAATTGAACGTAGGAGACGAGTGTCGAGAACTCGTAGGCCTTGAAAACGATCTAAGTGTCGTCGAGGGTCTCGTGAAGTGTGCCGTGGTAGCACCGCGCGATTTGTATATATCCGTACTGCCTGTTCGCATGCATAGGAAACTACTGTTTCCCATGTGTAGAACGTGCTGTACAGATATGGACACATCCGAGGGTTGTACACACGATGACACGACTGAGCGAGCGTTTGACGGCACATAGGTCGTGGACGAACTGAGAAAAGCTATGTCGCTTGGATATAAGATGACGCGTATCTATGAAATTTGGCAATATGTTGTTACGCAGTATGACTCGACAACGTGACGAGGCAGTCATTTTGCCGAGTACATCGATACAATCCTAAAAATAAAACAGGAGGCGAGTGGACCGCCAACAGAGTGTAACGATGACGAGGAAGCAATAGCGCGTTTTATAGCATTGTACGAGGAGTCTGAGGGTGTATATCTCGAGCGAAGTGCTTTGCAGTCAAATCCGGGTTCACGTTCACTCGCAAAATTGGCTCTTAATTCATTCTGGGGAAAATTTGGTCAACGAAATAATCTCACGAAAACCGTTATCGTTTTCACGCGCGCGGAGCAAATAAACTTACTAACGAGTCCGGAGATTGAGGTGACGGGAATGCTACCGGTTAATCACAAGATTATGTATGTGAACTATGTGAGCAACCGCGATGCTATCCAACCATCCCCGACATCAAATGCCGTGATTGCAGCAAACACGACGGCACAGGCACGCCTAAAATTATACAGTTATCTTGAGGGGCTCGGGCGACGAATATTGTACTGCGATACGGACTCCTGTATTTACGTGAGTTGCCACGGTGGTAACGATTATGAGCCGCCAATCAGTCAATTTCTAGGAGATCTTATGGATGAATCAAGCGAATACGGGCCTGGTAGTTATACAACTTCGTTCGTTTCGGGAGGACCAAAATTTGACGCATACCGTGTTCGTAAACCCGACGGTACGATGATTAAAAAATGTAAAGTAAAGGATATCACGCTAAACTTTGCAAATAGCCGTCACGTAAATTATAACGCATTACGATCTTTCGTGACAGGAGCAAGGAGCGTACCTATTATTTGAAAATTCGACGCTATTCGACGCACGGAATTTCATCATGTAGTAACGCGTAAAGAAACGAAATCATGCGAACCTGTTAACACGAAGCGAAAGCGGCACGGGATGTACTCTACTGTACCGTACGGCTATTGTGAAATACGCTAATTAGTATAACGCAAAAAAGTATATAGATTTATGGTTGTGTTGAGAATTCAACTAAAACTGATGTTGATGCCTTGACCGATCTGCGAATATATTGGAAAAGGATGAGTACTCACTCGAGGCAAGAGGAAAATAAAACCAGACCAAGTAGATGTTATATTGAGGAAGCGGTTTGCTACCTTCCTCTTTTATTAAAGAAATGCAATTTTAACAAAACAACACCAGTAGAATAACAAACAAAAGAATTCAGATCAAAGAGACTCTAATTTAGACAATTCTCCAAAAATGTAAATTTTGCAAACAAGTATAAATCAATAAAGGAGATTGACAGATTGAGCGGCACACAATTATTACTTGTGCGCTGAGTGACCACATGAGCAAGCGGTGCATGCAGCGTAGTGATCGCTACGCTGCACGACACGCTCAGACTGGTGAGTGCAAAAAACCATAAATGAACTAGTAATTTGAATCCGGCATTATAATGTGAGCAGCACACAATTGTATCAATTGTGTGCTGAATATGAATTTGAGACAGCGGTGCGTGCAACGTAGCAACAGCTACGCAGCACGACACGCCGATGCCATGAGGTGCAAAAATTTGTGTGTAATTCACTGCAACTACTCAGCACTGTATTGCTGAGTAGTTGCAGCGAATTAATACTGAGAGCACTCTCAATAAAGGTTATAGGGGGCTCGTCTGTGTGAACCCAGCCACGCAGTCAGCACTGCGTAGCTCAATGCACCAGATATTAAGACTGCACCGAATGAGCAACGCATAGTCACTGTGCTTTCCCAGCAGATGTTTAGGAGGAAAGCACAGCGAATATGAGCACCAGCATAATTGTATTAATTACCTGGCAAATTATGGTGAGAAAAAACGTGTGCAGCATGTGCCGCAACGCCCGCCACGAGTGAGACCAAATGATGATGCACCGTATTAACTCCGCCATGGTATTGAATTACGACAAATTGTGCCATAGCACTCTTACCTTGAGCAATGAGTCCTGTTGAGTGAAGTTGAGTGATGCCAATGTAGAAGTAGATGAAAGGTCCGAGAGTCCAAAGATGCGCGTGCTGTCCATGCCGGTGTGTGTCGCAAAAAAGTGCCGAAAATCTCAAGATGGCTGCGAGTATGAACTTTACGTTGGGCGCTGGAGTCAGTTGAGCGAGATAGCCGGTGAGCGAAACCGAAGTCAAGCGAGAGAGACATCCTCTCGCTCGACGCGGCGTGCCCACGAGGCACACCCTCGGCTTCGCGAAGCCCGCGCTTCGGCTATCTTCGACTCAGCCGACCAACGCGTTGTAGAACAGCGCAACAGGTAGGCGCACGACGATTATCGATCGCCGTGCGCCAGCTGATTCTCCAACAGGTTGAATTCGCGATATTTAAAAATAATCTTTTTGTCTAATTTCATGTATCATATTTACTGTGTACAATACATTTTTAAAAATATTTACAAAAATAAAAAATATTGATATATTATGTATAAAACCGTTGTCGGCTCGTTCTTTTTGTGCTGCTATTCATAGCAGTAGCTGCTATCTCTCTACCGTTCCCTTTTGTTCTGAATTTCTCATCGTTGATTCCTTTTGTCCCGTCTTTCTTATCGAGTGTTTCCTTTTGTTCTGACGTTCTCGTGCTACCTCCGTGGATATAATATAGCTGTTTAGAATTTGGTGATTCGTAAAATTTGCATATAGACATGTATGCATAGTGAAATAAAAATATTGCTTTTTTTGTGAGAAATATAAAAACTATCGTTATTTAATTTACATACGGTGTAAACACCAGCTTATACCGCGGGCCCGCGCCTCATCAGCTAGTACAGGCGCGCCGCGCCTTATCAGCTCGTTAAGGCCGCGAAGATAACTGATGACTCGGGGTCGTCGCCGCCGCAGCCGCCGCCGCCGCAGCCGCCGCCGCCGCAGCCGTCGCGGTATAAGCTTATTTAAGAGCCAGCTGATTGATTTTTATGGAAACTTCCATGGACAGCCGTGATAAGCGGTCCTACGGGTTGTGGTAAAACATACAGGGTGCGCCATCTCAATCTGGTCGATGGAAGTATTGAATAACTTAGAGAATTTTCAACAGATTTCACAAAGTCGTATTTTTTTATTAAATCTGATTCATTACAATTTATTTTGATTAGTTTCCAATAACCACATCGATCAAATGTCCGCCTTTATTACTGAGACAAAAATGAGCTCTTTTTTCGGCATTTTCCATTGTATTTGCCAGCGTCTCGGGCGATATCGCTGCGATTTCGGCTCGAATGTTGTTTTTTAGCTCCTCTATGGTCTTCGGCTTGTTGGCATAGACTTTACTTTTCAAAAATCCCCACAAGAAGAAGTCCGGTACAGTCAAATCCGGCGATCTTGGTGGCCAGTCAATTCGCTCCCAAAAATCCGGCTCAGCTTCCTTCATTCGACTAACGTTATTAGCGTAAGCCAAGCGTCGCGGCTTGTCAGTTTCCAATAATCTTTGAGTCAACTGCACTTTGTACGGAAACATGTGAAGATCTTGCTTTAAAATCCTTCTCAAAGTGGTTCCACTGATGTTTAATTACTGAGACCGGCGGCGGTATCAGACATTTGGATTTTCTGCAACACTCTGTCGAACAGCTTCGATATTTTCATTTGAACGACCTGGACGCGGTCGAGCTTGATGTTGGAGATTCGCTACAGACCCGTGCTCCATGAAATTTGAAGCTAAATGACGGATAGTGTCGCCTTTGGGCGCAGAACGTCCGCGATATTTTTTACGATACGCACGCTGAGTTGACACAACTGAACGATTATTTTCAATGTGAAGCGAAACTATTTCGGCGCGTTCTTTCGGCGTATAGCGATACATGGTTGAAATTGTACTGAAATAACCTATACGAAACGTGTTGTACGACGCTGGTCGGTTAAAATCTGTCAGAGTTATTCAATACTTCCATCGACCAGATTGAGATGGCGCACCCTGTATTTTGTCAAAAAATTTTTTTACCACATGCGCGAAATTATGGATGTCCCATTCGAGTGTATACTTTTTTATTACTCAGAGTGGCAGTCCGGGTATTTAGAGTACGGTGATAAAATAGAATTTCGCGAGGGTTTACCGCAAGCAGCAGACTACTCGAATGATACAAGACCTAAACTTGTGGTCATTGACGATCTAAAGTGCGAGGCATCTAACAATACTGTCGATACTTTTCACCAAGGGTAGCCATCATAAAAATCTTAGTGTCATTTTCATCACGCAAAATCTTTTCCATCAGGGTCATGGGCAGCGCGATATCTCCTTAAACGCTAATTATATCGTTGTTTTCAAAAATCCGCGAGATCGCACGCAAATTCAGCATCTAGCCCGTCCGGTATATCCCGAGAATCCGCGATTTTTGCAGGAGGTATATTTCGATGCAACAGCTGCACCGCACGGCTATCTATTATTCGACTTGAAACAATCAACGCCTGATAATTGTCGATTGCGCGCCTGTATATTTCCCGATGACCAATACCATTACGTTTACGTGCCTCGAAAAGCAATAAAAGTTCGCGATGCGACGCGCGATATACCCGTAATACGCTTGTAATGGCGTTGCGCGGACCTCTCGATAAAAAGAAAATAATTATATTGCAAGCGCTGTGTTATCTGAAGCAAGAGCAATGACGTGCAATTTTGCGCAAAGTAGATGAAGCGCCCGTACGCTCTATATGCGAATGTGCTTTAAACGTTTTACAGGGAAACGTGAGTCTGAACAACGTGCAAAAGAATCATCTTCTGAGGCACGCAACAATTCTTCGACGACTAGCCGCCAAAAGGGGAAATTGGAGCGGTAAGAGGAAGATCATCGTTGAGCACTGTGTCGGATTTTTCAAGTTGCTACTTGTGCCTGTCTTGGCCTAAGCGAGCCATGGAATATGCCAGAAAGATGATACTTGTTCCTCATGATAACGTACATCGTCTCGCTGGAATCGCCACTACTGCTGCTACTACTACTACTATTACTAGTGCAGACCCGTTGCCCTCCGTACAGACTACCGGTACGCCATTATCGCGCCTCGACTCTGACCTGAATGAAATTCTAAACTCTCACTCGTACAAAAGGGAGAGAGAGGAATGGATAGCGTACCAGCAGGTTTTACGTCGTTATCTTCACATGGTCGAATACGATAATGCCGAATATTTCATCAAAACGAAAAATACCAATACTCGATAGTCACGAGAATAAATCCGACGATGTTTTAATGAACAAACCTAAATCTTGACTCAATGACACACTTATTATCGATAGAGTACCAAAAAAATTTTTATCTAAAGCAATATCGTTGCTTCGCAATTTGCATCGCAGCGCCATTGGTAAAAAAATTACATGGAATCGTAATGATGTTGTTTCCATAGACGACAGAAGAATTTCAAAATCCAATATCGTTGATCTTGTTAACGATGCTATGCGCGCTAAAAAACGCGAGAAGCCCATCGGACGATATCACTTTGCCAAACTCGTGCAAGCGATACAGATGCCACGCGAATTTATCGGCAATCCCGAATTACTATACGACCCTACACCTACATCATCCTTGAGACCGCAGCGGCGTCTTCTTTTACCACGCGATAGCGATAATACCAGCAGCAACAGCCGCAACAGTAGCAACAACAACAACAACGAGGCCGAGATCGCACATTCAAACAGAGATTTAATGCTTACGGCGGAAAATGACATCATCGAGAGGCAAGAGGGGGATGAAGAAGAGGACGAACAATTGCAAAACATCGCACAAGTAGAGAGCCAACGACGCTCCAGTGAATATCGATTCCCCACACAGTTAGAAAAGAAAAAGAAAAAGAATCCATTTAACTGGTCATCGTTGAAATTATGAAAATTTTTCAAAATATCTATTATGACACCGCTCATCCTGCCTCCTATTCTCGAGCCAAAAATTTGGCCCAGGTGGATCGAAAAGTAGCGCGAAAAAATGTTTTACCATGGCTCGAGACACAGGATTCATATAACATGCATCGTCTGGTGCGACGACGATTTCCCCGTCGTACGTACAACGTGAGTAATATAGACGATGTATGGGAGGCTGAATTAGCTGATTTTCGCTCGATAGCCACGTACAACGATGGGTACGCATATCTGCTTGCTGTTATTGACGTGTTGAGCAAATACGCGTGGGTCGAGGCTTTGCGTGACAAAACGAGCGCAAACGTGGCCCGCGGCCTTACACGCATACTCGCACGCAGCAATTGCAAACTGATCGAGGCAAAGAATTTATCGGCGCTCCGTTTAAGGAAATTCTCAAGAAAAAGAATATCGATTTTTGCGCTGTTCGTAACCTTGATATAAAAGTCTCGATTGCCGAGCGCTTTAATCGCACGATAAAAAGCGAATGTGGCGTTAATTTACATACACGCGAAATAAGCGTTACATCGATGTTCTACAAAAATTTTTATATGCTTATAATCACACTAGACACAGCGGAACGCGTATTCCTCCGAGCGAGGTAACCCTCGAAAATGCCGCTATAGCCTGAGAAAATTTAGCACGGCGTTACGAGCATAATTCGAGAAAAATTAAAAAGCCTAAATACAGCGTCGGTGACTTAGTACGTGTCAGTACAGCTAAAGCAGTATTCGTGAAAGGATATGAGCGTGGTTGGAGTAACGTATTATTCAAGATTCAACGGATATCAGTGAATCGAGAACTATTTGTGTATATTTTACACGATCTCAATAACGAGACTATCGACGGTATTTTCTACGAGGCAGAATTATCGCGAGTACGAGTACCTCCTTCATCTAAGAAGACGAAAGAGAAGAAGAGGACAAAGAGGAAGAACGCTTGGAATCACCGTCGCTAAAAAATATGAGCTCCAAGGATAGATCTTTCTTTGTCGTACTACCGAGGAACAATAGTATGCAGTATTTTCCGAATAATACGACGACAAAATTTATTACAAAACTACCGCGTCAGATACGTTTTCACGGAGAATGGTCTGTTTCTTTTGTGGAAATTGCTTATCCGATGACTCTTTTACATCTTCCTACTGTAGGAAATCTCGTAACTTTTGAGAATGGTGATTATGATTTATCGGGTTTTAATCTTTTAACACGGAGACGCTCTGATAGAGACCAAGTTCCACCTGGTGTCTGTCGCTCTATAGACGCTCTTTTGGAGAGTATAACTAAGTTACCTCACGTGGCCGGTCATTTGCGCTTTAAATCGCTTCCGAGCGGGCAGGCCGAAGTGGCGCGCGTATGAGACGATCTACGATACCATGACTTGCGCGTATCGCCCACTATTGCAAAGCTACTAGGATTCTCGGAAGAGGCCTGTAGGTCTGTAATGATAGAGCCGCATTGCGAATACACAGGGTCGAGGCCTGCATCTCTCACCGGTGCTATACCGGGCAGCATGTTTCTATACACAGATATCTGCGAGAGCTATATTACAGGCGATGTACAAACACCCCTCTTACGAGTTGTTCCCATTGATACTGATGACTGTCAGTATCAATCGATAAAAATTAAATAGTTTTCAACGCCACGATATATACCTCTCTTGCGCAATTATTTACACACTATTGAGATCGATATAAGAGACGAATTTGGGGATCCTATACCATTCGAACAGGGAACGTTGACTGTAACACTACATTCCAAAAGGTCCCACGATTGATTACACCACTATGGATGATATTGACAGTGTGCAGCACGGATGGGGTCGTCGCGGGTACGGTGGTATTAGCCATGTTTGTATCGAAACACCTAATCAACGAGCACACGGTATCGGCAGCTTTCTTGGGGACCTGTTTTGTCGAGTGTTACCACATTTAAAGAAGGGCGCTAAAGCAGTTGGAAAAGAGGCATTCCGCGCTGGTGTAAACGTAGCCGGTGATATGCTCGATAGAGATATAGCTGTGAAAGATGCTATTCGCGAAAGAGCGCGAGAATCAGGCAGTAATCTCAAATGCAAAGCCTCTGAAAAAAATTGACACTCTCATGCGGGGGTCTGGTTATAAAAAGCGCAAAATTTCGCGAACTCCTCATTCATCGAACGAACGTAAACCACGACGTATCTCCCGTAAAAATAAAAGTGTAATAAAAAGAAAAGTAATAAAAAAGAAGAAGAATAATAAGAACAATAAGAAGAAGAAAAAAAACGAACAGTTGCAGATATTTTTGGATAGCTGAAACAAGATGGCTTTTCTACATGCGCACTCGTGCGAGTGTCTTAAATCGGAACTTGAATTATTTTCACTCCCACCGACGCAAACTACTATCGAAGGCTCCGATTGGGTGTATTACAAACCAATATCTTCGCTAACAAATGATTCACCGATTGAATTTGTTATTCCTGGACAGAGTGATGAGTATATCGATGTCGCGCATACTATGCTTAGTTTGAGAGTGAAAATAAGATATCCTACTACAGAAATTGCCGCGGGTACAGCGTTGAAAGTAAGTGCCGGCCCTGTAAACAATCTCTTGCGATCTGTGTTTATTCAGGTGGATATATACCTGAATCAGAAATTAGTTTCACCTCCAAATAATGCCTACGCTTATCAAGCGTACATAGAAACCCTTTTGAATTACGGTCCAGCAGCAAAAAATTCGCATCTCACGAGCATTCTCTGGTACGACGATACCCCTGGAAAAATGGATGATATAACATCGGGAAATACGGGTCGTTTGAAGAGAAAACAATTTTTAAATGTCGAAAAAACTGTAGACTTGTTCGGTCATCTGCATTGCGATATATTCAATCAGGAACGGTTCCTATTAAACAGTGTCGAGATGCGACTACGGTTGGTGCGGTCTAGAGATTCATTTTGTCTTGTGGGCGATACAAAGAATGGTCAATGCGGCTTAAAGATTCTCGAGGCATCGCTTCTCGTTCGTAGAACAAAAATAGCTCCTGGTGTGCTGCTCTCGCATGCTAGAACTCTGGCAAAATCTACGGCTAAATATCCTCTTACGAGAGTCGAGGTAAAAGCCGTTTCAATACACTCTGGTGTTCATGGAGAGACTATCGATAATATCGTGTTAGGTCAATTGCCGAAGCGTGTAATTATCGGTTTTGTCGATAACAAAGCGTTTAACGGCGACTTCAGTATGAATCCATTCAATTTCCAAAATTACAAGATAAATTATCTCTCGTATGTAGATGGTGCTCAAATACCTTCGAAACCGTTACAACCTGATTTTATGAAAAATCGTCTATATGTGGATGCTTTTCAAACGTTGTTTTCGGGAACTGGAATACATTTCTTGAACGGCGGTAATTCGATTGATCGCGATAATTATCGCGATGGATACTGTCTGTTGGCTTTTGATTTCACACCCGATCTTTTGGTGAACAGCAATTCACATTGGAATTTAATAAAGCACGGTAGTGTGAGAATAGAGATACGATTATTTGATTCGATTGATTGACGATAAATTGTGTAGTCTACGCCGAATATGATAATGTCCTTGAAATCGATGCCTCTCGGCAAGTAATGGTGGATTTTACCGGATAAGCGAAAAATGTGCTGATGTCGGCATAAAATTATTTCGTGTTAAGAGACGTAGAAGCGTCTCTGTGAGTAACTAATCAGTCGAACTCGAGCATCTGTACGGATTAGACGTGAAAATGGATATTGTCGTGGATATACAGAGAATGCGTGGTAAAGACTCGGAATTTATTCCGAAAGAAATTGCCGTGGTAGCAGTGGATAGACCGTACTCTGCTCATTGGATCGTCGCACCGCCGTGTCACTTTGCCGAATTACCACAACATTCGAGAAGCCAGAATAATTTTCTCTCGAAATATTTTCACGGTCTGGAATGGTACGAGGGCGATGTGAGCTGTAAACAAGCATACGCTAACTTCCGTGAAATTTCGCGAAAATCAAGACGTATCTATACACGCGGTCACGAGAAGGCTATACTTCTTTGCGATATCACAAGTCGTGAAATTTCCAACCTGGAGGATGAGGACGGCGCCCCATCGTACACATTAATTCTGAAATCTTTGCGAAAATGCTTCAGACACGCTATGATAAACGATACAGCGTCTCCGCATTGTGCAATGCGCCAGGCCTACCAAATAAAAAATTGGCTTCGCGAGCACCCATTTAAAGGAGAATCATACATAGATGTCTGGTCAGCAGACAAAGAGGAAGAGAATAAGAAAGAGGAGAAATCTTCATCATGTAGTCGTGACACGATCGACGATTCTGTGAAATAAAATTTGCATATATATACGTCTTTCAAAACGTATCGGTCATCATATAATCATTGACTACGTGTTCAGCTTGAACACTAGACAAATCTACGAGAGTCTGCAGTCTCTACCATTTTCAACCGTTGGCGTATACCCAGCTGACAGAATTCCTCGTGTACGGTCGTTACCGGCTGAACTCGTAGTTAACACGGATAACCACGACGGACCTGGAGAGCATTGGACCGCCATGTATGTTAACCATCATGGAAAAGGAATGTACTTTGATAGCTACGGGCTACCGCCGATTATACCGCAACATCTCGTACGGCTACGAAGAAACTGCAATTTCTATGGGTATGCCCTGTAGCAATTACAGAGTAATACGTCGGATGGGTGAAGATAATTTTGTATTGTATGCCTGCACCTTATGTCGTGCGGATTCACCATGTCGCGATTCAATAATCTCTTCAAATCCACCGTTAAATCTCGTTAATTTTAACGGTGGAGGAATCTCCGAGCGAAGATCACCGTGTTTGTACACCACTCTACTTTACCATCTTCACGTTATCGACACTGTTTAAGCCAAGTAGGTAGCGCTGTGGTGGAAAAGTAGAAATGTTGGGGGTCGCCGCACGGTGGAGGAAGGAGGGGAGATAGGACTGGTCTGCAGCAAACGCGTATACATTCTTGTTGGAAAATCAGCTGGCGCACGGCGATCGATAATCGTCGTGCGCCCACCTGTTGCGCTGCTCTAGCACACGTTGTTCGGTTGAGCCGAAGATAGCCGAGGTAGGGCTTCGCGAAGCCGAGGATGTGCCTCGTTGGCATGCCGCGTCGAGCGAGAAGATGTCTCTCTCGCTTGACTTCGGTTTCGCTCACCGGCTATCTCCCTTAACTGACTTCAGCGCTTAACGTAAATTTCATACTCGCAGCCATCTTGAGAATTTGGCACTTTTTCGCTACACATCCACTGGACAGCACGCGCATCTACTCGGCTCAGGCTTTTCCAAGGACTTTATTCATCGGACTTACTCAACCTCTTGCTCTACCGAACTCATTGCTCAAGGTAAGAGTGCACTGATATAATTCTGTGACAATTCACTGTCAGTGAGGAGAAAAATGATACATCAGCACTTGGTCGCACTTGTGGCGTGCGTTGCAGCACATGCTGTACCACGTTCTCCTCATGTTACTTAGCCGGCTTAATTAATATAATTAAGCATGTGCCTCATATTCACTGTATTTTCCCCCAGTAAATCTGCTGGGAAAGTACAGTGAATATTTTTTGCTCAACCGTACAGCCTCATTCTATGTTGTATCGTGCTACGCAGTGCTGACTGCGTAGCTGGTTTCACACACAGTCACAGCACTCAAGCAATGTTCATTGCAAGTGCTCTCATTGAGCCACTGCAATCTCTCTTCAACAATTTGCTGAGGGTTTGCAGTGAATCACACATAAAATCTTTCGCACTCGTTAATCACAGCGTGTCGTGCTACGCAGTACTGACTGCGGTACACGCACTGCTCTCAAGCTCAAGCTCAGTCACCTTCAGCACACAATTATATTAATTGTGTGCTGCTCAGTAATATTCAAAATTCAATTTGTTTATTTATTTTTATAATTGTGTATTTTATCTAAATTTATACTTCGGACAATTTTTTAAATTAAATCAATTTTGATGTAAACTTTGATTGTAGTGTCCACGCATTTTCTGTTAAAAATTGTATTTCTACAATATTTTTGGGAGGTAGAATAAACCACTTCCTCAATATAACATCTCTGTGTCTGGTTTATTTTCCCTCTTGTATCGAGTGAGGCTTCATTCTTTTTCTATTCATCCACAGATCAGTCAAGCTTTATCCGGACGGATTCTCAACAATTCTATTGATAATAATCCGATGTGGATTGTTCAAGATCCAACAGTAGTTAGCCGTATGGTTGCGTAGTACGTTGTGAAAGATCGACGTCGTTGTATCCGGGTAACGCTAAAAGTAAGGTTAACTCATTTAAAGCAACAGCTACTAAGAGCTTGTGGAATAAGTAACACTAAATGGCCTTTTTATGTTAGGAAAAACCTTAAAACGTTAAATGTTCCAGTTCGATCTTTTTTATAAAGGTACCTTCACAACGTTTATTCTGCCAGAAAATTTAAACAGCTAAATTAACAGCTACCAGGCAGTTCTTTAGCATTTGACCTTAAGTTGACCTTCTCAAGGTCACGAAAAAAAACTTAAAAATATCATTTCAGACGTAAAATTTTCCGCTCTTTTCGAATCCGGTGTCAAAAATAGGGGTTCCTATTTTTAAAAATCACTTTGACCTTCAATCAACCTTGACAAGTAGTCTCAAGGTCAAAGCTTGTTACACAGATAGGTGACCCCCATTATCTCGAACAACTTTTGTTTGAACCATTTTTCCGTATCTGTCTTACGTACAAAGAAATTTGGGTGCATAGATTAAAATGGCCCAATCTGTATATTACAAGAGATTAACACCCCGCCCCTCCACACAGTCGTCGTATATATTATGGCGTCGTCAAAAATGTACTCCTTTTGAGGTCGCTGTATAGCTCAGCCGAGGGGCCGCTGCAGTAAGATACTTATGATAAAACAAAGGGGAAACGGACCCCCTATTCGCTTGAGATAAGAGGTAAAAACTCCTTCTACACTGTCGGGTGCGTGGGAGATGGCAGGATCTAGCCAACCAGATATAAGGACCTTGCCCTCTCTAAACCCTGTTGAAATAGAAAATAAGAACATATTAAAGGCAGACTCCTTGTAAGACACCAGGAGTGTGGGAGACGTGTAGTTCTTAGCCAATTAGGACCAAAGGAACTTGCCCTCTCCAACCCCTGCGTTTAGCTCCGAGGGGTATTGCATTAGTATAAAAGGACCGAAATGGGCTCTTTTAGTCAGTTCTCGTTGGTCATAAAACGTTTTTTCAACTTACCTAGCCAGTGTAAAACATTCAGTAAAAATAGTAGTAAGGAGACTTCCTTGGTTGTTTTAGTGTTCACCCTCATATCCTATTCCAAAGAATAACGTGGGCCACCATAGACTCTCACGTCCCCAACCATCTAATACGGAGAGTAACGCGGCCCACTACAGACTCTCACATTCCCACCCATCTAACACGGACAGTAACGTGGACCACCGAGGACTCTCGCACTTACTTCAATTCCACTCCGAACAAGGAGTAACGCGTAACCGAATCGGTGTCGTAACACAAAACACATCTGCCTAAACGCTCGAAGCAGCTGTATAGTTCCTGACGTATTAAAGCCATTGTAAACGCCGCGATTACCACGCTAATTAATGGACTAGGAACGACAGTCTTATTAATTTCTTTATTATTGTCGTAAAAATACAACCATACCTTCTCGTGAGTTTCAACGATTTCCATATGCGTTAAGTTATCCTGCCGACCAAACTTGCCCCAGAAAGAATTGAAATGAAGCTTAGCGACTGAGCGTAGCCCTGAATATTTCCATATGTTATCAGCGTTACCCGGATACGCTCAGCGCGTTGGTAATCGTCAATGTACTGCTCGCGAGATGCATCATCGATACAGTGCTTGGGCCACCCGCAAGTCTCCTGTTTAATCTTCAAACATGTATTTTAATACTCTACAAACGGGCTATCCTCACGTGTATCGATGTTATAACTTGTATCAAACGCCCAAGCGATGTAAAGTTTAAATATTTCATAACCACAGTCTATTGGTTTCGCACTTCATCCGTTACCCAGGTACCTGTGAAAGCCATATATTCGGGGTTTTCATGATTGCACAAGCCCTGAGTCATATCCTCTGCATATTTATGACATAGGGCAAACAACAGTTTCTCGTGCATTCGAATAGGTAGAACAGGGTCAAAGAGCCGATCCGGGGACAATATAGTGCACTAGATCAAGCTTTTAATAATGACTCCGAGAGCGTCGCATGAACCCCCTAACAAAGCCACGCTCTCGGTGCCAAGTTATATTTTAGGGTGTCCCATGGGATAGCATCCTGCCTTACTAGTATATACGGATACAACGAGCAAATGTCGATGTACGAAATATTCTCCCCTGGTGCGACTTCGTAGGACGTAAGAATATTGCGCGTATGACTACCATATAATGCTGCACGAGAGTTCAGGCTCTCTGTGACACGCAGTGGATAATTATTTAAAAAATAGTTTACACGCGGTTCGTCTTTGCGGAGTGTATTGAAATTACACTTCCCCATCTCTACTATTTCGTAACCGTGTGAATGAATTTCTTAACTCGTTGCCACAATCGTCACATTGAGAGTCTAAACTCTCGTTTCCAGCATGAGAATTTCTCGCACGATCGCAAATGGTCCTTCGGGCAAATTATAGTCACGGCCCCTGGCCGTCAACGGCCTGCTGCAAGTAAATTCCCATCTGCCCGTATCCTTGTACAGGGATGAGACCAATCATTTGTGGTCGTGGAAAGATACGCCGGTACAGGAGCGCGCAATCTTGTGCTGTTGTTACGGCATCAGTAAAGGGGCATACATTACCTACATAAAGAAATACTTCACAAAATTCATAGCAAGCTTCTGATAAGCTGCAAGTATATCAATACCCATCTTACAATACTTTACAATCTCGTTTTCATAGTTAAATATCGCGTCTTTATAAAGCTCGTCCACGTACCATTCGTAAAATTCTAACCATTATCGTTCACCCATTGTATCAGGCGATTAATACTCATCAGCGGGCAGAGTACCGTTATAACGCCGCATATCTTCTGTATTGAAGAGATGCGGGATGTAACCCTCAGTCATTTCTTCACTAAACCCGAAAGCCTTAGGCAATGCGGTAGACACATATGAAAATAATTGATACTGTTGATAAAAGTAGTACGGCCCATCTGGATCGATATATTTTAATTACCCGTCAGGACTATACTTGGGGTGGGCATATCCGTACAACGTTCTACAAAATTTCGTAATATGAATTGAGCATCGAATATGTTGGCATTGTGTGCAATGCATACTATATTACAAAACTAGCTAGAAGGTCGCACAGCCAGATCTACAAACTCGGTAACGGGGTTTTTATTAAAAACAGAATCGCGCACACCGCACCACTCGCAAATGTAGCAATAATAGGGCGACGCCCTATGCCCTCTGAGGTTCCAGGTATAACACAGGAATCCAAGCGGCGCTGACTCACATGCCGAGTTGCGATTCCCCAAAAAATTTAGGTTTATGATTCTAAAAAAAAGTTCCAGGTTTTTATTGATGCTGCACTACGTTCACCAAAATACAAATTGTCGTAGTTTTGAATAATAGAAACCGATTTGCTCGTCAACATAGATAAACGGATTCCTCGCCCAACCGGCACAGGTACATATGTGACCGTGAATCGTAACGTATGCTGCTGGGCTAGGCAGTAGTCTTGAGCTTTGATTCACCGCATACATAAAACCTCATAGCTGATCGTCGGTGAGCCGTGATATCAGCCTGAGCGATAACTCCGCTGCACCATCAGCCATCTCATCCGTGATAAATCCTACACATATCAAATCCCTATCAGCACGAACCTTAACAAAATGATATGCGTGATTCACCGATGACCTCGTTATCAGGGTTATCGATTTGAATGTTAATACTATGTAGACCACCATTATTCTTGTCTGCTACAGCGTTAACTGACCTACTATTATCAGTGCTCTTACAAAGACTACCGCCACCTATCTGGTACAAGACTTGGTGAGGTGCGTCAAACTCCACAGCGGATCGCGCTCCTGAGGACTCCTTTGGTGATGAAGAACACGTTGATGAAAATGATGAACACGATTATGATACTGGTGACGATAACGAGGATGATGATGTTAATGATGTTGATGATGAGGATACCGTGAGCACCGATAGCAATAAAAACAAAGGCATGCAAGATGCAATTTGAGCAATGCGTAATTATGTTACTCTTAAACTGTTCAATATAGGCCTCATACAAACGTACGGCTATGAGATTGTCACCGTCGTCGTAGAGGTCAAATTGAATGCCGATATCTCCATCAGCATTGAAATAGGACACAGTGACCATGCGAACCACACCCTTGTAATTAGAGACGAATAAATTCCTTTCATGAGGTGGGGTTGATTCGAGACTGCCCGTTCTTCCGAGCCCCTCGCAATCTACAGCCCGTTTGTTTGGTTATTTTACCACAGGGGGGACTGTAATCCCTACGTGGCGCGTGCCCAGATAACGGAAAGGGTAAAGGTCGCTAGAAACAGCGTGTAGGAAGGAAACTAAAAATACCTCCCGTGGACCAAACAGGATAGGGGAAGGAACGCCGAATAATAAACCAATTATGAGTTCGTCTCAGGAAGATTATCAGGTTGCGGCGCAGAGGAGGAGAGCGAGACCTCAGTACTGGTCCAAGTTATTGTTGTTCTAGCAGGCCGTAGTGGATCATAATCAAATAACTGCGATGTCTCATCGGTAGGAAACCAGGCTGATGAACACAGAACAAATCAATCCGTTTACTAGACGAGATGCTATAAAGAGGACACTACCCGTGAACGAGCTATGTCGCTGCCAGGGGTGCGGCTGTCCGTATCGTGCGGGCATATGGAAGCATCGGAATCGACGCACCAATGGGCTAAGCGAAAACGGGCTGAAGGCTCACCCGAAGTATCCGAACCACTGAACCCCAGTCGCGACGAATTCAAGAAGATCGTCTCCAAAATGTGCAGCAACATTACGGCTTTAAAACGAGTTGTCGAGGAGTCCTATAATTCAAGAAGAGAGATCAAGGAGATCATGGGAAAAATAGTATTTCAGGTGGAATGTTTGCAGAAGAGCTCGGTACATAACTGGCTGGCAGCAGCAATCAACGGAGGCAGAAGCACAGCACAATCCCTCAAGCAGGATAAAGATAAGGTAACCCGACTTCAACAGCAAATCGAAAGCCTGAACATACAGCACGAAAAGGAAATCGGCTTTCTGCGCCTGTCTACGGCTGTTCGGTGCGGAGACTGCAAGAAAATCAGGGAGCTCGTAGTCCTGAAAGCCCAGTGTACACTAGAGTTGACGAATCCACCTGGAAACAAGGTATCACTACCATGAATGCAGTAGGACAGCACGTCTGGGAAGCACCGTCGGACTCAGTGATTGTCCTACTCTGCAGGAGCAAACTGGACTCCGAAAACAGTGAGGCGAGGCGACCAATGGCCATATTCGGAGGCAAAGCCGGACTGAAGTACCAGAAGAAGAAACCGACAAGGGTCGCGACGATGGTCCAAACTCTAGTTTTTCCGGATGATACGGGAAAACAATCTACGATCACTAGGGATATCTTTTATCCGATCATTGTAGAAACATGGCAAAAAGAAATGGACCAAATACTTATCTTTAAAACTGCCGAAGCAGACAAAGAAGAGAAAATACAGACCAAGAAAAAAAGTCTTGCGCTCCCCAAAGTAGAGAGTGTACTTGATGCTACCATAGGAAGAATTTACGGCTTCATCTTCGTAAGTACAGCCGTGGAGATCAGCGTCTACTAAGGCAACCGTGACCCGGAAAAAGTAAAAGGACGCTGGCGTGGAGACATAAATGGCAGCGCAACAGAAAGGCCAGTAAAAAACGAAGCCATTCTTGTCCGCATACAAGATTAGTCCTACGCTGACACCCTCAGGGTGATGAAGCAGGCAGACGATCCCAGCGAAATTGGTACGGACGTTAAAGAAATCCAAAAGACAAGGAAGGGTCCAAAAGAGAAGGATGTTCTTCTCATGATTAAGAACGATAAAAAAGTAACTGGGGCTAGCACGTCCCTGTTAATGAAGAAACGAATGGTATACATCAAGGATATTGACGACGCGACGATAGAGGACGAAGTCAGGGAAGCCATCGCTACAGCAACAGATACCAAATCGGTTGCATTCGAACTAAGAGCTCGCAGACCCGCATATGGAGACAAAATAAACATCACTATGGTTGCAGCAGAAGGTGCAAAAGCAAATAAAACTCAGGAAAATAAAGATCGGGCGCGTTGCATACAGAGTCATGGAGAGAAAAGAATAGGCAAAATTTTTCCGGTGCTGGAACTGTGGGCACAAGAAGGCCCAGTGTACAGGCCCAGATCGTGAATATCTGCGCTTGAAGTGCGATCAGGATAGCGACAGAGCTGTAGAATACACAAACGACCCGCATTGCATCTTGTGCAACGAGGATGGACACTAGGCAGGCCACGTGAAGTGGCCAGAAACGCGACCTGATAAACGGAAACGACGTTTATGGTCTAATACTTAACGGCACAAAAGCCAGACTACCACAAAAATGTATGGAAAGTGGAGATTTTGAGCAATCCAAGCAATTTGTACAGGAGGATTTCATAGAATTTAGCGGTGTGAGCATGAGAATTTATTAAATCTGAACAATTCATAATTTATCATTTAAGTTAGGGATTAAACTAGAATAAACTGAGAAGCAGAATTCAAGCGAATTGAGCATTTAAGAATTAGCAATTAACTTAAAATGAAAAGAAATCAATTGAGTCAGAGGATCAGATTGATCCGGGTATTTAGGAATAAGGATAGAATACAGGAAGTAGGTTTGTGGGAAGGAGCAGCGGAGAGCTCTATAAGAGAAAGAATATTCTTGAAGGAAACATAATAAAGATGAAGTCTATCATAAATTAATAAAGCCACAACCGCCGAAGTTAGAATGGAGCGTCACAGGAAGACATACTCTAGCGCCAACGACGTGAAATTATCTCCCAGGAAGTAGGAAAGAGGATTTCAGGAAGGAAAAGACTAGAAGACTGAATATTAAATAGCAAATAATTCATTAATAATCAATGAGCAGTCGTGTATATTTATTAGAATTATGAATTTACGCGACAATTCCGACTAGTTGTTTTTTTCTAAGATGGAATTTTCTTTGGCAAATCGCAACTCCGCGTGTGAGTCAGCGCCGCCTGGATTCCTGTGTTATCGATCTTTTGGTGAAATGGTTTAAATTGGATTGCTCAAATTTGAACACTCAGGTGTTACTAAAGAAGAATTTCATTACATTCGACAATTCTGTTGCACTGAATATATAATATATCTCATAGACATCACTTTCAGCATAATCCGGCAATAACGGCGAGGACGTAGCGAGTTTCTAGTTCCATATATTGGGTCTGGGAAAAAGTTCGTAACGTTTTTCCCGATAGATGGCATCAATTGCAAATAAGTCAGGAAACACAGATTGCAGCGACACCACTAAACGCTCGTTGGAAAGGTGATACTTCGAGCGTTACTTTGAGTGTATAAACATCGAAATTGGTGCAGTGGTTGGAAAGTTGTTTGAGTTTGAAAATGAAGAAAAGTAATGAAAAATTGCGCTATATTTTGCAATATTATTACGACAAAGGGAAGAACGCTGCGCAGGCTTGTAAAAAATGTGTACTATGTACGGTGAAGGTAATTTATCAAATTCTAGTGCGCGGAAATGGTTCGCTCGGTTTCGTTCTGGTAATTTTTATGTGAAAGATGAGTCACGCTTTGGTCGTCTAATCACTGAAAAATCTGATGAAATTCTTAAAAAAGTCCAGCAAGATGAGCATATCAGCAGTGTCGATATTGGTATGGAGCTAGGCATTGACCACAAAACTGTTTTGAACCATTTACACAATGCTGGCTACAAAAATAAGCTCGATGTATGGGTTCCTCATGAGTTGAGCGCGAAAAACATGATAGACCGAATTAACATCTCTGATGCGCTGCTGAAACGCAATGAAATCGTGCCATTTCTGTAACGTGTCATAAACGGTGATAAAAAATGGATCACGTACGACAATCGGAAGCGTCAAAGATCGTGAACAAGGGATGGTGAGCCGTCACAAGCGTTCGCGAAGCCAGGATTAATGGCGAAAAATGTGATGCTGCGTGTGTGGTGGGACTGGAAGGGAATCGTCCACCATGAGGTACTTCCAGTTGGTCAGATGATTGATTCTCAACTCTACTGTGGACAACTAGAGATATTACGCCAAGCAATTGAAAGAAAACGGCCCGAATTGATTAATCGGAAAGGTGTTGTCTTCTATCATGACAACGCCCGACCACACACTTCTTTGATGACCCGTCAAAAATTACGAGAGCTTGGTTGGAAAGTTTTGATGCATCCGCCGTATAGTCCAGACATAGCACTCTCTGACTATCACTTATTCCGATCTCTGCAGAACTCTCTCAATGGAATTAAGCTGCTTCCAAAAGAAGCCTGTGAAAACCACTTTATTCAGTTTTTCAACCAGAAACCACAGAAGTTCTTCACCGATGGCATCATGGCTCTACCCGAAAAATGTCGAAACATTGTCGACAATAACGGAGCATATTTGGTTTAAATAAATTCATTTTCACACTATAAGAAAATCATTTGAATTTTACTAAAAAAACGCCACGAACTTTTTCCCAAACCCAATATTTTTTTTTAATTTTTGAATAAATATAGTTTTTTAATTTAATTTTTGTTATTAAAAGTTTATTTTTTTATCCTCATTTTGTATTTAAAAAAAAAATTGGTCGGTTTTTCCTGATTGCTTCTTTAAACTGTGACGGGGTATTTGTGCAGCCCGTCACAAAGTCGGACCGCGCTGAGCTGGCCGCGGTTCACCTGCTCGTTCGGCCAAGAGTCTCCCTAGGCGACCCAACAGAGCAAAAATATAGCGTATGAAGCGACTAATATTCATCTCGTGTTTCTTTTTTTTCTGATATAATCCTCCCGAACGGGCGACGGCCTGAGCACGAAATTATCAGAATCGACAGGAAGGTCAGCTGCGGGAGCCTGAAGGACACTATGGTAGCAGCGAGAGGAGCGATCTCGAGTTTCCGTCGTCGGTATGCTGGAAGACCGTAGGCTCGTCTATGACGTCAGCGCTCTCGTTGAGAGAACCACGCGGAGACTCGGACGGCCTTTGAATTTTTGCTGCGCTGCGAATTCTCTGTTTTTCTATTGGGTCGTTCGGAAAGTAATTTTGTTTTTTCCCAACAGAGGACTTAATTGTATTTTTTCACAACCAACTTCACACTTAAGTCGCATAATCATTTGTATTTTGACAGCTGATATAGCAAGGCTTGCTTGTAAAAAAATTCAATTGATTCTGCACAGTAGTTTTTGGTTGATACCCTTTTAAATATGGAAAGTGAAAAACAGCATTTTCGGCATAGTTTACTTTTTTACTATAGAAAAGGTAAAAATTCTGTTCAAGCAAGAAAAAAATTATCTGATGTGTATGGGGAAGATGTGTTAAGTGAGCGCCAGTGCCAAAACTGGTTTGCAAAATTTCGATCCGGCAATTTTGATTTCGAAGATGCACCACGTTCTGCAAGGCCAGTTGAAGCTGATGAAGACACAATAAAGGCATTAATTGATACAAACCGGCGAATAACAACTCGTGAGATCACTGAGAGATTAAATTTATCGAATTCGACCGTTCATGATCATTTGAAACGGCTAGGTTTAACCTCAAAGCTCAACATATCGGTTCATCATCTTCTTACGGAAAAAAATTTGTGCCGTCGCATTGACGTTTGTAATTTGCTTCTCAAACGCCAAGAAAAAGATCCATTTTTGAAGTGTATCATCGCTGGAGACGAGAAATGGGTTGTCTATAACAATGTTAAGCGCAAAAGATCCTGGAGTAGAAAAGATGAACCGGCTCAAAGCACTTGGAAAGCCAATTTTCATCAAAAAAAGGTTATGCTATCTGTTTGGTTGGATTTCATAGGAATCGTTTATTTTGAGCTTCTACCGAGCAGCAGAACGTTCAATTCTGAAGTGTACTGTCATCAGTTGGACAAATTGAATGATTCACTTAAAGAAAAAGGCCAGAATTGGTCAATAGGAAAGGTATAGTGTTCCAACAAGATAATGCGAGACCACATACAAGTTTGACCAATCGGAAAAAACTTTTAGAGCTTGGATGGGATATACTGCCACACCCACCATACTCTCCAGACCTGGCACCTTCAGATTATCATCTGTTCCGGTCTCTACAACATTTTTTAGACGGTTAAACGTTTAATTCAAATGAGGAGGTCAAAAGTCATTTGGATCAGTTTCTTGCCAGCAAAAAACAAAAATTCTATGAGCGTGGAATCATGCTACTGCCAGAAAGATGGCAAAAGGTATTGGATCAGAATGGACAATATTGGATTGAATAAAATATTAATTTACTATAAGAAAATCGTCTTTCATTTTTTAAAAACAAACGAAATTACGTTCCGAACTATTATTGTCGGGAACTCTCGCGCCGTATTTTGTACAACGCAGATGTGTATACCGGGAACGCTACCGTGTCTGATCGATGAGAACCGACGCATACCCCCCCCCCCCCCCCCCCCCGCGATTCTGGACCGCTGCGAAATTATTTCTCGAGAGGATCCCGATACTGCAACTATTCGGTAAGGCCGTCGTTCGTCTCTGGTTTGAGTGTGGGAGTTAGCTCCTGTAATTTTGTTGAGAAAATCCGAGCGATATTGTCATGACGGCACGCTGTCGTGTCGGAAATCTAACGTCTTTTGTTATCGCGGTCAAACCGCTACCGCCCAGTATTTCGAATTTGCCATAACTCGCTTCTCGAGGATTGAAGAATCGCCGAAGGGGTTCCATTTCCTTGTTATTGTGAAATATTTATTTAGAGTAAATTCGAGCATGATCAGAGTTTTTGGGTGTCTTATGCGTGTGTTTGAATGGTTGAGAGCAATTGAGTGTGGAAGAGCTGTGCGTCGAGGGTTTTTGACCGTCTAAATTATCCGGGCTATTTATTCTGTTTAAAGTTCTTTCGTGCCACTTATTCTGTTTTATTCCGGCTTATTTATTCCATTGTCTTTATTCTGTTCACTTTATGCGATTTTATTTATTCTAGTTCCTTTCTTCTGAGTTGTTTATTCTATGTGAATGATTCTGTTCTATTTATTCCATTTTATTTGTTTTGTATGATTTATTCCATTTTGTTCATTCGAGGCTATGCATGCGATTTTATTTATTCGGATTGGTTGCGTTAATTTCATTTATTGTATCCTCTGTTAATCTGTCTGACTTACAAGGAAAGGTACTTTGGTGTCCCCCTCCGATTTTAATGCAACTCACGTATGTTGTAGAGCATCGAAAACTAAAAGACACGTTTTTTTTTTTATCGGCGGAAAAACATTTTTAAGGGGTGAAATCGCCCTTCAAAGTTAGGGGTAATTATGCAGTTTCACCCCTGAAAAAGAATTTTTTTCTTCAACTTCACGTGGAATTTTTATTGTCTTCAATGAGGAGTATTTTGGTTTTTGTTTCATAAAAATCGGTTGACGCCTTCTGGGTGAAACTGCATAATCACCCCTCAAAATGCCTATTTTTGAAGGGCGATTTCACCCCTTAAAAATGTTTTTCCGCCGATAAAAAAAAATACGTGTCTTTTAGTTTTCGATGCTCTACAACATACGTGAGTTGCATTAAAATCGGAGGGGGACACCAAAGTACCTTTCCTTGTTAGTTAATTATTTATTCCAGTCATCAATTCGGTGCGATCATTAATTTCGTTTTCTTGTTGACTTTGTGTGAGTCGTTAATAATTTATTTTTATTTATTTATTTTGCGTTATTGAATTAGTTCCGCTTAAATGTTGTCGCCAGTCCGAAATTTATTGTTAAATATTGTGCGAAAAATAGAATTGAAGAGAATCTAGCACGTCACCATTTGTCGCTTTCCGACCGTGCTTCCGAGAGTACTACCTTAGCTCTCGGCTAATCATTTTGTTCCTCACTACAATAAATGGTTCTTTCGAATTTTGTTATTCCCAAACTGCCGTGTTGAGATTTTTGTGCGAACCACCACGGACTGACCCATCCCCTCTACCAATTGCTAAGACTGCAGCGAAGCCGAGCTGGCCCTGTGTATTCCGTGTGCGAATTAACTTTGTCTCGGAAAATAGTTTATTTCTCGGGACTGGCGCCCAGCACGCGGGAGCACGGCTTTTGTGACCATCTGCAGGAGCTGGAAGCGGAGAAGGTGGAAAAGTGGTTATAGAACACAGTTAACAGATCTGAAAATTGCCACTTTTAAGTCGTGGTATGCTCAAAAATAGTTCTGATTTACGTGTATGCATAGATCTACTTGGCAGGTACTACACATCCAACATGTGAGTAGTGTGTGGCGCTTTTTGCAACAATGAGCACAACGTCTTCGATTTGCAATAATTTGAGGGATGTGCGCTGCCCCAGACCGAAGTTTGTCAAGAGGTACTTGTGGCTTAGCCGGCTAACGACTTTGGTAGTTGAAGGCTTCCTGTCTTTTTTTATGTAAGAGGAACACCTCCAATGAACCCTTCGACTACAGCTAGTCTACATTTCTTTAGATATAAATTCGCCTTTTTTTCCGCGCTCAGCATAAATAATAAATGCGTTCGTCACGTTGTTATGCCGATAATGCGTAATATAAGATTACGGCCGACGGTATAATATTTAAAAGTTATTATTTTGGGACCGTTTGTATATTAGGAGATACCATAGATCTCCAGTGAATGAGACGAACGCGAGCGTTTGCGGTAAAAGTATGAGATGGTTGTTTATTATAGATAACTGCAACTTTCCGTTATTTATTAAGTTGCATGAAATGATTGAAAATACGGTTAAGTGTTCTCGAGTAGTCGACGAATAACCAACCTGTTCTGACTGAAACTACCTTTAGACTTTAATATTTCGGGCGCGTCCGACCCGCGATCGACCGTTTAGGTTGATGTTAAACTTTTTACTGATTTCGGTAAAGTATGCCAAGCTACCTTTGACGAAATCGATGAATTTACGAAAATGTTTAATATTGGAAGTTGCTGCTAGTCGTAGTTCGAGCGCGGTGATTACTCGCGGCTCGCTGCATATATCTGCATATTCTTTCTACTTCGGGTGAGCGGCCTCCGGCTCGAAGGAAAAATAATGTCGAAATAATTGTACTCGAATATTCCTTAAATATTCCGCGGCACTAGAACTCTAACATCGATGAGGTGCCAAAATATCCTGTGCCACAATTTTTTTGCCTTCCGATAAAGACTTCCACATGTCTGCCTTGTCAACATAACCCATGTGCTTATTGTATTCCAGTATCATTTGCAGACACGATACGAGTTATACCAGGTGTATGCATAAGTTTTTTCCGGTTTTTTGGTAAAAGAAAACAGGTAATTTTCAAGGGAAATTAATTTTTGTTTTATTCAAAATATTGGCCATCGGCTTCTACACATTTCGCCCATCTTTCAGGTAACTTATGAATACCATGCCAGAAAAACTGCTTGTCTTTTACGGCAAATTATTCGTCGAGCCATTTTCCAACTTCCTCGAAATTGCTGAAGTGCTGCTCTGGGAGCACGTGCCCCATTGATGCGAAGAGGTGATAGTCAGATGGCGCCAGGTCTGGCGAATACGGCGGGTGCGGAAGGATGTCCCATCCAAGCGATTTTAAGGTGTCTTTCACTGCTTTTGCTGTGTGAGACGGCGCATTGTCGTGTAACAAAATCACTTTGCCATGTCTTCTGGCCCATTCCGGTCGTCTTTCGATTAATGCGTGGTTTAAATTAATAATTTGTTGGCAATAGCGTTGTGTATTAACGGTTTCGCCGGGCTTCAAGAGTTCATAATACACAATACCGCTCTGGTCCCACCAGACACAGAGCATGGTCTTCTTGCCGAAGCGATTTGGCCTTGGTGTTGAAGGACCGGCTTCGCCAGGTGAAAGCCACGATTTTTTCCGCTTCGGGTTTTCAAAATAAATCCATTTTTCGTCACCCGTCACAATTCGATGCAAAAATGATTTCCTTTCGTGGCGTTGAGCAGCACTTCACACGTGACTTTGCGATTTTCTATTTGACGTTCATTCAAATCGTGTGGGACCCATTTACCGAGTTTATTGATCTTCCCCATTACTCGTAAACGTCTGCTGATTGTTTCTTGTGACACATGTAATGCTTCTGCTAATTGCCGTTGAGTTTGAGTTGGATCATCATCCAATAACTCCTGCAATTGCTCGTCTTCGCATTTTTGTGGTCTACCAGAGCGCTCACTGTCTTTCACATTGAAATCACCACTTTTAAATTGTCGAAACCATGTCTCACATGTTCTAATCGATGGAGCGTGTTCACCATGTGTTTCTACCAGCAAATGTTGACTTTCAGCAGCCTTTTTCTTTTGATTAAATAAGAAAAGCAATGCGTGACGCAAATGTTCTTTTTCAGGCACAAAACTCGACATGATCACTGAACGATAAAACAAAGACGCTAGTTTTTGGTGGACTCAACTTGTGTGTGTTTGTAGGTTAATGTCAGACGAACAAAATGACGTATGTGTCAAATTAATACGCTGCGTACTTTTCGCTGGCGCAATCTCTTAGTTAAACCGGAAAAAACTTATGCATACATCTGGTAAAATGCCACCTTTGTTTCGCCGGTTGACAGATGTTGCGATAGATGGATCGTGAAAGTTGGATATGAGTGAAACAACTCGATTATCTTTTCACTTTACCCAACTAAGTCCTGTGTACGAATTTCGATATTCAAACTCGCCTTTACGCAATTTTATATCATGCTTTTGACATTTGGGTAAACCAACTCGGTTACTTCTCATAATTCTAAATGCCAATATACCTGCCTTCTTCAGGGATTTCATCAAGTCCGTACCATTTGATGAAATGATTCGTGTGGTAAAGAAGAGACTCTAGAGACTCTTTTGGTAATAATCAGAAAAATATATCTAGTGGAGAATTAAGATTATCTCGAATATTTGGATCAGAGTCTTGGGTGAACGGCACAGTGCCGCAGTGTCTTGGTTTCGGTTCCCAGAGTCCATCTAAATTCGATGATCGTTCACTCAGAAATAAATATATTGTCTGTATTATCATTTTCACTTTCCTTCTCTTGTTTTTCCTCATTTTTTGACGTTATACCCTGGTCATCATTAAATTCAGTTTTATCCGTCTCAGAGTTGCATAAGCCGTCTATTGAGTCATTATCACTCGGTCCATTTGTATACTCCATTTGCATTTTGAGAAAAAAATATTAGCAGCGGTCGAATATTGACAATATTTCACGCTCGTCGTCGCTGTACACGCAAAAGTGCGGAAATATACTCAATAACGAAAGACTCAACAATACAACACGAAGTGCACAAAGTAAACGCTTATTGGACAAGAAGTTTGTTGCAGTAGCATCTCAAGAAAACAATAACGATGAATATTCGTAACCAGGTTACCGAGAAGACCCTTCAGTACTGATATTTATCCAAATCAAGTTTCTTTCTTCATTTCAGTCTGTCATTTCGAATTTTTGGAGTTCACGTTCACATCCGTAATCAGTGACCCGAAAAATCTTCAGTGAAGAGCTTCATCAACAACAAGTAACTTTCAAGTATTATAGTTGATTTCGCCATATTAGATCCGCTATCTTGAATTTCGCAATTTTAAGTACTGATTCATAATCAGCGATTTCAAAAACCTACGAACACCGAGTTTTATTGAAATCAAACAATTTTTTCATATCAGTTTTTTTTAAATCAAACAATGGCATTCAGGTCCACCATCTTGGACTCGCTATCTTGAATTTCGGGATTTTCAGTCTATATTCGCAATGAACAGCTCCAAAAACATATAAATACCGAGTTTTATTAAAATCAAGCAATTTTTTGCATTCTGGTCTCCCATATCATATCCGCTATCTTGAATTTCGAAAGCGTAGTGCAGATTCGTAATCAGCAACCTAAAAAATCAAAGTCTGCTAAGTTTCGAGTCAATCGTTCCAATGTATGCTTCAAGGGTTAACAGGAGAATACCACTACACATACGTATATCAGGTGTATGCATAAGTTTTTTCCGGTTTAACGAAGAGATGGCGCCAGCGAAAAGTACGCAGCGTATTAATTTGACACATACGTCATTTTGTTCGTCTGACATTAACCTACAAACACACACAAGTTGAGTCCGCCAAAAACTAGCGTCTTTGTTTTATCGTTCAGTGATCATGTCGAGTTTTGTGCCTGAAAAAGAACATTTGCGGCACGCATTGCTTTTCTTATTTAATCAAAAGAAAAAGGCTGCTGAAAGTCAACATTTGCTGGTAGAAACGTCTGGTGAACACGCTCCATCGATTAGAACATGTGAGACATGGTTTCGACAATTTAAAAGTGGTGATTTCAATGTGAAAGACAGTGAGCGCTCTGGCAGACCACAAAAATGCGAAGACGAGCAATTGCAGGAGTTATTGGATGCTGACCCAACTCAAACTCAACGGCAATTAGCAGAAGCATTACATGTGCCACAAGAAACAATCAGCAGACGTTCACGAGTAATGGGGAAGATCAATAAGCTCGGTAAATGGGTCCCACACGATTTGAATGAACGTCAAATAGAAAATCGCAAAGTCACTTGTGAAGTGCTGCTTCAACGCCACGAAAGGAAATCATTTTTGCATCGAATTGTGACGGGTGACGAAAAACGGATTTATTTTGAAAACCCGAAGCGGAAAAAATCGTGGCTTTCACCTGGCGAAGCCGGTCCTTCAACACCAAGGCCAAATCGCTTCGGCAAGAAGACCATGCTCTGTGTCTGGTGGGACCAGAGCGGTATTGTGTATTATGAACTCTTGAAGCCCGGCGAAACCGTTAATACACAACGCTATCGCCAACAAATTATTAATTCAAACCACGCATTAATCGAAAGACGACCGGAATGGGCCAGAAGACATGGCAAAGTGATTTTGTTACACGACAATGCGCCGTCTCACACAGCTAAAGCAGTGAAAGACACCTTGAAATCGCTTGGATGGGACATCCTTCCGCACCCGCCATATTCGCCAGACCTGGCGCCATCTGACTATCACCTCTTCGCATCAATGGGGCACGCGCTCCCAGAGCAGCACTTCAGCAATTTCGAGGAAGTTGGAAAATGGCTCGACGAATGGTTTGCCGCAAAAGACAAGCAGTTTTTCTGGCATGGTATTCATAAGTTACCTGAAATATGGGCGAAATGTGTAGAAGCCGATGGCCAACATTTTGAATAAAACAAAAATTAATTTCCCTTGAAAATTACGTGTTTTCTTTTAATAAAAAACCGGAAAAAACTTATGCATACACCTGGTATATAAAAGTTAAAGAACAGTTTTTAGCTTATCATTGTCTGAAACATTGTCGTCCACAAATCACGTAGATGCCTCGTCGATGTTCAACGGCCGTTTCATAATCTGGTGGTCTATGACCTCATCCTCCACCCCATTGTCGGCGTTGTCGTCGTCGGTATAGTCGTGGTTGTCATCCACGCTGTCGTTATCGGTATCTTCGCTGTCGGTTACAGCTGCGTCATCATCGTCGTCGTCCCCATGTATGCATCGGCGACCCCGGCTGCGTCATAGTGGTCGTTGTCGATGCGTTCTGTGTCGCCCAATACGGATCGGACAATATCGGTTCATGATCCTCTATCTCATCTTCCGTCGTATCGGCGTACATCGACGACACCTCCAAATACGAATCGGCAGCTCATGCGCCGTTTTCGTCGCTACTGCTGCTGCTAGATTTTAGTAGATTACGCTGTGCTGTAACAAAAAATATTTTGGCGTTAAAATTATTATTTACAAATGTCGTATTTGATAATATCCAAATCTTATAAGACAACATTTTTAATACTTGTATATTCACTACTCACTATTTAAATTGTTGACTCTCATTATGAACTCTCGACATTGCTTCCTAAATGCCGCACAATAAAGCGTTGAGCAAATTCCGATCCACTGAAGACGCCCCTGTTGAATGCTTCTGTAATACTTTCAACACCACCTTCGTGAAGCACTGTGGTAAATTCCGCGGACAAGGTGTGTGATTTTATCGTTAACTCTTTTCCAAGAAGGCTGTACCTCGGGTTTCCCCCACCAGTACTGTTAACTCATGCCTGATTGTCGACGGACAATTCTGTAAACTAGACCAACATCCAGACTGTCTCACAGCCAAAGGAACTGCCAGGACTAGAGTTTTTGCACGGTCAGCTTGAAAAAATCATGCCATTCTCATTTCTGAATTATTGGACAAGTTGGACCCCTTTGGAGGTGAAGACTCATTCAGCCAGCACCGGTGATGCAGAAGGGTCCGGACCCTCTTGCATCCATGGTCTGTTTCCAGCGGGAGCCACGGGAAGGCGGAGTCACCAGTTCTTTTACTCGGTCCCAGCAGGTTACGCGAAAAATATTCAGGTAATTTAGTGTCATTAGCACGGCTTCACCGACTAACCACTTCCTTAGAGTGGTGGCCCCTGCATCTGCCGATTACAATCCAAAACTCCGCAGCCAATCGATCAAACGTAGAGTTCGCGATATTTGCAAACTGACGCGTAGAAAACCGTTGCATCAATCGCCGATCAAACAGAATGAAAACGCAAGCCGCTGCACGCACAACCCCCAAAATTGAACGACGGGGAAAAACCATTTTCGAAAAGAGATTAAATGATGAAATGTTAAAGCAAAATCAGACTGTCGTTGCACTGCTGCGATTCAACACGGAATTAGACGAAAATTTTTATCTTGTTCGCTTTTTATATTTTTATCAAAGCCCCTCTCTTCTCTAGTTTTAAATATATTTTGACTTTTCTTAGTATACGATGTATTATCTAAGAAAGAGGGTTAGAGTCCTTTTAAGGATGGTAAAAGTTGAACAGTACGGTGTGTCCTGGTATCTTCAGGGTCCACGGTCATCGTACCATTGGCGTCTATTCATGATACCTTATTCCGTACTAACCATTTTAAAAAGACTAAACATGTGACTTTAAATTTCATAGTTTTCTGTAACAAGTTGTAAAATGAGCATCCGTAATTTAAATTTTGATATACGTCTGTTCACAAGACAGCAAATACGAAGCTTTACACTGTACATTCTCCTGTACCAACCTATATTTGTAAAAACGAGTAGCCTTCATTTAAAGTTATATAAAACCTCCGTGATACCTGTTTACAGGATAGTAAATACGAGCCTTTCTACACATGTATTTTCTGAATCGAACTCTATAGTCAAAACGAGCACCCTTAATGTATACATACATCCGTAGCATCTGTTTACATAACGCAAGTAAACGTAACGTAAGTAACGTTTAGTAAACGCAAGCTCTCGTACTCCTACATTTTCGGAAGCAACCTGTATTATCAGAACGAGCATCCTTAATTTTAATGTATGTATACACCTACACTTCCTATCTACAACACAATAAATACGACTCCTTGCACTAGTGCATTTTCGGAATCAAGCTGTACTGTCAAACAAACAACGACAAGCACAAACAATGTTGGGCCATGGAATATTCCGTTTTATTGGATTTCGTTCAAGACAGAAAACGAAGTCCAATGTCCTGTCGTGCGATCGACCCTGAGAAGCCGACACAGCACGAGGCGACTTGCCTAGCGATTGACGATGGGCTAATGCAAAAATTGATAACGAAAGGATTTTCGTAAATGCAGTTGGTAACTGCTTAACGAAAATCAGTCAAAAGCTTAAAATCAATCTGAACGGTTGATCGCGGGTCGGATTCGCCTCAAATATTAAAGTCTAAAGGTAGATTTAAAAAGAACAGGTTGGTTCCTAGTCAGTAACTCGAACATATAAATTGTATTTCAATCCTTTTTCACGGAACATAATAGATAACGGGAAGTTGCCGTTATCTAATATAATAAACGACAAACCATTACTTTTACCGTAAATTGACGTGTTTGTCATTTACTCGAGATCTATCTCCTTATCAGCGAACGATCCCAAAATAATAACTTTGAATTATTCCGTCGACCGTAATATCCTATTTACGCGTTACCGGCATAACAACAAGCATCCAGAATGTAAATTTACATATTCATCTGAACCATCCGTTTACAATGTGACAAATACGGATTCTTGCATTCTGCTGTTTTCTCTACCAGAGTATATTGACAAATTTTCATTACCATCATCATCATCATATATGATATACCATAAGTAGGGGCAAGTACGTATCTAAAGTGTAAGTTCTAGATACTCTAGCAGAGGGTTATGCAAGAAGCTGTACACCTGTTTTTCCCCCACCATTCTATCATATATAATATGGCTATCTGTTGAGAATCCGTCCGATGTAGCTTGACCGATCTGCGAAGATATTGAAAGTAATGAAGCGTCACTCGATACAGGGTGATAAATAAACCAGACACATTGTTGTTATCTTGAGAAAGCGGTTTATTCCACCTTCCGTCAGCTCTCATACAAAATACAATTTTGGTTATAATTTGGAAAAAATGTTAAATGTCAAAATAAGTTAAATTTGGAAAACAACAAAATTGATATAAAATAATTGCACCAAAAGTCAAGGAATTGTACTGTAAAATGTGTCAATTATTCACTGCAAGCTCTCAACAGATTTATCTGAGAGAAGTTGCAGCGAATAGGTGAGAGCACTTGCAATTAGGATTGCTTGAGTGCTGTGATTGATTGTGAGAACAGCTACGCAGTCAGCACTGCGTAGCACAATACAACATAGACTGAGGATGCACAAATGAGCAGAGTATAGTCACTGTATTTTCCCAGCAGATTTTCTGGGGGAAACTACAGTGAATATGAAGCACATGCGTAATTATATTAATTGAGCTGACAAAATAGAGTGAAGAGAACGTGGTGCAGCACGTGGTGCAGCGCATGCCACAAAATGAGACAAAAATGTTCATGTACCCCTATTTTCCTCCTCACTGACAGTGAATTGCTCTGCATTATATCAGTGTACGCTTACCTTGAGTTCTGAGTCCCGGTCAGCGAGAAGTTGAGCGAGTCCGGTGAATTGCGACGAAAAAAAGGTCCGAGAGTCCTTTGATGCGTGTGCTGTTCAGCGGATGCGTTGCAAAAGTGTCTGATTTGTCCAATGCGGGATATTAAAGCGTCGTTGGGCGCTGAAGTCAATTGAGAGAGATAGCCGGTGAGCGAAGCCGAAATCAAGCGAGAGAGACATCCTCTCGCTCAACACGGCATGCCTACGAGGCACCGCCTCGGCTCCGCGAAGTCCTGCCTCGGCTATCTCCGGCCCAACCGAATGCAGCATACTAGAGCACAGCAACAGGTCGACGCACGGCGAATATCGATCGCCGTGCGCGAGCTGATTATCCAACACTATCCATACTTACCGATAAAACGAATCGTAGAAAGACTTAACCGGCAGTCAGGCCCGTGACACACTAGAAACTATAACTATCATTGGTAGATTTCCGACCATCCATCTAGTAGCGGAACGCAATCAGGGCGATCGTGCACCATTAAAAAGAGATCAACCTCGACGATAAAGAATCCAATATGATAATTAGCAAAAACATAAAATTACACAACAAGAATAAAACTAAGAAATTACATTAAAAACATAACCGACTAGATACATCTACATGAATCAAAATCGCGAAAGTGATAAATTTTTGGCATTAATCAATAAACAAAGTAGCGAATAGGCGCCCGCAGTATCAGGCAAGCAAGAAGAGAAAGTAGGCTCACGGCGATCAGCCGCGAGTACCCACCCGAAAAAGGATAGTACATAGCAGTAGGCAGGACCGCTTAAGCAAGCCATATACTGCGTTATCCAGACACCTAACGCAACGGGCCCCGCCTTCTCGCTAAGATCACATGCGAAGATTAGCACGGCACGCAAGACTACTACCCGAAAAGGGACAGTACGCAGCAGTAGGCAGGACCGCTAAAGAAATCACACTCCGCGTCAAGCGTACATCTAACGCAGCAAGCGCCGCCTCCTCGCTAAGATCGCATTCGAAGGACATGCCCGACGCGCCAAGACCACCACTTAACGGGCCGAGGCAGAACCACAACAAACAAATGGAACCCTCAAGGTTCCACAAAACTCGACCAACCAAAATATTATAAGGTACCGTCACATGCAACTACTCGAGTAACCATTATTCAGCAAAAGATATTTAGTAATGACTATTCCAAACAAATGAAATTAAAGAATCTAGCTGCAACGTGCTTACTCGCTAATACCGAGGGTTGCCTCGAGACATCACCAAAACCTAGAACACAACTAAAAAACCGAAGATCGTAAAATAAACGTGCTTGAGCGCGGATCTGGTGTGATGAGGAGAATAGTAAATTCAAACAATGAAGCGAAGGTCAATTAATCGAATACGCCTCGTGGCGTAACTTTATTGTTAGTCACAGCTTGCTGATAAAATGCAGTTACTCAAACGAGTAAAGTTCGAAAAGAATGGTGATAGTCTGTTAATAATCACGCCGGTCGACGAGCAGGATATTGAGGCTGGTAAAAAAGTGATGATTTTCTACCACTGTAGCACTGATCGCTATCGATGAACTACCGGTATTAGCGAGTAAGCACGTTGCAGCTAGGTGCGAGAATTATTTTATTAAATCAGATAATAGATCTATCTCAAGTAAGCTCGGCTAGATTAAGAAACATAACTCCGGAAAGTAGATAAAACGAGACTTCGCCATAGACTTTAAATAGAGAGGAATTATCAATCGCTTAAAAAATCCGAATCACCTAGTATAAGCCGCTAATTCCCACGCATCGCGCTGTGGCCGTCAAACGCCTCGTTAAAACATTTCGTACATCATACCGCCAGCCTTACCGACGTACATCCTATCCTTACAGATTATTTAACACCCTGAAATCTACAAGAAGACCGATGATGAAAGGGTAATAGAGCACGCGTGTACCACAGACCCATGCGACATCAATAACCAAAACTGGGTTCTCTCCCCAAAAACAAAAAAAGTATAATAACAATAACCAGTCCAAACCTAGCCTAAAGATCTCGCCCACAGTACGAACCCATTTTTAAGTAAAACTTTATAAATCTCCTGTACACATTTGTAGGCTCGCAGAATTTACTCAAAATAATCTAAAAACAACGGGAATTCGGCACGTACTTATTAAAATAGCAAGTAAGGCGTTTTAAATAAATCCATCTTAAAATATCAAGAGGACCAATAATAGTGAAACGTTTCAATCTATTCTACCTAGTTTACGGGCGTAGCTCACTATGAGTCCCTCTAATATTTATCTATCTACCTCTGATATCTGATATTACGTGTCCATCATATACGGGGTTATATCTGCTAATGAGAAGAAAAATCTTGAAATACCGTTACTTCCCGATACAACATACAGGGTGTCCGCCGGGAAGGTATACTACTTTGCTTTGCCGCCATTTTGGTAAACGTTAGTCTTGACAGTTCATATTTGGCAGTCGTGAAGTAGACACGTGGCAAATTTATTATGGAAAAATATTCGATAAACCAACGTGTTTTAATCGTTAAAACATTTTATCAAAATCAATCATCGATTACTGTGACGATGAGAAAGTTACGTGAAATTTTTAGGAGAAACAAATGGATATGTGAATAAACAGAATAGTCGGTTCTGGGCAATGGAAAACCCTCAAATTATTCATCAGTCACCTTTACATCCATTAAAAGTGACAGTCTGGTGTGCAATTTGGTCAGGAGGAATCATTAGACCTTACTTCTTTGAAAATCAAAACGGCGTAACGGTAACTGTGAATGGGGAGCGATATCGTGATATGATTGAAAACTTTTTAACGCCACAACTGCATGCTTTGGGCTTGATTAACATGTGGTATCAACAAGACGGTGCCACATCGCATACAGCCAGGATTACAATGGAATTACTGCGAGACCTCTTTCCACAACAAGTTATTTAAAAAAATGGTGATATTGATTGGCCTCCACGGTCGCCTGATTTGACTACTCCGGACTTCTTTTTGTGGGGATATCTAAAAAGTAAGGCTTATGGAAACAAACCAGAAACGCTTGAGCAACTCAAACAAAATATTCGTGATGAAATTAATGAAATACCGCGTGAAATGTGTGAGAATGTAATGAAAAATGTGCTCAAAAGGGCTCGCATTTGTGAGGCTAACAGAGGCGGACATTTATCTGATATTCTATTCCATACATAATTGCCGACATTAAATAAAACATTTATCAATATAAGATCCATTCTCTTTCATTTAATCAAAAATTATAAACAAACAAAGTAGTATACCTTCCCGGCGGACACCCTGTATAATCTGAATTATTCAGAAATAAAGAAGATAAGTATGAGACTTCAGCCACGAGTAAACGGCGATGTCATGCCAATCATTAAGCTGCAGATTAATAACTTGCCGGGAGAAATCATCCTCGAAACTGCGATCTAGAATAAACTATAAGATGCACTACATGAAATAGGGTCATATTTCAAAGAGTGTAAGAATTATGGATGAAGGAACGTCCATCGCATCCCATAAACCCTTAAAGTTGAAGATTTCAAGGTATACTTTACAACGTCGTTCGGGTCTAAATCCATTGTATTCGATCGGTGCATTGACAAAACAACAGACAGAACGAAGAGAGTCAACTGGAACCACCGCCAATTAAAAAGAGGAAGAACATATGTTCACCGGCTATAGTTATGCAAAAAAAATTGTTTCGCGATCTATGCGCCATAACAGTGTTTGCCGATGAGCACTTCAGATGACTCTAACACTACACCGTTTATGTGAAAAATTGTATCGAGATTCTATGTGCTGAATTATTTATTCATATTCTCGCTAAAGAGATAGCCGAAAATGTAGATAAAGTGCGCATTATAAAACTCTTGACACAGAATAGCTCTAATCTGTATGATACTGTATGCCATCGAGTCGATACTTTATTCAGTGAATACCTCGATATACTGTTCCTGGAGTTGAAGATATTTTGCATTCCATTCATAATACACGAAGTGAAAAAATGACTCACAGGCATTTCTCTAGTAGCATTAAATCCGATGGAATAATAATCGGAGAAGGAATGTAAGAAGCTAGTCGAAAATTAGTCTTTATTAATTCACATAATAAAACGTGGGTATGAAGATAGTAATTGATTTTACTAATTGGAGATGATAAGATAATTATTGTGTGACTTTGTATTATTATAACAATGTGATTTAAATATTTGCTAGCCTCAGCGGCCGATAGGCTGACAGCGTGTTGGGGTCGCCCTTACCCTTGGGGATAAGTACTAGCCTCGCCGCATTCCATCGGTCACTGAAGGTCCTCGTCGTCAAGCACGTGTTGTACAGGTCGAGAAATATATCCGACCTCAGGTTGACCACCAGCCGGACAATCTCCGCCGGCACTCCATGAGGTCCTGGCATTTTACCCATCTTCGACGCATTGAATGCTCTGGTAAGCTCCTCCGCAGTGAATTTAGGGGGTGTCGGTGTCCCGTTGTTGTCCGTTGCCTCCGTCCGTATGGGATGTGTCGGGAAAAGTCCGTCCACAATTCGTCGAATGGTTTCAGCATCTTTGAGTTGTGATGAGACACGGGCCCCTAGTTTACCGGTCACGTACTTGTAACCAGTGCCCCACGGGTCCCGATCCACCTCCTCGCAGAGCTTCCACTAGCACTGCGTCTTGCTGTCTCTGATAGCGTTCGTCAGTCGTTTCCGTGCTGTCTTGTATTCGGCCTAAAAAGTTTCCCTTTCAGGTCTCCCAACAGCCTTCGTGGCCCGTCTTCGGTTTGCCAGACAAATTTTCCGGAGTTCGGCGATCTCGTCCGTCCACCAGTACTGTGGTCGTCTGCGTTGTACGTAATGTCGTTTTGGCATAGTGCTATTGCACAGCCGTTCCATCAGTTTAGCCGTTTCGTCTGCCAGTCTTTCCGCTCTTAGCCGGCCTGAAAGCTCTGGGGGACGTTTGTTATCGGCGCCGGTGCTGCCGCCAACTCTTCCGAAAACTTCCGTACATCAAGTTCGTTCGAATTCCACCGTGGGGGGCGTTGAATCCTCGTCCGTGTCGTCATTTTCTGTTCTCCTACTTCGAAGACGTTGTACAGGTGGTCGTTGGCCGTGTAGTCCTCGGCCACCCGCGAAAGCCCTGCCCGTGGTAGTATTCTGTCTGACGTCATCGTTACGTCTGGTATGGAGTCCCCAAATCCTGGTCGTCTGTATGTCGGTGTATTCCCCGTATTTTCTACTACTAGGTCCAGCCTTGCGGCCATCTCCAGTAATAGTCGTCCCCGTCTGTCCGTCACAGTCATGCCCCACTTGACCGCCCTCGCGTTGAGGTCCCCCGCGACCACGATGTCCCCAGTCAGATCCCTAATTCCGTCTTCGAGGAGCGCCACCCATCTCTCAAACTCCGCCGCGACGCAGTTTTGGGTCAGGTAGACGCTGACGAAGGTGACAGCGCCGACCTTAGCCAATGCGAAGTCTTCGCCTGCGCCGCGGTCGGTCATCCGGGATCGGGCGGCACCCCTCACCCAGATAGCAGCTGTCTCGTTTTCGTTTGTGATCCACGTCTGTGTTGTCTGTTTCCTGTACGGTTCGCACAGTATCAGTATGTCGGCGTCGTATTCGTCGGCTATCTGAGGTAGGAGCATGTCCGCTGTCCTGCTCCGGTTCAGGTTTCCCTGAATTACGGTGTCCATCTTCCGGCCTCCCTTTTGCGCTCCTCCAGCGCAGCCCGGAACACCGCACTTCTCCCGGTTCCCACGAGGTGCGCCGCGTCTTCGTGCCCCGCCTCAGAGCACAGAGGGCAAGCCGGTCTGTTTCTACAGTCCGTCGCGTAATGTCCCGTCTCGCCGCATTTCCTGCAGCTCTTTGTCCGATCCGTGTTCGTGCAGTTCGTCTTTGTGTGTCCGTAGCCCAGGCACTTGTGGCATTTGGTCACCGTCAATCGCTGTCGTAGTCGGCATCGCACCCATCCTATCCCAATCCGGCCCCGGCCCAGCAGCACCTCGGCTTCTCGCGATTCGAGGTCGCAGACCGCCATGTACTGCTCGGCCCGGTTCGGGCCGAAGATGTGGATACCAAAGTCACCGTCTCGTCCCGTTTCTCGTCTCAGCGCCCGCATCACGTCCTCCGTGGTGGTAACGCAGTCCAGGTCCATGATTTCCAGTCGCGCCCTGGAAGTCACGGTCCTTACGCTGCCCGTGTCCCCGACCGCGTTCTGTAGTGCGCGCTGAAACTGTTCTCGTCCGTCCGTGTCTGTCTGTATCTTGATGAGACACCGTCCGTCTTTGGTCTTCCTTAGAGCCGTCACCTGTACATGACTGCTCGTCGGGTCGACCGTCGTCCTTATCTTCCGTACGATGTCCGAGTACGTATTGTCTTTCCCAGGTTTGACCAGTACAGCCGTTCCCCTATGTTTGGGGGTCGGTCTGCGCCTTTCAGCCTGGGTCGGTACGTTCGTCTCGTCCGTCTTGTTTTTCGGTTCCGTCGTTTTTTTTTTCTTTTTTTGTTTCGTCACGGTTGTCCAGGCTTCAGCCGCCTCCGTTCTCGGGGGTCGTTTCTGCCGGGCCTCTGGTGGGGTCTTTGTCTTGTCGCTTCCCGTTTCCGTTTCGTCGGTCGCGTCGCCGGTTCCGATGTTTCCGTTTCTGTCTCTGTCAGGTCGTCTGCGATCACTCGTCCTTTCGAGGCTGTCCTGATTTGCATGCTTAGCGCAGCGTCAGCGGCCTCAAGAATCGTCTTAATGCCGGTTTTTACCGCCATATTCATATTTTTCTGTATTGCCGCTGCCTCGGCCATTTTCGTCACGGTCTCATGAGTGAGATGTAATAACTCTGTCAAATCGGGTTCGTTCTTATTGTCATCGTCAAATGAGGAGGTTTCAGGTTCTTCTCGATGCCTCCTTATATTTCCGATGACAGGTGGAACTATTCTACCCTCTTCCATGGGTGGCGGTGTCGTTTCTCCCTTTCTGAATCTTAATTTCTTTTTCTTCTGATGTAGAGATCGATCTTCCGTGCCTGTTGACGAACATGACCGAAGTATACTTCTCTTTCTTAGGTTGACACTTTCGGTCACGTTTGTCAAGCTATCATCGTTCGACTCTCCCCCGATATAGTCCGTCGCGAGTTCTCCGATTGTCCTGAGCTCCTCCTCGGTCGATGTTTTTTCCAACTCCTTCTTCTGCTTAGGTTTTATTTCTTTTAAAAGTTTCTCCATATTAATCCCACGAGTAGGTCGGAATGTAGGTCCGCCTAGGCAGAGCCGCCTTGTCTAGGTAAGGTGTAAATACTGCAGGGTTCCATCCGGTGCCCTGCAGGGATCGTTCGCGACCGCTTTAGTTTACATCATTGCGGCCATGCAGCCGTAGGCACGATGTCTTCCACCGTAGCTTTTGATGTTGTGTGTTCTCAGTCTGCCTGCTCCCCCTGGACCTGTCCGGCAAGGTTAGACCTGCCAGGGGCCAGAGCCCCCGCCGGCCGAGCTCCAAAGTTCATTGCAGAATTATTATTCATTATTATAGTTCATCATCATCATCATCATCATCATCATCATCATCATCATCATCATCATCATCATCATCATCATCATCATCATCATCATCATCATCATCATCATCATCATCATCATCATCATCATCATCATCATCATCATCATCATCATCATCATCATCATCATCATCATCATCATCATCATCATCATCATCATCATCATCATCATCATCATCATCATCATCATCATCATCATCATCATCATCATCATCATCATCATCATCATCATCATCATCATCATCATCATCATCATCATCATCATCATCATCATCATCATCATCATCATCATCATCATCATCATCATCATCATCATCATCATCATCATCATCATCATCATCATCATCATCATCATCATCATCATCATCATCATCATCATCATCATCATCATCATCATCATCATCATCATCATCATCATCATCATCATCATCATCATCATCATCATCATCATCATCATCATCATCATCATCATCATCATCATCATCATCATCATCATCATCATCATCATCATCATCATCATCATCATCATCATCATCATCATCATCATCATCATCATCATCATCATCATCATCATCATCATCATCATCATCATCATCATCATCATCATCATCATCATCATCATCATCATCATCATCATCATCATCATCATCATCATCATCATCATCATCATCATCATCATCATCATCATCATCATCATCATCATCATCATCATCATCATCATCATCATCATCATCATCATCATCATCATCATCATCATCATCATCATCATCATCATCATCATCATCATCATCATCATCATCATCATCATCATCATCATCATCATCATCATCATCATCATCATCATCATCATCATCATCATCATCATCATCATCATCATCATCATCATCATCATCATCATCATCATCATCATCATCATCATCATCATCATCATCATCATCATCATCATCATCATCATCATCATCATCATCATCATCATCATCATCATCATCATCATCATCATCATCATCATCATCATCATCATCATCATCATCATCATCATCATCATCATCATCATCATCATCATCATCATCATCATCATCATCATCATCATCATCATCATCATCATCATCATCATCATCATCATCATCATCATCATCATCATCATCATCATCATCATCATCATCATCATCATCATCATCATCATCATCATCATCATCATCATCATCATCATCATCATCATCATCATCATCATCATCATCATCATCATCATCATCATCATCATCATCATCATCATCATCATCATCATCATCATCATCATCATCATCATCATCATCATCATCATCATCATCATCATCATCATCATCATCATCATCATCATCATCATCATCATCATCATCATCATCATCATCATCATCATCATCATCATCATCATCATCATCATCATCATCATCATCATCATCATCATCATCATCATCATCATCATCATCATCATCATCATCATCATCATCATCATCATCATCATCATCATCATCATCATCATCATCATCATCATCATCATCATCATCATCATCATCATCATCATCATCATCATCATCATCATCATCATCATCATCATCATCATCATCATCATCATCATCATCATCATCATCATCATCATCATCATCATCATCATCATCATCATCATCATCATCATCATCATTATTATTATTATTATTATTATTATTATTATTATTATTATTATTATTATTATTATTATTATTATTATTATTATTATTATTATTATTATTATTATTATTATTATTATTATTATTATTATTATTATTATTATTATTATTATTATTATTATTATTATTATTATTATTATTATTATTATTATTATTATTATTATTATTATTATTTATACAAGGAGTTGCGGAATCCTTTTTACGGATATCCTCCAGTCTTTTGAACTGGGGGGGTATGTGGGACTCCCAAAAAAATTGGCCTACCCACTAAACCGCCCTCTCCTTGTTGTCCTCCCCCAGACCAGGAACTATTTTGGTATTACTTCTGGCTGGGGGTTCTGTCCGTGTTCGTTCGTTCATCTTGCTGTCTGTAACCTGTCGCGTCACGTCAGTCTGTCTGCTTGGTTAGGTGAGGCAGCCGTCTACGTTTTTTCGTCGCAGTATCGTCTCTGTATAGGTGGCAACTAGTTGCCACCATTCTGTCGAGTGGAGCATCACCTGAACAATGTTGTCCGGGGTGATGCTGCCAACAATCGTCTCCAGTTCCAGTCGGAGTCCTGTCCAGCGGTCGCACACAAAAAATGTGTGTTCCGCGTCGTCTCGTTCGTGTCCACAGTACTTACAGTCTGGCGTCCGTACTCTGTCCATGTTATAAAGGTACCGTCTAAAGTAACCGTGTCCCGTCAGGAACTGGGTGATGTAAAAATTTACGTCCCCAAAATCCCTTTCGATCCACGGTCTCAGGTCCTTTATTAGTCGTCTTGTCCAGTTGCCTGTCGCTCTTTCTGTCCATTGTTCGTGCCAAGTCTGTATCGTCTTGTCGCGTTCCGCGACCGCCGCATCTTCCCGTCTTATGTCCGCGCTTCTCCCGTAGATCCTCTTTCGCTCGAAAGCTAGGAGGTCCACAGGGATCACGCCCGCAACCACCAAGACTGCTTGTGCAGAGACAGTTCGGTAGGAGCAGGCGATCCTCAGCGCACCCTGTCTTTGTACCGTTGTCATGGCGTGGCAGTACTTCTTTGTCTTCAGGGCATCTGCCCAGATCTCCGCGCCGTACAGGAGGATCGAGTGGGCTGTCGTCATTAGGAGTCGTCGTTTTCCCGGTCTCGGCCCGTTTGTGTTGGCCATTAGGCGGCTTAAGGATGCTATCCTCTTAGCCGCCTTCTGGCATGTTTTTTGTATATGAGGCCAGAAGGTCATCTTCGTATCTAGGGTCACTCCCAAGTACTTGACTTCACCTCCGGCCTCGATTTCGTCCGTCCCGACCCACATGGGTAGTCTCGTCTGTATGCGTCTTCTGCTAAGGAAAGTCAGTTCTGTCTTTTCTGTCGCGAGTTGTAGTCCGTGGTCCGTCATCCAACGGCCCACTCGCCGCATCGTCTGGTTCAGTTTTTGCTGTGCCAGGTCTGGAGACCGCTCGGTGATCACCGCCGCCACGTCGTCAGCGTAGGCGACAAGGAAAACGCCAAGCGGCAATTCCAGCCTGAGTAAGCTGTCGTAGAGTCCGTTCCAAAAGTCTGGTCCCAGTATGGACCCCTGTGCAACCCCCGCGGTGATTTGTCTCGTCACCGGTCCTTCAGTCGTCTCGTACGTGATCCGTCTGTTTCTTAGGTAGTCGCCCACCACCCGAGCCAGGTAAGCCGGAACCCCGAAGTTGCCTTCAAGCGCCTCCAGGATGTCAACCCACCTGGCCGAGTTAAAGGCGTTCCTGATGTCCAAGGTCGCCAGCAGAACGATTGGTCGCGCTGCATGGCAATGTCTCTCCAAATCCAGGAAGGAATCGACCACTTTTTGAATCGCTCCAATCGTTGATCGTCCCCTCCTGAAGCCGAACTGCCGGTCTGAGAGGCCTCCGCTGGTCTGTATCGCGTCCGTCAGTCTCGGTTTTAGTAGTTGTTCATAGAGTTTACCCGTTGTGTCGAGTAAACTCAATGGCCGGTAGGCTGACGGCGTATTGGGGTCGCCCTTACCCTTAGGGATAAGAACTAGCCTTGCCGTCTTCCACCGGTCACTGAACGTTCCCGTCGTCAAGCTCGTGTTGTACAGGTCAAGAAATATTTCCGGCCTCAGGCGAACCATCAGCCGGAGAATCTCCGCCGGCACTCCGTCTGGTCCCGGCGCCTTGCCAGTCTTCATCGCGGCAGTCGCTTTGAAGAGCTCCTTCGCGGTAAATATGGGGGCCGCCGGGGCCTCCGTGTCGTCTGTCACGTTCGTCCGTATCGGGTGGGTCGGAAACAGTCCGTCAACAATCCGTTCTGCGGTTTCGGCATCTTTGAGTTCAAGTGGAACTCGGGCCCCTAGTTTGCCAGTCACAATTTTGTAACCGGTTCCCCAGGGGTCTTCGTTCACCTCCTCGCAGAGCTGCTTCCAGCATCGCGTTTTGCTGTCCCTTATGGCGTTCGTAAGTGTTTTTCGTGACGTCTTGTAAGTGGCTTGGAGGTTTTCCCTTTCGGGTCTTCCCCCAGCCCTCGTAACTCGTCGGCGGTTCGCCAAGCAGAGCCTGCGCAGCTCGGCTATTTCGTCCGTCCACCAGTATTGTGGTTGCCTGTTTGGTCTATGTCGTCGTTTCGGCATTGTGCTATTGCACAGCCGGTCCGTCAGTTTGGCCGTCTCATCCGTGAGTCTTTCCGCCCTTCGCCGGCCAGTCAGTTCAGGGGGGACTTTCGTCATTGGTGCTGGTGCTGCCGCCAGCTCCTCCGAAAATTTTCGTAAGTCGAGTTTGTTGAGGTTCCACCTCGGGGGGTACTGGTTCCTCGTCCGTCTCGTCGCCGTTTGTCCTGCCACTTCGAAGACAATGTACTGGTGATCGCTGGCCGTATAGCCGTCGAAAACCCGCCACTGTCCTATCCGTGGCGATATTCTGTCCGATGTCATTGTGACGTCAGGGATAGAGTTTCCAAACCCTGGTCGTCTGTATGTCGGTACGTTTCCCGTATTTGCTACTACCAGGTCTAGCCTTGCAGCCATCTCCAGCAGCAGCCGTCCACGTTTGTTCGTTGTTGTCATTCCCCACTCGATCGCCCGCGCGTTGAGGTCTCCCCCGATGATAACGTCTCCAGGCAGATTCCTGATTCCGTCTTCAAGGAGCGCCACTTTCCTCTCGAAATCCGCCGCGGTGCAGTTGGGTGTCAGGTAAACGCTGACGTAAGTGACAGCGCCGACCCTTGCCCAGACGTAATCGTCCCCGACACCGCAGTTAATTATTCGAGATTGGGATTATTATTATTATTATTATTATTATTATTATTATTATTATTATTATTATTATTATTATTATTATTATTATTATTATTATTATTATTATTATTATTATTATTATTATTATTATTATTATTATTATTATTATTATTATTATTATTATTATTATTATTATTATTATTATTATTATTATTATTATTATTATTATTATTATTATTATTATTATTATTATTATTATTATTATTATTATTATTATTATTATTATTATTATTATTATTATTATTATTATTATTATTATTATTATTATTATTATTATTATTATTATTATTATTATTATTATTTTCGAGGTGTGGTGGAAAATCTTTACAAACACAGAGAGGAGGGACCGCACTCCTCGAAGTAGAATTTCTACCCACTAAAAACCACCAACCCTTTTTCCAGATGTTGTGTAACGAGCCCGGAACCGCTTCCGCATTTCGTCAGGGTCGTTCTGTTCCTTTGCCTTCCAGGCCTTTTCACTCTTTCCTGCTTGCTTATGGCCGCGGTCCGGCACAAGCTGTGATGTTCTGCCTAATTCCATTAACTGACACGCTAATGCCCTAACTGTTTCCACTGTGACACTTCACTGTGGTTCACTGGACTCGGCACTATTTTCTCGCACTGCACTGTTCACTATGCTCACGATGTCCAACTAGTTGTTGTCTGCTCCGGCTATTACTCTGTTGTTTTCTTCTTGTTTCTTCTGGCGTAGAACTGTTTCGGCAAAATTTGTCACCGCATCCTACTTCTCCGCGCTGATCAGCATCGATGCCACTATGTTCTCTGGGGTGATAAGATCTAGTGACTCCTCCATCCTTTCCCTCTCATCCCTCCACCGATTACACTCGAAGAAGGTGTGCTGAGCGTCGTCGCGTTCAGAATCCCCGTAGATACATCGCGGATTTTCCACTTTCCCGATCTTGTGAAGGTATGCGCTGAAGTAGCCATGCCCGCTCAATAGTTGGGTCAGGTAGTAAGTCACTTCCCCATGTTTACGATCTGTCCATAGGGCCAGATGTTTGATGAGTCCGGCTGTCCATCTTTCTCTTGCGTCACTGTCCTACATGCCCTGCCAAAGCTCCATGGTGTGATTCCTCTCCTGTTTCTTCATTTGTTGTCGATCGTGTTCAGCTCGTCGTAGGTAGACTCGTTTCTTCTCTCTCGCGAGGAGCTCGATGGGTACCACTCCAGCAATGACCAGGGCCGCCGGTCCTGATACCGTTCGGTATGCACAGGCCACTCTCAGGGCTCCTCTTCTTTGTACCGCGGCTATACGCTTCCTTCGGCTTTCCGCTTCCAGTGCGTCCGCCGAGATCTCTGCTCCATACAGGAGAATCGAGTGCGTCACCGACATTACAAGCCGACGTTTGCTAGTCATTGGTCCTCTCACGTTCGCCATGAGACGGCTCAGCGCTCCTACCATAGTCGCCGCTTTGTCTGTCGCTTTCCTGATGTGTTCCCAGAAGGTTAGTTTGGTGTCCAGGGTGATGCTGAGATACCTCACTGCGCCCTTCGTTTCCACTTCTTCGTTTCCGACGCGCATGCGCAGTATGTTCGGGATCCTCTTCTGAGTGAGAACTACTATCTCCGTCTTCTGCGTGGCTAGGTTGAGGCCGTGGTCGCCTATCCATTGGTGCGTCCGCCTCATGACCTGGTTAAGACGCCTTTGTGCCACTTCGGGGTCTCTTGCTGTGATGACCGCGGCGACGTCGTCGGCGTATCCTATCAGGTACGTGTCGTCGGGCATTTCCATCCGTAGAATTCCATCGTACGAGATGTTCCAGAGATCTGGCCCGAGAATCGATCCCTGGGCTGCCCCTGAGGTGATGACTTTTCTCTGTTGTCTTTCTCGTGTGTCGTAGAGCAGTACTCGGTCCTTCAAGTAGTCGTCCACTATCGCGAGGAGGTACGCTGGTACCTGGAAATGTACCTTTAGCGTCCGCATCATGTCGCACCATCTTGCTACATTGAAGGCATTCTTCACGTCGAGCGTAGCCAATACCACGATCTCTCGGGAGTAATGGTTGCTCTCCCGCGTGGCCTCGACTGTCCTCATGACCTCTTGAACTGCGTCTACCGTGGATCGTCCTTTCCTGAAACCGAATTGTCTATCGGACAAGTCACCTGCTTCCCGTATCGCTGTATGTAGTCGCGGCTTGATCATCCTCTCCAATGATTTCCCGGCCGTGTCCAACATGCACAGCGGCCTGTAGGCTGACGGGGAGTTAGGGTCTCCTTTGCCTTTGCTGATTAACACCAGACGTTGCGTCTTCCAGCGTTTGGGAAAAACTCCGCTCTTCAGGCAGCAGTTGTACATGTCGAGAAGCAGTTTCGGGTGGGCGTCTGCCACCGCCTTTAACACTTCTGCCGGTACGCCGTCGGGTCCTGGGGCCTTCCTGTTCTGCAGTGATTGGACCGCGTCCTTCAGCTCCTCCTCATTAAATGACGTAATGTCCTCAATCTTGATGTCGAGGTCCTCCTCGCTCGTCGGTGGGTGAGTCGGGAATAGGATATCTACGATGTTTTTCATCCTATTCAGGTCCATGCTCTCTCCTTCCGGGAAAGCTTCTATTTTCCGCGTCACTATCCTGTAGCCCAATCCCCACGGGTCGTTATTCACGTCCTGTATAATGGAATTCCAGCGCTCTGTCTTGCTGCGGCCAATTTGACGCTGTAGGATCTTCTTGGCCCCTTTGTATTGAGCCGCCATGACTGCTGCCTCATCAGGATTCCTTCTTCGAAATCGGGTTGCTTTCCTTCGCAGTCGGAGGCATCGTTTTCGCTGATTGGCAATCTCGTCGGCCCACCAGTACGCTGCCTGCTTGTTTGCTGGTCGCTGCTTTCTCGGCATCGATGCTCTGCACGCTTGCAGTACTAGCTGCATCGTTTCGTCCACTACTTCTTCTGCAACGCAAACGTGCGTCGAGATTCTCCGTCCGTTGAGTATCGCTATACGCAGTTTCCTCTCGTCCATTTTGGCTACGTTGCGTTCCCTCCTTCAAATAATTCGAACCTGATGTATTGGTGGTCGCTGCTGGTGAAGTCTTCAATCACTGTCCATTTTCTCACACATGGCACTGCGCGTTCCGATGCAAACGAAATGTCCGGTATCGTTCCCCTGTAGCCTGGTCGTCAGAAAGTCGCAGTCGAACCGGTGTTGAGCACTGTGAGGCTTAGTCGTGAATCCATTTCCATTACTCGTCTGTCTCTGTCATCCGGATGCGGCATGTTCTCGACGTACAAAAGTTTTTGAAGCAGGTCTTCGCTATGACAAATTCTGTACGTTAGTGATAGCTTGCAAATCGGCTTATGTTTTGCAATGTCTCTAGCTATTCATCTCTGACTTATTATTACATCTGTATTCCCACATCTCAGAACCGTAATAAATCTACTGCTTGCATTGTCTTTTTCGAACGCGTCTTTGTAGCACATTTTCAGTAACCTAAATAATATTGAAACAGATAATCGAAATAAGTTGGCTACGCCCACTGTGGCAGCACTCGTTCATACGAAACAAGGAATTGACGATGAACAGGGGATCATCATGTTCGAGCTTAGAAGCGCCATGCTTCGTTGCAATAATTGCGCTAACACCAAATAAACGAAACGTATTTTTCTATTTTTGACGATTGTTTCGTGTGATTTAAAAGTATAAGATATAAAAGACTTCTGTATATATTATTCATGGAAAACTGTGATAGTCATTGAATATTTTTATTTATAGAACGTTGACTGCGATTGAAAATAATTATTTATACGTAAGGAAACTGTATTTGCCATAAACATGATACACGAAAATATATTGTATGTAATGTATTGTAACGGTATTTTTACGTTAACATTAAATTTTATTCTTCTGAGGGGAAGAATTCGGGCTCGAACACGACGATAATTAATTTTAGACTTCTATAGGAGGTATAAGTAAGGTTTATTCAATAAGTTTCATAGAATTTTGTGTTGTGAGGCTTTTTGGCGCCTTTAACCGTACAATTTATCAGTGGTGTTTGATTGCTCTGATGGTTCCACGCTCTTCTTTACCCGCGAGGTTATCAGATTCTCGACTTCTGCGCTGAGCGGTGGATATCTCAACTAGGCAGTATCGAGCTCAGCCGTCTTGATCTTGTTCCCGCCTGGCTGCTGACGTGCTGTCTGCTGGGCTTGCGTCGTTGTTGCTGGCGCGTCGGTCAGCCGGTATGGACGCCGGGTCTGTGTCCGCGTACGCGTCGTTTTATTTAATAATCAAAAAACGTTGTTTTCCGTGTTGTTCCGCGTTCGGGCTATTCGTTTATTATAGTCGTGGCGTCCCCACGTAATTTCAGTGTGTTTTTATAGTTGTGATAGTGGTCCCAGTTCGCGAATTATCTTCTTCGTGTGTCTAACGATGACAGTTTCCGTCTCGAGATTTTTCAGTGTCTCTTAATTGTTTATCAATTAGTTATCGGCTCCATCCAGGGATCTTCGATGTTGGACGTGGACGTTTCTGTTGTTCTTCTCTCTTGGTGAGTTGGTCTTTTACTTTATCGTTCTCTTCCCTTTTATGTCTATTGAGTAGTCTCCTCCTAATGCGACGCGCTTGACAGTGCTGACAAAAATTGTTTCCCTCCTAATTATTTTTCTAATTATCTAAAAATTCTAAATCTAGTTTCTATTGGTCGGGCTGACTAATGCCCTCCTAATTCTATCTATTAAATATTTTTCCTAACTTCCTTTCAACTTTTGACTCCAAAGCCCTGTTGCTTTTTGATGCGGTAACTGATTTACCGAGAGTCTCAAGTTCACTGTATCAAGTCTCTGTGTTATAATTTTTCTAAATATTGTTTGTTTTTCTCCTTTCTTTTTCTGTGTTATTCCACTTTTTACCTTTTCAAAGTTTCTAATTTGGAGACCTCTAGGTGCCACAAGTCCAGTCTTTCAAACTTATCGATACGCTGCGTTGACAATTCTTCTTATAAACTATTCCGACTTATTTCTAATTATTCTATCTAAGCTCTCTTTTACTATTTAATTCAATATTTTCTTAATTCTCCTAAACTAAACCCTAATTATTTATTTTAATGCCACCAACTTTCTCTTCTTAATCTGGCTTTTTAGAATATTTCTTGTTCTATTCACCCGGTCCGATACTGTCCGCTATTAATCTTTATATTTGTTCCTCCACTAACTTGCACTGTATTTTTTTTATCTGTTAATGTTCAAATGAATTTGTAGGGCTGACTCACACCCTTTTCTGTTAGAATTCTTTAATTTAATATGAAATTTCCAGATTTAGCAAAAATTCTACTGCTGTGCACCAGCTAGTTCTGAATTTGTCGACTGTTGAAACGAATAAGAGGCCCCTCCTTGGTTTGCAGCTTGCTTTTATACCTTTCTCTTCTTTCCCACTCTCTTATTTTAACTCTTCTTTTCTATTGTCTCATGTAATTTCTTTTGTTTCAGCTAGCCCCGCCATCCTGCCCCTACATCCCCTCACTGCCCGAGCGAGGCCAGCCGGTCGCTGACCCGCTGTTTTTCGGCAGCGAAGGAATGTGACAGGCTTCATCCTGTTTCGCGGTGTCGACTGGATTCTGCTGAGCATTTTATCATTTCTTACTTATCTTCTTACATTTCTAATTTTCTATGAATAAATGATAATTTTTGTAGGAATTTGTGCTTTGTTTTATTTTGTTTCCTTTTATCCTTTTCAGGTATTATCAATAAATGATTTTGTTTCTTTGTATTTTGTGTTTCATTTTATTCTGATTTTATTCTGTTTTTCTTTTATCCTTTTAGGATTGTGACTACGTCACAGTATCTACGAAAATTCGTGCTTCTTTTTTAATAGTAATAAACGCCTGCTCATACCACTGTGAGGATTTATGTTGAGGAATGAAGAATTGTTTATCCTCCGTCGAGTATTGCGATACTATGCCGTTGAAAACACTGTCAGAAAGTATGGTATTATAATGCTCATTAGAAACTTCAGCATCAACGAAGGCTTGCGTAATGGTAGGAGATTAATGATTTTAGAATTGGGTACCACAGTGTTACGTGGTAAGATTCTGTCGGGCGATAAAAGTGGAGATATCGTTTTCTTACATCGCATTACTCTTTATTGTGAAAATGAATATCCCTTTACTTTCAAGCGTCGTCAATTGCCTGTAAAGGTGACTTTGGCTATGACTATCAACAAAACACAAGGATAAACTTTCGCTAAAATTCACGTTGATCTTCGAAGAAATGTCTTTAATCACTGTCAATTGCATGTGGGCTTCTCACGCGTATATTCTTGGGAAGCTCTCAAGTGTATATTGGAGCACAATGCGTGGGGAATGTCTTTAAAATTAATGTGCACAGGAAATTGTAATGCTAAGACAAGGTAACCAAAAACATTTTCACATGAATTTTCGATAATTTAACATCACTTAGGTAACACAATTTAAACATCACGTATGTATTATATTATTATAATGTTGACAATGTAATGAGAAAAAATGTTTATTTCATTCGCAGAGTCATGTAAAATGCCGACGACTTTAATCAATAAATATGTAGTAATGAACAGTTATAGTTTTACAAATAATAATTTATTAAGATATTAATTATTAATTAATTAAATTTTATTAAGTAACATTATGTTAAATGATTTTAAGGAGTAAATTAAAACTAATTTGAGAAAATGATAAATTTTGATAATTACTTTATAAGATAATATTTATTAATTTATATGTATTTATATATAAAAATAAAATTAATTTAGTTAAAATTTAAAACAATTTAATTTAAGTTTAAAAATTAATTATATATTAGTATAAATTTAATTAAAATAATTAATAATAATTTTTATATAAAATATTAATAATTAAAGAAATTTATAATTAGAATATTTTTTATTATAGTAATTAAAATTGTGCCAGCAATTGCGGTTAAACAATCGTTATGAATTACTTATGTGAATTATAATTGATTAATTAATTAATTAATTAATTAATTAATTGTAATTAATAATTTTTTAATTTAAAATTAAGATTTTTAATAAACTAGGATTAGATACCCTATTATTATTATATGAATTTATTTAATTTATTTAGGTATTAATTGTTCAGTCACTAAACTTAAAGAATTCTGCAGTATTTTAATCTATTTAGAGTAATTTACTTTCAATTGATAATCCACGATAATATAAATTTTAATTTTAAGTTTATAAATTTCCGTAAAAAAAAAATTTTTTTATTATTTTTTTAAATTTTTATATATATATATAAATATTTCAGGTCAAAATGTAGCTTTATTTAAAATAAAATGAATTATACTAATTTCATCAATTGATATAATTAATAATTAATATTTTTTATTAATAAGATTTAAATGTAAATTTAATTGATTAAGTAGATTGATTAAAGGTTTAGAATATGTACATATTGCCCGTCATTGTCATATAAAATGAAACAAGTCGTAACAAAGTAAAGGTATTGGAAATTGTTTTTAGATATTATAAATTTTAGTTCGAAGAAAATATATTATTTACATGAATAAGTTATAATTTTATAAATTTAATATAAATAATTTAAATTATATATATATATATGTATAGATATTTGGTTCATCTATAATAATTGAGTAGACACTCGTGGATAATGATTGACGAATATTTATTACAACAGACGTACGTGATAATTAACAAGACATGTTAGAGAAAAGACGCGAATAATGGGTGATGTGTAGATTGCCCGGTACGCTACAAGTGTAGTGACAAACAGGAAGCTTCTAGTAGCGAGAGACTAGACTACCGGACCGCGAGGATAATCTCGCTAGAAGTCCGGGCGTGGAGTTAACAATTGCTTCCGTCGGTGGCGTGGCGGTGCATCCGAGGTGCACGCATGCAGTGTGGCGGATGGCAGTGCTGGTAGCGTGGGTAAGTTGGCTTGGTCGGTAATAGGTGGTGAAGTTTGGCGTGTCGGTGACGCCACATAAGTATGTATATATATTGTATTTTAAGAAAAAAAAAAAAATTTAATTATTAGTAAGAAAACAAATTTTAATATTAATTAATGATAATTTTAGTATGATAAAGAAAAAAAATTATATTTTTAGTAAAGTGATTAAAATCAAAATTAAACTAGAATTTATATAATTAAAATAAAAATTAATTTTTTATACCTTTTGTATCAAGGTTGATAAAAAATTTAAATTTTATATAAATTAATCCTCGAATTAATAAGATTTATCTAATTAATTTAATTAATATAAAATAATTATTAATAATAATTAAATAGAAAAGAAATTTTATTCATATATTAAGATATCTAGTTATTTAATAAATGAATTTAATTCATTTTTTATAAAAAATTTATATAAGTTTTTAATGTAGATTTTTATAATTATAAAAAAATTTAGAGATTAACTATAATTTTATATTAATATAAAATTATATATATATACTACTGTGTTCAAAAAGTAAGGTGAATTTTTAATTTAAACTTCCCGCGTTAACCGAATCGGACAAATGAATATTTTTTTCAAGTTGGTGTGGCCACCAGCAGCAACCTTGGCGATCCACCGACTGTCATGCCACTACCTGTGAATTTACCAACTAGTTTACACCCTATTTTCAGGTGACCACTCTGGTTACTTTTCTTCTTGTCGTTTCTTGAGTAGTAGACTTACTACAGAGAGTTTTTAAGGGCTCTTGGTCTGGTTCATGGAACCTAGCCTGTATATAACCTATATCATTTTCAACCACGTTTACTTCTGTATAAATATTAAATATCAGTTCGCTTGTAAATAAATAAATATATCGTTTAATCAAATCCACTAATCACTTGAACATTTTTTAGTATAGCCAAAGAGCTATAATTGGTGACCCCGACGTGATTGAAGTGGATTTTCAAAACCGCGATTCAATCCATCCACGCGGTGATATTCGTTTTTAAGTCAGTGCGCGGTGATAACGCAAGATCGGCAAAAAAGAAACACATAGTGACGTAATGCCGACTGAACGCTCTCCGACACGCGATACTCCGAACCCCATAACGCAAGATTCAAACCAAGACTTGTTAACCGGACAGTCTACGTGCTACGGAGACACACCGTCACACATCCAACAGTTAACGCAGCCTCAGCAGCTTTTTACCATGAATGCAGATCATCTTGCTGCAATCAGCAAACCACAGCTGCCGGCCTTCATGAAGGAAAGACCAGACATTTGGTTTCATTTGATTGAAGCAGAATTTGCGGCATTAAAGACCCGCAGTAACGACGTCAAATTCACTGCTACACTGCGAGCTTTCGACCCGGACACTCTGCACCAGATTACTGATGTCATCGCAGCACCTCCAGCTGCCAACAAGTACGAAGCTCTGAAACAAGCGATCATTAAACGAGTTGCTGACTCTCGGCAGAAGCAAATGCATCGATTGCTCAACGACCTCGTCCTTAGCGATAAGAAGCTATCACAACTGCTGAGGGAGATGAAAGACTTGGCGGCTGGCAGCATCAATAACGAGATGTTACACAATCTCTGGGTGAGTCGATTACCTATTACACTAAGACCGCTGCTCGTAATTTCAGAAACACTGAATATTGACGCATTGGCTGAGATGGCTAACCGGCTGTTTGAATCAGTTACGCTGAACGAGCCTGTCACCCCAAGACTACCATACTCTGTAGCAGCAGTAAATAGTCAGCAGTCGAGATCCACGACACCACCTCGGTCTTCTCTAGACACTAGGTTGACCGAAATACAAGCTGCGCTTGCTTATTGCTTAAAGGAAATTCTAGATTTAAAAAAAGAGCAGCAGCAACTGGGAGTAGAACTTCGATCGCAGCATAATGGAAGATCTCGTTCCAGAGACAGAAACAACAATCAGCGTAGTCCAGGCCTATCAGGTCTTTGCTACTCTCACAGGCGTTTTGGACAAAACGCTACACGCTGCACCACACCTTACACATTCACTACCACAACTAACCAGGGAAACTAACCACGCTGTCGCATGTTCATGCAGTCACTTACGTCAGCGCATCAAGTACTGCTTTCTCTGCTTCTGATATTCGCTTGCACCTGCATGATAAGCGATCCCAACTGCGATATTTGATCGACTCAGGATCTGTTGTCTCCCTGCTGCCGGTGCGTTTATTCAGAAAACGTGCAAGGAATAATAATCTTACATTGTTTGCAGCAAATTCATCACCGATACCGACTTATGGATCGCATACAGGCGACATCGATTTGGGTCTGCGACGCCAATTTCGTTGGAGTTTCATAATTGCTGATGTCCCAGAATCGATCCTGGGAGCAGATTTTTTGAGGCAATCTAGCCTCCTAATCGACATGCGAAACCAACAATTGATCGACTCCACAACAGGTTGCACCACGAGAGGAAAAATCTTGAGAACAGCTGTTCACAGCGTGTCTACGATCAGTACGACCATGACATATGCTGACCTGCTGACCAAGTTCGTCAACATCACTAAGCCAAGGCAATTTACTCCGAATCCAAACAGCGAATTCAGTCACACAATCGCCACTACCGGACCACCTGTCACTGAACGCTCTCGCAAACTGTTCGGTGAAAAGGCAACAGCAGCCAAAGCAGAAATTCAACGACTCCTCGACAATGGGGTAATTCGTCCGTCCAACAGTCCGTGCACAAGCCCAATCCACCTCACCAAAAAGAAGGATGATACTTACCGTCTTTGTGGTGATTATCGCAAGCTCAACAGTATAACTATCCCCGACAAATACGCACCGCCATTAATTCAAAGTTTCTTTTTGGTCATCCGCGGAAACAACATTTTTTCAACAATTGATCTATAGAGAGCCTACAACCAGATTCCGGTGAACACTGACAGCATTCAAAAGACTGCAATAACCACTCCTTGGGGATTATTCGAGTATGTTGGAATGCCCTTCGGTTTGAAAAACGCTACTCAGACATTCCAGAGATATATGGACCACATGTTTCGAGGGTTGGACTTCGTCTTCGTTTACATTGACGATATCATCGTTATGTCAGAAAGCGAAGAACAGCATAGAGAGCATCTGCAGCAAGTATTCCAGCGACTAGCTGATCACAAACTCTCCATTAACGTCAACAAGTGCCATTTTGGTCAGAAGCAAGTTTCATTCCTCGGCTACGAGATCGACAGCGAAGGATCTCACCCACTCACGGAGAGAGTTAAAGCCATTGACGATTTTCCACTTCCTGCGACGGTCATGGAATTACGAAAGTTTTTGGGTATGTACAATCACTACCGTCCGTGCATTAAAAATGCAGCTCAGCTTCAACTGCCACTCACCGACTACCTGAAGAATTCAAAGAAGAAGGACAAGACGCCCATCGATTGGACGGAGATTTCAAAGGCTTCTTTCGTAGCTTGCAAAAGGGCTCTTTCATCCGTGGCACTGAGCACCTATCCGGCATCAAACTTACCGCTACGATTGACCACGGACGCTTCCACCAACGCTGTCGGGGCAACACTCGAACAAGAAGAAATGAAGAAATGGAAACCAATAGGTTTTTTCTCCAGGAAGTTGTCGGAAACCGAGACTCGTTACAGCACATACGACAGGGAACTTCTTGCAATCTTCGCCAGCGTCAAACACTTCAAACACTTATTAGAGGGACGACAATTCGCCATCAGAACGAACCACAAGCCACTCACCTACGCATTTATTCAAAAACTCGAGAAGGCATCAGAACGGCAACTCAGGCAATTGGGCTACATCTCACAATTTACTACTGACATAGTCTACGTGAAGGGAGAGGATAATGTAGCCGCTGACACCTTTTCACGCATCAACACCGTCAACATGCCAACTCTATTGGACTCACAGCTGATACAACAACATCAGCAGGACGACGATGAATTACAACAACTACGAGAACTTACGAGAACAACAGTTCTTCTCTCAAATTTGACAAACTCAAACTGGACAATGCAGACATCTATTGCGATATTTCAACTGGAATAGTCCGACCATACTTACCACGGTCACTTCGCAAAACAGCTTTTGACGTCATTCACGGGCTCTCGCACCCAAGCAGTAAAGTCACGTCAATTAAAGTACGAGAGAAATTTGTCTGGCCAGGAATTAAAAAGGACGTCATCACATGGGCCCGACAATGCATACCATGTCAACGGTCAAAAATACATCGTCACACTCGCCTGCAGCCTAAACACATAGACATTCCGGATGATCGTTTCAAGCACATACACATCGACATCATCATGGTTCCAGAACATAAAGGTCATAAATATTGTCTTACCATCATCGATCGCTTTTCAAGATGGTCAGTCGCCGTACCTCTTAGAGATATTACGGCTGACACAGTTACTACAGCTTTATTTGACCACTGGATCGCACATTATGGAACGCCAACAACTATCACTTCAGATCAAGGTTCACAATTTGAGTCATCCTTGTTTCAAGCATTTGTTACATTTATAGGTTGTAAAAAGCAGAGAACAACTCCTTATCATCCACAATCAAATGGTATTATCGAACGATGGCATCGAACTTTAAAATCAGCACTGATGTGCTCGCCAAAACCTTGGACAGAAATCTTAACCACGGTATTACTGGGACTACGAACGTGTCTGAAAGAGGACATTCAAGCTTCATCGGCAGAAATGCTTTACGGAACGACACTACGTGTTCCCGGGGAATTCTTCATCAACTCCGACTTCGCTGCGGATCCACAAATCTTTTTAGAAAAACATCGTGAGTTCATGAGAGGTTTGAGACCAATCCCAACAGCGCACCACGTGAAGTCAAGAATATTTATTCCCAAGAATCTACTCACCTGCAGTCATGCATTCCTTAGATCTGACCATGTAAAAGCACCGCTGGAGCATCCATACAGAGGACCGTATGAAATTACGAACAGACACTCAGACATTTTATTCGAATTAAATGTGTACGGCACACGAAGAAACATAAACATCGATCGGCTGAAGCCTGCATACATCTCGAAGACAGACGCAGATATCAGCATTGAACACTCACCAACGGAACGAGTACAAGATTACGAATGGTACTCCACTACAAACCCATCGACAAGAACATATAAGAAAAAAAAGTCTCTTTCAAACTCCCGCTTGAAAAGACTTAGGAAGAGTACTGTGGCCACCAGCAGCAACCTTGGCGATCCACCGACTGTCATGCCACTACCTGTGAATTTACCAACTAGTTTACACCCTATTTTCAGGTGACCACTCGGGTTACTTTTCTTCTTGTCGTTTCTTGAGTAGTAGACTTACTACAGAGAGTTTTTAAGGGCTCTTGGTCTGGTTCATGGAACCTAGCCTGTATACAACCTATATCATTTTCAACCACGTTCTGTATAAATATTAAATATCAGTCCGCTTGTAAATAAATAAATATATCGTTTAATCAAATCCACTAATCACTTGAACATTTATTAGTATAGCCAAAGAGCTATATTGGTAGGACTGTTAGTGACATCTGTGACAAATTACATGTCAATATCATCATTAGTTTTTAGTTTACGCTTGGTTTTGTGAATAAAGAAAAGTGAATTTGGCGATTTTTACGATGTCGAATTTTGTTGAGCAAAGAAGTGCTATTAATTTTTGCTTACGGAATGAAATTTCCGCCGCTGAAACGTATCGAATGTTACAAAAGGCCTTCGGTGACGAGACTATGTCACAGAAAAATGTTTACAAGTGGTACAAAGACTTCAAAGAAGGCAGAGAACGTGTTGATGATTTGGAACGCTCTGGACGACCATCGACGTCAATTGATGAGCAACACATCAAGAAAATCAAGGAATTGGTGCTCGAAAATCGTCGATTAACAATTCGAGACCTTGCCGACATGCTTGCAATATCAATTGGATCAGTGCAAGCAATTTTGAAGGATCATTTGTGCCTCAGAAGAGTCAAATCGCGTTTGGTGCCAAAATTTCTCAATTTTTTCGAAAAAGAGCGTCGCGTTTAAGCAAGTGAATCAATGATTTCTGACTATCAGGACGTCTACAAACAAATTATAACGGGCGATGAGACTTGGATTTATGCCTATGATCCGGAAACAACCTCAATCGATGCGATCAATCGAGCGAATATCGTGCCAAAGGTGAACCGAGACCGAATTATGGAAAGACTTCACTTGGATTTTGCACCACGATAATGCACCGTCGCACACAGCACTGATTCTTCGTGAGTTTTTCGCCAAAAACTCCACTCATGTCGCTCCACAACCACCGTATTCGCCTGATTTAGTACCGTGTGACTTCTGGCTGTTCCCAATCTTTAGCTCAATCTATTTCTTATGAAGTAAGGTTAGCTATTATTTTGATTAGGTCAATTTTATTAATTGATAGGTTTAGAATTAATAAATTAATTAATTTTCAATTTAATAACAGATGAATGTTAATTTATATATGGCCTATAAGGTTAATATTTTTATTTAGAATAATAGCTGAGCTTAATCGTACTCCATTTGATTTTTCTGAAGGAGAATCAGAGTTAGTTTCGGGATTTGATGTGGAATATAGGGGAGGGGGCTTTATTTTAATTCTTTTATCTGAGTATGCAAGTATTATATTTATAAGATTTATGTTTTCTTTATTATAAAGGGTGGTTAAATTTTAAGGGCCGATGTTGAATGTGAACCACACCTAAACGTCAAGCTTTTTTCTGCATTTCATTTGACATTTCTCAATTTCAGACTAACTCAATTTGAACCATGGAAAGATACACAATCGAGCAACGCGTTAAAGTTATTCAGGCTTATTATGAAAATGGGCGTTCAAATCAAAATGCATATCGTGCACTTCGTGATTTTTTCGGTCAATTAATTCGTCCAAATGTGCGTACAATCGGAAAAATCGTGCAAAAATTTGAGCAAACCGGGTCTGTAGGAGATATTAAAACACCAGTGCATGCTCGTACAGCTCGTACTGCAGAAAATATTGCTGCTGTTCGCGATAGTGTGGCTGAAGAGCCGTCCACCTCAACTCGTCGTCGTGCCCAACAATTGCACCTCTCACGCTCGTCGTTGATGAACATTATGCGTAAGACTTGCATTTACACGCTTAAAAGGTGCAATTGATTCAAGAACTAAAGCCTCTTGACCATTCCAAACGTCGTCAATGGTCAGAATGGTGGCAAGAAATGGCAACAGTGGATGATCAATTTTCGAAGAAAATCATCTTCAGTGATGAGGCACATTTTCACCTCAGTGGATTCGTCAATAAGCAGAATTGCCGCATTTGGGCGAATCATAATCCAAGAGTGATTGTCGAAAAACCAATGCACCCACAAAGAGTGACTGTTTGGTGCGGTTTATGGGCTGGCGGCATCATCGGGCCGTATTTTTTCCAAAATGAGGCCAGTCAGGCAGTTACTGTGAATGGTGTTCGCTATCGTGAGATGAAAACGAACTTTTTATGGCCCGAATTGGAAGATATGGATGTGGGCGATATGTGGTTTCAACAGGACGGTGCTACTTGCCACACAGCTAACGAAACAATGGCTCTTTTGCGCGACAAATTCAATGGCCGTGTTATCTCACGTGGTGGCGATGTCAATTGGCCGCCAAGATCATGTGATTTGACACCGTTGGACTTCTTTCTTTGGGGTTATTTGAAAGAAAAGGTGTACGTCGATAAGCCAGCAACAATTCAAGAGCTAAAGGATGAGATAATTCGGCACATTAACGGCATAGAACCTCAATTATGCCTAAGCGTCATCGAAAATTTGGACTATCGGATGGAGGTGTGCCGCCGAGGCCGCGGCGGCCATTTGGTTGATATTTTGTTCCATACATAATTGAACCATACCATATTATCATAATAAAAAGAATTGACAATAATTTCCTAAATAATTTGTGTTTTATTCAAAATCAACATCGGCCCTTAAAATTTAACCACCCTTTATATAGGAGGTGATTATATAAAAGTCTTATTTTATATTAAAATTGTAGGATTAATATTTTTAATTATTTGAGTACGGGGATCTTAACCTCGTTTTCGGTATGATTTATTAATACATTTATGTTGATTGATAATTTTACCATTTTCTTTAAATTATTTATTTTATATAATAATATTTAAATGATTGGTTTAATAAGTAAAGATAATAGAATATTTATTTCTATTTTATGTTTTCAAGACATATACTTATTCAAGTTCATTATCTAAAAATTAATTATAACTCAGATTTTTATGAAAAGAGGATTTATGAAATAATATATAAAATAATTAATAGATATGATTTGGCTAGTTTCAATAGAAGGAGATTCTACAGGGCATCTGCCTATTCATGTTAAAAAGATAAAAATATTTTTTAATCTTTAAAATAGAATTTGATTATTTGGATAAAATTTTAAACCCTGGGTTTTATTGAAAGAAAAAATAGGTATAATTATTAAAATTAAGATTGATATTAGTAAAGCTAAAACTCCTCCTAATTTATTTGGGATTAAACGGAGAATGGTATAAGAAAATAAAAAATATCATTCTGGTTGGATATGAATAGTATTTATCTGGGATGCTAAAATAAAATTTTCTGGGTATCTTAATAAGAAAGGGGTTAGGAATATTATTAATAAAAATCCTAAAATATCTTTTAGTGAAAAATAAGAATGAAATATAATTATATATATATTTCTATTAGTTCCTAAGGGGTTATTCCGATATAGAGTTCGCCAAGTCCGACGCACAATGGTCCCAAATCCCAAAAAGCTGGTCGAAAAAAAAAATCTAGGGACTTTCAATGGTTGGAATAGTTGTAGTGGTATTTCTAGTTTATATTATGACCGTTAAGAAGGAGGGAGGGTCTCTACCTGGCTGGGGTACGCATTCCGTTCGTGAGCGTCGGGCGCGGCACATTGTTCACTCGTCGCGCGTCGAAAATTACACTGAGTTCAGACGCGTGTAGAATGATCAAAAGTTAACCGATTTGGATTCTGCAAAATGGATTCTCCGCCAGAAAGTAAGTACAATTTGAATGTGTCGCTCGGAATTATTATTAACAATGTATGAAATAGTAAGTCATTAATAAACGTAGTGGTATTTTTCTTGGTCCCATTCTGAAAAGTCGTATTAGAAAAATCAATAAGTCAAAACCCTTGTCGACCCCGCCTCTGTAACGAAATGGAAATTGTTGCTTAGACATTCCTTCAAAACATATCCAAAAATTAGCTGCGGCTAGCTGTGACTTTACTTTCGGTGATGATTTTTGTGCGATGATGCGTGCATTTTCTGCAGTTTTTTGTAATTTTCGCGTCTGAAGATTTTCTATTAAAGTCATTTTTCTATTTTTTTCAGCACCTGCTCGTAACACGAAAGAAATTTCTTTTACGAGAAAGGAAATTTTCAAATTTGTGAAATCGGTATTGAACGAAAATATCAACATGGTCACTGACATTATTAAAACGGAGGTGTCAAAAAAATTGAAGCAACGATACATTTTGCCAAAGAGCCTGAAAGATGCCATGGGTAGATTGGTATCGGAATTTAAAAAGAGGTGGCAACAAGCCTGCAGGAAGGAAACCAAATTCTTCCAAAAATTCGACGAGTGGCTCAACGTTCCTGTGTCTTTCACAATTGAAAATTAAGGTTCGATGACTTCCACCGAAAACGCTGTGGGGCATCCTCCCACGGAAAAGACAGTGGGACGTCCTTCCACAAGCTGGGAAGGTATAAGTGATCGGTCAAAACGGAGGAGGACAGAAAAGGTTCGAAAAGAACATACCGTCGAGGAATTGGCCTACGATACACAAATGAGTCTCCGGGCGTCTGGAAATTTACAAGCTTCAAAGGTAATTAGCGATGTCGCAGAAGGCAGCCCATCGAAAGAATCACAGTACCGGAAATCTATAGAACGCGTAACAGAAGATGTGCTGTCAGGCAACGAAGCATTATCACTTGTAATATAAGGTAAAATGACCAAAAGTCAATACCAATTAATACGTTCTGTAAGTGTGCGAAAAAACTGTAGGTTAACCCGCATTATAAATGTGTGTTGGATGCTAAAAAAAAGTTTTATCCTGAAAAATCAGAAACTTCTGTAACTGAAAGTGGAGCCACTGTTGGACTCCAAGCATTGTTAAATCATACAGCTGAAAGAATATTCATTGTACAATCAGACGTTATTAAAAGTCTTCCTGAAAACAAAGTTGGCAATTTAGGATTGATATACAAGTGGGGATGCGATGGCACTTCTGGTCGAAGTACTTACAAACAAAACTTTAGCGATGGAGACGGCAAAAAATCGGATGCCAACCTTTTTTTTATTTCACTTGATCCCTTGCAAGTCTTTGATAAAGTCAATCCACACGTGATTATTTGGAAAAATCCTCGTCCTTCGTCGCCAAGATGTTGTCGCCCAATTAAAATTCAATTCTTGCACGAAACTGTCGAAGCAACTAGGGCAGAAGTTGATTGTATCGAAGCGCAAGTGAGAAACCTTGTGCCCTTTCAAACAGTAACGGGCGGCAAACAAGTTAACATCGATCGAAACTTGTGTTGACAATGATAGATGGTAAAGTTTGTAATTCTATTACGAATACATCGTCAAGTATGCGTTGCTACCTTTGTGGTGCTACGTCCAAAGAATTTAATGATATCGACAACATGCTGCAAAGACCGATTAATGAAGATCGCTCTGAATTTGGAATATCATCGCTGCATACTTGGATACGTTTTTTTAAATGTTGCTTGCATGTAGCTTACAAATTGGAATCACAAAAGTGGAGAGGGCGCAAAGAGAATAAAGAATATGTTGATAGAAGAAAAAAAAAGTATACAACAAGGCTTCCGTGACAGATTAGAGCTTCTTGTTGATCAACCAAAGCCAGGCTATGGAAGTTCAAATGACGGAAATACAGCTCGGACTTTTTTCGAAAATTCTGAAATGTTTGCTTCAATAACGGGAATTGATGAAGAATTGATAAAGCAATTCCATGTTGTATTGCAGGTAATTTCTTGCGGTTTCGAAATCAATGTACCCGAATTTCGCCAATACACTGAAGATACTGCACGAAAATTTGTCGAACTCTATCCATGGTACTTCATGCCAACAACAGTACACAAAATTCTTATCCACGGTCACGGAATTGTGGAATCTTCGATACTTCCTATCGGACAAATGTCTGAAGAAGCCCAGGAATCATGTAACAAGTACATCAAAAGATTCCGAGAAGATTTTTCACGAAAATGTAACCGCATCCAAAACATGGAAGACATTTTTCGCAGACTTTTAGTAACGTCAGATCCAGTAATATCCAGTTTGCGAAAACTTCCTCCCAAGAAACTAAGATCGTTATCCCCATACGCGGTTGAACTATTGATTCCACCTGCAGTTCCAGAATCAAGTCAGAATTCTTCAACCAATACAAGCGATCCATCTGACGATGATGACTAATTAGAGGACAACGATTAATTGGAAGACATGCTAAAATTATATCGATTAGAATTGAAAGAATGTAAGAAATATAATGTAAATATAGTGAAATATAATATAATGAATGTTCATTGTCATCATAATAATGATTAATTACTTTATTCAAATCCTCTTCTTCCCGAATCTTTAAATGTCAACTATCATTACATTTTCCATTAAATTTATTCACAATCATAATTGCATAAAATATTGACAATCGTTTTTGAAGAAATTTTCCGCCATATTGGATCCAGCATTTCGTTTTTCTGAATTTTGACTTTAAATTCGTAATCAGCGACCCCGAAAACCCCCGAGTACAGACTCTCACCTGAATTGAATACGTTTTGAAGAAATTTTCCGCTATATTGGATCCGCCATTTTGTTTTTCTAAATTTTTACTTTAAATTCGTAATCAGCGACCCCGAAAACCCCCGAGTACAGACTCTCACCTGAATTGAATACGTTTTTGAAGAAATTTTCCGCCATATTGGATCCGCAATTTTGTTTTCCTAAATTTTGACTTTAAATTCATAATCAGCGACCCTGAAAACCCCCGAATACAGATTTTCACCTGAATCAAATACGTTTTTGACTTTTGGCCAGCTTTCTGGGATTTGGGACCACTGTGCGTTAGTGGGAGTGGAGCTCCCGCCTGGTACTCTATGAAGGCCGACTCACTTGTTTACCCTACCGCCGCTGCGATCCGGCGTAAGTAGGATACACTTTGGGTTCATGCGCAGCTATATCAGGGCCGTACGCCTTTTATATTTTTCCTGAGATTCCCTGATTTTTACTTGAATTCCTGATTTATACTTAAATTATTTTTCCTATCTTATTACCTATGCTATCGTGTAATTTCTATGGTGTTATTATATCTTCGCTATTCAAAATATGTGGAGATTATTTTTGGTCAGTGAGCATAGTCTGTTGGCTCGCTCTATCTTTGACTACCAGAGAGAGAGAGAGACTGCTTTGTTGATGTTTGGGTCTGCGGTGCGTTGGCCTCAAGCGCAGCACCGACTCAGCTGCTTCCCGTCAAATATGTGTGTCAGGTACCACAGCCGGACTCTCCGGGTATCAGTGCGTCTGCACCTAGCGAGGGCTCATTTGCTCTTCCTTCCTAGACTTCTGCGTTGGGACCTGCGAACAAAACTGTTCCCCGAATGCCGAAATTCTGGTCTTTTCATACCAGTCTCCCCTCCTTTTGGCCCATGCTTTTGGTATTACTATAGCTGGTGGCGGTCCTGTAGCCCATCTTCCTGTAGCCCACTGGTAGCCTTGGTCTTTTTGAAATCGGTCGTTGGTTTTTAATTCTCCACTGGTACTTTTCAAACGAGTAACGGGACTTGGTCTTCGACGTACCGTCCTAATGGTGTGAGTGACGCGCGGTAGCGGCGCTTCGTTGTGTGTGTGCCGCGCGTCTAGAGTTGTCAGATATAGGCCGGTCTTATTCGGTGTGCGTAACGCGCGCTTATTAGATAGCCAGTGCGTTACAATACATACAGCACACAATTAACCCTTTGCACTCCGTTGTCGCCGTATTTGCGACATTGAAGCCTCTATGCCCTACTAGGCTGGAGTGCAAAGGGTTAATATAATTGTGTGCTACTCAAGCATTTCACCAAGACAACACATAGCAATAAATATAATTGTATGCTTTCATTGTTTAATTATACAAAATTCAATTTCAATTCTTCATATTTTATTTATACTTGTTATTTTGGCTTTTAATTGATATTTTGTAAACCGACAAGCAGAAGGTGGAAATAAAACACTTTCTCTAATTAAACATCTATGTGTCTGGCTTCTTTTTCCCTGTCGTGAGTGAAGACTCATAATTTTCAATACATTCTCAGGTCTGTCAAACAACATCTGGTGGAATTCCGCATCAGATCTTTATATACTGTAACGGTAATGTTTGTCGTTAACATATATTTTTATTTATCGTGGGAATTTGGGCTCGATCACATAACTAATTAATTTAGACTTCGTGGTGGTTGATAGTGAGGCTTTATTCGGAGAAAACAGTTTCATAAAAAACGTCACTTTTTAATTACGTTCACTTGAATTATGCGTAATGTCCTTTTTAATCTCGTAATGCTAGCGACTATTTCTACGATTATAATCTCATTCGGTATGCATCTATTCTCAGTATCCTCGCAGGTTTATTATTCTTTCCGTATAGCAGTATTGCTGTACGCTTAGTACACAGACATCCTCACCCTATCAGTCACTCGCATCGCACTCGCTCTTTGTACAGAGTATATTAAACCTGTGTACAATTCTTTTTCTTTTACTCTTGTTGCACTCTAACACACTCTATCATTTATATTTTTTTATAGGAGATTTGCTTATTCCTAGTTATTAATCCTCTGCATTTAATTCTACCTATCTCTATCCTCTACATTTCCTAATTCTATACTCCACTCTGTTTCGGAATTCGGGAATTCCTGCCATTATTTTATTATAATTTCATCTTATTTGCACATAAATTCTCGGTATTCTTGGGCTCGAGCTACGGTTACGTACCAACGCCTCGGTATTGTCTCGTTACCCGCACACACACAGCCACACGCGTCAGACTCTCCGTGGACAGAGTGTACTAACTCTGTTTACAATTCTTTATTCTCTCACTCTCGTTCCACTTTCTCTCTTTCCTTCTTTCGCTCACTTGCATGTATAATTTCCGACTATAGGGCTGGTTTAAAAACCACACGATTTGCTTTCCTTCTCTTAATTTCTATTCGCTTAATTCGCTTCTCTTAATACTATCCGCTTAATTTGATGCTTATATTCGACGCATCTATCTTATTTAATTTATAAACTAGTTAAAACTTTGTGATTTGGATTTTTTCCACTATCTCACCAGTTCTTTTTAATTTCCTAGTAATATCTCACCGAGACTATTGTTTTTCCGCTGTTTTTCCTGACTTACGCACTTGCACTCACTTATTCACGTGTTCTATCACCAAGTGAATCGCAAAAGAATTAGTTCTCAATTTTTTACTTTTCTCAGACTGTTTTTTTATTTCTTATCCTTCTGTAGTCGTGCCGAAAAATCAAGAGAGCTCTCTCACTCCGCGCAGGCCTTCTTATAGCCTTGCCCTCGCTCCGCTGAACCCTACGTCATCATTTTACTCTTATTTCGAAATATAACGCATTTCCTGACTACTGCGGTTCGCCGCTGCCGCGCTCACCCGTCTTCCCCTCGCCACCCAGCAAGGCCAGCCGGTCGCTGAACCGCTGTTTATGTCAGCGAGGGAATTTCGGAGGTGTGACGTATCTACTTTTTCATGTCCGAGTGCGATGGCCTAGTGCCCGCAAGCCTCGGTACGCCTGTACTCGGACGCTAAGGTGTTTCTCGAGTCTACTGTCTCTGTTACTCCTTCGTGCTGGGGATCTAACGGCCGTCGACTTGTGTCTCTTATGTTTCGCGGTCTTCTTGTTTCTTTTTCTACCGTGTTATATTTCTACTGCTTACACTATGCTCCTGTAATCCTCCTATCATCGTTTGTATCCGCATGGACCTCGCAATATATATACATACGATTGAAAGTGTTATTTTTATAAATAACATATTATTAAATGTTTGTTAATATATGGCGTATTGAATAATACCGTTTGTTTTCTGTCGTTACAAAATACGCTCGCTGTCCGCTAATGTCAATCAACATATGTAAATATGGAAAATGCCAATTTTTTAATTAATAAAATGAACTAATTTTGATACCAGGTGCACAAGTATGAAATGCGTTTTTTTTCCAAAAACACATGTTTAATTCGGAAGAATGATAAAAAAGGCTTTATTCAAAGTATGCTCCATCGCTTGTTATACATTTCTTCAATCTTTCGGGCAATTTGTGAATACCACGCCAGTAAAAATGTTCCCCTTTTGCTGCGAACCATTCATCGAGCCATTTTTTCACATCTTCGTACGAACCAAACTGCTGCTCAGCAAGTGCGTGACTCATCGATGCAAAGAAGTGGTAATCGGAAGGAGCCAAGTCTGGGGAGTAAGTCGCATGGGGTAGAACTTCCCAGCTGAGTGCTTCCAAAGTGTCGCGAACCGGTTTGGCCGTATGTGATGGAGCATTGTCATGAAGAAAAATGACTTTGTGTTGCCTCTGTATTCTGGTCTTTTTTCAAGCAGCAAACGATTTGAATCGGTTAATTGTTGTTGGTAACGTTTAGTATTAACCGTTTCCCCAGGTTTTGACAGCTCATAATAGACCACGCCCCTCTGGTCCCACCATACATAGAGCATCGTCTTTCTGCCACAGCGATTCGGTCTTGCGGTCGATGTGGATGGTGCGTCTGGGTCTACCCACGGTTTTTTACGCTTGGGATTCTCAAAATAAATCCGCTTTTCATCCCCTGTAACTATACGATGAAAAAACGACTTCCTTTTGTACCGAGCGAGCAAAATGTCACATGTATTTTTGCGCTTTTCCATTTGCCTATCGTTCAACTCATGTGGTTCTCATCCACAGGCCTTCTGAACATTTCCCATATCTCGTAGCCGATTGGAAATAGCTTGTTAACTAACGCCCAATTGCTCGGCGAGTTGTTTTTGTGTTTGCGAATCATCTTCGTCCAACAATGCTTACAATTCCACATCATCGTATTTTTTGGCGGCTTTCCACGTTCCTTGTTTGCAACATCGAAGTCACCGCTTTTAAAACGCCGAAATCATCGTTTACACGTATTTTGCGATAGAGCATATTCACCATAAGCTTCTCGAAGTAATCAGTATGATTCAGTAGCAGCAGTTTCCTTTGAATGAAAACAAAAAATTAATGCTGTCCGCGAATGCTATTTGTATGGTATAAATTTCGACATATTAAACACAACAACACAACACTATAGACACACACGTTTCCAATTTATCACTCGTCAAAAAATATTTATAAATGCATGTCAACTAAACGAATGGAAATTTTAAGAAGCATGATGACTATGATGATTGACATTACTCGATGGAAACAACGGGAAGGCGGCGAGCACATTCCATCGGGAAGGGATGGGATAAGATAGTAGGAGAAATGAGTGAGTGAAATTAGGTCAAGAATACGTTGGAAAAGAGAAACAACGATAAATAGTGAGGTGGTTTATGAAATATGTCCGAGAAACTCAGATGTTGGGAGGTAATAGACTGTAATATATGGGGAAATGAATTGAAAGCAGCAAACAGATATTAGAAAAGTTGGCGTTTCTTGCTCCACCTGACATCTTTAGTGGAAGAATTAAAGTCTAAAACAGGAAATAACATATACAAAAAGGTAATGTTCATAATCGCAAAAAATTAACAATTGATTTGAGAGCTGTACCGACACTGCACTCGATTATATTAATCAGCGAGATTGAATTGAGCAAGTCTGGTGTAGTAACGCTATGCTGTAACGCGAACAATGCGAGCATGATACACAAGTTGCGACCGGTTTTGAGAATGCACTGTTGAGTTGCACACAATTCACAACCGATTTAAAGTCTGATGTTCACTCATATTATTTTGCTGTTCTTTGAGACTATTTAACACTGTTTTAGTGCCGAAAAAACTGATGAGCCGAGAAGTATGCCACGCAAAGTGAGACCGTACCGATACGCGAGATTTTTTCACAAATAAGATGGCTGCGGTTTCAAACCAGCCGATGCCACCAACGCCGTTGTAGAGCGAAAGCGCGCGGTGGCCTATCCCGTGGCATACTTCCTCTGTGTCGTATCACGCTCCGAATGCTAGTGTATTCTCAAACAAAATACATAATCGAAAATACAAATTGCAGGGATTTCGTCGGGTTTCTTCGCGACGACTGTCAGCGGCGCGTTTCACTGGCTTCGGCTGGGCTCGACAATGCGTTTTGTTAGGATTTCACTGGTCTGCCTTTCCACTTCCTTTTTGTGGGTTTCCGGCAGCCTATATGGGTGCACCCCTTCCTTAAGAGGGATCATATGCTCCACCATTGGCGTATATGGCAGCTTGTCCCCTGGCAGGTGGAATAAATCTTCCTACTCCCTAGTAATCTCATCGAGCGCTTCGCGCTCTTCCTTATTAAGGTTTTCTGTGTCTAGATCTTGAGCTAGTCGCGCGAGGCGGTCGGCCCCTTGCTCCGCGCTGACGTTGCATACTTCGGACGTCGAGGCTTTGAGACCGTGACCCACTGCCGTTATCTCTAGCGGCTCGAGTTCCACCACGGGGCGTTGTACCTCAACAGCCTGCTCGGTGGTGTTTATCAGACTTACTGCACAGCTAATAACGTGCGGCGGCGTGATGCAGGCTCCCATAATTACTTTGTTCCCGAGTTCCATTTTCGCGAGTAGTCCGATGAATTTACTCTTGGTTGCGGCATACGCAACAGTCTCGCTGCGTGGTGGCAGGGTCATCTTGACCGATCCGTCCAGAAACGGCATGCAGTGTCCGTACAGTTTGAGCATTTCGCCGTGCAAGATATCTGCCTTGTGGCGTTTAATAAAATCTATTCCAAGCAGTCCGTTGACCCTCAGTGGCACGTTGTTCAGAACGATGTAAAACCAATGCTCTACATTTAGAGCTCGTGTCTCGAGCACGATTTTCGCGATTCCTAGCGGAGTACATTTTTCGCCCGCCACCCTCTGCAGCTCTACGGTGCGTTCTTTCACCATGGTCCCTGGTTTGAGACAGTCTTCCTTGATGATGCTGCATTGCGCTCCGGTGTCTGCCTTAAGGTTGAGTACCCCGGTCACGCCAACGATGCGACGATATCGAAATCACTGGCAGTGGCACTCGACGCCGACAATGTTACTTGTAGCAGTTGTACAGTCGTTTTCTTTAGCTTGCGCGCTGGTCTTTACTGGGCCGTTAGAGTATTCAGCCTCATCGTTACCAGTGGGCGGGTGTCTGTATTCGCTCAACTAGTTCCTGCTGTTACTGTTGTTTTTTTCCGTCTTGTCCCCTGAGTTCCTCTGACGTCGGGGCTGCTGTGGTGTCTGAGCTGGCTCGCTTTTGTTTTGTGACAACCTCTTTCTACAGTCCTTCCACACGTGGCCCATTTTCTGACAGTAAATGCACACGATGTCGACGTTATGTATGGAATTGTTTTCGCTGGGCATTGGCAAGCTCACTCCTCCCGATTTCCGGGTGCAGTCTCAAGCCATGTGTCTAGCTTTTCCGCAGGTGAAACAGTTTTCTCCCTGCCGGGATAGAGCGCCTTGGGATCTTCTGGAGTGGCTTAATACTCCACATCCACCCCCCCCGGCTGCACCATGTTAGTGATATCTATGGCCCCTTCCACAGAGTCGTGCAGCGTTTGGTAATTTCTCGCACGTACCAGCACTTGCACCTGGCCGTGCAGGCCGTTTTCGAAGTTGGCCTGTACGCTTCGTCGGGTGACACTCTGATCTTCTGATCCTCAGTTTTCAACGGTTCACAGAGTATCTCGGTGATGTCGACTGTGATTCTCTCCGTTCTCACCGCGTAGGCGGCGATGTCGTCGTTCTGTCCCTGCCGGAGGGAAGTGAACTCTATCTGCAACGCGGCCAGGGACTTCCGTTGTCCGTACAACGCTTCCAACTCGCTCCTGAGTTGCGCCATGGTACTGATGGTTTTGTGCTGCAGTTGTCTTGCTGCCGCACCTTCTAATTTGCTCATGACAATTAATTCAAGGAGGGTGTCATGTTCCTCCTCGGCTACCCTGCGAAAAATCGTCTCGCAGGACTTTAAAAAGAGCGGCAATGCCTTTGCGTCCTTTCCATCAAATGTTTTTATCATTTTTATACCCAGGCTGAAGCTGAGCATATTTGAGGGCATTCGTGTCTCCTCGAACCGCGTACGTCTCGGGGGCTGCGAGAGGGGCTGACAGGGCTCCATCCCCGTTCCTCCGAACCATCGCTAAAGCTCGGTAATTTGTTCTCTCAACGAGTGGATGAGCTCGTACTCGTCCGCGCCTACCTCGTTTAACGTGTCAGCCAAGTTTCGTCTTGCCTTCGGTGTTTCGACCTCCCGGAGTTCGCAATCGAGTTTGCGTTGGCCTTATTTATGCTCGCGCTGTAACCTTTCATACTGGCGTCGAACTCTTCCTATTTCGCGGTGGCTCCGGTCGACTGCCTCTAACCGATCCCGTACTCGTTCGGGTATAGCCGGGCTGCCGTACCGGTTGCCACCGGGAAACCTACGCGATCTATCGTACGCATGTTTTCTAATTCCCGTTCGACCATGTCCTCAGTTTCGCTTTCAGGCGTTCTTTCGCCAGTAGCCATGTTGAACACGTCATTACTGCCTACACTACTGTGATCCCGAATCGACGTACCCCTAAGTGGGTTTATGCCGAACTCGGCCGTCAGTCCGCCTGCGACGGCCTCCTGCTTGTCTGCGGGGATTTTTCCCGGCGGCGAGAGCTCTGATAACGCTCTGCGCACTTCGTACACGATGTCTCCGACAGCTGCAGCTAAACCCGCTGCAGGGTCCACCTGCTCGCCGGACATCGTAGTTTCTGACTGATTGTCTCTACGTTTAGGTTTCGCATCCCTAAATCCCGGCATGTTGCTAATTTCGCGGTGAACAATACTCTAAAATATACCCACAAAATCTCGAAAGAAATATCTTTAGTGGAATATTTTTTCCAAATATCGGTTCTAAACTGGCTTTGGCTTATCACGGCAATATGTATATTTATAATGTAACCGCCACTTACAGAAAGATGATCTCGTAGATGGTCGTCTCCATGGCGATGTTCTCGGGTGCTGTCGACTTGGTGTCCCACAGTGGTCCTAAATCCCAAAAAGCTGGCCAAAAGTCAAAAACGTATTTGATTCGGGTCAAAATCTGTAGTTGGGCGTTTTCAGGATCGCTGATTACGAATTTAAAGTCCAAATTTAGAAAAACGAAATGGCGGATCCAATATGGCGGATAATTTCTTCAAAAACTTATTCAATTCAGGTGAGAGTCTGTACTCGGGAGTTTTCGGGGTCGCTGATTACGAATTTAGAGTCAAAATTTAGAAAAACAAAATGTCGGATCCAATATCGCGGAAAATTTCTTCAAAAACGTATTCACTTCAGGTGAGAGTCTGTATTCGGGGGTTTTCGAGGTCGCTGATTACGAATTTAATGTCAAAATTTAGAAAAACAAAATGCCGGATCCAATATGGCGGAAAATTTCTTCAAAAACCATTGTCAATATTTTATGCAATCATGATTGTGAATAAATTTAATGGAAAATGTAATGATAGTTGACATTTAAAGATTCGGAAAGAAGAGGATTTGAATAAAGTAATTAATCATTATTATGATGACAATGAACATTCATTATATTATATTTCACTATATTTACATTATATTTCTTACATTCTTTCAATTCTAATCGATATAATTTTAGCATGTATACAATAAATCGCTGTCCTCTAATTAGTCATCATCGTCAGATGCATCGCTTGTATTGGTTGAAGAATTCTGACTTGATTATGTAACTGCAGGTGGAATCAATAGTTCAACCACGTATGGGGATAACGATCTTAGTTTCTTGGGAGGAAGTTTTCGCAAACTGGATTCTACTGGATCTGACGTTACTATGATAAAAGTCTGCACAAAATGTCTTCCATGTTTTGGATGCGGTCACATTTTCGTGAAAAATCTTCTCGGTAACTTTTGATGTACTTGTTACATGATTCCTGGGCTTCTTCAGACATTTGTCCGATAGGAAGTACCGAAGATTCCACGATTCCGTGACCGTGGATAAGAATTTTGTGTACTGTTGTTGGCACGAAGTACCATGGATAGAGTTCGACAAATTTTCGTGCAGTATCTTCAGTGTATTGGCGAAATTTGGGTACATTGATTTCGAAACCGCAAGAAATTACCTGCAATACAACATGGAATCGCTTTATCAATTCTTCATCAATTCCCGTTATTGAAGCGGAAATTTCAGAATTTTCGAAAAAACTCCGAGCTGTATTTCCGTCATTTGTACTTCCATAGCCTGGTTTTTGGTTGATCAACAAGAAGCCCTAATCTGTCACGGAAGCCTTGTATACTTTTTTTTCGACGTTTTTTACAACGTTTACAACGTTTTCTTTATCCTCTTTGCGCCCTCTCCACTTTTGTGATTCCAATTTGTAAGCTACATGCAGGTAATATTCAAAAAAACGTATCCAAGCATGCAGCGATGATATTCCGAATTCAGAGCGATCTTCATTAATCGGTCTTTGCAGCATGTTGTCGATATCATTGAATTCTTTGGACGTAGCACCACAAAGGTAGCAACGCATACTTGACGATGTATTCGTAATAGAATTACAAACTTTACAATCTATCATTGTCAACACAAGTTTGAAATCGATGTTAACTTGTTTGCCGCCCGTTACTGTTTGAAAGGGCACAAGGTTTCTCACTTGCGCTTCGATACAATCAACTTCTGCCCTAGTTGCTTCGGCAGTTTCGTGCAAGAATTGAATTTTAATTGGGCGACAACATCTTGGCGACGAAGGACGTGGATTTTTCCAATCAATCACGTGTGGATTGACTTTATCAAACACTTGCAAGGGAACAAGTGAAATAAAGAAAATGTTGGTATCCGATTTTTTGCCGTCTCTATCGCTAAAGTTTTGTTTGTAAATACTTTGATCAGAAGTGCCATCGCATCCCCACTTGCATATCAATCCTAAATTGCCAACTTTGTTTTCAGGAAGACTTTTAATAACGTCTGATTGTACAATTAATATTCTTTCAGCTGTATGATTTAGCAATGCTTGGAGTCCAACAGTGGCTCCACTTTCAATTACAGAAATTTCTGATTTTTCAGGGTATCACTTTTTTTTAGCATCCAATACACATTTATAAGGCGGGTATAACCTACAGTTTTGTCACACACTTACATAACGTATTAATTGGTATTGACTTTTGGTCATTTTACCTTCTACTACAAGTGATAATGCTTCGTTGCCTGACAGCACATCTTCTGTTACGCGTTTTATAGATTTCCGGTACTGTGATACTTTCGATGGGCTGCCTTCTGTGACATCGCTAATTACCTTTGAAGCTTGTAAATTTCCAGACTCCCGGAGGCTCATTTGTATAGCGTAGGCCAATTCCTCAACGGTATGTTCTTTTCGAACCTTTTCTGTCCTTCTCCGTTTTGACGGATCACTCATCCCTTCCCAGCTTGTGGAAGGACGTCCCATTGTCTTTTCCGTGGGAGGATGCCCCACAGCGTTTTCCGTGGAAGTCATCGAACCTTAATTTTCAATTGTGAAAGACACAGGAACGTTGAGCCACTCGTCGAATTTTTGGAAGAATTTGGTTTCCTTCCTGCAGACGTGTTGCCACCTCTTTTTAAATTCCGATACCAATCTACCCATGGCATCTTTCAGGCTTTTCGGCAAAATGTATCGTTGCTTCAACTTTTTTGACACCTCCGTTTCAATAATGTCAGTGACCATGTTGATATTTTCGTTCAATACCGATTTCACAAATTTGAAAATTTCCTTTCTCGTAAAAGAAATTTCTTATGTGTTACGAGGAGGTTTTGAAAAAAATAGAAAAATAACATTAATAGAAAATCTTCAGACGCGAAAATTACAAAAAACAGCAGAAAATGCACGCATCATCGCACAAAAATCATCACCGAAAGTAAAGTCGCACCTAATTTTTAGATATGTTTTGAAGGAATGTCTAAGCAACAATTTCCATTTGGTTAAAGAGCCGGGGTCGACAAGGGTTTTGACTTATTGATTTTTCTAATACGACTTTTCAGAATGGGACCAAGAAAAATACCACTACGTTTATTAATGACTTACTATTTCATACATTGTTAATAATAATTCCGAGCGACACATTCAAATTGTACTTACTTTCTGGAGGAGAATCCATTTTGCAGAATCCAAATCGGTTAACTTTTGATCATTCTACACGCGTCTGAACTCAGTGTAATTTTCGACGCGCGACGAGTGAACAATGTGCCGCGCCCGACGCTCACGAACGGAATGCGTACCCCAGCCAGGTAGAGACCCTTCCCCCTTCTTAACGGTCATAATACAAACTAGAAAACCACTACAACTATTCCAACCATTGAAAGTCCCTAGATTTTTTTTTCGACTTTTGGCCAGCTTTTTGGGATTTGGGACCCCTGTGCAACGGGCCTGTGACGTAAGAAGCGAGTATCGACCAATTCAGTAGAGATCAAAGGCTAGTCTAGATACTACGAGCGGCGGCCGGCTACTTTCCGACGGGACGCGTGCTAAATCTTTTACCCAGGGAACGCGAAAAGTAGATAAAAATTATCAACTGACGTTTATCTTTACTTTATAAATTACATTCTCAAGAAGCATTATAAGAAACATGTTTCCAATAGATTCCGACTATAAATTATGTTCTCAATCAAGATTCATCCTCACATTACAAGACAGCAAATCGATCAATTTCTATTATAAATTATATTCTTAACTAACCACTATTTTTGAATTATAAGTTTCTCACAAATTCTTCAGATTCACGAGCGGACACGATTGTAAAGGCCTTCAAGAGCCCGGGAAAAACTTATTGTAAGGCGCATGGTAGCCAAAATACCAGAGAACCGGGATCAAGAACGTAAATCCAATTTTATATTTATTTCTTCTATTTAATGTATCACACAATTTCTTCTCTGTCTTCTTGAATAAACCCTACTTTTACCTATTACAAAAGCCTAAAATTACTTTCCTCCCTGCTCGGGTCCGAACAAACCCTTAAAGGGTAATGTTAGCGATTAATACCGTTACAGTATTGAGAGTAGTGTACGTGCTGCAGCCAGCGCTGCGGAGCACGCCACGCGATGAGATATGTAAGTGCGCAGGTTGATTTTATTAATCCCAGCAACTTCTCAACGAGATAGAAAAATAGAATGTACAGAGAGTGAGTGCTTGCACATGCAACTCTGGTACTTGAGTGCTGGAATTTTACTATGACGGACTGTGAAGCAGCCAACGCTGCACCGCACGGTAAAGTGAGCTTGAGGCTGCACAAAATGAGTGGAATAAATTCACTGTACTTTCCCAGCAAGCTTGGTTGGGGAACGTACAGTGAACTGATATGCACACACGCAATTGTATTAATTGGGTGAGCAACAAGTAGTGTGGAAAACGTGGTGCAGCCCGTGCTGCAGAGCACGTCAACGGGTGAGACCTTTATGAGAATGCACCGACTTATTTTCTACTCCTCACGGACAGTGAATTACACTGAATTATGACGGTGTACTCTTACCTGAGTTTTGAGTCATGGTGAGCACAGAAGGTTGACAGAGTCCGGTGAACGCAGTGAAAAGGTCCGAGATGTGCAGGAGATGCGTGCGCTGTTCCCGTGGATTTTTCAGAAAGTGTCTAATTTTTCAACATGGCTGCGTGATACGAAAGCGTCATTGAGCACTGGAATCAAAGGAGTGAGATAGCCGGTGAGCGAAGCCGAAGTCAAGCGAGAGAGATAACCTCTAGCTTAACGCGGCATGCATGCGAGGCACAGCCTCGGCTCCACGAGGCCCTTCCTCGGCTATCACCGGCCCAGCCGAACGCAGCGTGCTCGACCGCAGCAACAGGTCGACGCACGGCGAATATCGATCGCCGTGCGCCAGCTGATTATCCAACAAGATCAATAATCTGAATAAACGCAGATAACATTTATCTTTTTATTATATTTTATCATTTGTAGTGAAACGCTATGTATTCTTGCGACCTTCAATATATTTCTTTTGTACTTCCTAAACAATGTTACACCGTTAGTGCGAGAGAGAATGCGTAAGTAGCCTGTGTTAGGCATGTGTACGAGAGAGACGACAGGAAAAGGCCATGAGATTCGTTCTATTCGTGGCTGTCACATCGATACATCGCCACGCAATCTTCAGGCGGAAATCGTAACTACTTTTTCTCTGGCAAATCTTAACATGGGCCCTGTGCTTCTATGTAAATCTTTGTTCTCTGGTGTGACGGGCAATAAAAAAGCTGGCGCAGTGAACAGCATATTTTGTTGTAAATTTAAGAGAAATCGAAAGTGCTTAATGTAACTGCAGCTCGGTTGAACGACTCAGATAATGAGTGTTGGGAATCACAACAGCACAAGTGCGTATTGTCAGTGTGGACGGCGCATAACTACGACTGCGGCTACTGGATTATATTGATAATGTGGTAATATACCTTCTGGAGCTTAAACGATAAAATTTCTAATTTCGTGTCGAGACACCACAGGACGTCTATTTATATTGACGCGTCGAAGGAACATTAATGTCTGTATATGTAATTCCGTTAAGCGTTTAGTAGTAGGATGAGTGATTGACCAAGTCACGTATAACTCCAGTTAAAATGTCATTGGAAGGAAAATACAACACAAAGAGTCCAGGTTTGCATAACTCTATTTTTGTAGGGGCATGTTTCAATTTTTCTTTACGTCTGTTGAGTTATCACAAAAATTTCTAAGTGCAGGAGATTGACTAATTTTGACTTAAGTTGAATATTGTGTAACATAACTAAAGTTGTTGAACAGTAATGGCGATATTTCTAATTATGTTGTCCTTTGGAGCAGACTATAAAATACGCTTGAATGTTTCAATATTATGATGTTACCTTAAAGTAAAGTTATACCTGGTAGCAAAGTGTTTGGTTTAGCCTCTTTGTATGCCATAAAACCACCATGGATGTATAAAAACCTGAGACAAGTACCTTTACATTAGTATTTGTACCTATTCTTACAAAAAAGTTTGAAAAATAGGGTGCATGGTTGCCACGAGAGTAAGAAGTAAATCTTCAAAGATAGAGGAATAGAAAATTTGTCGGCTAAACAAATCATTGAAAAATTGAAATATTTGTAACAGTATTTTGAGTTGAAAATATACCTTTATTCATCAGTGTCCATGGCTTCATCGAAAATCTAAAAATGAGATAATCGATTTATGATAGCTTAAATATGATACATAAGTTTGAGATTGGAGTTTATCTGAATATCTACAAAATACTCTGTCGATAGTTGTTCCAGATCTTGTAGCCAATATTGTTTGATCATTGTTCAGTTTCAATTTCAATTCCAATTGGTTGTCTTAAAAGTCAATCAGTGGTTCTGGCTTGGCGAAGTTTACATTGAAATCACTGCTCAATATAATTGATATTTTATCCCAACTTTCGTTCAATGAAACTCTGCATAAATTTCCCCGACTCCTGTCGTATTCACAGGCAAGACGTTGATCTGATTTGACATAAAATCAATGTGAGTAATGATAACAGTTCTTCTATCGGTAGAAATATGATAGATGGCAATTCCACCAGTTCTCACGGTCGCGTTTGAACTTAGCCACAGAATCAAAATTGGGCACATCCTTTCTTTTCTCATTTTGTACAAGAGTCTCAGAAAGAGACAGTATTGTTGTTTTTTACACCACTTCATTGATTAAAACTATCGCATAAGCGTTCAAAATTTGACAGCTTAATGAATATATTGACAGTCCCTTTTTCGTGCTTATGAAATTGATCATTTGTCTGCTGATGGTTTCCAATTTGTTGAGAGCGAGTCTACGAAACTCAGCGTGCAAAGTTCCCATAGAAACTGGTATTCTTCGTTCATAATAAAATGTGTAATACTTGTTAGGAGTAACAATACAAAGTCCATTGATACTTGTGACTCTCGATAATACCACATATAAAAACTGCTATGAATGAGTCTTGGCACATTCATAGAAGACTTTGTCGAAGGATCCTCCTTGTGCTTTATAAATGGTAACTGCCCAGGCAGATACTCAAGGAAAATGGTTTTAATTTCGCTGCAATGGTTCTATTATTATTTAAATAAATAGTTAAAGTTCTTTATGCTAACAGTACTGCTATTTGACTAATATTATGCTGTTTTAAGTAAGTGCTAACTTTTTTCCTTCGTTTGTCCCCAATTTTTGTGTAATTAGGGAACTCTAGGCATACACGTGTCACTTCACCGGCTTCCCTAGATTCTATATGAACCAATTTACACTTCGCACCATTAGCCAATCCATCTGACACATCCACGTTAGTTGTGAGCACATATTACTTTTTTAAAACCAATATAATTTCATATAGTTGACTACCAGTGTCAATGACTGATATTTATGAATTCTATATATGGTTCTATATATGGTTGACTTATGTTAAGGAAATGATGCATGGCACTCGTTGACACGACGTTACTTGTAGATGGCTCCGGCGTAGACTGAAGAATATCGATGGTTGATATTTTAGGAATCGGTAACGGCGCACCTGCGGCAGCTGCGTTTTTCAACGCCCTCTGCCTCGCGTGGTAACCAATGTTTCGAAGACTCAATTTCTCGAATTGGTTTTGACCGACAGGAACAACTGATTGTTCGGTACGCCGTAGGAGGACGCTGATACCCAAAAACCGCAAAAATAGCGGTCTGTTAGGATCTTCGCTAACATAACATTAATGGGGAATAACTGGTGGGGGCCCTAAATAAATAAATAAATAATAATTTTCAAATAGCCCGAGAGCTTTGCACCGGTGATGATAACGTCGCCGGTTTGGCGTAGGGTTTAAACTAGACCACCAGGATGACCTGCGACTTTGCTGACCAGGTCATTCCGGTGCTGACTTTGTTAGCTTGGTCGAACAGTGTTCCTCGGGGTCCAGGTGTTCCGCCAGACAGTTCTCGAGGTCGAGCTTGACCGTAAAGTATTTAATGATAGTTTATAGTTTTTAAATATTTTATATATAACGTAGTGCATTTCAAGTGGTGATACCTTCTTTGAACAAGTGAGTCTGTTTGAGAAATCCATCCGGTGTAACTTGACAGATCTTGAACCTGCGAATATATTGGAAAATAAGACTTCACTCACGACAGGGTGATAAATAACCAGACACGTCGATGGTATGTTGAGGAAGCGGTTTATTCTACCATCCGTGAGCTCGGATACAAAATACAGTTTTGTATATAATTTGGAAAAATGTCAAAATGAAGAATAAATACAAAAACAGGTTAAATTTAGAAAAATACAAAATAGATATAAAAATGAATGCACCAAAATCCGAGAGTTTACAAATAAATAAATTAAGCTGAATTTTGTATGAAGCTTGAGCAGCACACAATTGTATTAATTGTGTGCTGGGTGTGCGCGAGCAGTGTACGTGCTGCAGCCAGTACTGCGGAGCATGCCGCACTATGAGATAAATGAGTGCGTAAAATGTGTCAATTATTCACTGCGAGCTCTCAGCAGATTTATCTGAAAAAAGTCACAGTGAATAGATGAGCACTTGCAATTTGATTGCTTAAGTGCTGAGAATAGAGCATGAGAACAGTGACACAGTCAGCACTGCGTGACACATTACAAACATAGACTGAGGATGCACAAATGAGCAGAGTATAATCACTGTATTTTCCCAGCAGATTCTCTGGGGGAAACCACAGTGAATATAAAGCACATGCATAATTATATTAATTAAGCCGGCAAGATAAAGTGAAGAAAACGTGGTGCAGCCCATGCTGCAGCGCACGCCACAAATTGAGACAATGATGTTGCTGTACCGCTTACTTATGCACTGAATTATGATGATGTACGCTTACCTTGAGTTTTGAGTCCTGGTGAGCACAGAAAGTTGAGCGAGTCCGGTGGATGCAGAGAAGAAAAGTCCGAGGGTCCCGAAAAGCCTGTTGTGTGTGCTGTTCCACCGATGCGTTGCCCAAAAGTGTCAAAATTTTCAATATGGCTGCGGAATATGAAAGCGTCGTTGGGCGCTGAAGTCAGTTAAGCGAGAGAGACATCCTCTCGCTCAACGCGGCGTGCCAACGAGGCACAGCCTCGGCTCCGCGAAGCTCTGCCTCGGCTATCTTCGGCTCAACCGAACGCAGTGTGCGCGAGCACCGCAACAGGTAGGCGCACGACGAATATCGATCGCCGTGCGCCTGCTGATTATCCAACAGTCCGCCCACCATCAGCAACGGGGTTGATGATCAGTCATGATTTTGAGTCGAGTGAGATCGGCAGGACAGCTAGTTTTGAGATCGGCCTGGTGAGCGTCGTGGTAGCAGTTTGGAGTGTCACCACCCTGGTGAACCCGTCTTTGCCTGGATGCAACGCGGTGACTCGTGCAAGTGGCCATTTGCACGGTGGAAAGCGCTCATCCGTGAGCAGAACCAAAGAGCCAATTTTAATGATGTTGTTAGGGTGATGCCAATTTGAAATAGACTGCTGTCATTGTAGATAGTGTGCAGACCATTGTCGCCAAAATTGTTGTATCTTTTGTTGCAACAATTGCCACCTTGACAGCCGTGAGATTGCCAAATCTTCGAGATTCGGTTCTGGGACCATTGTGAGTGCTTCACCAATGAGAAAATGTCCAGGCGTGAGTGCTGATGAATCATCTGGATCATCGCTGAGCGGTTCCAGAGGCCTTGAGTTGAGTATAGCCTCGATTTGAGCCAGCAGCGTTGAGAGCTCTTCGAACGTGAGCTCGATATATCACCCACCGTTCGACGTAGATGGAATGTCACAGACTTTACAGCTGCTTCCCAATTGCCACCCATATGTGGCGCCGCAGGTGGATTAAACTTCCATGCAATCTATTGATTCGCGAGAGAAGAAGCGATGAGATGATGCTCTTGCGAGGCCTTCCTAAACAGCTGACGTATGAATTTGTGTGCACTAACGAAGTTAGTGCCACAGTCAGACAATCAGACACCGGGGTGGCACCCGGTGATCGACGACGATGCAAAGCGATCAGCCGATATGTAACGAATCCAAGGTGAAGTAGTAGAACTAGGCGGACGTCCATCACGTCAAGAAGGGCTCGACAATTGTTGACGAGACCCGACAGTGGGCGACGTGATTGCGCATGAGCCTCGTCGACGCAAGCAACCGGTGGTCGACGAGACTCCGGACAATGGGCAGTGAGCAACGGAGACCGGTTCATGAACGACGTATTGAACGGTACCTCAAAAAGGACAACGGGAACCGTTACGAGACGCGTACGGTTGACGGCCATTATGGGCACCGAGCCGATCGGGCTTTGCGTTGAAAGTGCGCGAACAGACTTCACTCGAAATACGAATATTCACTCGCTTTTATCTGTATTATAGTTTACCGTAATATATCAAGTCTTTATTTTCATTACCAGCTCTCTTAAACTAGTACGGAATTTATTTAATCCCTGCAATCCACAGTCCTAGCAAACCAAGCCGCACGGTTAACGCTGTTTAGCCAGGTTCGGCCTATTCTAGTCTTAAAACCTCAGAAGTGGGATTTGACTAGACTCGTGGGAGCGAAATTGAAAGTCGCGATATCGCGGAGACGAAAAACGCGAAAATAAATAGAGATCTCAAAAATCGGGCTCGAAAAACGGTTAATACAAGATCGGGCGGAAGGGACGCTAAGTAAAATTTTGAAGTTCGGGCGGGGGGGGGGGGGGGGGGCGCTAAGTATAATTTTGAAATTCGGGCGTCCGGTAGGCAACAAGTGCGGCTTAAAAAACGGCCAAGCATGTCTGTAGAGACTTCCGGGAACGGGCAATTGTCCGTGTGTGCGAGACCGAGACGCCGCTATCGCGGACGCGCGGGACAGGTTTGCCGGCAACGGGTAGGTCACGCGCGAATAGAGGTGGCATCGGCTAACTATGATTACAACGGCAGTGAAGCGCGACGTGGTTAATATTGCCACGGGTGATGGGATTTTCCGCCATTGTTTGCGAAGAGTGATAAATCTTAAGCGACAATGTTGTAGACCAAGTTTTATGATGGAAATTTTCGGTAGTTCGCAACCCGGTTAGTGTCAGCGCCACCTAGATCCCTGTGTTATCGATCTCAGAAAGATCTCTAACAATCGAATCCTTAATTATTTTTTGTCAACTCTGCTTGCCTCACTCATTCATTAAGAATTAATGAGGCAACCAGACCTGACGATTTTTAACTTCTAAAGAAATCGTGAAAAAATACTGCCACAGCCCGGGTTCGAACGGGGAACTCCAGAATTCTAGCGAAGGCGTGAGGCGCCACGCGGACGAAGCAACGTTTAAAATTAATCGCGTGAATGGAAAAATAAGCGAAGATCGCTAGACGGGCGATCAATAAAATTGAAAATAGTGTTTTTCGCGCATGAACAAATAAATTTTCAAAAGACGCGTGACGTGCAGTTTTGAAAAATCGCTAGACGTGCGATTAGTAAAATTGAGAATAGTGTTTTTTTCGCGCATGAACAAATAAATTCCCAAAAGACGCGACACGAGCGGTTTTGAAAAAAACAGTACGCGGGAAAAATAATCGAAAAATCGTGAGATGTGCGATCGAATAATTAAATTAAGGAATATCGCGAATGAACAATACCGTTTCGAAAAAAGATATGCCAGACGTGTGGCTCGAGAAAATTGTAAGTGTCCGCGTACGTAAACGAATATTTTTGTGTTTCGCGTGGAAATCGCTAAACGGGTGTGCTGGAAGTGGAAACGTGCGCGAACAGAAACAGTGTAGTTCACGAGGCATCGCGACACGCTCCAAAAATGTGTGAAAGTCTCGCATCAAGATGTACGAGGCGGACTTTGACAATTTTCAGAAAGAAAGTACGGATCGTGCGGAGACGGGACAGAACCCGACAATCGAGGTGCAGGGAAACAGCGCTGCAGAGAACAACGAGCTCGACCAGGAAACCAGCGTTGGGACGAACTACGAGACAGGCAACGGGACAGAGATTCCGGCCAGCAACGTCAAGGAGTCAGTGGAGCCAGCTGCGCACCAAGTAAGCGACAGAGGTCCTGTAAGTAACCCGCAGAAACAGATGTTCGCAGTGGGTGTGACTCCAGGTGGTGGGACCCAAAGCACGCCCACGCGAACTATATTCAACCGAGAGGATTCGGGCCTTGGCCGACACCGCATCCTCAAATGGTATGCCAGGGCGAGGGCTGTGGCAGGCCCCGCCCGCCGGTATGTTATATTACGTAGGCGGTCCGTGGGAGGACTCGCGGTCGATGGACAATAATAATTTCAGTGCGCGCGGGGAAGGACACGCGTCGCGAAAAGACGGACCTTTCGAACACATAGTGCGCGAGAACGACGTCGGGAGGGAGGAGCGACGGAGTGAGCGGGAACCGATAAACGAACGAAATGTGGAACCGCGAGTGCACGACAGTCAGCGCGAGTGGGGAGACATGTCGCGATCAACGGTGGTTCACGCGACGGGACACGAAGCGCGAGGTGAGGAGGACGGTAGCCGGCGCGAACGGACAAACAGGTACGAAGGACGAGGCGTGCGGGATACCAACCGTGACTATGTGCAACTTCGAGATAGATGCGACTTTTATGAGCGCGCGGGTCATTGTCGTCGGGAACGCGACAGATACTTCACAAGTGATAGGGGGGACGGTCGCGGGACAGGGCGCAGAGGAGCGAAATCCGTAAATTACATCGCGAGCTGGAGGATATAGAGGTTCGGACGAGCGCTCCACGAAGTCGCGACCGACACGACAGTTCAGATGAACGATCGCGTGTACGCAGGTCATCGCCAGGATGTCGTCGGGACAACAGAACCACTTACCAGATTGTTCTAGAATTGTCGAGGAACATGACGTTTTCACTGGGAATGAGGGAGCCGTACCGCCCAAGGAGTGGATAGAAAACATTAAAGGCATGGAGCGTATAAAACGGTCGCCCTCGAATTACGTGCTGGAGGTGGCGCGGATGCAGCTGTCGGGACCGGCCAAAGTCTGGCACAGATACAAAGCCAGGGAGTTAGATACCTGGTTGGATTTTAAACGCGCTTTCATGCGCACGTTTAGAAAAATGGAAACGGATGGCTCGACGCGTCCAAGGATCGAATGAAACACTGCAGGAATATTTTCACGCAAAAGTACGTCTATGCCACCGATTGGATCTAGACACGCAGGAAACAAAAACCGAAGTGCTGCAAGGGTTAAGGCATCGTGTAGATGGAATCGGTCTGGCGCCACAGGACTACCGAAATACAAACGACTTGTATATAGCGCTGCTGAAAGCCGCGTGAGTGCGGAAGGGGCAGGAAACACGCCCGGCAAAGCATACCGATCGAACAGTGAATTCTCGCGGTCAACGAGCGGATTTCACCACAAAACGGATCAAGGACGAGACAAGAAAGCCAAACACCAAGGCGAGCAAGGAGCCTTGCGAAAATTGGCGGGAAAGGGAAACGCGGGTGCGGGAATACGCGGGTCGACTCCCTGCAAGGAACGCAGATGGGCTACGAAATGTTTTAATTGCAATCGATATAGCCACCTGTCACGAGAGTGCCCGGAACCGAAGTCAGAAGCGAAGTGCTTTGATTGCGGAAAAAGTGACCACTTCAAAAAAGATTGTCCGATGCCAGCAACGAACCGGCCAGCGCCGGTGAATACGGTAGCAAGCGTGAACAATTTTAATTCAGAAACGTACGAGAAAAAGGCACGCATCAATGGAGTGCCGACGAAAGTTTTAATCGACGGTGGTAGTGCAGAATGCACCATGAAAGAGTCGCGAGCACGAAAAGGGAAGTTCGTGAAGGAGCAGAAGACCACGAAATTACAGGGGTGGGGGAGCCTCGGAAATATGAGGGAGTCATATTGGACTACGTGGTGGTGGACGAGCGACAGGGGCATGATGCAATATTAGGGAGGACGGGCCATGACCAGCCTTGGGTGTACTAAACAAAGGGTAGAGGAAGCATAACGTTCGGTACGTACGACGAACATTAACTGCTGAAAATAGAGCCCAACGAGCCGGCTCACTGCTTGGGGCTAAAATGCAGAAAGAGCTGGCAATACAGGCGGCCACGATTCAGTGCATCAGTGTCAAAGACGACAAATATGAGTACGATCTGCCACTAATGAAGTTAGGAGCGAAATCGCGAGTTATCGAAACCAGGACGACGTCGCGGACAATCGTAAACCAATCACCAAGGAACTGGTCAACGTAGGACAGGAGACCCCAGACGAAGAGGTTGAAGACCTCGTCCGTTTGCTAAATGATTTTCGCTGGTGTGTGGCATTGGAGCTACGGGAAATCGGCAAATCTACGAACATGACGATGGACATCGCCGAGAAGGCTGGAAGCCGCCCGGTGATAGCGAAGGCATATGGCGCGACTCCAGTAGAATACGAGACCATCAAAGGGATAATACGTGAGTGGAGAACGGCGGGGATCGTTCAACACACTGAGTCGCCATACGCAAGTCCTGTATTGTTGATGGCAAAGAAAAACGGGAAGCCGAGGTTGGTAGTCGACTTTCGCAGACTGAACCTGCAGACTGAATGTGTGCAATTTTCCTTTGTCTAACGTGGACGATCACATGGCACATTTGAAGGATGTGCGTGCATTAACCGTGCTTGACTTGGCGCATGGCTGCAAATTCCGATGGCAGCGGAGGCCCGGCCATAAACGGCAATAACCACGCCAGACGAAATCGTCGAGTTCACGCGCATGGTTTTTGGTTTGATGAACGGGCCTGAATATTTTAGCAAAATGATGCAGCGTATGCTGGGGCCGCTACGTGACGATGTAGCTATGTTTTATCTTAATTATATGCTCATCCCTGCCAGGAGCTGGACGGAAACTCGCTCAAAATTAAGCCAGGTGTTAGACGCACTAAAGGCCGCTGGACTCACGTTTAATTTGGAAAAATGCAAATTCATGCAACCCTAGGTCGAATATCTGGGCTTCAGAATTGGCGAAACGGGAATTCAGCCTGGAAGGAAAAAAGTACAAGCCATTCTAGACTATCCATCACCTCTATCACTCACCGATGTACGACGGCTTTTAGGAATGGCCGGATTTTTCAGACCTTCTGTGCCACGTTTTGCACACATTGCGAGGCCGTTATTTGAATTGCTACGGAAGAATCAAAGGTTCACGTGGAACGAAGAGGCGCGAAAGGCCTTTGAAAATCTAAAACCAGACCGATCGAATTGCACACCGACGTGAGCGCGGTCTGCCTGGAAGCCATACTCTTTCAGAGAGACGCGGGAATCCATTGAAGGATTGTGTAAGCCCTCGGTCGACGAACGAGCGCGGTGGAATGCAATTACCATTCACCAAAATTGGAACTTCTTGCGATTTTGGGGGCTATCGCGCGACTGAGGCCCCAACTCGCAAACTTAAAATTCAGCATTATTACCGACTGCTAAGCGTTAATGCACGTGTGTACACAGAGAACGTTGAATCCACAAATAATACACTGGACGGACCTGTTAAGTGAATACACACTGCAAAGCGGAGCACGGGAAAGAATTATCGCACAGCAGCAGCGCTGGAAGTCCGATTACGACCAAAACCGGTAATCGGTACAATACCAACCGGGAGACATAGTGCTCGTGAGAGCACCAGCTCCCGCTACAGGGCAGTCGACGAAACTGATCCCGAAATGGAAAGGCACGATGGCCATAGTACGAGAAATCCAATCGGACACCTATCATATCACCAACCTGTATCAGGGGCCCGGAAGCAAGCCTTTCGCTACTACGACCCACGTCAGCCAGCTGCGACCGTGGAGGCCGCATCTCGACCACGACAGCAGCACGACGCGTGACGACGAGGACGATAGAAGCAGCACAGTGGTTCCGCTCGAAGACACGTCAGCACTGCCAACCGCCAGGGAGTTACTAGAGTTGGTGCCGGAGACGTCCGCTGAGGGGCGACCCCAATGCCAACGGCAAAGACTGGCGCGCCTAAAAGACTTCGTCCTTAAGGACGAGAACGTATAGGGTGGCCGAGTGTTAACGGCAGAAATGAGGCGCATGCGCATCACGTCAAGAAGAGCTTGACAAATGTCGACGAGACCCGACGGTGGACGACGTGACTGCCCATGAGCCTCGTCGACGCAAGCAACCGGTGGTCGACGAGACGTCGGACAACGGGCAGTGAGCAACGGAGACCGGTTCATGAACGACGCACTGAACGCTACTTCAAAAGAGACAACGGGAATCGGTACCAGACGCGTACGGTTGACAGCCATTACGGGCACCGACCCGATCGGGCTTCGTGTTGAGAGTGCGCGAACAGACTACTCGAAATGCGAATATTTACTCGCTCTCATCTGTATCATTATAGTTTACCGTAATATATCGAATGTTTATTTTCATTACCAGCTATCCTGATCGAGTACGGAATTTATTTAATCCCTGCTACCCATCGTCCCAGCAAACCACGCCGCACGCTTAACACTGTTTAGCCAGGTTTGGCCTATTCTAGTGTTCAAAGAAACAAGAATAAAATGAAATTTAGTTAATGTATTATATGTACTCTAAGTTATAGGTACTATGTGTGACCGCGCAGGAAAGAAGTTCAGAAGTTCAGATCACTGAAACAGGAAAGGAATGGTAAGGTAAATAATGGAACAGTCGGTGCCAGAATTGACAGTAAGAAATAATAGGTCAACCAGTTTCCTTGTTCACCATCTTTTGCTTTTTCAACTGTGCACATAATTTAGAAGAAACCGTATGACGGATGATACACTGTATGGCCAATCATTTCCTTTACAATGACATTGAACATCGGTTGAGTGGCGCAAATATTGAAAAAAGTAAAGACTTTAAAACTTTGGTATTTACATCACTGTAAACATCAAAGTAGTGCCAATAGTATTGAAATAAGACGATTGCTTCCACCTGGTGACCTGAAAAGAATTTTCCTCGACTAAACCGGTGTACAATATTGTTGCTAAGAAAATGGAATGTCAATTGATTGTAACCCATCGAGTAGATTGTTCTGAATCATGAGCATAGTTAATGAAATCCAAAATTGGTTAACGAGCAAACTGAATGATGAACATAAATAAAGAGTAATAAATTTAAATCACTAACCTCAGCAACTAGTTCTGTTGTTGCCTTTCCTTCAATTTTTTCAACTGGGCCAGTAATAGCCGACATTTGCTCCTCGGTATGGCGGTGATACGAAGCCTCTTGAAGGTCCTCGTCGTCGAGCAGCATTATTAAGATTTTATTTGTATGTGATAATGGGAATAAAAAAGAATACCGAACGAACTTGAGAAATATTTGGTGCCCTGCTTACATATTCCGATAGAAAAGATTCATGCCGTAGGAATAGAAACCAAAAACACGATATGCAATAATCGTTACAAAACGATTGTCTGTCGTATTTTTGGCTCCATTATTGTATCGTATTCTATCCAAATGTTCAAAAAGTGCAGATTATCAGGCCTCTTATGACAGTTAAAGTTCCGAATTTCTAACCAGCCAAAGAAACGCATTCGTCATTCGATTCATCGCTCACGCACTCATAATCGTCGTTGCCGGACGAATCATCGCCGTTGTCGTCCTCTTCGGGTGGTGAGCATTCCATAATTTTAGGATGTTTATGCTTGCGTAGTGCGACTTAGGAATACGTCCACTGAAATTGATCCCTCATCCAACCATTGAATAATGCTGCGATGTCGAGCATATATCCAACGTGCCTAGATCTCACCTCGATGCCTTTTTCTGCCGTACGAAATTCCATCGCAGTTATGCGCATAGTATCGAAGATTTCGACTGAAACAAGAAGAAAAAATGAATTAGTGTTGAACATTTCTTTTGTATGTATACTGTGCATTATATGTCATATATTGCAAACTGTGTAATGGTGTCATTTACTTAGTTAATTTCGTTACATTTGGCAGTTGCAATCAATATTTGGTCGCTACGACAATACCATGCGCAATAAGAATTGCTTCATAATATCCCATAGTCCATTCAAACTAATGAAAACAGTTGCTGAACTGACATTCATTGTGGATGTATAGAAACATTGAAGTGTCTATATACACCAAGAATACCGAATAGTTCAAATTTTTCTATACATCATAAAATTCTACCGTTCAATACGTATTAATGCTAGTTTCTCACCGAAGAACATCATAGCATTAGGTCTCTTGCTGAGTCTTTTAGCAAGTCTACCGTTGTTCGACTTTGCTGCATTGTTTGTTCTGATGTGCTGTCGGTATACACAAAAATCCGGCGGTTCACAGTCCTCGATCCAGCAACTGTGGAAGTAAGCGAGTAAGGGCTCGAATAAAGATACAAGAGACTCGCTGGCGGTTGCCTGTAGCTCATCGAAGCCCGGAATGATTTTCTCGACTGGCAATAATGCCAAGGCCGCAATCTCGCGCAGAAACATTTTCCCTATTTCGTTTTCCCGGATTGCCGGAAGAATCCGGTGCAAAGCCTAAAGAAAATAATACAATTGATTTGTCATTTATAATAGTGATATTGCGATGCCATTAATTGTTGCGAATTGAGTAATATACCTGGCTGAAATGAAAAAAGCACCCGAGCACAGTTGCCCGTGGCATTGCTGATTTGATGGCATTTCTCAATGGTCGTTCAAAGTCTGTCATGACACTTCCTTCGTAGTCACCGAACATTGCCAGTATCACTCGAAATACGGCATTGTACGTTTCTTCTTTTCTGCCTTCCAATAATACTCAGATAATAGAGAATGCCTGCAATGAAAGCACAATAACACGATTCGGGAAGTCTTGTGACAAAAGTACAACTTTGCATGACGTCTCCTTACAATTTCGATCCGTCGTCCACACAGCCTCCTAATCAGTATTAACTTATTAATATTAATAATTAATTAAACGTTACGTCTTTTCAGTTTGAAGAAATCACAGAGATATCAAGTTAAAAGTTTTTACAATGTTAAAAAAAATTCCAAACAATTAAAAATGTCATATCATCTCAACATTTATAGTAATATTAAGACTTACGCAACCGAAGTTTTTAGCCATCACCACAAGAAGCTGATACTTGCGACTCCCGGTTTTCCCAATGCGCAGATAAACACGAAATGTCGCGTCGATGTGTATCATTTTCGTATTTAAAAAATCTGATGGAAGTTGTTTCTCTCAAGAAAATTAGGGACGTCGCCTGTCCAGCCTTCACAATTCCGGATTCCATCTTGCCGAACTTGTGGGATAAGTGCAACTTCATATCGTTGGAGGCCAGAACTTTTTGAAATTTTTCAATAGTCAATAAAGTATGGTTGCCATTGAATTTAATGAGCAAATTAGATTTCCAACGATGCATCGATGACTTTACTTTCACGAACGGCACTTGTATTGCTACTTCCGGGTGTCTATTAAAAAAGGGCTCAGGATAACGGATGGAAGAAACGGAAAGGGAACAATGGATGCAGATAGTTAAATTACTTTCAATGCAATTGTTTAGCAATGTTGAAGGTTTGGAACCATGGAACTAAGGAACCATAATCGTGGCAGAGTAAAACTTGCATTACAATTTTTGTCACTGTTCGAGGGGTAAGAATGTCGATTGAAGTCTAATGTTTTTCAACCAATGTCTTTGTCGTTCTTTATTGGTGAACTTACTGTCATGATGAGAATTCTTTTGTATGTATCTATTGTAACATAATTACACTGATTAGCGTAGGTCTGAATGCGATAACGATCGATGCGATAGAACGGGACTACATTCGCGGGCATCGAGTGTTATTGCGAGCGGCTAGAAGAGCTCGAGATATTGAAGGAGCATAAAAACACCTGAGCACAAGACTCGGTACAGGAGTACTGAATTTTGCGGGCAATAGGCCATCGCCCCTGACAGAAAAACAGGAGCCGTCGCCGCTCCGAAATTCCCTCGCTGACCAAAACCGCGGGTCAGCGACCGACTGGCCTTGCTGGGAGGCGAGGGGAAGGCGGTAAGCGCGGCAGCGGCGTATCGCAGAAATTAGAAAATGCGTTACATTCGAAAAGAAAGCCATATGATGACGTAGGGTTCGGCGGAGCGAGGGGAAGCCTATAAAAGGCCGGCGCGGGGAGCGAGGAGCTCTCTTGGCGAAATTGCACCGATAGTGGAGGACAGTCAAAATCAATAACGGAAAACTAAAAATTACAAGTGAAAAGTCCGTGGTTCTTTCTAAAATACGATTTGTCGAACCGGTGTATGCTCTAAAATACGAAAACGAGTGAGTAGCATCTAGAGGACAGAAAGAGAAGACAGGCGAGAAATCTCGATATAATTAACAATCATCAGTCAAACAGTGAGGAAATTGTCAGATATTGAGATTTAACTAAACTATAAGTAAAGAGAATAGGCGCATAGGGTTAATCAGTACGGTTAAGCGGGTAGATTTTGTGTCAATTAAGTGTGTCAATTAAGAGAATAGATTCGATAGGTAACATAAGTGCATCAAAAATAGCGAACAGATTCCGGGATGAAATAAATAAACTGAGTTTTTAAACCTCCGAGATAATCGAGAAACGAAAAATCGCATGAGTGGAAAGGAGAGAGAGTGCGAGTAATACGGGAGAGAAAGAGAAAAGAATTGTAAATAGAGTTTCTACACTCTATCCAAGTAGTGACCGTGGGCGTGAGGCGCTGTGTGTGTGACGAGAAAATACCGAGGCGTCGACACGTAACCGTAGCTCGAGCCCCGGAATACCAAGAATTTATGCTCTAATAAGTAGAAATAATCATAACTATAATCGAGGGAATTCCCTCATTTATGAAACCGAGAGGATAGAATTAGGAATGTAGAAGATAGAGTAATTGGGATTAAATAAGAGTAAGTAGAATTAAATACATAGGATAAGAAAGAGAAAAATATGAATAAGCAAATCCCGTAGCGGAAAATACAAGTGATCAAGTGTGTCTGAGCGAAACGAGTGTAGATGAAAAAGAATTGTAAATAGGGTTCATACACCCTATAAAAAGAGTAAATGCGTAGCAATATAGTTAGAGGCGAGATATTGATGCAACCAGTATCCAGTAATATCGTTTAACATAAAGCGAGAGAAAACAGGCTAAGAGTTAGAGAGAAAAGAATCGTGAATCGAGCTGACACGCTCTACCAAAGGAGTGAGTGCGAAGAAGAATAGCCAGTGGTGCGATATAGATATATCTGTGTATCGAATATAAAGTGATACCGTCATACCGGACCATAACAGACCTTCGAGGAATACTGAGAATTCGTGCACCCGAAATAATATAATAGATTGTGGAAATAATCGCTAGAATTACGAGTTAAAAAAGATGATTCCGAAAAATTTTAATGAACGTAATTAAAAAGTGATGTTTTTTATGAAACTGTTTGTGTTTAATAAAGCAGAACGCTCAACCACTTTGAAGTCTAGATTAATTAGTTATGTGTCGAGCCCAAATCCCCACGATTAAGAAAAATATATGTGCACGTTAAGAAAAAACCGTTACACTATAATATGAAGAGAGAGATATTCACTTGAAGGCCGCTTCTGGATAGACTTCCTTTGCGAACCGCTTCGTTTGAACCCTCAGCCTTCAGCTCATTCCTGAAGACCTCGACTTCCCTAGCATTTAGGTCGGTATCGCCACACCTATGCAGACGCGTCTTGAATGTATCATTGACGAGTCATCCTCGTCACTCGCTTTTTCCGCTTCTATTGTATTTGCATACTATGTTCATATAAGGAACTTTAATTATATGAGATATTAGGATATTAGGAGACATTAGGAGCAGTGCGTTTCAATGAATTACATTATTCACTATTAATCAAAACATTAATTGAATAAATGCTATATTTTCATAATCGATTGTACAAAGTTGCAGGTGTATTAATTTACAGTAGTTGAAAGAGAGAGAGACGTTCGCGGCATGTCTATTTAACCAACAAAATCTACAATCGTGGATTTGCAAAACATTCACAAATACCACTTTTCAGGGAGTCACAATTTCGTTCAGCCTTTTTAAGCAATTGTTGTGCCGCGAACTAATTCTTATTATTTCGACATTGTCCTATTTTGCGTGAGGTCCACTCACCAAAGTAGAAAAATGTGCAAACGTAAGCGTCGAGCTGCCCGCAATTACTGCAGTGAGCTCGAGCTACGACTTGTTGGAATTTGCAAGCCAAGATTATTATGAAATCCATTTACACTCGATTTCGGTCAATGGGGCAAATAACTGCTTTGCCGAAATCAGTCTAAAGTTTAACATCAACCTGAACGGTTTATCGCGGGTCGGAATCGCCCGAAATATTAAATTCTGACAGTAGATTCAGACGCGAGAGGTTGGTTCCTCGTACGGGCTCGTAACCACATTTTATTGTATTAAACTCTTTTTACTTTTAAATAGACAACAGGAAGTAGCCGTTGCCTACAATAAACATTTCCATTTTTACATAAATTCACGTCTACACGAATTACTCGAATTTCTACTCCTAATCGGCAAACGATTCCAAAATAATAACTTTTTAATATTATACCGATTACCGAGTTATCCAATAACGCGGTACCGGCATAACATTTGGTGGCAGCGGTGGGATCTGCTGAAGAGATAAGTGCTACGTAATTTATTTGGATAAAGAGTGTTTTGGACAAAGTTGAGAGTGACTTTATAGTGACGACTACGACTTGTGCAAAGGACGCCAGTGTAGTTCGTAAAACCCGACTAATCTAACGCGAAGACGCGAAGTGAACGTCGGTGCGGTGTGACGTATCGGTCAACCGTTTAAAGTCCAAAAAAAGTAAAAAATTGACGGTGTCACGTCAAGTCGCGGAAAACCGCACAAAGTGTGCAAGCGAGTACCCGAAGCGGTAACTTGTTACGAAGCCGTCGCGCAGCCATTGCCGACGCACAAGAGACAAACCCAGGAACCACCAAGAGACGGGTCAACGGTACCAGGGAGGACAACTGGACCAGCCTTCGAGGGAAGCTACGGGACAACAGGTCTACAGCACCAAAGGAACTGCATCCAAGGAGCAACGCCATAGAGAGGACAATCTTCCAGACCATCTTCCTGTAAGTGGCGGTTACGTTATATAAATACATTTAGCCGTGAAGTCAAAGCCAGTAGAGTCAAAGCCGAAAATCAGTAAAATATTCCATTGGATACATACATCTCTCGTGAGATTATTTTTGTTTGGGAAATATTAAAATCAAGCCCATCGCGAAATAAACATGTCGGAGTCTAGAGGAGCCCGATCAAGACGTAGGGGCAACTCGCTAGAGACGACGTTGCCTGGCGCAGGGGTAGACCCCACAGCCGGATTAGCTGCGGCCGTAGAGGACATTGTTTATGAAGCGCGCAGGGCGCTATTCGAGCTCTCGCCGTCGGGACGAATCCCCTCGACCAGACAAGAGGCCCTTGCAGACCGTTTGACGGCCCAGTTTGGCGTAAACCCATGTAGGGGTGCGTCGTTCGAGAATTTCGACAGCGACGATAGCAACGACGTTTTTAATATAGCTACTGGCGAGCGAACGCCCGAGCACGTCACCAAAAACATGGTTGACCAGGAAATAGAGAACATGCGAACTATAAATCGAGTAGGTTTCTCTGCAGCTACCGGTACGACAGCCCGGTCGGTACCAGCAAGAGTACGCGATCGGTTGGAGGCGGTCGACCGAAGCCAACGCGAATTGGAAAGAGCTCGATGCCAGTACGAAAGGCTGCAGCGCGAGCACGATCGAGACCAATGCGAATTCGATCGTGAACTCAGGGAGGCTGAAACACCGTCGGCAAGACGGAATTTGGCGGATACGCTTAACGAGGTTGGTGCGGACGAGTACGAGCTCATCCACTCCTTAAGAGAGCAAATTGCCGAGCTCCAGCGACGGTTAGGAGGAGCAGGGATAGAGGACATTCCGCCCCCCGCACAGCCCCCGAGACGCACGCGGTTTGAGGAGACGCAGAGACCCTCAAACATGCTCAGCCTCAGTCTCGGAATAAAAATGGTAAAAACGTTCGACGACAAGGATTCGAAGGCGTTGCCGCTCTTCTTAAAGTCCTGCGAGACGATATTCCGCAGCGTAGCAGAGGAGGAGCATGACACCCTCCTGGAGTTGATAGTCATAAGTAAGTTAGAGGGTGCATTAGCAACACAACTGCAGCACAAAACCATCAATACCATGGCGCAACTCAGGAGCGAGTTGGAAGCGTTGTACGGTACAATGAAAGTCCCTGGCCGCGTTGCAAATGGAGTTCAGCTTCCTCCGGCAGAGACAGAACGAGGACATCGTCGCCTACGCGGCAAGAACGGAGAGAATTGCGGTAGACATTGCCGAAATACTCTGCGAACCGTTGAAAACAGAGGATCAGAAGATCACCGTCGAGAGTGTCACCCGATGAAGCGCCCAGGCCAACTTCGAAAACGGCCTGCACGGCCAGGTGCAAGTGCTGGTGCGTGCGAGAAACTACCAAACGCTGCATGACTCTGTGGCAGGGGCCATAGAGATCACCAACATGGTGCAGCCAAAGGGAGGGGTAGGTGGAGCATTAAGCCACCCCAGAAGGTCCCAAGGCGCACCATCCCGGCAGGGCAAGAATTGTTCCACCTGCGGGAAACCAGGGCATGTGGCTCGAGACTGCACCCGCAGATCGGGAAAAGTGAGCCTACCGATGCCCAGCGAGAATACATCCATTCACCACGTTGACGTTGTGTGCAACTATTGCCAAAAAAAGGGCCACTTGTGGAAAGACTGCAGGAAAAGATTGTCGCAAAACAAGAGCGAGCCTGCCCAGTCTTCATAGCATCCCCAACGTCCAAGGGACTCAGGAGGCAAGAGTGAAAGGTCCACGGTGAATGCAGGTGCCAGTCGATCGAATACCGATGCCAGCCCGCTGGGAACGATGAGAATAAATACACTCACGGTCCAGCAGAGACCCGCGCGCAGGAGGAAAACGACGTAGCAATTATTGCAGGTAACGCTGCCGGCATCCAGTGCTACGGCTAGCGACTTTGACATTGTCGCATCATTGGCCGTGACCGGGGTACTCACTCTTACAGCGGACACAGGGGCCCAGTGCAGCATACTGAAGGAGGGATGCCTCAAGCCCGAAACTATGATGAGCAGGTGCTCTGTGGAACTGCAGGGTGTGGCAGGAGAAAAATTCACCCCCCTCGGTATAGCGAAAATTATGCTGGAGACACCGGCACTAAACGTGGAACATTGGTTCTACATAGTCCCAAATAATGTGCCGCTAGGGGTGAACGGGCTGTTAGGCATGGATTTCATCATGTACCACAAGGCCGATATCTTGCACGGAGAGATGCTGAAGCTGTACGAGCACTGCATGCCGCTGCTGGACGGCACGACGAGGGTATCTCTGCCGCCACGCAGCGAGACAGTCATCTACGACGCAACAACGAGCAAATTCGTTGAATTGCTCTCAAGAGTAGAGCTCGATGACGGGGTCATCATGGGTGCCTGCGTGACGCCGCCGTGTGGTAGTAGCTGTGCAATCAGCTTAATAAATACTACCGAGCAGGTGGTAGAGGTACAACGCCCCGTAGAAACTCGAGCCGCTCAAGGAAGCGGCCGAGGCGGCCGCTATGGAGGTATGCGCCGTCAGCACGGAGAGAGGGGCCGACCGCCTCGCACGATTAGCCAAAGAGCTCGACACGGCAAACCTCAACGAAGAAGAGCGCAAAGCGCTAAACGAAATCACATGCGAATACGAAGACGTGTTCCACCTACCGAGGGATAGGCTGCCGTGTACGCCTATGATAGAGCATGTGATACCCCTTAAGGAAGAGGTGCAGCCCATTAAGGTGCACCCATACAGGCTGTCCGAGACCCACAAGAGAGAAGTGGAGAGGCAGACCCGCGAAATGCTTGAGGAAGGCATTGTCCAACCTAGCCGGAGTCAATGGAACGCGCCGCTGCTGGTTGTAGCGAAGAAACCTGACGCAGCCGGAGTAAGAAAAATGCGCGTAGTAGTGGACTTTCGAAAGCAGAACGAAGCCACCATCGGCGACTCGTACCCACTGCTCAATATCACCGAGATATTGGACCAGCTGGGACGGGCCCGATACTATACAACCTTGGATCTCGACTCTGGATTTCATCAAATCCCGATGGCGAAGCAAGACAAAGAAAAGACCGCATTTTCCACACCACAGGGCCATTTCGAGTACAACCGCATGCCATTCGGACTCAAGAACGCTCCACCGACTTACCAGAGGTTAATAAATTCCGCGCTGGCTGGACTACAGGGAGTTGAATGTTATGCATACTTAGACGACATAGTAATTCACGGCAAGACCTTCAAGGAGCACAATGACAGGCTGCGAGAGGTACTGCAGCGGCTAAGAGAAGCCAGATTAGCAGTGCAACCGAGCAAGTGCCAGTTCCTGCGCAAGGTAATGCAGTACCTCGGCCACATCATATCCGAAGAGGTGTACTGCTGATGCTGAAAGAAGCTGGAAGCGGTAAGGGAATTTCCAGTGTCGAGAGACGTAAAAGGAGTACAATATTTCCCGGTTCGAACCCGGGCTGTGGCAGTATTTTTTCACGATTTCTTTAGAAGTTAAAAATCGTCAGGTCTGTTTGCCTCATTAATTCTTAATGAATGAGTGAGGCAAGCAGAGTTGACAAAAAATAATTAAGGATTCGATTGTTAGAGATCTTTCTGAGATCGATAACACAGAGATCTAGGTGGCGCTGACACTAACCGGGTTGCGAACTACCGAAAATTTCCATCATAAAACTTGGTCTACAACATTGCCGCATAAGATTTATCACTCTGTACAATATTTCCTCGGACTAGCTGGCTACTACCGGAAATTCATCAAAGATTTCTCAAAAACCGCAAATCCACTCACAGAATTAACCCAGAAAGGGGTTCAATTCGAGTGGACCGCAATAAGAGATGCTGGCTTCGAAGAACTGAAGACAGCCCTTACCACAGCACTGATACTACAATATCCCAACTTCACGAAGCCGTTTGTTGTAACGACAGATGCCTCAGACAGGGCGCTTGGCGCAATCTTATCGCAAGGCAAGATCGGGGACGATTTGCCCATATGTTACGCGAGCCGCACCATGTCAAAGGCCGAGCTCAATTTTACAACAACGGAAAAAGAGCTACTTGCCATAGTTTGGGCTCTCGCTCAATGTCCACCATATATTTATGGTATACGTTTTACGGTAGTGACGGACCACCAACCGCTCACCTGGCTGTTCGGAGTGAAGGACCCAGGTTCGAGACTAATGCGTTGGAAAATAAAATTGGCCGAACACGAATTTAACGTTAAATATAAGGAAAGCGTAATACGAATGCAGATGCGCTAAGCCGTATAATCGGTACTACAAGGACCCAAGCGAGAGGTAAGAACGAAGTCCGTTAGTCGGAAGAGGACATCACGATGGGGGAACTCGGCACAGCGAATGACCGCACAAAGCGGAGGGCCGAAGATACTCCTTACAGCCGTGGCAGCTCGTCGGAGCAAGAGATCGAGCTTGCCCACGAGACAGAAAAGGACAGCATGCGCCCGGGTACGGACAGCCTTACAAAGCGGAGAGCCGAGAACGACCCGGGCCAGCCCAGCATCGCGGCAGAGAGAGAGGCCGCGCCGGCCAATGCGCCAGAAGAAGATAGAGAGATCTGCAGCGTGCATGCAGATCGCTCCACTGCACCCCACAGCCTCGCCAAAAAGCCGTACCGTCGGGGAAGGGGCAGACCACGCAAGCTAGCACCGCAAGCCACTAGTAAGACTGCGAGCACCGCTGACAAGGACGGAGCGGGCCCAGCACAGCATGGCGGACCCGCGAAGCGCGGAAGGCCGCGAAAAGCAAACGTTGCAAGGCCGCTCGAGACAGAGAGCGACGCTACGGCGAAGCTAACGGTGGGCACACCGAGCGAAGAAACTGCGGACAGAGCACCGCAAATGGCTGCTGAGGAAGCGAGGCACGGCGGGGCCCGTAGCCCACGAACTTCCAGCAGCGCGGACGGAGACAGCATTATAAAAAAGTATAGCGACTGCCGCAGTGGCGTAGCCATCCCTTCTCCCGATGACCGCCTGGAAATAATTAAAGAATACCACGTCACCCCATAGGAGGGCACCAGGGTATACGGCGTACATTGCATCGGGTCCGGACTAAGTACGACTGGCCCGGCCTGAGAAGTGAATTGGAAAATTACATATCGTCCTGCGAATCCTGCCAGAAGAATAAAATCAGGAAAAGGGAACGAGTGCCGATGGTGGTAACCGACACCCCATCGAGGTCCTTTGAGACAGTAGCGGTCGACATCGTAGGACCGCTACCAGAAAGCGCATCTGGGAAAAGATATATACATACTATCCAGGACGCGCTCACAAAATACAGTGCAGCGCTATCACTGCCGAACCAAGAGGCTTCGACAGTCGCTAGAGCACTCGTAGAAGAATCGATCTGCCGGCACGGAACGCCGGAAATAATATTATCAGATCAGGGTACGAAATTCCTCAGCTCGACCTTCAAGGAAATGTGTCGACTACTGCGAATTAAAAAGATACAAACTACGGCCCATCAGCCCGAATCGAACGGCGCATTAGAAAGGTCACATCGTACCCATGCAGAGTATCTGAAAATTTTCATAAGCGAGGATCAGGGAAATTGGAACAAGTGGCTGCCGTACGCAATGTTTACGTACAAAACCACTCCACATACGGGAACCGGACTGTCTCCCCACGTGTTGGTGTACGGACGCGAGGCTGAGTTGCCGACCGCCGTGAAACAAGAGCCCCGCAGCACCTATGCCTACGATGATTATGTCCACGAGTTACGCGAGCGATTACGCGCCGCATGGACAGTAGCACGCGACAACCTGAAATTCTCGAAAAGGAGGTCAAAGAATACGTATGACCACGGCGCACAGGTGCAGGAGTACCGCGTCAGCGAACGCGTACTCCTCCGTGACGAGGAAATAATAGAGAAGAGGCCCCCCGTCAATTACATAGTCCGGAAGGGACGTAAAACCCAGGCGATGCATGCAAACGGCCTGAAGCTCTTTATAGAGCACTAAAACGAAATAAAAGCTAAATAAAGGCGGGTAGGGAGCTCCACAAAGGGCAAGATAAGAAACTCCAATAAGAGAAACGAGGTAAAATGAAAACTTGTTTAATTGAAAAAGCACGAAGAAAAACAAGTCATACATAGTCCAAAAAGGAAAAAAATTGGTAATTCAGAAAACCCGTCGGCAGAACGGGCAGGGATGACGACTATCAAGCGCGTCTTGCCGGAAGAGGTGCTCTACCTCGAGCACATCCTCAGGAACAAACTCGCCGGCGTAGTGGCCGTCGCCCCATAAGGAATCCACCCGTTGGCCACTGGCTTCCCGACGACAACGGACCCCTAGAGCCTGGGCAATGAATCTCCTCTCCCAATCCGGGCGACGCTGAGCAGAAACGATGGGGAAATACGCTTCCTGAAACCAAAATAGTACCCGCTATCAAAAAGAAGAAAAGGAAAAGGGTGGGAACAACACTTTTTCCGGCCAAAGTAATATGCTTACCCCACTTCTCAGTAGCTCCGGTGTAAGTTCGCCCTCACGGCAGAGTAACACCCCATTAATTCCGTCTTGCATAAAACGAGCCATCGTGAAACTAACGAAATAGTCGAGCAGAAGGTTAGAATAAGAATGAGCTAAAGACCCCTCGCGCAACGAGATTGGCGAGGCCGCAAGAAGGAGAATTATTAAAATAAGCATTCTCACGCTTTTTGTTAAAAAACCAAATTCAAGTGGTAATACACACGCGCAACGACAACCCGTACTATATAACAAGGCGCCAACACTTGGGCAAGACGCTCAACCCGATAAGTATTGCAGTCGAGGCATTACTCATCGACGTACAGGAGTTAGTGTGGCTGGTAAACGACATAGCTATTGGTAAGGCCAGAGCAACGTCCCTGCCGCCAAGAACGCTCACAGGACACCTCGTCAACGCACTACCACACCTATCGCAACGAAGGCAACTCGGTAGTGCTTGTGCGAAAGATACCGCTGATCGGGCAGTAATGGTACTATATACAAAAGGTACAGTATACAAAAATACTTTAAAAATTGCAAGGTACCGAGCAAATCTTACATTTGCCCGTCGACACACCTACAATATCGGTTACAAATGACGCACCCTCCGAAGTCCCAAAATACGCGAAAATGGACACAAATAACCGGATAACTGGCTTTGGTAGGCGTATGTTTTGTAACCGCCCCAGGTTTCAGCGTGAAAACAACAGGGCGAACGTCTCAAGTCATCCGGAAAGATTACCTTCCCCCGTACGCCCTAAAATTGAGGGAAATGGAGGCTGAGGCACCTCCGATACGCACCAAGGAAGAAGTTTCACTATCAAGCGTGCTGCGAGATCCGGAGGGGCTACAAAAGCTCGGAGATTCGAGCAGAAGCCTTGGTCGGCTTCCTTCTGTTTAAATGTTATAGGTACATATAGAACCAGACACCAACAAGGACAACCGAGACAGCGACCCCGCAGCAGCCGAGGTGAATATTAATCTCCAGCCACTCGGACGACAACAGCCACAAGAGCGACCGCGATCCGAGCGGGCCAGGGCCTGGGAAACCCGCCCCATCAGCCGAGTGCGATCGCCAGATCGACCATGAAGGAAGAATAGCAAAAGCTAAAAATTGTCAAATCCATGATAAAGATTGTATTATGTATTATTATGTCTGCTACGACGACTATTGTATACGATATATAAAATATCATTGTAGGAGGGAATACGAAATCGAAGAAAAAAATTTTTTTTAGAGGAAAATTTTTTTTTTTAAGGGGGGAGGGATGTTGTGCCGCGAACTAATTCTTATTATTTCCCCATTGTCCTACTTTGCGTGAGGCCCACTCACCAAAGTAGAAAAATGTGCAAACGTAAGCGTTGAGCTGCCCGCAGTTACTGCAATGAGCTCGAGCTACGACTTGTTGGAATTTGCAAGCCAAGATTATTATGAAATCCATTTACACTCGATTTCGGTCAATGGGGCAAATAACTGCTTTACCGAAATCAGTCTAAAGTTTAACATCAACCTGAACGGTTTATCGCGGTTCGGACTCGCCCGAAATATTAAATTCTGACAGTAGATTCAGACGCGAGAGGTTGGTTCCTCGTACGGGCTCGTAACCACATTTTATTGTATTAAACTCTTTTTACTTTTAAATAGACAACAGGAAGTAGCCGTTGCCTATAATAAACATTTCTATTTTTTACATAAATTCACGTCTACACGAATTACTCGAGTTTCTACTCCTAATCGGCAAACAATCCCAAAATAATAACTTTTTAATATTATACCGATTACCGAGTTATCCAATAACGCGGTACCGGCATAACACAATACTCCGTTGTTTTCTACATTTTTATGCCGTACAGTGCTTTCTGTTCCTAAAACGCTGCTCTGTGTGAATTAACTTCCTTTATTTTCCCTATAAAAATGACGGATTTTCGTTAATGAAGAAATTTCTACGTCGTATTGACAAAAAGATGTAATATTCAAACGGTTCGCGCTACGGAAAATGGAGGTAGGGTATCTTTCCAGAAGTACCATGAATTGCACCACATCACAATAGCTAAAAAAAAAAATGACGGATTGTTATTTCAACACCTTAACGAAAAGTGACCTCCTTGAAAAGCAGTCTCAATACGTTAATGTTCTAGCAAATCCCCTGCTAACAAAATATTTTTAGTTTAGTAGGATGCAGCGCTTCGCACCATTCAAATCACTATAATTTTTTTAAACCATGTTCCCATAATCCTCAGCGCTTGGGGCATTATTGGCAAATAAGCAAATGATTTATATAATAATGTGTGCTTACGTTGTCACTGTCCATGCACCATTGTACACATAGTGGTACCCTTCGAACACGGATCGCCGTAATCTTCGATTCCGGGTGCCGCCGCTTGGTTGACCTGCGACTTTGCTGGATCAGGTCATTCCGGTGCTGACTTTGTCAGCTTGGCCGGACAGTATTCCTCGTGGTCCAGGTGTTCCGCCAGACTGTTCTCGAGGTCCAGCTTGACCGGAAAGTTTATAACAATAGTTTATAGTGTTTTATTATTTTATCTATAACGTAGTGCATTTTAAGTCCTGATACCTGCTTGGCCGGACAGTATTCCTGGTGTCACATGGTCAGCAAAGTCGCAAATCATCCCGGTCATCTACTTCAAACCCTACGCGAAACTGGCGACGTTATCATCACCGGCGCAAAGCTCTCGGGCTATCTGAAAATTATTATTTATTTATTTTGGGCCCCCACCAATTACTCCCCATTAATGTTATGTTAGCGACGATCCTGACAGAGCGCTATTTTTGCGGTTTTTCGCTATCAGCGTCCTCCTACGGCGTACCGAACAATGAGTCGTTCCTGTCGGTCAAAAGCTATTCGTGAAATTGAGTCTTCGAGACATTGGTTACCACCCTCGCCTCATGCTAGGCTCCACTTTTAGGTGCTCGTTTCGGTGATTCTCTGTACACTTCCTTATTGTTAATTTTTATTTATTTTAGCCATTCTCAATAACACTGACAAAATCGGAAATATTTATACAAATGTTCTCAATACTAAAATATGCGAATTAATTTAGATGAGTATGAATAACACTAATGCATAATGAAAAATGAAAAACTATAGAGTCGCTTCACTAACGCTTGCTGAGAGTGAGAGCGTAACGAAGATTGAAATACGCTGCCGCGTTGAGTGTTCTCACTGTACTCAACGCGCCTCCCACTCTTGAGCGTTTCATGTTTCGCTACGCTCCTGTTTTTTTATGATAACATGGGAACTTACTCTAAGACGACAAAGGATGTTTCACTTCAATAAATATCATGCCGTTACCGAGTACATGTAGTTCCTTATGCAAGGTTGTTTATTTTCAATCATACAGTGATTATTTAGGTTGGGAGCTGAAATTCAACCGTAAAAACATATTCCATATAAAAAGTTTTAAAAAACTAAAACACTAAAAATATTAATGAATCAATAAAAAAAGATTTTGACGAGTTCGTCTTACCAAGTATCTATATACAAAAATGTAGTATAAGCTAAAAACGAACGCGCCAGGTGTTTTTTTTAAATATTTCGAGTTAGATCAATGATCTAAAAGGTCGAGGAAACTGGTATAGAAAAAATATCTGGATGGATATGCATGCGTGTGTGCACATATTATATTTCTAATTATAAGGAGAAACAAAATTATAAATTGTAACCTCCTTTGACCCTCCTTGAACCACGAATTAATGGCCCTTATGGAAGGTTAAAAGAAATTTTTTTAATATAAAAACCTCGCGCGCGTATGTGAGTGTGTGTGACTATGGGTGTGTTTGTTAATGCAATGTAGCGAATGGACAAAGAGAAACCTAAATTGCTTTTATTCAGGAACTCCTGGCACCCTTGAAAAAAATAGGACCCTTTTAGATACCGACTACCGTATGTCACATAACCTCAAGATAATGTGTTACCTCTCGGTCAGTAACAAATACTATAATGTAAATTTCTTTACCATGATTGATCCTTTACATAAACGAAGATAACAGTGAACTGCATCTCACAATTCTGCAGTTAACCATTATCGTCTTTTATCCAAAATATTAATGCTATCTCTCCTGCACGTATGGCGATCTGAAAGAGAGAAACATACAGCATGTTGTCTCAAAACCTCAAAACGTTGAATACTCTGTGGAGGGCCGCGAATAAAGAGCCGCAACTCAAATGAAATTTTTTTAAATACCAGGTCGTCAATTGCTAAAGCTTTCATATCCTATCTTTCATACGACCTAAGCATCGTCACATACTACCTCAGGCTTTGTCAAGCGTGGAAAATAATGAGGAAGCAATGTGCAAGGTTCTACTTTGCACCATTTTTTACATATTAAAGAATAGCTCAACAAATGTTTAAAGTTGAATCATGCCTATAATAAATGTGTATCTTGTTGTTTTTAAATAATCTCATTAATTATATAATTTTTATTCAGCTGTGAAGCGGTTGATGCGGGAGGCTCAAGAGCTTCATGAACCAACCGAGGAATACAGAGCTTGTCCCTTGGAGGAGAATTTGTTTGAATGGCACTTCACAGTCCAAGGACCAACTTCCACTGAATTTGAGGGTGGAGTCTATCACGGAAGGATTCTCTTACCTCCGGAATACCCTATGAAACCACCTAATATTATTCTTCTTACTGTGTGTTCGCAAATATGGAATTATCAGGAGTACAAATTGAAAATGCGGGATTTTTTTTCTATTTTTGAACGTTTATTCTGAAAAAATGGTAACAAATGAATTATTCAAAGTATTGTCCATCGCTAGCCACAACTTTTTCCCATCTTTCTGGCAATTTACGGATACCGTCGCGAAAAAATTCGGCCGGCTTGGCTGCTATCCAGTCATCGACCCATTTTTGGGCTTCTTCGTAAGAATGGAAGCGCTGGTCAGCTAGGCCATGTGTCATCGATCGGAAAAGGTGGTAATCGGAAGGAGCAATATCTGGGCTATACGGCGGGTGGGGTAAGACTTCCCATTTCAGCGTTTGTAGGTATGTTTTGACCGGCGCTGCAACATGTGGCCGAGCGTTGTCATGTTGCAAAATTACTTTGTCGTGTCTTTGCTCGTATTGTGGCCGTTTTTCTTTGAGTGCGCGGCTCAAACGCATCAATTGAGTTCGGTATAGTGCTCCTGTGATGGTTTCGTTCGATTTCAATAGCTCATAATACACCACACCCAGCTGGTCCCACCAAATACAGAGCATGAGCTTGGCGCCGTGAATATTTGGTTTGGCCGTCGATGATGATGCATGGCCGGGGTAACCATATGATTTTTTGCGCTTCGGGTTATCGTAATGGATCCACTTTTCATCACCAGTGACAATGCGATGCAAAAAACCCTTCCGTTTTTGCCGTTCGAGCAGCAGTTCGCATGCAAAAAAACGGCGCTCGACGTCTCTCGGCTTCAGCTCATACGGCACCCAATGTCCTTGCTTTTGGATCATTCCGAGGGCTTTTATACGATGGGAAATGGCTTGTTGTGTCACTCCCAATGAATCTGCGAGCTCTTGTTGAGTTTGACACGAGTCTTCATTGAGTATTGCCTCCAATTCAGCATTCTCAAACTTTTTCACTTGGCCCGGCCGCTCTTTGTCCTCAACGTCAAAATCACCACTTCTAAACCGCACAAACCATCTCTCGCACGTTGAAACCGATGGAACATGACTCGGATAAGCCTCGGAGACCAATCGATGTGCTTCAGCAGCACTTTTCTTCAAATTAAAGAAGTAAATTAAAACTTCCCGCAAATGCTGTTTTGTTGGCACGAAACTCGACATATTGAGAGCTCAAAAAAACTATGAATTTGACACTGCGACAAATTGACACATACTGAAAATTAAAGCTATAAGACGTAGCTTTGACATGAACATAGTCACAGTACTGCCTGATGCGTATAGCGTTAGTAACGCCATCTGTTATCAAACCCGCATTTTCAATTTGTACCCCTGATAGATTATTATAGCCGGTGACTTTTTGCATAATGAAAACTTTGTTACTTCAGCCAAACGGTCGCTTTGAGATAAATAAAAAAATATGCCTAAGCATATCGGGACATCATCCTGAATCTTGGCAGCCCTCGTGGAGTATTAGAACAGCTTTGTTAGCACTTATAGCTTTCATGCCAACACCGGGCAATGATACTATTGGCTCTCTGGATTACAGTGCCGAGGAGAGGCAAAATCTCGCCAAGAAGTAAGTCAGTTACTGCCAATACAAGTATGTCAAACCGAATATGACGCACTTCTTCTCAAAATGTTATTACTATAAAAAACGATTTCTTTCTAGAGGATATGCAGTATCTAATTGACGGAAATTATACGAAAATTCTAGTGAAAAAAGTCTTTATACGATTGTAAAGAAAATTGGAATTTTCTAGCATGTCACACAGGACCATTTTGTTACATAGATCTAACAGGATAAATGATTGAAAGAACTAATAGAATAAGGGTGGAGATTCTGAATGAAAACGGTAGGAACCGTAAAGGGAAGTGAAAGAAAATCGTAAAATGTAGGGAGTTTCGGGGGGTGTACGTCCATAGAAAGAGCAGGCAGAGGAAGATTATCCAATAGTATTTTGTAGGGGTGTGCGGGTAGTACAATTTGTCAGGTCGCGTAATTTTATTTCGTGTCGAATACCCGAGCACTATCGGGTACCCATCGGGCAGTGAATGAAATTAACCTCAGCACATGATAGTCGAATCAATGAATCTAAACTTACAGTTTTTTAAATCCGGCGTTGTCCCCTGTGGTGCCTGCACGTGCTGAACGCAACGTAGTACCTACCACACGAATGGCAAAATTATTTTACTAATGATTTTACGTAATTATTTTCGGTGCCAAAATCCTGTACGTAAGGATTTATTAGGCTCGGTTCCGTTCGTTAATTCCAAATGCATCCTCAATAACTAAGTTCTCATCTGGTCATTCTAAAGTGCTGTCAACATGCGTCTCGTTGTCCAACTTGATTCATTTCCAGAATATTTTTATACAACTTTAAAACGGAATATTTAATAAGGGATCGCGTATCAAAAGTGACTTGGTTTACTACATTCGTCTACTTATGCGTGAGAGTGATACTTTTTTATGGTCGCTTAATAATATTTGCAAAGAGAATGTTTTAAAGAAAAATTTTATCAGCTGAAATAATTTTGCAAAAGTAAAAAGCATTCCCCTAGCAGAAAATAGTTTGAATCACACATATTAACCAAGTGCAAAATTTCAACCATACATCAATAAATGTCTAAGAAAATTCGACAAGGCATGTTCATATGTGTGATGGCTTTTAGGTATGTTGTAATACTTAGGTTTTCAAAAGAGAATTAATTCCCGCCGATAAACTTTTTCCAAAAGTCATATGCCAAGTAAAAAAAAATCAAATTCAAGATGTTAGCTAGGAAAAATATCTCGGTCGTGCATCGAGAAGATTATTCATAAAACTTCGTGTATGGACTAGCGTTACATAGTCCATTCAGATAAGAACCAAATTTAACGAATGACAGTTTTTCACCTAATCAGTAATAGAAGTATGCTGAGATTGCAACCAATTAGAAGGGTTGCGTTAGTTGGCGGTCGTGGTGCAATGTAGGAGATAACTACAACACCTTGTTGCAATGATACAACATAATGGCAAAAATATTTGTTTACTCTAGCGGCGTCCACGGTTATCAAGGGACACGGTAGCGTCTTAATAACGAATATTTAAAAAAAAACCATTAATTCTTCATTGGAAAGAAACATATCTTCAGTAATAAAGGTAACGATGACAATAATCACCGATAGCATCGGAATCATCAACATAATGATACATCCTATTTTTAAATCATTTTTGTGTACCTTTGTAATGCAAATGCATAAAGTTTAACACTACTACGAAAAAGCTTAAGACAAAAAATGCTTGAATATACAGATATACTTCTGTATGAAGGATAATTGCTTCCTTCCGTACTTATTTTAAAAGGCTATGTACTAGAACTAGTCGCTGGAACATGAACTTTGCGTCCAAACTTCTTCGTACACGACCGTGATGTTTTACTTGACTAATATGTTGAATTTAATTTTATTTATAATTGATAGTTTTATATAGGGGACATGTTTATTTTGGAAAGAATCCTCTTTCAATGGGGGGGGGGGGTTTAAAGGCTCTTTATAGTTTATTAAGATTTCTTTCACGAATTTCTAACATCTATTAAATGGATTGCATTAATAAAATATTACGAACCTGATAATTAAGGGTGCCCGATTTTTAATTCTGTGCCGGTGGCTTCGGGTAATACCAAAATCTATTATAACTCGATGCATCTTGACAGCAATATAACCATGTAAAAAGTATAGAAGTAAACCAGATTATAAATTGGTAATATACGCGATAAGTAATATATGGGAAGGGCCGAAATTCCTGCATTTTTAAATCCCACTTAATAAGGTGAGCAAAATTAATTGCGAAACACAGTTTATGATTAGTAGATAGATGATCGAATATATTTCATTTTGTCTTCTACATACATACGTCTCGCGCTCTCGATGATCAGTTAATATTCTCATTTTTCGCGGCTCGCACGCAGCGCCAAGACCTCCCACTACGTTGCTTACTTCCCCCACTCTAGCGACGATTACAATGCCTAGCTCAATGACTCGAGCTTCCACGTATTAGGCGATGGCTATCGTCGCTTACACTTCTCTGCGCCCCTGTTACGGGGCTTGAACTTACAATTGCTTTTTAAAAAGAAGTGAGAACTGTACCGTGGTATAGTCTCATTGATTGATTTCGTTTAAGGACAATTTTACAGTAATTCAAGTATGAAGTACAATATCGTAGTAGCGTATAGCAATATTTGGCACTTCGTAGTAAGCGGCGGAGCACTGTGTCAAAGTACTGCGTATTGTAGACTGTCAGCCTATGGTGAGGATGTTGCTTATATACCAGATCCGTGGTCCAAAGATTGAGTCTTGAGTGGGGAAGTTTTATCTTTGCTTTACATACCCGATCCATGGTCCAAAGATTGAGTCTTGAGTAAGGAAGTTTTATCTATGCTTTACACCCCCCAGGGTAGATTGAACTTTCTCCTGAATGTTCTATATTTTCCTAGGTCGTACCATCTTTGTTGTGGATACTGAGGTTCGTAGGGGTTGTTGCTCATCGTGGTGGTGGCTAGGTGATGGGGTTAGATGTTCCATTGTAGGTCGATATTCCACCCTGTGTTCTCGCGTTGTTGGTTGGAAGTTGTTGATTTGTTTGTTACAATATATTTTTAGATTTATACAGAATTGAGGGAGTATTTTCTTTATACAATTTAATAATCCTATTTTGTTAAATGTCCAGATTGTTATGCATATTAGGGCGAAGTACCCGGCGTATGTGAGGAAGCTCATGGCGTTTTCCTTCCACGTGTGGGTTCGTCTTTGGTTCTGGACGTTGTTTATCTGGGTTTGTATCTGATCTAAATTTAACTCCAGTTCTGCTAATTGTTGTTGTTGTGTGTTCAGGCGATGTTGTACTGTCTCGATTTGGGTTAAATTGAGGTCGGTTTCGTTGAGTGGGAATAGATATTCTGTATGATACGTTATTTGTTGTTTGTATCAGTAGTACAAATTGAAAATGCGGGATTTTTTTCTATTTTTGAACGTTTATTCTGAAAAAATGGTAACAAATGAATTATTCAAAGTATTGTCCATCGCTAGCCACAACTTTTTCCCATCTTTCTGGCAATTTACGGATACCGTCGCGAAAAAATTCGGCCGGCTTGGCTGCTATCCAGTCATCGACCCATTTTTGGGCTTCTTCGTAAGAATGGAAGCGCTGGTCAGCTAGGCCATGTGTCATCGATCGGAAAAGGTGGTAATCGGAAGGAGCAATATCTGGGCTATACGGCGGGTGGGGTAAGACTTCCCATTTCAGCGTTTGTAGGTATGTTTTGACCGGCGCTGCAACATGTGGCCGAGCGTTGTCATGTTGCAAAATTACTTTGTCGTGTCTTTGCTCGTATTGTGGCCGTTTTTCTTTGAGTGCGCGGCTCAAACGCATCAATTGAGTTCGGTATAGTGCTCCTGTGATGGTTTCGTTCGATTTCAATAGCTCATAATACACCACACCCAGCTGGTCCCACCAAATACAGAGCATGAGCTTGGCGCCGTGAATATTTGGTTTGGCCGTCGATGATGATGCATGGCCGGGGTAACCATATGATTTTTTGCGCTTCGGGTTATCGTAATGGATCCACTTTTCATCACCAGTGACAATGCGATGCAAAAAACCCTTCCGTTTTTGCCGTTCGAGCAGCAGTTCGCATGCAAAAAAACGGCGCTCGACGTCTCTCGGCTTCAGCTCATACGGCACCCAATGTCCTTGCTTTTGGATCATTCCGAGGGCTTTTATACGATGGGAAATGGCTTGTTGTGTCACTCCCAATGAATCTGCGAGCTCTTGTTGAGTTTGACACGAGTCTTCATTGAGTATTGCCTCCAATTCAGCATTCTCAAACTTTTTCACTTGGCCCGGCCGCTCTTTGTCCTCAACGTCAAAATCACCACTTCTAAACCGCACAAACCATCTCTCGCACGTTGAAACCGATGGAACATGACTCGGATAAGCCTCGGAGACCAATCGATGTGCTTCAGCAGCACTTTTCTTCAAATTAAAGAAGTAAATTAAAACTTCCCGCAAATGCTGTTTTGTTGGCACGAAACTCGACATATTGAGAGCTCAAAAAAACTATGAATTTGACACTGCGACAAATTGACACATACTGAAAATTAAAGCTATAAGACGTAGCTTTGACATGAACATAGTCACAGTACTGCCTGATGCGTATAGCGTTAGTAACGCCATCTGTTATCAAACCCGCATTTTCAATTTGTACCCCTGATACGTTGATGTTTTACCTATTTTTATCAATTCTCGGTTGGTCGTCAGGGTGCATTCTTCTGTTGATTGAATAAGGCTGGGTTTGTCTATGTGAAAGCTCCTAAGCTTGTTTAAACATAAACTGTCTATAGGTCTGCTGTCGTTGGGAAACACTAAGTATCCCTGTTGATTATTTAATTCGATATAGCTAATTTCCGATATCCTGAATAATCCTGTTTTGCATTTGGGATGCGTAAGGATTTTGATTTTTCTGTTTAGAATTTGTGAGTCGCAGGACTTTGTTTCTGCTAGTAGGAACGATGGTTGTTCTCTAAGGCATACAAGTAGATCTTGTGATTTCCCACATTTGTCCAGGTATTCCTTTGATATAGGTATGAATGAACTGTGTGCTTGATTAATCAGTATGTATTCTGATTCTGGGATCATTATTACTTGTGTTCCTCCTTTTCTTTGAGGTATTGGGATTATGCGTTTGATTTCGAAAGTGTCAGGTCCCCAGAGGGGGATGTCGAGTATGTAGTTTAGTCGATTGTTGCTGAGATTGATGTTAAGCTTGGACATGTCTAGTAAGTTCTGATAATTTTCTATCGTGTTTTGAATGCTATAGTGCACTCTATTCTCTTTTTCCAAAGCGGATATTCCCTCCATAACGTTTGTAGGAGCAAACACTTGTGGGTGTATGATTCCGTGTTTGGCGTCAGATATAGCGTTCATTATGGTATTAGTATCTTCTTGTTAATCGGCTAACAGAAATCCGCAGATTATTAGGTAGCTTGATATGTGAATATCCATGCTATTGTTGTTTAATTTCGCAATATTTTTCTGGATTTGTGTCAGATATTCGTTGGTTTGTTTGTTGAGTTGATTAATGTCGTGATTAGCTTTATTCAATAAGATTTTAATGATTCTAGTTTCATTTGATAGTCCTTTTCCCAACGTGTTAGTGATGTTGTGTAGTTTATCTATTTCGGAGTTGACGTAATCCAGGTCGTCCTCGTTGAGGGTTCCGAATAGAGTTTTCGATAGGCTTCCGATAGCGTTGATGATTCGTCTGCGTGATGTCGGGCTGGTAATATGTCCCAGTATTTGGATGTTGTTGTATGTTCTTTTTCTGCGTGTGCGGAGCAAATTAATTTCCGTTTATTCGTGGCAGTTCTTTTTGCATAATAGGTCCACGTCGCTGTGCATTTTCCATATTTGTTCGTATCTCTTGGATAGTGTAGAGACGTCGATTGATCCGATGATTCGCCATGTTTGATGGTGAATTTTGGCTTTTCCAAGGTCTTCGAGAAAGAATGTAGTGTCATTCAGAGGTTGAATGGTTATCTCCGTTTGTGCCATATAGATCATCGTTAGTGTCAGGAGTGTGGGTAGTCTAATTTGTAAAGAATGGTTGAGTTCTATCAATATGTATTTTAATGTGTCTCCCATTCTTTAATATCTCTAGGTTGTTATTGTCGAAGCGTTGTGTTATGGGGTATGGACCTTCCCATGTGTCGTCTAGCTTCCTTTTTCTAGTTTCGTCTGTTGTCCATACTAGGTCTCCAATATTGTAGAGGGGTTGCGTGCGACATATACGCTTGTCGTGATATTTTTGCGTCTTTCTTTTGCTTTAATGAGCTTGTTGCGGGCTCTTTCTAGCGTCTCGTTGTGTCGTTTTTCCACTTTTCTAACAACTTATTGTAGGTCAAGTTGTTGAGGCTGTCTAGACTGTATGGTAGTCTAGTCTTTCGTCCGAATGTGAGTTCGAATGGTGGTGTGTCCATGTCCTTCGTGGATTGAGGTATTGTACGCAAATCCTATGGTTGGGATTTTCTCGTCCCATCGTTGGTTTCTTTGTTCCGTTGATATTGATGTTCGGATTAGATCTTTAATGGCTGCGTGTGTTTTTTCTAGTGAGCCATTTGGTATGCTGTTGTTTTGATTGGTGAGATGGCTAAAGTTCTCTCGAATTCTTCCATCACGTTTGATAAGAAATTTTGTCCGTGGTCCGTCAAGATGTTCTTTGGTGTTCCGAAGGTGTAGATGTAGTGTTGGATTAGTGCGTTAGCGATGTCTTCTCCCGTGGTTGTCTTCATTGGGACCAGGAGTAAGTATTTAGTAAACGTGTCTTGGATAGTGAGTAGGAATCGATTTCCTTTGGTGGTTTTAGGAAGTGGTCCGAATATATCCATTGCTATTTTTTCGTTGGCTACCGTAGGTGTGTCGGTTATAATAGCTGGGGCTTTCGGTCAGATTCTAGTGAGTTTGGATTGTTGGCAAGTCTCACAGTTTTTTATGAATTCTACCATTTCTCTTTCCATTCCTTTCCATTCGTAATTGTCATTGAGTCTTCCGATGGACTTGTTTTTTCCCAGGTGGTGTGTTAAAGATCCTGCGTGATTTTCTTCTAAGATTGTTTTCCTGCTTTCTTCGGTGAGGATTCTTTTCTTGTTGCAGATTCTAATTTTCACGTTGTTTTTGTGTGCGAGGAAGTTGAGCATGTCCTTGATTGTTTCTTTCTCGTATATGGAGAGTGTGGGGTCTTTCAGTATGAATCGTGGTTCTTGTTTTTGGTTCTTGGTGTATTCGAGTCCAAGATGTGGGTCGTTGAACCATTCTTTTTCGTCGTATCTACCGAGTTCTATTTCGATGTTGTTTCCGCTGTTCTTGGTGATGGGCATCCATATTCCTTTGTTAGTATTAAGGAGTTGATGTAGCTTATTCTCATGGTTGTTCGTCAGGCACCATATAGTGTAAGCAGCGTAGAATTGTTCTGGTGTGATGACGTTTTTTTTGGTAGGTTGCTCAAGGTCTGAACCTTCTAATGCTTCTTGTAGTATGTCGCGGGTTACAAATACTCGTGATAGTGCGTCAGCTGCGCAGTTTTCTTTTCCTTTCTTGTACTCGGTTTCGAATTCGTATTCCTCCAGTTTAAGTCTCCATCTCATCAGCCTTGATGATGGGTCTTTGATGTTGAAGAGCCATATCAAAGCCTTGTGATCTGTTTGGATTCGAAACTTTCTTCCTAATAAGTATTGTCTGAATCGTTTGACTGCCCAGACGATGGCTAATAGTTCTTTTTCTGATGTGGTGTAATTTTGTTCGGCTTTATTGAGCGTGCGTGATATGAACACACAGGGGTATCCCTCTTGTGATAGTACGGCTCCCAATCCTGCGTTCCAGTCGTCTCACAGTGGTCCCAAATCCCAAAAAAGGACCAAAAGTCGAAAAAAAAAAATCTAGGGACTTTCAATGGTTGGAATAGTTGTAGTGGTATTTCTAGTTTGTATTATGACCGTTAAAAAGGAGGAAAGGTCTCTGCCTGGCTGGGGTACGCATTCCGTTCGTGAGCGTCGGGCGTGGCACATTGTTCACTCGTCGCGCGTCGAAAATAACACGGAGTTCAGACGCGTGTAGAATGATCAAAAGTTAACCGATTTGGATTCTGCAAAATGGATTCTCCTCCAGAAAGTAAGTACAATTTAAATGTGTTGCTCGGCTTTATTATTAACAATGTATGAAATAGTAAGTCATTAATAAACGTAGTGGTACTTTTCTTGGTCCCATTCTGAAGAGTCGTATTAGAAAAATCAATAAGTCAAAACCCTTGTCGACCCCGTCTCTGTAATCAAATGGAAATTGTTGCTTAGACATTCCTTCAAAACATATCCAAAAATTAGCTGCGACTTTACTTTCGGTGATGATTGTTGTGCGATGATGCGTGCATTTTCTGCTGTTTTTTGTAATTTTCGCGTCTGAAGATTTTCTATTAATGTTATTTTTCTATTTTTTTCAGAATCTCCTCGTAACACATAAGAAATTTCTTTTACGAGAAAGGAAATTTTCAAATTTGTGAAATCGGTATTGAACGAAAATATCAACATGGTCACTGACATTATTGAAACGGAGGTGTCAAAAAAATTAAAGCAACGATACATTTTGCCGAAAAGCCTGAAAGATGCCATGGGTAGATTGGTATCGGAATTTAAAAAGAGGTGGCAACAAGTCTGCAGGAAGGAAACCAAATTCTTCCAAAAATTCGACGAGTGGCTCAACGTTCCTGTGTCTTTCACAATTGAAAATGAAGGTTCGATGACTTCCACGGAAAACGCTGTGGGGCATCCTCCCACGGAAAAGACAGTGGGACGTCCTTCCACAAGCTGGGAAGGTATGAGTGATCGGTCAAAACGGAGGAGGACAGAAAAGGTTCGAAAAGAACATACCGTCGAGGAATTGGCCTACGCTACACAAATGAGTCTCCGGGCATCTGGAAATGTACAAGCTTCAAAGGTAATTAGCGATGTCACAGAAGGCAGCTCATCGAAAGCATCACAGTACCGGAAATCTATAGAACGCGTAACAGAAGATGCGCTGTCAGGCAACGAAGCATTATCACTTGTAGTAGAAGGTAAAATGACCAAAAGTCAATACCAATTAATACGTTCTGTAAGTGTGCGACAAAACTGTAGGTTATACCCGCCTTATAAATGTGTATTGGATGCTAAAAAAAAGTGTTACCCTGAAAAATCAGAAATTTCTGCAACTGAAAGTGGAGCCACTGTTGGACTCCAAGCATTGCTAAATCATACAGCTGAAAGAATATTAATTGTACAATCAGACGTTATTAAAAATCTTCCTGAAAACAAAGTTGGCAATTTAGGATTGATATGCAAGTGGGGATGCGATGGCACTTCTGGTCAAAGTACTTACAAACAAAACTTTAGCGATGGAGACGGCAAAAAATCGGATGCCAACATTTTCTTTATTTCACTTGTTCCCTTGCAAGTGTTTGATAAAGTCAATCCACACGTGATTATTTGGAAAAATCCACGTCCTTCGTCGCCAAGATTTTGTCGCCCAATTAAAATTCAATTCTTGCATGAAACTGCCGAAGCAGCTAGGGCAGAAATTGATTGTATCGAAGCGCAAGTGAGAAACCTTGTGCCCTTTCAAACAGTGACGGGCGGCAAACAAGTTAACATCGATCGAAACTTGTGTTGACAATGATAGATGGTAAAGTTTGTAATTCTATTACGAATACATCGTCAAGTATGCGTTGCTACCTTTGTGGTGCTACGTCCAAAGAATTTAATGATATCGACAACATGCTGAAAAGACCGATTAATGAAGATCGCTCTGAATTCGAAATATCATCGCTGCATGCTTGGATACCTGTTTTTGAATGTTGCTTGCATGTAGCTTACAAATTGGAATCACAAAAGTGAAGAGGGCGCAAAGAGGATAAAGAAAATGTTGATAGAAGAAAAAAAGATTTCTGCTTCAATAACGGGAATTGATGAAGAATTGATGAAGTTCAAATGACGGAAATACAGCTCGGAGTTTTTTCGAAAATTCTGAAATTTCCGCTTCAATAACGGGAATTGATGAAGAATTGATAAAGCGATTCCATGTTATATTGCAGGTAATTTCTTGCGGTTTCGAAATCAATGTACCCAAATTTCGCCAATACACTGAAGATACTGCACGAAAATTTGTCGAACTCTATCCATGGTACTTCATGCCAACAACAGTACACAAAATTCTTATCCACGGTCACGGAATTGTGGAATCTTCGATACTTCCTATTCTGCAAATGTCTGAAAAAGCCCAGGAATCATGTAACAAGTACATCAAAAGATTCCGAGAAGATTTTTCACGAAAATGTGACCGCATCCAAAACATGGAAGATATTTTTTGCAGACTTTTAGTAACGTCAGATCCAGCAAGATCCAGTTTGCGAAAACTTCCTCCCAAGAAACTAAGATCGTTATCCCCATACGCGGTTGAACTGTTGATTCCACCTGCAGTTCCAGAATCAAGTCAGAATTCTTGAACCAATACAAGCGATGCATCTGACGATGATGACTCATTAGAGGACAGCGATTAATTGTAAGACATGCTAAAATCATATCGATTAGAATTAAAAGAATGTAAAAAATATAATGTAAATATAGTGAAATATAATATAATGAATTTTCATTGTCATCATAATAATGATTAATTACTTTATTCAAATCCTCTCCTTCCCGAATCTTTAAATGTCAACTATCATTACATTTTCCATTAAATTTATTCACAATCATAATTGCATAAAATATTGACAATCGTTTTTGAAGAAATTTTCCGCCATATTGGATCCGGCATTTCGTTTTTCTGAATTTTGACTTTAAATTCGTAATCAGCGACCCCGAAAACCCCCGAGTACAAACTCTCACCTGAATTGAATACGTTTTGAAGAAATTTTCCGCTATATTGGATCCGCCATTTTGTTTTTCTAAATTTTGACTTTAAATTCGTAATCAGCGACCCCGAAAACCCCCGAGTACAGACTCTCACCTGAATTGAATACGTTTTTGAAGAAATTTTACGCCATATTGGATCCGCCATTTTGTTTTTCTAAATTTTGACTTCAAATTCGTAATCAGCGACCCCGAAAAACCCCGAGTGCAGACTCTCACTTGAATTGAATACGTTTTTTACTTTTGGCCAGCTTTTTGGGATTTGGGACCACTGTGCGTCTGTTGTTAGAGTGAATTCTGTTTCGTAGTTAGGGTAACGTAGTACGGGTGATGTACAGAGTGCGTTCCTGAGTGTTTGGAATGCTCCTTTGCTTTTTGCCGTCCATTCCCAAGGTTGATCTTTCTTGGTTAGTTGCGTTAGTGGTTTGCTAATGGTTGAGAATCCTTTGATGAATTTTCCGGGAGTGTCCGACTAAACCGAGAAACGCTCTGATTTCTGTGATGTTTGTAGGTTTCTTGAATTCTTTGACTGCTTGTATTTTCTTCGGGTTGGGTTTACCCCGTCTTTAGTGATCAGGTGTCCTAGGTATTCTAGTTCTGGTCGGAGATATTCGCATTTGTCGGGTTGGAGTTTGAGTCCTACTCGATCGAGTCGCTGTAGTAGTATCTCCAAGTTTTGATTGTGTTCTTGGATTGTTGATCCGAATACTTACTATATCGTCGAGCTAAACGAAACAGTGTTTCCCTATTAATCCTCTTAATGCCGTGTCCATCATTCTTTGAAATGTAGCTGGTGCGTTATTGAGTCCAAAAGGCATCCTGTTGTATTCGAAATGTCCGTTCGGGGTGGAGAAGGCTGTGTATTCCTTGCTTTCCTCTTCCATCGGTATTTGGTGGAACCCGGAGCTTAAGTCGAATGCAGAAAAGAATTTTGCTTGGCCGAGATGGTTAAGAATGTCGTCTATCAGTGTTAGGTATGGTAGGTAGTGGTCGGTAGGATATGCGTCTTGATCTGTTTTCTCGTTTAACTTGCGGTAGTCTATTAGAATTGTCCATTTCTTTTTCCCAGATGCGTCTGCTTTCTTGGGTACTACCCATTGTATGGTGATTTGAATTCTCTGATTATTCCTTTGGCAAACATGTCGTCCATTTGCTTGTTTATCTCGTGTTTGTGTATCTCTGGTAGTCGGTAAGATGCTGTGTTTGTAGGCTTATTGTCGTTAACCTTAATGATGTGTTCAGTATCCGAGGAGAATGGTAAAGGGTCTCCTGGTAACGAGAATACTTGATGGTATCGCGATAAAATTTGTTCAGAGTGGGTTTCGTAACTTTGACTCTACGTGTTGGAGTCGGGTATTTTCCAGGATTAGTTGGATTCTCTTGATGTTTTCTTGCGGCGTAATCTTGTCTTGTTTGATCACGTGTATGAGTTCGAGTTTTGGTTGACCTTGTATTTGGAATGGTCAGTCAGAGTCGTTTTTTATTGGGATTCTGATGTTCTTATGTCTCACTCTATACTCCTTCGGGTATTTGTTCGTGATCGTATATGTAAACTTCTCCCTTTTTGATGGTTGTCGGGATCTGGATGATCTGGTGGCTCCTTGGTGGTGTGTAGTATCCTGAGTCGTAGAGTTTCCAGTCTGTGTTGTCTAACCATAGCTTGTCGTTGGTTAGAGCGAATTGAAAATTCTCTAAGAATGGTCTGCCTACTAAGCTTTGTTCTATGATCGGGAATTCGTCTGGTACTATGACGAATAGGATCTCTTTTTTGTTTCTGACTAGTTTGATTTCGTCAGTTGTTTGGTGTTCTTTGTTTCCCATAAAGAACTTGCGTGGTTTGTTATAACGCATGTGTTGACTTTGCGGGTGGATCATTGATTCCTTGATGATGTTTATTGATAATCCTGAGTCCACAAGGTATCGTCCTGATCGTCGGGAGTTTCCCAATTTCCAGATGCAGTTCCATAATCGTCCGCCGGTTGACAGGATTCTGTAGGTTGTTTCAGTCGGTTTCTTCCGTAATCTCGGGAACTTCCTCCGTATTGTCGTGGACTATGTTGTTGCTTCTTTAAGGTGGCTTCTTGTTGTTTTGGGTATATTGAAAATCCTGTTTCTTCCATTATCTGTCAGCTAGGTGTCCAATTTGTTTGCAGATGGTGCAATTAATTTTGCTTCGATCGAAGAGTGGTTTATTTTCATTGCGTCTGAAGTTCGGATCAGGCGTTCGTTGCTGTGAGGCGCCAGTCGAGCGATTAGGTAGGAATCGGTTTGCCTTGTTACTGAATAGTTGCGGTTGCGTTGGAGGGGGACGGGGTTTCTGTCTCTGTCTCTCGAGAAGGAACGTCTCTATCTCCAATGCCTCCATACGTGCGTCGCGGAGGGTTCTCGGGTGAGTTCCTCGTACTTGCAAGCATAGTTCATCACGTACTCCGCTTATATATATTTTTCTATGAACGAACGTTCTCGATTGGTTATTGTTGCGTGGCCATGAGCTTACTGCGTGCTAGTTCGTATGATGTGACTGCTGATACGTTATCTCGGAGTGCTTGAAACAGATCTTTGTAACTGTTGATTTCGAGTCCTAGTATAGAGCGCTCGGCTTCGCCCGTTATTTTTTCGTTGATAACGAGGTCCAAAAGTCTGCCTGGTCGGCTGCATGTGGCATATGCTCGTTTAACTGAGCGTATGAATTCTTCTACGCCTATTTAATTGCGTTTTTTTATGGCTCTACGTCAGCTGGGTGTGGTCGTATATTTTGTGTAAAATTGTCGCGTTCCGGTGAAAAGTCAGGTGTTAACATACTTCTTGGGTTTCTGACTCTTATTTCTTCACCGTTTCTCTGGAGGTGTGTATCCAGAGCTGATGGGGCTGAAGGTAGTGTTGGTCGTGCTTCGTCTTCCGTGACTTCTACCTTAAGGTGTTTCCATATGTCTCTTGTTTCTGCTGCTCTTTTCAGGTTTTCTTCTCCCATTGCGGAGACATCGAACTTAATTTGTCGGAGTTGTTCGCTGATGTCTTTCAGTATTTGGCTACTGAGGTCCTCATTAATGAGTGACCGACTAGGTGATGTTGCTCTTGACATTGTTGGTGCAGTGTAATAGGGGTTCTGGATCCTTTCTACTACGTATGTTCCGCTGGATTCCGTTTCTTCGCTGGATGGGATTGCGTTGTTGCGATATTTCGCGAAAGCCAACATGTAGCTTTTATTTTAATTAATGTTGGACAGTGGTTAGTGTCAACCTTGCCTCCTGCCTTTGGTTTTTTAAGCCTTAGATTGCTCGCAAGTTGCTACAAACTTGGTTGCAATAGAAGATCACTTATGGTTTTTATTGACGGGAGATTTCAACTCGCGGGTTGGTCTCACGATTTAAGTTAATTTACCTTGTCGTATGTCTTCTTTATGGTGCAGTGATCCTTTTGTGAAGTCGCCTTGAGTTCGATCGTACTTCAGATTTGCTTTGAATCAGGTACAGTCTCGATGGATTCCCTGTTCGTACCGTTGATAGTCTCGATGTGATTCTAATGGATAGTTCAGGGTCTGTCTCCTGGCTCTGCCTAAGGCTGTAACCTCGTAGAATCAGATTAACTTCCAACAATCGCGAGTACCATCCTGGCAGGATCGTCAAAATGCTATGGGGCTTGAACTTACAATTGCTTTTTAAAAAGAAGTGAGAACTATACCGTGGTATAGCCTCATTGATTTATTTCGTTTAAGTACAATTTTACAGTAATTCAAGTATGGAGTACAATATCGTAGTAGCGTATAGCAATATTTAGCACTTCGTAGTAAGCGGCGGAGCACTGTGTCAAAGTACTGCGTATTGTAGACTGTCAGCCTATGGTGAGGATGTTGCTTATAAACCAGATCCGTGGTCCAAAGATTGAGTCTTGAGTGGGGAAGTTTTATCTTTGCTTTACATACCCGATCCATGATCCAAACATTGAGTCTTGAATGAGGAAGTTTTATCTATGCTTTACAGCCCCCAACGGTGTATTATTCACTAACTCGCCTATGAAGTGCTTGAGTAAAATATTATATGAATTATAAAACAAATCAATAACTAAAATGCCCATTTCATAGTAACGATATTTGTGCGAAATTTGTTATGAAAAGCAAATCTGTTGTAGTAATACCAAACGAGTTTAAAAAAAAGTATTGCAAGGCATTCTCTACGAAAATGTTGTTTTGCGTATTTATACATAATATATCATATTTTTTTCTACTTCCAAGGAAATCTGAATTTATTAATCTGTATGTGTCGTAGGTCGTTAAATTGGCAGTGTGAGAGTTGCGGTAAAATAGCAAATTTACTATCGAAAAATGGGATGAAGCGGCCAATCACGCAAGAAGAGCAACACATGCTGAATACAATTGCTCTGAAGGTATATATACTGAAAGTTTAATATACTGTTAGCAAAAGTTACGTTTAATTTTAGGCAGAGGAGACAATGCCAAGAGCGTCAGCATTTACTTCAGATATAACTCGTTGTTTCGACTCCGAATTAAGGCAACGGCACGGTGAATCGCGAGTACCGGAAAATGTTGACCAGGCACAAGAAGACACTATCATCAATCAACAGCTCACAAACGTTTCCCCTTCCAACGATTTATTTTGGAGTATTCTCATTGGGTCGTTACTTTCAGCGATAATTTTACTCGTTTTACGACGTCTCTTCTTTGTTTAAATTCACTTCAATAATTATTTTGAGGAATAAAATAAAAATATATATGCTAACTATGAATATTGAACCTATGTTATGTATTATTACCGAAATGTGCACTTATCTACAAGCTTGATTTTTTAATTTTTAAATAGCTTGGATGACTTGAATTTCCTGTAACGCGAACCATCCAACTTTATGAAAATGGAAAGCGTTCCGATTCGATTGACATGATTAGATCAATTTAACTTTGTAGCACGTACTAAGCGTGAGAATCTTTTTTAAGTTGGTTGCAGTGTCTGATCGAAGTGTGATTCGCTTGGTAAACGAACTAATAAAGAATGACAACCAGGAATAAATAATATACGAATAGATATGTATTGAAAATACTTTTGGTTCCACGTAACTATTAGTTTATTCGCGAGCGATAAAATGGTTAATTTTTTTCTCGAGTAAAATTTAATTTAAGATAATTAATATTTAAAAGATAATTGAACTTTAGTATCTTGACAGCAGTTGACAATTGAGGACAAGCGTTGTACTTATAAATCTGAGCTATAATAATATCAGTGTTTTTACTCTATACGCGTCCTTATTAATTTACATTTGGAACGGTATTAATTTCCTACCAGAAATATAATACCATTATCATATCTATATGTATTTGTAATAAAATACCATCCTCCCGCTGTATTACCAGAGATAAGTAGAGAGCCAAAGAACGGATTTCTGGGGCCTCACTATTGTGGTATAGTAGTATCCGCCAAACAATTGCTAGTGTATGTATAATGTCTCATGAGAATGGTAGGTGGCGCTGAGAGCTCATTATATACCATTTTATTCGTAAAAGGTACTTAATGGCCATAGCGAGGTGCCCGCTGAATGCCCATGTCCCCGGCGACAAGTTTAAGACGTCCCGGCGACGTCGCTTCATAAGTAACAGCCGATGCTCTCTTGGTATCCAGGTTTCAAGCGCTGATTTATAAACATTCCAATACTGTTATAAATAATAATACTATGAATCTTCATTGTGTTATTTCATTTTTCTTCTCACGGGATTATAAATGATGAAAGGTGTCGATAAAAATTATATGTGTATAAACTTTTTTTACTGGAATCGATAGGACTCCACCGTCAAAATTTTGGAAAAATAAATAACGAACGAATGCATTTTAGAACTTGCTTTTTTATTAATAATTAAAAATTAATAGTACATTTGTTGCCAATCCGTCTGATGGAGTTGACTGATCTGCGAATATATTGAGGACACATGAAAAGTCACTCTAGACAAGGTGATAAATAAAACCAGACATGTCGTTGTTATGTTGTGAAAGTGGTTTATTCCACCTTCCGACAGGTGGTATACAAAATACAATTCAAATATATAATTTGTAAAAACAATAAAAGTGAAAATAAATCCAAATTAGGTTAAATTTAGAAAGAATACAAATTATAACAAAAAAATAAACAAATTGAATTTTTACTTTGAGTTTTGAACAACACACCATTATATTAATTGTGTGCGGAGTGTGATTGAGCTTGAGCATAGAGAGCGGTGCACGTGCAGCAGTCAGTGCTGCGTAGCACGCCACGCTAGAGAAAAATGAGTGCGTAAGATTTTATAAACCATTCACTGCAAGCTCTCAGCAGTTTGGTGAAGAGAGGTTACAGTGAATAGATGAGAGCACTTGCAATTAAAATTGCTTGAGTGCTCTACATGTGTGAGACAAGCTACGCAAGCAGCACTGCGTAGCACAATACAACATATACTGAGGATGCACGAGTAAGCAGTGTATAATCACTGTACTTTCCCAGCAGATTTTCTGGAGGAAAATACAGTGAATATAAAACACCTGCATAATTATATTAATTATACCGGCAAAACACAGTGAGGAGAGCGTGGTGCAGCATGTGCTGCAGCGCACGCCACAGAGTGAGACAAGACTGGTGATGTACCGATATTTCCTCCTCACTGACATTGAATGGCCCTGCATTATATCGGTGCACTGTTACCTTGAGTTTTGAGTCCTTGTGACCGAGAGAGTTGAGTGATTCCGGTGAATAACGACCAAGAAACAGTCCAAGAGAGTCCTGCTGAGCGTGCTGTTCTGCCGATGCGTAGCCACAAAATGTCTAAATTTCCAACATGGCTGCGAGTATGAAAGCGTCGTTGGGCGCTGAAGTCAGTTGAGCGAGATAGCCGGTAAGCGAAGCCGAAGTCAAGCGCGAGAGACATCCTCTCGCTCAACGCGGCGTGCCAACGAGGCAGAGCCTCGGCTTCGCGAAGCCCTATCTCGGCTATCTTCGGCTCAACTGAACGCAGTGTGCTAGAGCACCGCAACAGGCAGGCGCACGACGAATATCGATCGCCGTGCGCCAGCTGATCATCCAAGAACATTAGTAATGGAAAATATTCATTCGTACCCGCAGTTAGGGGAAGAATTTTGAGTTTTTTAGGAAAGTTAAGAAGCCTACTGGAGTTCGGCTGTCTCTCCAAACGCCAGTATCGATACGAATATCGATCGCCGTGCGCCAGCTGATTATCCAACGACATTAGTAATGGAAAATATTCATTCGTACCCGCAGTTAGGGGGAGAATTTGAGTTTTTTTAGGAAAGTTAAGAAGCCTTGGAGTTCGGCTGTTTCGCCAAACGCCAGAGTTACCAGAGTCATCTGAGCTTAAAATTCTGCCGACCACTAATGTGTGACATCAACGCGTACAGTCATAGTCATATAATCCGATCCTTCGTCGACGGTGACGAGCATCTTGAGCTTCATCGCGACCGCCTCGGTATAACAGTAGATGTGGAAAAAATATCAAAAACGCCAAGCGAGGCAGATGTGCATCAAATGTGCACTCCGTTAAATAGCCACCATATGAACAGAAAAAATAAACCCACTAGCGAAACAAGTAGAAACAAGCTCAGCAAAAATATAATACAGTTGGAGAATCAGCTGACGCACTGCGATTATCGATCGCCGTGCATCGATTCGTTGCTACTGGTGTTGTGCTGCACTCAGCTGCCATGCGAACAGCCGAGGCAGCGCTTCGTAGCATGCTACTCAAGCAAGAGCCTATCATCGGTCTCTCGCTTGACTGCGGCGTCTCGCAACGACGCTTTCGTAGTGCTCATCCATCTTGAGATTTTTCGACACTCTCGTGAAAACCGCATAGACAGCTACGACCACTGCTTTCACCTCGGAATTTTTCACCGCATTTCTCCGGATCTACTGGACTCAGAAGTGCTCAACAGGACTCAAAATACTCGGTTAGCGTGCACTGTCATAATTTAACTAAATTCAATCTCGGTGAGGTGGGGAAATCTCAATTTGTGCATCCTCAAAGGTCTCACCTCGTGGCGTGCTTTGCAGCACGGGCTGCATCACGTTTCACCTCACATATCTTGGCACACCATTAATATAATTGTATGTGCAGCTCATTAAACTCACTGTAAATTTATTCGTTTGGAATTTTTAAATATATTTTTTGTAGTAAAGCAAGTCAAGGTGGAATAAAGACTACTTTCTCTACCTACTACATACCTCTCTACCTAGTACATCTTTAGTCTGGTTATTTCACACCTGTCGTGAGTGAAGACTCATCCAATTTCAATATATTTCGGATTGAAAATCACCAGGCAAGGCAATCCGCAACAAATACATACTATCAATGTTAACAGGACCAAATAGCAAAAATTAATCACAACAACAACAATGCCAAACACAAACCAGATAAGAATAGCAGCAATAAATGTTAATCCACTAATTAACAACACACGCAGATACGACCTCGCACAATATGCTCAAAACAACAACTTTGACATTATCATGGTTTCAGAAACAAAACTAAATGATAAGTATAAAATAAAGTTCAAAAGTAGTATGTGTACAGTCGTACACACTTGCTCCATCCCTCTCATAGCTCCACCACGCGGCTACTCCCGCCTCCCCACTTTTCCAGCGCCGCGCTACCCACTCTGCTTAACCAGTGTCGGTAACGTGGAGATGGTAAAGTGAGGTTGTGTGGGTACTCTGGTGAACAAGGAAGAGTAGAGATAAGAAAAGGATGGAGTAAAAGTGTACACATACTTGGAAGAATGAATAAAAATATGTACTCACCACCCCAGCTGTTGTAGGATTCTACCCTCCTTCCGCGGCGATTGTAAACTCATGTCTCTCGAATGTACTCTCTCACACACTGCATAATCACCCCTCGACATGCCTAACTTTGAAGGGCGATTTCACCCCTTAGAATGTTTTTCCGCCGATAAAAAAAAATACGTGTCTTTTAGATTTCGATGCTCTACAACATACGTGAGTTACATCAAACCAGGGGGACATCAAATTATCCTTCCTTGTCAGTGAAAGACGTAAGTAATATACTGCGTTATTTACTTTCATTTTATTTCCTTTATTTCACAAGATTTTTATATAGTTCGCCGGTATGGAGAAGAAGAAATAGGATCCGACACGTATGATTTTAATAAGGAGGGTAGAACGGATTCAGATGATCATAGCAGGGATGACGATGGCGACAGCACCGCAGGGAATCGTTGGATAAATTTCACTCAGTCGTTCTGCGGATATAAACCAACAAACGGTCTTTTCATGGTCGGTCCTGCGAGAGAACCAGATGGAGCCGTCGCAGGTCCATCGCGACAATACAGTTTACGCGATGGTACCATAGCAACACAGACGTCGAGGAAGAAGAAGAACGGGAGGAGGAAGACCCGGTATATTCAGGTAAGCTTTTAATAATACAATTACGATGACAAAATAAAAAAAATTACGGGGATAATAACAGTAAAAATGAAAAAACAGTGTACGAGTCGGACCCAAACGTTTTCCGCTTTGCACGCCTCACTGTGCCGAGACCGCCAACAATCGAGTTGTATTAAGAAACGCGTCGGCCGTTCCCGGGTGCAATCGAGGAATTCGAGGACTAGAAGCAAATATAAGTTCGTAATTCTTACGTTACACAATTTATATATATAGCATATAGGCAGCGATAAACAAATTTAATTAATTAATCAAATTAATTAAATGATTAAATTCAATTAACCTAAAAATTCTAATAAATGGTTTAATTATGCTTGCAGGTAGACTGACTGGCGATGGAAGGACTTCTATACGGGGAAGTGATATTTTGCCTCCTGGCGAACGCTTCGGTATCGACAATGAGCAGAACCGATATTGTCCACGCTTTAGCATGCAGGGTCGGGAGACAGATTTTTATTTTCGCCAGCCACCGGACAGTATTGGTCATCTGACTTGGTTCGAGGGCGGTGTACGAGATGTTCTCACTCGTCTTACAGAATCGTGCGAGGGACATGATTATGTAGGTATGACTCTGAGTGTGCCGTCTTTCGCGCAAGGACCTGTATGGTTATCATTTCGACCAGCTCGTGACATCGTTCCTGACGATATATGGCGACTAATTAATAGTGTAGCTCAGAGCGCGCGCGAATTTCGAATAGACGTTGGTACATGTAGAATGACGAAATGTATAGCACGATGAGTCGGAGGCGCCGGTGTGGGCACTGGGCTTACACACGAGTCTATAGCAAAGTCAATTTTACGCATAAGTAATAGCAATAATTTGTGTCTACAACATTCTCTTGTCACAGCTCGAGGGCATGCCAAACGCGGTCAAATTCGCACGGGCGAGCTACACAGTCGATGGTGTCAAATTCGTAACGGGCTTTGAGGAGCGCAATATACAGCAGCGATAGAGTTCACGCGTAATGCGGGGGTAATGACATCGTCTAGAGAATGCGGTGTGCGCAAGATTAAACTCTTTCAGGACTACTTGGTTCGCGAGGGTATGGCAATCGTTGTTTCTGAATTTCTCACCTTCGGAAAACGCGTTCCCGCTCTGTACGATGGGCGAAAATCCGTACTCTCTGCAATAGGTAAAATTAATCATACACTCTTTATTCTCCATTACGAACGTTCTCATTACTACCAACCAATATTAAATCTCGCTGGTGCACTAGGTAGTTGGGGGTTCCTCACACAGTGTAATTCCGAGTACAATCGAGTACTCGAGCATCGTTGTAGCTATCAATGTGCTTGGTGCAAATCCACTTACTGCAATGGTAATAGAGACTCTCAGCCTGAGTATTGCACAGACTGTAATCGTTCGTTCTTTGGTGCTTCTTGCCTCGCTCATCACAAGGATTAGGGCTCCGCGGGTATTACGTCTCGTAAATATAGACGGTACAGCGTCTGTAAAGCATTGAAAATCTATAGAGGCTGCTCGCATATGATTAAAACCACAGATAAAAAGATGCATGTATGTGGTATGTCATTTTCTATTACATGCAGGCAAACTCGACCGACTACGCATGCGTGTTTTATAGCACCTCTTAAGAAATCAGAGGCACCAAAGGAAAAGAAAAAAGACAAGCCTTCGACGAGATTTTTGTTTTATGATTTTGAGACGCAGCAACACGAACAATTGCACGATGATAAATCAACACGAATTCACGAGCTGATTTTATGTGTTTCACAATGCGTATGTATGACATGTCTGGATATCACAGATATAGAGACCGATTGTGCTGACTGTGGTAAACGTGAATTCGTGTTTATCGATGATCCTATTAAGGAACTTGAGAAATTGGCATTATCGCGAAAATTTAAAAAGACCATCTGTATTGCTCATAATGCAAGAGGTTTCGACGCGCGGTTTATTCTACGGTATCTAATCGAAGTGCAGAAAACACAGCTGCCCTCTCAGATCATGTATGGTACGAAGATTGTCTCGATGAAGATTGGCGACGTCGTTTTTGACGATATTCCAAACTATTTACCCATGGCTCTTAGCGCTTTACCTAAGGCCATCGGTTTCGCAGATGAGGTGGCAAAAGGTACATTTCCGTATTTATTCAACACACTGGAATATCGGAATTATACAGGTTCTCTGCCTGCTTTGCATTTTTACTCACCCAATACCATGTTCTCAACGGATCGCTCTCACGGATTCTTTCGCGGTCGCACGGAAAATTTTGTAAGTTTGTACGACGTCGCGAATGAGGAGCAGATACGCTATGTGGATGTGTACTCGCTGTATCTATGGGTGTGTAAGAATGGAAAATATCCCGTTGGACATCCGAATTTGTACGTAGGTGACGAGTGTCAAGAACTCGTAGGACTTGAAAATGATCTAATTGTCGTCAAGGGTCTCGTGAAGTGCACCGTAGTAGCATCACGCGATTTGTATATGCCAGTACTGCCTGTTCGCATGCATGGGAAACTGCTGTCCCCCCTGTGTAGAACGTGCAGTACAGGCATGGACACATCCGCAGGCTGCACACACGATGACACGACTGAGTGAGTGTTTGACGGCACATGGGTCGTGGACGAGCTGAGAAAAGCTGTGTCGCTCAGATATAAAGTGACGCGTATCGATGAAATTTGGCAATACGTTGTTACGCAGTATGATTCAACAACGCGACGAGATGGTCATTTTGAAGAGTACATCGATACATTCCTAAAAATAAAACAGGAAGCGAGTGGACCGCCAGCAGATTGTAACGATGGACACTAAGCAATAGAGCGTTCCATAGCATTGTACGAGGAGTCTGACGGTGTATATCTCGAATGAAGTGCTTTGCAGTCAAATCCGGGTTTATGTTCGCTCGCGAAATTGGCGCTTAATTCATTCTGGGGAAAGTTTGGTCAACGCGAGAATGTCACGGAAACCATTATCGTTTTCACGCGCTTGGAGCTAATGAATTTACTAACGAGTCCGGAGATTTTGGTGACGGGAGTGCTACGGGTTAATCACAAGATCATGTATGTGAACTATGTAAGCAACCGCGATGCTATCCAATTATCCCTGATGTCAAACGCCGTGATTGCAGCATACACGACGGCACAGGCTCCCCTAAAACTCTATAGTTATCTTGAGAGGCTTGGGCGGTGAATATTGTACTGCGATACGGACTCCTGTATTTATGTGAGTCGCCCCGGTAGCAACGAGTATGAGCTGCCAATCGGTTAATTTCTGGGATATCTCACGGATGAATTAAGCGAATACGGGCCAGGTAGTTATATAAGTTCGTTCGTTTCGAAAGGACCAAAATTTTACGCATACCTTTTTCGTGAACCCGATGATACGATTATTGAAAAATCATAAAGTAAAGGGTATCTTTACGCTGAACTTTGCAATAGCCGTCACGTAAATTATGACGCATTACGATCCTTCGTGACAGGTGCTAGAAGCGTACCTATTATTTGTAAATTCGGCGCTAATCGACGCACGGAATTTCATCAGGTAGTAACGTGTAAAAAAACGAAATCATGCCAACCTGTTAACACGAAGCGAAAGCGGCAGGGGAAGTACTCTACTGTACCGTATGGCTATTGTGAAATGCGTTAATTAGTACTCGTATAGTGCAAAAAAAGTATATAGTTTTACAAGTGAATTCGCGGTATTTAAAAATAATCTTTTTGTCTAATTTCATGTATCATAGTACTGTGTACAATACGTTAAAAAAAAAAGAAATATTGATTTATTATGTATAAAACCGTTGTCTGCTCGTTCTTTTTGTACTGCTATTCGGAGCAGTAGCTGATATCTCTTTACTGTTCTTTTTTGTTCTGACTTTCTCATCGTTGATTCCTATTGTCCCATCTTTCTTATCGAGTGTTTCTTTTTGTTCTGACTTTCTCGTATTACCTACGTGGATATAATATTGCTGCTTAGAATGACATGATTCGTAAATTTTGCACATAGAACTGTATGCATAGTGAAATAAAAATATTGCTTTATTTGTGAGAAATTAAAAACTATCGTTATTTAATTTACATACGGTGTAAACATCAGCTTATACCGCGGGCACGCGCCTCATCAGCTAGTACAGGCGCACCGCTCCTAATCAGCTCGTCAAGGCCGCGAAAATAGCTGATGCCGCGGGGTCGCCATCGCGGTATAAGCTTATTTAAGATTCAACTGATTGATTTTGATAGAAACCCATCGATATGGATGCACGTTGGTCTCATACATGGACAGCCGTCATAAGCGGTCCTACGGGCTGGGGTAAAGCATATTTTGTCAAAAAATTCTTTAATACATGCGCAAAATGACGAATATCCCGTTCGAGCGTATACTTTTTTATTACTCAGAGTGGGAGTCCGGGTATTCAGAGTACGGTGATAACATTGAATTTCGCGAGGGTTTACCGCAAGCAGCAGACTACTCGAATGATACAGACCAAAGCTTGTGGTCGTTGACCGTCTAATGCGCGAGGCATCAAACAATACCGTGGTCGATCTTTTCACCAAGGGTAGCCATAATAAAAATCTTAGTGTCATCTTCATTACGCAAAATCTCTTCCATCAAGGTCACGGGCAGCGCGATATCTTCTTAAACGCTAATTATATCGTTGTCTTCAAAAATCCGCGAGATCGAGCGCAAATTCAACATCTAGCACGCTAGGTATGTCCCGAGAATCCGAGATTTTGCAGAAGGTATACAGGGTGGCCGATTTATCTGAAGACATCGAAATATTTCGAATACTACGCATCGGATCAAAAAAGTTCTGAATAAAATTTGTTCGCCTGGAAAGGGGTCATCCAATCATACCAAAGTCGACACCTCACCCCTACCCCCTGGAGTGGGGGTGGGGGCAACTTTGAAATCGTTAAAGGGAACCCCTATTTTTTATTGCAGATTCGGATTCCCCATAAAAAATAAGTAACTTTTATCTGAAACATTTTTTTTCGATTCGTGATAGATGGCGCTGTAATCGCAAGAAACCTGATTTTTGCGAATATCTCGAGAAATTCCCACCCCCACCCCAGGGGGTAAGGTTGGGGGGGGGTGGATCGAGTTTCGTATCGCTGAATAGCTTTTTGGAAAATTAAACATGTTTTTTCTTTTTTCGATCCGATGTGTAATTTCTCGAGATATTCGCAAAAATCAGGTCCCTTGCGATTACAGCGCCATCTATCACGAATCGAAAAAACATGTTTCAAATAAAAGTTGCTTATTATTTTAAGGGGAATCTGAATCTGCAATAAAAAATAGGGGTTCTCATTTACGATTTCCAAGTTTCCCCCACCCCCACCTCAGGGGCTAGAGGTGTGGGGTCGACTATAGTATCATTGGATGACCCCCTTCCAGGCGAATAAATTTTATTGAAAACTTTTTTTGATCCGATGCGTAGTATTTGAAATCTTTCAATGTCTTCAGATAAATCGGCCACCCTGTATTTCGATGCAATAGCTGTACCGCACGGCTATCTATTATTCGACTTGAAACAATCGACGCCTGATAATTGTCCCGATCACCAATACCATTACGTTTACGTGCTTCAAAAAGCAATAAAGGTTCGCGATTCGACGCGCGATGTACTAGTAATGCGCTTGTAATAGCATTGCACGGACCTCTCGATAAAAAGCAAATAATTATATTGCAAGCGCTGTGTTACATGAAGCAAGAGCAACGACGTGCAATTTTGCGCAAAGCAGATGTAGCGCTCGTACGGTGTATATGCGAGTGTGCTCTAAACGTTTTACAGGGAAACGTGAGTCTGAACAACGTGCAAAAGATCATCTTCGGAGGCACGGGATAATACTTCGAGGACTAGCCGCCGAAAGGAGAAATTGTAGTGGTAAGAGAAAGATAATGGTCGAGCACTGAGTCGGATTTCTCGAGTTGCTTCTTGTGCCTGTCTTGGTCTACACGAGCCATGGAATATGCCAGAAAGATGGTGCTTATTCCTCATGATAACATACAGTAGCGGACAAAAGTTTAAGACGGAGAGGAAAAAAAAAGTAATCGTTGATTTTTTTATGAAAAGAATTGACTCAGTGAATTTTTTTTCGTGTTAGCTAATTAATCATTAATTCATATATTTATTACATAAATTCAATTTTGCGCGTAACAACATTAGATACAATAAACAAAGAAAACATAAATTTGTTTGATATCTTCGGGGACAAAAGTTTAAGACTATACGTAAAAAAATATTTTTTGGAAGAAAATATACAGATATTTTCCTCCCTTCAATACTTTGTCCACAATCCATTATTTTTTATCACATCAGCACATCTTTGAGGCATTGAATCAATTAATTTTTTGCAGTCGTCCACAGTTGTTTCATTCCACGTTTTTTCAACCAAAGAGTACAAATCGTCAAAATTTTTTGGTTTATTTCTTTGAATCCTTCTTTTTATAGTACACCATAAGTTTTCAATTAGATTTAAATCCGGCGACTGCGACGGCCACGGTAATAAAGTGATTTTTTCATCTTGAAAAAAACTTTTCACTACCCGAGCCGTATGCTTTGGGTCATTATCTTGTTGATAAATAAAATTATCACCCATATTTTCGTAGGCATACGGTAACATAGTATTTTTCAATATATCCAAGTATTGAAAACGGTCCATGATTCCATTAATTCGGCGTATTGGTCCAGGACCATTGCGAGAAAAACATGCCCACACCATTACGTTTCCACCTCCATGCTTAACTGTCGGTAAAACACATCGAGGATTTAAATCTTCGCCAATTCGACGTTTTACATACAGTATCCCGTCAGAACAAATTCGGTTGAATTTGGATTCGTCCGAAAATAGCACATTTTGCCAATCCTCACTTGTCCAATGACGATGAGCCTTAGCAAATTGCAGTCGTAATTTTTTATTCTTTTTACTGAGCATCGGCTTCTTCCGTGGCTTTCGTGCTTTCAAATTGAATTCGTCTAATCGTCTTCGGACAGTTCTTACACTAATTTGTGCATTATTATTACTGGATATTTCAGCTCTGATATCGACTGCTCAACGAAAACGATCTCTCTCGCTTAATCGATGAATCCGACGATCCAGCGTTGGCGTGGTTTTCCGCGGTCTACCGTTTTTTGGTCGATCAAAATAGTCCCCAGTCTTCACAAACTTGTACCACGCTTGCTTACAAGAAGTTTCTGATCGATTCATTTGAGTTGCAATTAAAGAAAATGTCTCATTTTGCTTCCGTAGAGACACGATTAGTTTTCGTTCAGTTGATGACAAATTACGGGCTTTACCCATACTCTTTTCGTACGTAATTAAACTTAAGACACTGGATGATACACCACAAACTATTTACAGTATTAATATATCAAATTATTGCGTGGATCGACTACGGGTATCTTGTTCGACAGATCGTCTTAAACTAATGTCCGCTGTTTACAGATGGTTGGAAGAAAAAAAAATTGTATAATCTATATTGTTTACATTTGACGACCGAGACTTCTACATTATGAAGGTCAAACGTACACATGTATTGTAAAAAAACAACAAGCCGAAAGAAACGTTAGTACTTGTATGACAGATCTATGAACCAAATTGTAATTCATCGTCTTAAACTTTTGTCCGCTACTGTATATCGTCTCGCGGGTCTCGCCACTACTGCTACTGCTACTACTACTACTACTACTACTACAGACCCGTCGCCCTACGTACAAACTACCGGTACACTATTATCGCGCCTCGACACTGAGCTGAGAGAAATTCTAAACTCTCACTCCTACAAGAGCGAGAGAGAGAAATGCACAGCGTACCAACAGTTTCTACAGCCTTATCTTCACTTGGTCGAGTAGGATAATACAGTATCGAATATTTCGTTAAAACGAAAAATAGCAATACTGGATAGCCACGAGAATACAATCGACGTCGATTTAATGAACAAAGTTCAATCTCGAGTCAATGACACATATTATCGTGACTTCTTATCGATAGCGTACCAAAAAAATGTTAATCTGAAGCAATATCGTTGCTTCGCAATTTGCATCGCAGCGCAGTCGGTAAAAAAATGACATGGGATCGCAGCGCCGTTGTTACCATAGACGGCAGAAGAATTTCAAATTCCAATATCGTTGATCTTGTTAACGATGCTATGCGAGCTAGAATACGCGAGAAACCCATCGGTCGATCTCACTTTGCTAAACTCTTGCGAACGATACAGATTTCACGTGAATTTATCGGCAATCCTGAGTTACTATACGAGCCTACACCTACATGATCCTCGACACCGCAGCGGCGTCTCATTTTAGCACGCGATATTGATAGTAGCAGCAGCAGCAACAGTAGCAACAACGAAGCCGTGACCGCACACTCAAACAGAGATTTTATGCTCACGGTGGAAAATGACATCATCGAGGGGGAAGAGGTGGATGAAGAAGAGGACGAACAATTGCAAAACATCTCACAAGTAGAGAGCCAACGACACCCTAGTGAATATCGATCCCCCACACAGTTAGAAAAGAAAAAGAAAAAGAATCCATTAAACTGGTCATCATTAAAATTATGAAAATTCTTCAAAAAATCTATTATGACACCGCTCATCCTGCCTCCTCTTCTCGAGCAAAAAAATTGGCTCAGGTGGATCGAAGAGTAGCGCGAAAAAATGTTTTACCATGGCTCGAGGCACAGGATACATAAAACATGCATCGTCTCGTACGACGACGATTTCCCCGCCGTACGTACAACGCGAGTAATATAGACGATGTATGGGAGGCTGCTTTAGCTAATCTTCGCTCGATAGCTACGTACAACGATGGGTACGCATGTCTGCTTTTTGTTATCGACGTGTTGAGCAAATACGCGTGAGTCGAGCCTTTTCGTGACAAAACGAGCGCAAACGGAGCCCGCAGTTTCACACGCATACTCGCACGCAGTCACAATCGTCGCCCGCAGCAATTGCAAACGGATCGAGGCAAAGAATTTATCGGCACGCTATTTTAGCAAATTCTCAAGAAAAAGAATATCAATTTTCACGTTGCTCGTAACCCCGATATAAAAGCCTCGATTGCCGAACGCTTTAATCGTATTATAAAAGAGCGATTGTGGCGTTGCTCGACATACACGCGAAATTAGTGTTACATTGATGTACGAAATTTAATTTATGCTTATAATCACACTAGACACAGCGGAACGCGTATTCCTCCGAGCGAGGTGATCCTAGACAATGCCTCTATAGCACGAGAAAATATAGCACGGCGTTACGAGCGTAACGCGCAAAAAGCTAAAAAGCCTAAATACAGTGTCGGTGACTTATTACTTATCAGTACCGCTAAAGCAGCATTCGTGAAAGGATATGAGCGTGGTTGGAGTAACGAGTTATTAGATATTCAACGAATGTCAGTGAATCGAGAACCATTCGTGTATTTTTTACACAATCTGAATAACGAGACTATCGACGGTATTTTCTACGAGGCAAAATTATCGCGAATGCGAGTGCCTCCGTTACCTGAGAAGCCGAAAAAGAAGATAGGACAAAGAGGAAGAACGCTCGGAATCACCGTCCCTGATAAATATGAGCTCCAACGATAGCTCTTTCTTTGTTGTACTACCAAGCAACAGTAGTATGCAGTATTTTCCGGATAATACGACGACGAAATTTATTACAAAACTACCGTGTCAGATAAGTTTGCACGGAGAATGGTCTGTTTCTCTCGTGGAAATTGCTTATCCGAAGACTCTTTTACATGTTCCCACTGTAGTAAATCTCGTATCTTTTGAGGATGGTGATTATTATGTATCCGGATTAAATCTTTTCAAACGGAGACGCGTAAATACAGACCAAGTCCATCTGGTGTATATCACACAATAGACGCTCTTTTGGAGAGTATAAATAAGTTACCTCACGTGGCCGGTCATCTGCGCTTTAAATCACGTCCGAGCCGGTAGATAAAAGTGGCGCGCGTATGCGACGATCTACGATGACACGACTTTCGCCTATCGCCCGCTATCTCAAGGCTACTCAGATTCTCAGAAGAGACCTGTAGTTCTGTAATAATAGAACTGCATTGGGAATACACGGGGTTGAGGCCTGTATCTCTCACGGGTGCTATACCAGGCAGCATGTTTATGTACACTGATATCTGCGGGAGCTATATTACAGGTGATGTACACCCCTCTTACGAGTTGGTCCCATTGATGCTGACGACTGTCAGTATGAATGGATAAAAATTAAATCGTTTTCGGCGCCACGATATATACCTCTCCTGCGCAACAATTTACTCACTATCGAGATCGATATAAGAGACGAGCTTGGAAATCATATACTATTCGAACAGGGAACGTTGACTGTGATACAACATTTCAAAAGGTCCCACGATTAACTACGCCGCTATGGATGATGTTGGCAGTGTGCAGCACGGATAGGGCCGTCGCAGGTACGGCGGTATTAGCCATGTTTATATCGGAACGCCTTATTAACGAGGATAACGGTATCGGCAGCTTTCTCGGAGGCCTGTTTCGTCGAGTGTTACCACTTTTAAAGGGTGCTAAAGCAGTTGGAAAAGAGGCATTGCGCGCTGGTGTAAACGAAGCCGGTGATATCCTTAATAGAAATATAGCTGTGAAAAATGTTATTCGCGAGAAAGCGCGAGAATCAGGAAGTAATCTCAAATGCAAAGCCTTTAAAAAAATTGACACTCTCATTCGGGGGTCTGGTTATGAAAAGTGCGAAATTTCGCGAACTCCTCATTCATCGAACAAACGTAAACCATGACGTACCTGCCGTAAAAAGAAAAGTGTAATAAACAATAAGAAGAAGAAGACTCGTCAACGAACGGTTGCTGTTGGAGAATCAGCTGGTGCACGGCGATCGATATTTGCCGTGCGTCGACCTGTTACTGCGGTGTAGCACGTTGCGTTCGTCTGCACCGGAGCTGGCCGAGGCACACCTCGCAGAACCGAGGCTGTAGCTCGCATGCATGCCGCGTTAAGCGAGAGGTTATCTCTCTCGCTTGACTTCGGTTTCGCTCACCGGCCATCTCACTCATTTGATTCCAGCGCTCAACGTCGATTTCGTATCTCGCAGCCATATTGAAAAATCAGGCAATTTTTCGTGACAAACATCGGACAGCGCATGCATCCACGGGACTCTCGCATTTACATCTTCTTTTCACCGGACCTTCTCAACCTCTGTGCTTACCAGGACTCAAAACTAATGGTAAGCGTTCACTGACATAATTTAACGTAATTCACTGTCGGTGAGGAGTAAGAAATTAATCGGTGCATCGTCATAAAGGTCTCATCCTGTGGCGTGCTCTGCAGCATGGGCTGCACCACGTTTTCAGATCACACGTTACGCACTCAATTAATATAATTGCGTGTATCCATACTAATTCACTGTGCTTTCCTCCCAACTGAATTTGCTGGGAACGCACTGTGAATTTATTTCTCTAATTTTTGTCCATCCTCTATCCGTCTCTGTAACGTGCTACGCAGTGCTGACTGCGTCACGCTTCTCATTTCTCTCTCACAGTACTCAAGCAATCAAATTGCAAGTGCTGTCATCTATTTACTGCAACTTCTCTCAGATAAATCTGCTGAGAGCTTGCAGTGAATAATTGACACATTCTACGCACTCGTTTTCTCATTCCGTGGCGTGCTCTGCAGCGTTGGCTGCATCACGTTCACCGCACACACATACCCAGCACACAATTAATATAGTTGTGTGCTGCTCAAGTCTTAAAGTCAAAATTCAATTCACTTGATTTATTTATAATTTGTCAATTCTGTGATTTTTTGGTGTATCTATTTTTATATCATTTTTATTGTTTCTAGATTTAACCTATTTTTGTATTTATTCTAACATCAATAGTTTCTAAAATTTGACATATTTTTCTTGTAATAAGTGGAAGGTAGAATAAACCGCTTCCTCAGTATACCATCGACGTTTCTGGTTTATTTATCACCCTGTCTCGAGTGAGGTTACATGTCTTTCAATATATTCGCAGATTCATTCAACCATGCATTGGACGAATACTCAACAGTTGCACATATTTTTGGATAGCTGAAACAAGATGACTTTTCTACATGCGCACTCGTGCGAGTGTCTTAAGAGTCATCGAGCACACGTGACCAACTCAGAATCGAGGGTAGCGCCTCTCGCGGAAAAAATACACATTGTAGCTAGCGCCGCTTGTGGCAAGTGTGTCAACCAAGACATCCAGCGAAAAGTAACAGTTATCGGTATTGCAGGATGTAAGGATTTCAGTAACGGGCCGTGGTACATGTGGGCCCTGGTCGCCCTGATTGATCCTCCAACCAGAGCTGCCAGAAAGCGGCCGCAGCAGCACGACGCACACAAGCGCACGCCCGTGTACGTGTGACCGCCCGAGCTCGTGGAGCATCGGACAATAGAAGAAGACAGATATATGACTGTCTGTCTCTTTCGGTCTCGATCGGCTCGGGCTGCTCGCGCGGCTACTGCTGCTGGTGCTCGGGCTGTCGCGCGATACATTTAACTTTGACTGAGATGAGCGCGTAACGTATGTTAATTTGCGGTCGATGATAATTCGAATCCACGCAGTGACAAATTTTTTTTTTTAGTAATTATTGCATTTTACGATTAATTAATTATTGTTATTTTATATTTTACATAATTTTGCTATTTCTTGTTTTATTACGTATGTGATACGAGCCATGTTATACCTCATAAAAACCGTATCAGTACTATTGCTGCAAAGAATGGACTATAAATTTTAATGGTTGCTTAAAAAATTTAAGACAACGAGAACTCGAACTGTCATCGGCCGCGTATGAGAAATATAACGCGCACGCTTCACTGATTATCGTTGTTAAGCTGCATTAGCAAATTAAGATACCCAAATTTGATTGAAAGCTTCTGAAAACTAAAAATATGACAGTTAATCGAACTAACCGCGTTAACGATTGTTGGAAGAACTACCAAAAGAACGCAATCCATTCTTGGCCAACGTGTACGTTATTTTCTTCTTTAGTATATATATTTTTTTACAATATATGTGCAGAATGTACATAGAAGCGAAGTTTGCCGAAGTAACGCAGTTGACTTCGTTGTAATTCAGTCCAATACTTGACTGAATTATTATCTTAAACGACCCAACGATAATTGATCGTTCGTTTTAAGTTGTGCTGTTTGCATTTATTTGAAAAGGATAACGGTGAGTCTATATACATTTATCTCTTTTCTCTTGAAAAGTATATTAATAAGCCATTCATAAACATTGAGAACACTTTAAATTTTCTTTTGTTTACAATAAGTTAACAAAAAAGGTTTATCGAGTTTTATGGAATTTTTACTTGACATGTGTCGCTGCAAGATTGTCTTCCACATATCGTCGAAATTAAATTTAGAAATGATCTTTGCAGTAAAATTGACAGGTAACGCAAATTGCTGTTCTTATTCATTCTTCATCAAAGCCACCAGTACAGTTCTCGTTATGTATGATAGTAACAATATGGAAAAGGAGATCTATTTTCATATTTGACAGTTCAATCTATGGTATTAACTTTACTACAATCTTTCACGTTTATATTGATCAATTTTACAAGTTGCGAATATTTATTGTCTCAGGATCTGCGTATCAAATGAAACATTTAAATTATGTTTTGTTCCACATATGTGTAAAGTTTTATCAATAAAAACAGAATTTTCTTCTTTCAGGATCATGAACGACATGTTTATTTTTAACCACATGAAATCCTGTTTTATTACTATTTCGCTGAAACAAATTGCAAAATAGTAAAACAATGATCTGAAATATATTGAAAATAAAAGATTAATTTATCCTTTAGGAGCTTTCCTGACAAAAAGAAAAGTACTTACGATAAACAAAAGTGTACGAAGTATATTTTTTCAAAAAATAGTTTTAGAGTCAAATTTCATAAGCCAAAAATCATAAGCTGTTAGGCGTTCTAAAGATAAAACTCAAGCATATTTCTATTTCAAAAACAAAGTATAATAGAAAAATGTTGCTATCATATCAGTCAAATTTTCCTTCAGACACCCAGCCACTTTGTAAGCCATTTTTAGAAAAAATACACAGAACAAACATTAAACGTATACCCAAGGAATACCTAAGAAACACTTAACTGTCAAAATTATATTATTTGAAGTCAAAATGATGTCATTTAGACTGCGATGTATTCCTTGGGTATATGCACTGTTGACATAAAGTGTATGGAAATCTATTTAAACAATTAATTCTCCTTGCAGAAGTTGAGTTTTCGTGATTAAGCTGTGCATACTAAAAGTAAGAAAATTCCATAAACATTAAGTTCTACAAAGAATATCGTTACTTGGAAGGAATATATATTAAAAGAGCTTATAGAATATACAATAGGTACTCTAATTTAGAAAATGCCAATGTTTCTCGGTGTACATTGCATTACAATCTGTGGCATAAAAGCATCGGCAATATTGATGAGAAATGACAAACAGATTATTATAACATATTTGCACGCCAGTATCTCAATTTAAATATAAATGTATAGAATAACTATTCCGGCTAGTACTTTTTATGACATTTAGAGATTAGTATTTTTCAGGACTTTGTATATCCACACACAATAATACTGTTGAAATATATACTTAAAGAATTGTTTCACTTCTAAACCATGTTTTCATGGTTCACACAAGTATTATAAATTATATAATACGTCTTATAAATATTAAAAATATTTCAAGAAAAATGCAAAAAACTGTTCCTAACAAGAAATATCATATTTTAAAATGCAATAATGTGATGAAAAAACTACATGGAACAATTTGTTATATAGCACTTTTTAATTGAACGTTTCTCAAGCGTTTTTTTTAAATAGCTTATTTTGAAATAAATATTTTCCCTCATAAAAGTGAACATTACATGAAATAAAATCAGTAATATTCTTAAAAAAATGATAATTTATAAATGTGATGTTTAATAAATCTTTTTCGACAACTGCTTTGTAAGTAAGAGGAAATTGGAAGAATTCTCTATGTTTATAAACAATTATTAAGATATTTTTAGCGAATAAAATATATATCGCCATCGTTATTGTTATCCTTTTAAAACGTTAATACGGACACTACGAATACAACAACATACAAATGAACGATAATTGTTGCATCGCCTAGGATATTAAATATTCTATCGATTATTGGACCGCATCACGGAATAAACTCTATTACGTCGACAAACTTCGCTTCAATGGAGAGATGCATGCGACATAATGCACATAAAAAGTATTATGTTTGTTGTTGATGCTGATATGTTGCCAATGCGCGTTTGTAACGTTCATGTAGTGGTGAGTAAGCATTTTATCAAGACGATACATCGAATATATAATATTATCTGCATGAACAATAGAAGTTGAAGAGTTGATTAAAAGAAGAGGATCTGTTCGCACTGTCGCTTTGCACAACTTACAAGAATCAACGTAGAAATGTGTCATTCGTTACTTTTGTATAGATAATTCTTATTATCACCCAATCCGCAATTTGTGCCATTGGTGTTTCTTCAAGAAACAAGAGGGAGTAACAATGGAAATTATTTCAATTCAAGTGCCCAAGAAGACCAACAATTGTAGTCATGGCTCCGTGTGGATTTTTCATAAGAAGACGGATAACTACGCAAAAATAAAGACTGCAACAACCTGCACGCAAATTATATGAAATGTAGTTTGCACATACAGTTCATAATGTAAGACAGCGAGGCCAACATCAAGATACATTACAGGTGCATACATATTGTACGTGAGGATATACACTATTTTTGGTGCGATTTAATTTATTGTAGCACTTTTGTCAAGCAAAACAGCTGCATAATCTCATTGGATGTATGTGACAAGAAAAGAAATAGCATAAGAAAGAACCATGAAGAATTATGCATATATATCCTACGATAAACTTGCACAAAAATCGCATGCAACGTTATACAAACATCCAAGGAAACAACTTCGAGAAAACATGGAACAACCTTAGGACTACGTGATTGCTATGAAAAGAAGCACGACGTTTCATTCAAGAAATAAGGGACACCCTATTATTGTCATCTATAGACACTCGAATATAACTAAATCGAGCAACGTGAAGTGTATAGATTTCGTAACGTTTAGTGACATACATTTATGCTAAAAAGATATTGGCTAAAAAGATATTCAATTTTCTCATAAATCAAATGTTTACATATAAAACGAAATATTTGAAATCGCAATCTTCAACTTTTCTCTTAGTTGCAATGCATATCATGCGAAAATGTTTTCAATAAGAATGTGCAATAAACGCTACTTTTTGTAGGAGAAGAATCTCCTATTTCATAATGTGCAGTCTTATGAGGAAAAAGCGTAATTATAAAAACACTAAACAATACAAACTTAGTTTTTAAAAATGCTATTTGAGAATTGTTAATTTTTTTCATATATGAAAACGTTCACAAATATGATATTTCTTGCTGGAAACAGCATTTGATTACATGTATCAAAAAATATTTAAAGCAAAAAAGAATAATTGACGAAGCACACACATACACCTAAAAACTAGGTATGACGTCCGAGTTGGACCAGTGTGTACATGATTTTTGCCACCGATGTTTCGTAAAGATTTCTTTTTACTTTACTTTTTCAGGTTGATCCTAATTCAGATAAAGTGAATTGACATATTCACAAAACGCATCGGATTATAAATCAATAACATGACTTCAACCCACATGTCCAACCTAGTGATGCAATTTATTTACCGCAAAGAAACCACAAATTCACCGCGAAAGTGTTTGATACAAACATAACAAATTTTCTGGAAACCAAAAATAAAAAACTATTTATTTTGCACGGATTATTAAGCATAATGAATAAATGCATAGTGATACGTGTTAAATAAATTGTATTTCATCTCCGTTGTCTTCAATCAATTTTATTTATGTAATGTATTTCGCTAATCTGGTGCTTAATTTCCTGTTATTACTTAAAGTATCATGTTAGATATAGTACGTGAAGTATGAACGCTTTATTCAATGTTAGTAATGAGAACTCCATCGTGCTCTTGCATAACTTTCCCGTTTCTATGAACTAACGTAAGAAAATATTAAATAATTGTTTGTTTCATTTATTGATACTTGAATATATTCCAGTTCAATGTATATATACATTACAATTTCCAGCGAACATCAAATAAGAGTAATAGCATCAATGTCATACTTTCCTATTCGATAATGTGATGTTACATATACGTTATAATCACAACGTTATACGTGATACTTATATACGTTATATTTACACTGTTGAGTAGGAAATTAAAAGATTGGTGTTCTATTACTGTTAGTTAGTCTTTGTTAGGTTGTACTTAGTCGTTTTTTTAGTCGTATTTGCTTCATTATAATTAACCATTATTAATATTTTCTTGATGATGGAAGAAACCACCACCTTCTCACGGTTTCCGTCGAGCAACAACATGTACGTCGTACATTTATGCGATATTATCAGGAGTACAAATTGAAAATGCGGGATTTTTTTCTATTTTTGAACGTTTATTCTGAAAAAATGGTAACAAATGAATTATTCAAAGTATTGTCCATCGCTAGCCACAACTTTTTCCCATCTTTCTGGCAATTTACGGATACCGTCGCGAAAAAATTCGGCCGGCTTGGCTGCTATCCAGTCATCGACCCATTTTTGGGCTTCTTCGTAAGAATGGAAGCGCTGGTCAGCTAGGCCATGTGTCATCGATCGGAAAAGGTGGTAATCGGAAGGAGCAATATCTGGGCTATACGGCGGGTGGGGTAAGACTTCCCATTTCAGCGTTTGTAGGTATGTTTTGACCGGCGCTGCAACATGTGGCCGAGCGTTGTCATGTTGCAAAATTACTTTGTCGTGTCTTTGCTCGTATTGTGGCCGTTTTTCTTTGAGTGCGCGGCTCAAACGCATCAATTGAGTTCGGTATAGTGCTCCTGTGATGGTTTCGTTCGATTTCAATAGCTCATAATACACCACACCCAGCTGGTCCCACCAAATACAGAGCATGAGCTTGGCGCCGTGAATATTTGGTTTGGCCGTCGATGATGATGCATGGCCGGGGTAACCATATGATTTTTTGCGCTTCGGGTTATCGTAATGGATCCACTTTTCATCACCAGTGACAATGCGATGCAAAAAACCCTTCCGTTTTTGCCGTTCGAGCAGCAGTTCGCATGCAAAAAAACGGCGCTCGACGTCTCTCGGCTTCAGCTCATACGGCACCCAATGTCCTTGCTTTTGGATCATTCCGAGGGCTTTTATACGATGGGAAATGGCTTGTTGTTGGGAGTGACTCCCAATGAATCTGCGAGCTCTTGTTGAGTTTGACACGAGTCTTCATTGAGTATTGCCTCCAATTCAGCATTCTCAAACTTTTTCACTTGGCCCGGCCGCTCTTTGTCCTCAACGTCAAAATCACCACTTCTAAACCGCACAAACCATCTCTCGCACGTTGAAACCGATGGAACATGACTCGGATAAGCCTCGGAGACCAATCGATGTGCTTCAGCATCACTTTTCTTCAAATTAAAGAAGTAAATTAAAACTTCCCGCAAATGCTGTTTTGTTGGCACGAAACTCGACATATTGAGAGCTCAAAAAAACTATGAATTTGACACTGCGACAAATTGACACATACTGAAAATTAAAGCTATAAGACGTAGCTTTGACATGAACATAGTCACAGTACTGCCTGATGCGTATAGCGTTAGTAACGCCATCTGTTATCAAACCCGCATTTTCAATTTGTACCCCTGATATAATAACAAACACATGTATATAATTAAAAAGAACATAACGTTGCTTTCATTTAATTCGTGGTAATAAATTATTAAGTATATTGCCAAACATATATATATATACTAAAGAAGAAAATAACGTACACGTTGGCTAAGAGTGGATTGCGTTCTTTTGGTAGTTCTTCCAACAATCGTTAACGCGGTTGGTTGGATTAACTGTTATATTTTTAGTTTTCAGAAGCTTTCAATAAAATTTGGGTATCTTAATTTGCTAATGCAGCTTAACAACGATAATCAGTGAAGCGTGCGCGTTATGTCTCTCATCCGCGGCCGATGACAGTTCGAGTTCTCGTTGTCTCAAATTTTTTAAGCAACCATTACATTTTATAGTCCATTCTTTGCAGCAATAGTACTGATACGGTTTTTATGAGGTATAACATGGCCCGTATCACATACGTAATAAAACAAGAAATAGCAAAATTATGTAAAATATAAAATAACAATAATTAATTAATCGTAAAATGCAATAATTACTGAAAAAAAAATTTGTCACTGCGTGGATTCGAATTATCATCGACCGCAAATTAACATACGTTACGCGCTCATCTCAGTCAAAGTTAAATGTATCGCGCGACAGCCCGAGCACCAGCAGCAGTAGCCGCGCGAGCAGCCCGAGCCGATCGAGACCGAAAGAGACAGACAGTCATATATCTGTCTTCTTCTATTGTCCGATGCTCCACGAGCTCGGGCGGTCACACGTACACGGGCGTGCGCTTGTGTGCGTCGTGCTGCTGCGGCCGCTTTCTGGCAGCTCTGCCTCCAACTCCCAAGTATCGTTGGTTCTGCGCCGAGTCGTATCCCACCGATCCATGTGGCCGGGTACAGTAAATAAACTTTCAATCGAGAAACCAACATAGATTCTACAGCAACATTGAGTCAGAATAAAAAAATGTCTTGTCTCGGGGCCCGCTTTACGCTTATGCCTTCACGCCCGCTTATCCGCTTATACCGACAACTGTGAATCGCGAATCTACCGTCAGGAGCTGGAACTAACAATTAGATAGCATAGACTGCAATATGGCCGCGAACACGACTTTGACATATCCGTTCGTACTTTTGGATTTGCAATGAAACAAGTTAGAATTTTTTTGTTTAAGTGCAGTGCAGTGGTAAGATTTGCGGTCTGGTCCAGTGAAGTGTAGCAGATATGCGTGAAAATTGTAGTTAAATGAATTAATGAGTTCGCGAGAAAAGCGTCATGGCTAACGACAGCTGCCACGAATTTTCGATAATTTATTGTGTCTATGCGAAAAAAATTGCATGGAGAGACGGACCAGACCGCAAATCATAATAAATGAAAGAATTCATTTTTAATGTTTTTTTATATAATACTATTGTATTTTCGACGAAATCCGAAAACTACGAAATCGTAGTTTGCTATTTGGCCACTTGGCGCTTCGTATGCCCTCGCTCGATGACTCTTAAATCGGAACTTGAATTATTTTTACTCCCGGTGACGCAAACTACTATCGAAGGCTCTAATTGGATGTATTATAAGCCAATTTCTTCGCTAACACATGATTCACCTATTGAATTTGCTATTCCTGGACAAGGTGATGAGTATATCGATCTCGCGTATACTATGCTTAGTCTGAGAGTGAAAATAACATCTCCTACGATAATTGCCGCGGGTACAGCGCCGAAAGTAAGTTCCGGTCCTGTAAACAATCTCTTGCATTCTATGTTTAATCAGGTAGATGTATACCTGATTCAAAAACTAGTTTCACCTCCCAATAATGCCTACTCTTAACGAGCGTCCATAGAACCACTTTTGAATTACGGTTCAGCTGCCAAAAGTTCGCATCTCACGAGCGTACTCTGGTACGATGACACTCATGGAAAAATGGATGGTATTACATCAGGAAATGCGGGTCTTTTTTTGCGGGAAATTTTTAAATGTCGGAAAAACTGTGGACTTGCTCGGCCATCTGCATTGCGATATATTCAATCAGGAGCGGTTCCTATTAAACGGTGTCGAGATGCGACTACGGCGGGTGTGGTCTAGAGATTCATTTTGTCTTGTGGGCGAAACAAAGAATGGTCAATGCGGCTTAAAGATTCTCGAGGCATCGCTTCTCGTTCGTAGAACAAAAATAGCTCCTGGTGTGCTGCTCTCGCATGCTAGAACTCTGTTAAAATCTACGGCTAAATACCCTCTTACGGGAGTCGAGGTAAAGGTCGTTTCAATACACTCCGGTGTTCATGGAGAGACTATCGATAATATCGTGCTAAGTCAATTGCCGAAGCGTATTATTATCGGTTTTATCGATAGTAAAGTGTTCAACGGCAACTTCACTATGAATCCATTTAATTTCCAAAATCACAAGATAAATTATCTCTCGTTGTATGTAGATTTCACGAAAAATCATCTGTATGTGGATGCTTTTCAAACGTTATTTTCGGGAACTGGAATACATTTCTTGAACGAAGGTAATACGATTGAAGGTGATAATTATCGCGATGGAATTTCATAAAGCACAGTAGTGTGAGAATAGAGGTACGATTTGAGGATACGCTAGCTTCAGCGGTACATTGTGTAGTCTACGCGGAATTTGATAATGTCCTTGAAATCGATGCCTCTCGGCAGGTAATGGTGGATTTTACCGGATAAGCCAAAAATGTGCTGATGTCGGAATAAAATTGTATCGGAGACGTAGAAGAGTCATTGTGTTTCAGAATACTTGAGCGTTCTGCTGCACGTAGCTAGACTGCGCACTGCAGGCTAGCATGGGTGACTGCTTGCTGTTGCCACTTAGCGGCAGCGCACCACTCAGAAGCAGTAAATTGCGCACTAGGTCAGCGTGCCAAGCTACAGGTCGCTGCGCGCAAGCGCTCTACGACTGCGTGGCAAGACAACGGCTGCTTTGTGTAACGCAGCCATCTTGCGTTTTTGTTCTCGCACGGTTTTCATCGTCACCGTGTTCGTGCGTACTTATAAAAGTTCTGTGCTTTTTAATAAGTCTTAAAGTGCAGCTCTGCCGACCTATAGTCTCTGCAAACGCTTCTATCGCATCAGCATTGGTACCAGGTCTATAAATATGAAACCAGAATTTTTGTATAGAAAATACACGTTTATTGTATGAAAATGATAAAAAATATTTTATTCGAAGTATTGCCCATCGCTAGCTATACATTTTTCCCACCTGTCTGACAATTTGTGGATGCCACGCCAAAAAAACTGTTGCTCTTTTGAGCCAAACCAGTCATCGAGCCATTTTCGTACATTTTCGTAAGTAAAGCGCTGCTCAGCAAGTGCGTGTCCCATTGATGCAAATAAGTAGTAATCAGACGGAGCCAAGTCTGGTGAGTAAGCCGCATGCGAAAGTATTTCCCAACTAAACGCCTCAATCGTTTCCTTGACCAGTTTTGGTGTGTGCGATGGTGCATTATCATGAAGCAAAATCACTTTGTGTTGCCTTTTTTGATATTCTGTTCGTTTTTCACGCAAAGCTTGATTTAAATCGATCATTTGTTGTCGGTAGCGTTCAGTATTAACGGTTTCGGTAGGTTTTAGCAGCTCATAATAGATCACACCCTTCTGATCCCACCAAACACAGAGCATTGTCTTCCGACCATAGCGATTTGGCCTTGCAGTCGATGTCGATGGTTCGCCTGGAGTAACCCTAGATCTTTTACGCTTAGGATTCTCAAAATATATCCACTTTTCATCGCCAGTCACAATTTGATGGAGAAATGACTTTCTTTCGTACCTGGCGAGCAGTACTTCGCAAGTGGTTTTTCGGTTTTCCTGCTGTCTTTCATTCAGTTCATGTGGAACCCATTTTCCCATCTTCTGGATCTTTCCCATGGCTTTCAAACGTATAGAGACGGCTTCTTGTGTCACATTTAATTGATCCGCGAGTTGTTGTTGCGTTTGAGCGTCATCCTCATCCAACAATGCTTGCAATTCGCTGTCTTCAAACTTTTTCGGTGGTCTTCCACGTTCTTCGTTTCTCACGTCAAAGTCGCCACTTTTGAATTTTTTAAACCACTTAAAGCACTGTGATTTATCAAGAGCATGCTCACCGTAAGCTTCGACAAGCATTCGATGCGATTCTGCAGGAGTTTTCTTCAATTGGTAACAGAAAATCAATGCTGTCCGCAAATCGTAGTTTCCAGGCACAAAATTCGACATGCTCAACGCTATTACAAACTATGCTGTTGTATGAAACTTGTATTGTTGTGAGTTGAAAATCTTTGTCAGAGATGTCAACAAGGAAATGACGCCAATGACGCGGTTTAACGGTAACTACATTGACAGCTAGGGCCATCTATGGGAAAATTCCGGTTTCATATTTATAGACCTGGTATATTGACGTCGGCCCACCGGTACATCAACACATTGGCTCATCGTGTCGTGCACCCGGCATGTGTGGTAATAAGAACGCCTCAGGTATTCTCTCTTTTCTACGCTCATTTCTATATATTAGTTTCTATATTTTATCTGTTTATTTATATATTTGTTTGCACTACCTTTTGACAGATAGAGCAATAAATGTTGCTTTAAACAAACATCTTTGTACTGATTATTAATTTACCTACGAATGCTTTACAGTCCACTTACTCTACCACCTGAATTCTCAAACACATTGTGAGTAACTAATCAGTCAAACTTGAGCGAATCTGTACAGATTAGATGTGAAAATGGATATCGTTGTGGATATATAGGGAATGCGTGGTATATACTCGGAATTCATTCCGAAAGAAATTGTCGCGGTAGCAGTGGATAGACCGTACTCTGCTCATTGGATCGTCGCACCCCCATGTCACTTTGCCGAATTACCACAGAATTCGAGAAGCCAGAATAATTTTCTCTCGAAATATTTTCACGGTCTTGAATGGTACAAGGGCGATGTCAGCTGTACACGAACATACGCTAGCTTGTGTGAAATTTCGCGAAAATCAAGACGTATCTATACACACGGTCACGAGAAGGCTATACTTCTTTGCGATATTACGAGTCGTGAAATTTCCAACCTGGAGGATGAGGAAGGCGCCCCATCGTACACATTTATGCCGAAATCTTTACGAAAATGCTTCAGACACGCTGCGATAAATGATACAACGTCTTCGCATTGTGCAATGCGCCAGGCTTTCCAAATAAAAAATTGGCTTCTCGAGCACCCATTTAAAGGAGAATCATACATGGATGTTGGGTCGGCAGACGAAGAGGAAAAGAATAAGAAAGCGATGAAATCTTCACCATGTAGTCGTGACACGATCGACGATGCTGTGAAATAAATTTCGCATGTATATGTCCACCAAAGCGTATCGGTCATCATTTAATCATTGACTGTGTGTTTAGCATGAACACTAGACAAATCTACGAGTCTGCAGTATCTACCACTATCAACCGTTGGCGTATACCCTGACAGAATTTTTCGTGTATGGTCGTTACCGGCCGGACTCGTAGTTAACATGGATAACCACGACGGACCTGGAGAGCATTGGATCGCCATGTACGTTAACCATCATGGAAAAGGAATGTACTTTGATAGCTACGGGCTACCACCGGGTATACCGCAACATCTCGCACGACTACGAAGAAACTGCAAGTTGTATCGGTACGGCCTCCAGCAGCTACAGAGTAATACGTCGGATGTGTGTGGACAATTTTGTATCGTATTCCTGCATCTTATATCGTGCGGCTTCAACATATCGCGATTTAATAATTACTTTAGCGATAATGTAATGAATAACGATAGAATAGTACGTGAATATTACAATGCTCTTGCATCTCAACGATCAGACAGTGATAAAAATAAATTTAACGGCGGAAGAATCTCCGAGCGAAGATTACCGTGTTTGCAGAGATGTTGCATGCGACCGTAAATATGTGTAAAGTGATTTAAATAAAATATTGATTAATTAAAAACAAATACATCGTTTTACTGTGTCTCTTATTTAATAATTATATATCTAATATATATTTCTGTAGGTTCTGTATGTCTGTACGTATGTCCAGCCACAGCTCCCAGAGTTTTGAAGCTAGCCCTGCCCAAAGTGGTTGGTTGGGTGTGTATTGACCCTGGCCACAACATAGGGGGGTCATGACCCCGATCGGGGTCCCGGGGGCGGCTCCGGGGGAAAAAGGTGTTTCTGGCACTACACAAAGTACCCGAAGGAGGCAGAATGTCAAAAAGTGTAATTAGGGAAAATTGATCAGGGCATAGGGTTTAAGAAAATCAATGACCTCAGATCCAAGGTCAAAGGTCACTTATTGACCTTGACTAAAATTTCAGGGGATGGATTGATAATTGAGCAGATTGTCAGCAATCACTGTCTCTGGGATATAAAAATCTTGAATATTCAAACTGAGTTAATTGAAAACATGTTTAAAGGGCAAAAAATGTGACAGTGATTTCTGTCAGTTCCACAGAAGTCGCTGTCCAAAAAGTTGAGGTAATGGATGAATTCAATAAAAAGTTGCCTCTCTTACATTTATAAGTAGAGTGTACCAGTGTTATCCAGTGATCAAAGCCACAAACGTTTTGACCAATACCAAACACATCCTAACCACAAACACAAGCCTGTAGCTTTGCATTAAACTGTCAGTTCTTTTTAGAATAGACACAATTACCTTAATCCATAACCAAAAAAATAACTATGGGACCTAAACGAAACTCTGGCAACTTAATCAGTAGTTCTTCAGCTGCAAGAAAGAAGCAACAGGCCAGATCAGCTTGCTCTGTAGCTTGCTCTCGAGTAGGTTCTCCAAAAAATCTTTTCATTTTTGCACCAGGAGTCAAGACAGTAAATATTGTTTATCACGAAGCACTTCAAACTGTGGGGACAGAAGGAAAACTGTAAACCCTCAGCTCTGAGCCTTAGCCATTTAACCCGGGCAACGCCGGGTACCCCTGCTAGTCAATTATAATCGAGGTCTCTCGCTGTACGGTATCATATTCTGCGTCTTTTACTGCAGAGCAAGCGCTGCGCGAGGAGCACAGCACAAAGCGGTACGCACGTGCAAAACCGCTGCCGTTGCATTCAGAGGTCGGGACACCTAGTTATGATTCAGAGGGGCGTTTGTTATCTTCAAACCCTGTGATCCCCGCCAGCATCATCTGGAGCATTTAGTCTGTCTTTAGCAGTGCACGACGAAAGTCTAAATAGAAAAAATCGCAAATTGTATTCGCTAAATCTAGGCGACGATCTAACGGTTAATATGTAGCACCGACGATAATACTGTGTGCATGCAGTCAGAGCTAATGTGCGCGGCATTGTGCGGACTGAAGGACAATTTATATAATTTGTATATCGAGGAGCGCTCTGAGAGGAGATAATTTGTAATCGATGACTTGTGCGTTGGGGTGTCCTGTGTGGTTGGGCGTAATCAAAAGGCTGTGCGCGGGGATATCATCGACGTGAGGGATGACGGGTGCTGCGAGGTGCTGGTGATCGATTTCGAGGAGTCGATATACGTCGACTGGTCGCAGCTATTTCACCCCGAGCCGCCGATTAGTGTGTTACCGGTGTTGCTCGTGAAGTGTACGGTATTCGGCCTCGAATATTTAATTGACGAGGACGGATATCTAGATCAGGTCGATGAAACGAGCGGTAATGATACGCTGATCGGGATACGCATGCGTACCCCTGACTGTGCCCCCGCTCCATGGGTGCGGGTAATTCACATTACCCGGTCGCGTAGCTGTTTTTGATGTGTGGGTAAGTAAGTGAGTGAGTGAGACAGAGAAAGAGAGAGAGAGCGCGCGCGCGCGCGCGCGCGCGTGTGTGTGTGTGTGTGTGTGTGTGTGTGTGTGTGGACTAATTATTGTGACCGTCACCCTGGAGAGTCGCTGTAGATACCGCCAACACAAGGGTGAGTTGAAATTTTATTCCAAGTAAGTGTACACCTTTGCTCCATCCTGCTCTTATCTCTACTCTTCCTTGTTCATCAGAGTACCCACACCTTCACACCTTACCATCTCCACGTTACCGACACTGGTTAAGCAGAGTGGGTAGCGCGGCGGTAGAAAAGTGAGGTGGTGGGGGTAGCCGTGTGGTTGGGGAAGGAGTGGGGATAGGAGTGGGATGGAGCAAAGGTGTATACATACTACTATCGGTGATCCTGTTGGGGAGCTCGTGAAATTAGCATTTTCGCAATAATTTAAAAAGACCAATGTCTCGATGAAGTTTGGTAAAGTCATTTTTCCCGATAGTCTAAACTATTTACCCATGGCTCTTAGCGCTTTACTTAAGGCCTTGGGTTTTGCGGATGAGGTGGCAAGAGTTACATTTCCGCTCACACGATACAGTGTTCTCAGTGGATCGCGAGCGATTTTAAAAATGGTATGAGGAAGAATCGAATCGCGTCGATTATTAATTTGATTTTCGACGGAATCTGTGCAATATTATCGTACAGATGTTACGGTTTTGAGGCGCGCGTATCTAGCTTTTCGCGGGTTACTTATACGTTGCGGAAGAGTGTACCCTTTTACAGAAGCTTGGACGATAGCATATTTCGAAAGAATTTTCTACAGAAGGATCGCGTTGCAGTGTTACCACCAGCGGGGTCCCGCTGAGGTGATGAGCAGTCATGCAAGGCCGTCGTATGATTCGTGTGGCGCGAGCGCGAGCGCAACTGCGTTATCGCTCATTCTAGACACATGGAAGAGAGTATCGCCCCTCCGATTGGCCTACCAGCGATCGATGGATACTACATGGAGGCAGTGGTCCATCACGCGGTTTAATTTCACGGCTGCTTCTGGCATGGATGTCTGCGTTGTTATCGCGCGAAAAAAGATGCTCGAATGAATTTCGGCGATACGAGGGCATTTCGAAAAGTTTACGGCCTTTTTAAGAAAAACATTTCGAAGCAAAACAAAATTTATTTCTCGACGTAGTCTCCCTGCAGTTTGACACATTTGGTCCAACGTTTCTCCCATCCTTTTAAATAGTTAGAAAAAAATTGATTGTCTAAACCTGAAAAATACTGGTTTACAGCGTTTTTCACCTCAGCATTTGATTAATTTTTTTTCCCCCCGAGAAATTTTTTTAAATTAGGAACCAGGAAAAAGTCGCTGGGAGCTAGATCTTGCGAATAGGGTGGGTGCGGAAGCAATTCAAACTTCAATTTGTTACTTTTTACATTACGACCATGCACGTGAGAACCCGAGCGTTATCCTGGTGAAACAGAATTTTTTCTTGGCTAAATGCGGACGTTTTTTCTTGATTATGGCCTTCAATTTATCCAGCAATGCAGCCCAATACTATCTGTTGATGAAGAATTATTCCACGGCTATCCCAAAAAAACTGTCGCCATCCCTTTTCCTGCAGAAAGAACCTTTGTCTTCTTCGGAGTTGTTTCTCCCATCGCAATCTACTGCATTGTCTATTGTTAACTAGCGCGGCACCCAGCGCGCGGATAATTTTCTCATATCCGAACCTTGATGTAAAATCTTGTAGATCTGTTCAGATGATATCCCACAATCCTCAGCAATATCCTTAACAGTCAATCGACGATCTTCCATCGCAATTTAATGCAGTAAATCGACCGTTACGTCAGTTGTAGCGCGGTTTTCGCGCGCCCGAAACATTCTTCGTCTAAAATGACCGTACGTCCACGTTTGTACTCGGATACCCAATGTTTGACCGTTGGCAATGAGGGGGATGCTTATTCACTGTATACAGAGTGTTTCATTTCCTAAGTCTTTTTCCCTTTGAAATGAAGGAATTTTATGACTGCGCGATACTCAATTTTCTTTAATGTCAGCTGACAATTTCGGACAATTTTGGAGTGCCATAAACAAAATAATGATTAGAATGACTTGAAATTTTCACGGTTTACATATGTCAATGCCATCTATCGGATGGCGAAAGAAATTTTTTTTTACAGTTACTTTATGTCGATGAGGCCAGAAACTTTTCAAATGGCCCTCGTACAATGGCGGAGCGATACGAGCGTACCGTTCTTATTTCCGAGCGAATCAGATCGAAAGGGTACACTCGAAGCAAGATATGGGCATGTGATTTTGAGAATTATGATAAAATTATTTTGAAATGATTTGAAAGATTACTCGAGAATAACGATAAAATGTCGTTATAGGTGAAAAACCACTCCATGGTCAAGCAGGCGTCTCTCGAACCACGCGATCCATTCTTTGGCGGACGAACGGAAAATTTTGTGAGTCTGTACGACATCGCGAATGAGGAGCAGATACGCTATGTGGATGTGTGCTCGCTCCAACCATGGGTGTACAAGAATGGAAAATATCCCCTTGGACATTCGAAATTGTACGTAGGTGACGAGTATCGAAAACTCGTAGGACTTGAAAACGAACTAAGTGTCGTCAAGGGTTTCGTGAAGTGCACTGTAGTAGCATCGCGCGATTTGTATCTGCCCGTACTGCCTGTTCACATGAATGGGAATCTATTGTTCCCCCTGTGTAGAACATGCTGTATATATATGGACACATCCGCGGGCTGCACACACGATGACGCGACTGAGCGAGCGTTTAACGGCACATGGGTCGTGGACAAGGTGAGAAAAGCTGTCTCGCTCGGATGTAAGGTGACGCGTATCGATGAAATTAGGCAATACGTTATTAGGCAGTATGACTCGACAACGCGATCAGGCGGTCATTTTGCTGAGTACATCGACACATTCCTGAAAATGAAACAGGCGGCGAGTAGACCGCCAGCAGCGTGTAACGATAACGAGGAAGCAATAGAGCATTTCATAGCGTTATACAAGCAGTCTGAGGGTAGATATATATCGAACAAAGTGCTCTGTAGTCAAATCCCGGTTTACGATCGCTCGCTAAATTGGCACTTAATTCGTTCTGGGGTCAACGCGAGAATCTCGCGAAAACCGTTATCGTTTTCACGCGCTCGGAGCTAATGAATTTACTAATATGTCCGGAGATTGAGATGACGGGTATGCTACCGGTTAATCACAAGATCATGTATGTAAACTATGTAAGCAACCGCGATGCTATCCAACCATCCCCGATATCGAACGCCGTGATTGCAACATACACGACGGCACAGGCTGGACTAAAACTATACAATTATTTGTAGGGGCTCGGGAGACGAATATTGTACTGCGATACGGACTTCCGTATTTACGTCAGGCGCCCCGGTAGCAACGAGTATGTGCCACCAATCGGTCAATTACTCGGAGATCTCACGGATGAATTAAACGAATACGGGCCAGATAGTTATATAAGTTCGTTCGTTTCGAGAGGACCAAAATTTTACGCATACCTTTTTCGTAAACCCGACGGTACAATCCAAAAAAAAAACCATCGAAAAATGTACAATAAAGGGTATCACGCGAAACTTTGTTAATAGCCATCACGTAAATTATGATGCAATACGCTCCTTCGTGACAGGAGCTAAGAGCGTACTATTATTTAAAAATTCGACGCTATTAAACGCACGGAATTTCATCAGGTAGTAACACGTAAAGAAACGAAAGCATGCGAACTTGTTAACCCGAAGCGAAAGCCGCAGGGGAAGAACTCTGCTGTACCGTATGGCTATTGTGAAATACGCTAATTAGTATAACGAAAAAAGTATACAGTTTTATCTTTTATGGGTAAATTCGCGGTATTTTCAATTAAATTTTTTGTCTAACTTCATGTATCGTATTTATTATGTACAATACATAAAAAAAAAGAAATATTGATTTATTATGTATAAAACCGTTATCTGCTCGTTCTTTTTGTGCTACTCCTCGTAGCAGTAGCTGCTATGTCTTGTAACGTAAATTTGTGCCTCAACGCACTACGTTACCTATAGCTGGTCCAAGCTATTTTTCCTACTTTCATTTGTTTCTCTTTCGAGTTGGGCGCCAGGCGCTTACGCGCCGGGCGCAAAAATAACAAGGTGGTTGACCTGACTCAGCCTAGGCTAGCTACAGCTGTTCAAGGCAGAGTGGATAGTTCGGGCTGTCAAGGTAGTCACAATTCCACAAAACCCATAAATAAAGTCAATCAATAAAAATAAAATCAATAAATAAAATCAGTCATTAAAATCAATGAACACAAACAATAAATAAAAATTCATAAGTAAAATCAAGAAATAAACAATAAAAGAACAAAAATAAACAAAATGAAGTCAATGAATACAACCAATAAATAACACAAACAACAATCGCAGGCAAGTGATTCACAAATGCTACTCGGCAGATCGTTTATTTATTTGAAAGAAAGGAAAATGATTACTGATTCGGCAATATCACAATAACAAACAAAGGAAACGTAAAAGAGAATCTTCCGTAAAATCAATTCTGGCTTTTTTTTTAACAATTCATAAACTTAATTATTCCGGTGGTACGAGTTATCCCGGCCTTCACAACGACTCTCTCACTCTCGTACGTCACATATACTCTATTACCAACAACACTCGATCCGAATTTCGAATATTCGCAGGAATGGACAAAAGGAAATCAGACAAAGTCGAACAACAGGTCACCTCGAAATACAGCTACTTGTTCGAGGTCACCTCGAAAGCATCTACTCGTTCGAGTCTTTCAACTTGAAAATCGCAGGCAGGCCAAACCGAGAATTACTCATCAGCAAAACAATATTTACCGAGCATCAATTTAATGAAGTCAAATAATACAAAATAACTCACGTCAATATAATTGCAATAATCTCTACGTTAGTCAAGAAAAAAAAAAAACAAAAGTAACGAACGATACAATAATGCAAGATACGCTTCGAACCGTACAAATCCCTCGCCACAACGTACAAAATACAGGACGACGGCCGAGCACGCACTGCGTAGGCTTACAAAAACAATAAAATACTGTCCAATCTAATAAAAAAAAAAAATAAAAGAAAATCAATAAAACAAGGTAAATCAATAAGCGTCAATTATTCCGGAAAATCCGCGACGCGGTCTATAACGTTCAAATCCCTCTCACACGAACATACCACGGGATAACGTACCAACGCGCGCGCAGTTTCACAGCAAACGTATACAGAAAAGTAACAAAAAGAACGAAGTAACTTCTTCCCAGCTCGAACCGCCAAACGATCTCGCTTTTACAGTCTAATTGAGCCGATTTCTCCCGATACGATTTATACTCTGTACGTGGCATACAAGAGTCGCAGGTACGACCAAGCTCGAGTAGACTTATCAGTCAGCAAACAATAAAAGTGATGGGGAAAGACCGTGGAAAGAAAGAGAGCTCACCGAGACGATGCTGCAGCCAAGTTCTTTATAGATCCGGGAAACCTCGAGTATCGTTGAAAGCCTTGCTCCTTCCGTCCAGATAATACGGCGGCAAGTATAGATTTTGGACAAGCTGACTTTGTGTTCCAAATAGACAGCGATCGTCTTCCTCGCCTTTCTTTTCGAATTACGCCAACGATAGAACGGGACAACCAAAGAGAGAGAGAGAGAGCGCTACGTTCTACTTGCTCGACAGTAACCGGGAAAAAGCCCCGAGGTCCTGCTGGCACGCGAGCCCGTGAACTATGATCCCCTCCTAACGAGCCAAACTCGGTTGATCGGGGCATAGGTGTCGCCGGATGACCGCGACTAGCGCCTCAGCTGGACAGCGCATAAATTAACAACAGATAATGACGATGAGTAGCTCAGTCCGGCAGATGAATCCTATAGGATAGATTGGTTGCTGCTACTAGATCATAGCCGAAGATAGATAGCAGCACATTGATTGTAGATGAACGTTGAGGGGACGCCTCTGACAGAGTCAGGTGTAAAATGTCTCTATCCTCGTTCCTTCGAAGGAGTTATGGGATCCCGAAGCTGGCCATCGGTGTATGTGGTGCGCTGACCCTCTTCCTTTCGCTCAGTCCACCCGGTCGTACAAAAAAAATAGAAGTATAAAAAAAGATTAGAGTACGGCGATCGTATTCTAAAGCCCTGTGAGATCGTGCTGGCAGCCGTCGTGCGAGGAGGACGCAGGGTACGAACATCTTGCTACGTTACAACGCTCCCTCCCTTAACGACGGCCGCCCTCGGCCGGAAAAACTCGCTTCCTCCCCGGTCTTTCTCAAACCCAATTACGGTCGCACGTCCAACTCCTGCATCCCACGATCTCACAGCGCGTACAGATTTGTGGAAAGGCCGACACTACCCTAAGTAAGTGTACTTCGTGGCATTCCTCCGGCCTCTCTGGTTATTCGTCCCCCGGCCGTGTCACAAAACAAGACAAAATACGAAACAAGGGGTATCCGTCCTGACCGGTGCAACCGATCAGGTTTCCCTGGAATCTGAAAACCTGGAGACTAGGAACCGCATGCAAGGGAACTGGGAAAGGTTTATATACAATGACGTACACCTCCTCTAAAGGTCCGACGCAAGTTCAATTTTGTTTTATTCTTGTCCTCGATCCCTCCTTCCTTCTCTCTCCTTTTTCTCATCTCCCGGAACCTCCCCTAGCGCTTCCTACATAGGTCCCAATGCAGTTGACCCACCGATGATGATTACATCGGGCCACAGGCCGGGCACGTCCGTACAGTGACCCCAAACCATCCACACACATAGCAACGCAGCTCCGATGACCGCGCCTGCCGGTATCCTGCCATCAAATGATCCGCCTTCTCGCATCTGCGGCAAGTCTTTCGTGGGCCCAGGTCGACGGAGCGAGAATGGGGCACCCTGCGCTCATCGTACCCCACAACGGGAACGGAGCTTGATTTCGGGAGGGTCTCCGATCCCCTTCCTTCCTCCTTCACCCCGAACTCCGTGCAGACGGGTGACCGCCGTCGGCATTGCCACATGGCTTCTCCGACGCCAGCCACCACCTCACCTTCTGGAGTACGACCAGCGCCCTCCCCACCTACGGCATCGGGAGTTGGGGAGGGGGCGTCCCGAACACTGGACGGGAACGAACCAGGTTCTCTAGAGCCCGACACTCCCGCGTCCAGCGCCATAGCACCTCCCGGTTAGTTGGCGCGAGACCCACGCACCCCTGGTCTAAGCGCAGTGACCGGTACCTCAGCAGCTGGATAGGTTCCATCTGAAATGTCAAACGGAGCACGGAACCGATAAGGTTTTAAATCGTCAATCGTAACCTTCCGAACTATACCCCCCTCACGATCTTTCAGCTCGTACACCCCTGGTAATCAAACTCGGCTAATATAATACGGCCCCTGAAATTTGGGAGCCAGCTTGGCTGCCACATTCTGTGAGGCAGAGGACAACACACGCTATCGACGCAACACTTCATCCCCCACTTTAAAGGTGACGGGACTACGATGTTTGTTATACTGGAGGGACTGCCTACGGTAAGTCTCCTCAAGGACGTGCTGAACCTTATCCCTGAGGGGTTTTAATGGTTCATTCGCGCCGATCACATATGAGGGTCTGTCGCAACTACCTCTTTTTCCTCGGGAACTTTCTTGTAGAATTCGTGAGGTCGTAGTGTTCGACCAAAATTCAGGAACGCAGGACTAGTATCTATCGAGAAGTGGTACGCGGTATTATATGCGAAGCGAAATTCGGCCAAATGCAAATCCCACTCTCGATGATCGTTTTCCAGAAAGGCTACAATCATGGTTTTAAGAACCCGGTTCACCCGCTCTACGGGGTTGCCGTGGGGGCAGTATGGTGGCGTAGTGGTGTGGAAAATACTATACTCGGCCATCACCGCCCGTAGGTTTACGAATTCCGTCGACGAATTCCGTCCCGTTATCAGTTAAAAGAACCTCCGGAACACCCTACCTGGGAAACACTAACTCCTCCAACGCCTCCCTGATTTTCTTCCCGGTAGCCTTCCTCAATAGGCAACACTCCACCCACTTGGTGAACAGATCCTGGATTACCAGGATATAGGTAAACCCGCACCGACTGGGTGGAAAAGGTCCCATAATGTTCGCTGCCACCACTGTCCATGGTTCCTTAATAACCCGATGGCCCATCAGGCCCATCGGTGGTCCCTGTCGTGACTTGGTACGCTGGCAGATGTCACAGCGCTGGACATATCTGGCGACGTCTCGGTACAAGCCGGGCCAATAATATAAAGTTACTATTTTCTTAACGGAATAGCCGCTCTCCGATGTCGCGGGATAACCAGTTTCCAGACAGTGTCCGGCGAGTCCAGACGAGATATCCTTCGTCGCAGGAATAATTTCTCATCCTTGAATCTCCAGTCGTGATAGCATGCTGGATTTTTCCGTACGTCCTTAACCCGTGTCTTATACCAAGGATCTCTTTATTCGGGAGGCAGTGTGAGCAACACGTTCGCAAAAGCTTGAGGTGGCAAACCCACCACTTTAGGCCAGTCATCCTCTTCCATATCGTTCCCAGGAGGAATAGATTTAAACATTCGGGATGGAGCGTCAGGGAGTTGATTTTGTGAGCTCTTCCGTTGTAACACATCGAAGTCTGAATTCATCAGCTTCTATGTCCATCGGGCTACTCTCCCTTTCGGTTACTTCTGGGACAGTAACCACTTTAAACTTGCGTGATCGGTGATAACGGTAAAACAATACCCATTCAAATATGGTTTAAATTTCTCTACTGACCATAGGATTGCTAGACACTCAAGCTCTCGAACGTTGTAGTTACGCTCCGCACTCGTCAAGCAACGACTCGCGTAGGGAATCGGGTGTTCCGCCCCATCCGGTTCTTGCGTGAGCACAGCCACCAAACCGGTCAGGCTCGCGTCAATCTGGAGTGTGAATTTCTGAACTACACGACTACGGAAAAGGAAATACTTGCCATAGTTTGGGCTCTCGCTCATATCCTTCCGACCATATATTTATGGTACTCGTTTGACGGTAGTAAAAGACCATCAACCGCTCATCTGGCTATTCGGGATAAAGGACACAAGTTCGAGATTGATGCGTAGGAAAATAAAATTGGCAGAACATGAGTTTAACGTCGAATACAACGCAGGTAAGCGCAAAACAAATGCCGATACGCTAAGTCGAATATTCATTACTACAAGGGCCCAAGAGAGAGCCAAGAACGTAGCCTGTGGATCTGGGAGGATAGCACGAAGGGGCAACTCGGCACAGCAAACGACCGCACAAAGAAGAGAGCCGAAGATATCCCTTACAGCCGTAGTAGTCCGTCGGAGCGAGAGGTGGAGCTCGCCCATGAGACAGAAAAAGACAGCATGCACCAGGGTACTGACAGCCGCACAAAGCGAAGAGCCGAGAAAACCGTACGCCAGCACAGAAACGTGGCAGAGCGAGAGGCACCGCCTGCCAATGCTTCGGAAAAGGACAGAGAGATTCGCAGCGTGCATGCAGGTCACTCTACTGATCCCCACAGCCCCGCCGCGAAGTCGTGCGGTCAGGGAAGGGGCAGACCATGCAAGCCAGCAGCGCAAGACACTAGTAAGACTGCGAGCATCACTGAAAAAGACAGAGTGAGCGCAGCACAGCATAGTCGACCCCCGAGGCGCGGAAGGCCACGAAAGGAAAACGTTGCAATGCCGCCCGAGACAGAGAGCGACGCAACGGCGCAGCTACCGGTGGGCACACAGAGCAAAGAAACTGCGGACAGGGCACCGCACAAGCCTGCTGAGGAAGCGAGGCATAGCGGGGGCCGCAGCCCGCAAATCTCAGGCAGCACAAACGAGGACAGCATTATAAAAGAAGACAGCGACTGCCGCAGTGGCGTAGCCAACCGCTCCACCGATGACCGCCTGAAAATAATGAAAGAATACAACGACACCCTCATAGAAGGGCAACAGGGTATACGGCGTACCTTACATCGGATCCGGACCAACTACGATTGGCCCGACATAAAAAGGGATCTGCAAGAATATATTTCGTCCTGCGAGTCTCGTTAAAAAAATAAAACCAGGAAAAAGGAACGAATGCCGATGGTGGTAACGGACACCCCATCAAGATCGTTGAAAAGTAGCGGTCGACATCGTAGGATCGCTACCTGAAAGTGCTTCTGGGAAAAAATACATACTTACGATCCAGGACGCTCTTACCAAGTACAGCGCAGCGATCCCGCTGCCGAACTACGAGGCTTCGACAGTAACAAGGGCGCTGGTTGAAGAATTAATTTGCCGTTATGGAACGTTGGAAACAATATTATTTGACCAGGGCACGAACTTCTTCAGCTCGACCTTCAAGGAGATGTGTCGATTACTGAGAATTGAAAAGATACAAACAACGGCCTACCATCCGGAATCGAACGGCGCCCTGGAAAGATCGCATCGCACCCTCGCCGAATACCTGAAAAAGTTCGTAAATGAGGATCAAGGAAATTGGGACGAGTGGCTGCCGTATGCGATGTTTACATACAACATCATTCCACATACGGGGACCGGACTGTCTCCCCACGTGCTGGTGTATGGACGCGAGGCTGATTTGCCGACCGCTGTAAAGCAGGAGCCCCGCAGAACCTACGCTTATGACGATTATGTCCATGAGCTACGCGAGCGATTACGTGCCGCATGGACAGTAGCTCGCGACAATCTGGAAAACCCAAAGAGAAAGTCGAAGCACGCGTACGACCGGGGCGCGCAGGTACAGGAGTACCACGTCGGCAAACACGTTCTCCTGCGTGACGAGACGATACGCAGGGGACGGTCTGCCAAGTTGAGGTGATGAAATGAGGCCCCCCGTCAACTACATCGTCCGGAAGGGACGGAAAACTCAGGCGGTGCACGCGAACCACCTGAAGCTCTTTATCGAGCACTAACAGCTCAAGAATTGAGGATTTTAAATACTTATAGCTAGTTAAAACTAAATATTAGCTAGAAATTAAATGTGGGAAGGAGCCCCTCGGGACGCAGGGTAGGGAGCTTCGATAAAGTAGAAGAGGTTTGAAGTCTCTAAGAGCATACTTAATTTTGGAAAAAATCAGTCAATGTGCACACTCTTTTTGGTTGGTATACACATGTTAATTGGTAATTCGATTTCCGCAAATGACAGTGAAATATGCCAAAATATTTCCATATTTCAAGGCAATATTAGTATTTATGAAAAAATATAATATGACACTGGTAACCGATGCGGTAACATACGAAGCCTCAGAATGAGGGAGAAGGTACGCGTAAACAATCTAGTCCCAAAGCTGCATGGAAAGCAAATCACGGGCTTAGAATTACAACAATCGTTTTGAGAAACGACCATCGCCGCTTTGGAAAACAGCAACGTACGCTTGATAGGCAGGCGAACACTTAGACGAAAGTCTAAATGTGATAAGTATCGCAGTCGAGGCGTTGCTCAGTGACGTACAGGAGTTAGTATAACTCGTAAACGACATAGCTAGCGGTAAGGCTGCAGCAACGTCCGTGCCACCACGAACACTCATAAAACACTTCGTCGACGCACTATCACGCCTACCGCTGGGCAATAGCTTCCCAATTGCGATAGCACACGACCAAGTGTCAACACTTATGCGACTGGCAGACACCAAGGCCTACAGCGAAGGCAACGCAATAGTGCTCGTGTTGGATATACCGCTGATCGGTCAACAACAGTATAGTATACAAAAAGTATACCCTATACCCATGAGAGCAAGCAACAGCAGGTACTACTACGTGGATACGACTGGGAGTCACGTAGTCATTGACACCGAGTACCATAAATACATGAGGATGACAACCGATGACCTAAAAAATTGCAAAGTACTGAGCAAAACATACATTTGCCCTCCAACGCACCCTATAATTTCGGTTACAAACGACGCGCCCTGAGAAGTCCTAATATACACGAAAATGGACACAAATAACGGCGAAAATTATGCGAAAAGGGTTATCCAACTAACCCATCCTCTCATCGTCCCAATGCAGCAAAAAGGGCGATGGCTATACGTCGCGCCAACCCCAGAACCTATAGGAATGAACTATGGAAAAAACTCTACTCAGTAAACTTTAAACAATACGGGAATACTGGCATTGGTAGGCGTATGTATAGTAACCGCCCGAGATTTCAGCATCAACACCATTGGACGAACGGCGCAGGTCATCCGAGAAAATGACCTTCCAGAATTTAACTTCAAATTAACGGAGATAGAGGCTTAGACACCATTGACGCAGACCGAGAGGAACATTCCATTACTGAGTGTGCTGCGATACCTAGAAGAGCTTCAAAAGCTTGGAGCTTGAGCAGACCGAATCATGGAAACTCTCGACACCACCGGAGACGGGATGCAGCACATCCACATCCTGAGTTCCTACTCATTGGGTGCAATAACACCAATAGCCTTGACCGGCTACGTTCTGTTTAAATGTTACAGGTATCAACGAAACCGAACGCCGACAAGGACACGCAAGGCAACGTGCCCGGCAGCCACCGAGGTAAACATCAACCTCGAGTCACTCGGACGACAACAGCCAGAGGAGCGACTGCGATTCCAAGCTGGCCAGGGTATACACTTGTTCCCCTAACCGAGAGCGACTCGCCCACTCCGAACGACAATAAGAAGCAAAAGAGAAAATTTTTATGTATCATCGTCAACAAAATGAAAAGAAAATTTATCAAATATCATTGTCAATTGTAGATACAAATGTACACGAGAAATCAACGTAAGAACATTTTTTTTGGGCAAAAATTTTCCTTTTAAGGGGGGAGGGATGTTGTGCCGCGGAATATTGCATTTCTTGGTATTTTCTGGAATATTCCATAGCTGACATAGCTAACGAAACATTGGAATTCGTTCAAGACAGGAAACGAAGTCTAATGCCCGATCCTACGATCGACAACAAGATCGCCGACGCAGCATGAGGCGACCCGCTTGGCGATCGACGATAGGCTAACGTGAAAATTGTTAACAAAGGGACTTTCGTCGACACAGTTAGCAACTGTTTTTATGAAAGGTAGTTTTAAAGTAGACTCAAAGAAAACGGGTTAGTTCCTCGTCCATTACTCGAAACAACGAATCATTGAGGCATTCTTTTTATTGTCTTTTGAATAGATAACGGAAAGTTGCCGTTGTTTATAATAAATACTACTATCTTACATAGATTCACGTTTACCCTATTTACTCGAGATCTATCTCGTAATCGGCAAACGATCCCAAAAATAGTAACTTTTTAAATATTATACCGAATACTGAATAATCTAATTACGCGATACCGGCATAACATGACGATCTAATTCGAGAGGCATCAAGCAATACCGTGATCGATCTTTTCACCAAGGGTAGGCATCATAAGAATCTTAGTGTCATCTTCATCACGCAAAATCTATTCCATCAGGATCAAGGGCAGCGCGATATCTCCTTAAAAGCTAATTATATTGTTGTCTCAAAAAATCCGCGAAATCGCGCCGAAATTAAACATCTAGCACGCCAAGTATATCCCGAGAATCTGAGATTTATGCAGGAGGTATATTTTGATGTAAAAGCTGCCCCGCACGGCTATATATTATTCGACTTGAAACAATCGATGCCTGATAATTGTCGATTTCGCGGCTGCTTATTTCCCGATGACCAATACCATTACGTTGATGTGCCTCAAAAAGCAATAAAGGTTCGCGATGCGACGCGCGATGTACCAGTAATGCACATGTAATGGCGTTGCACGGACCTCTGGATAAAAAGCAAATAATTATATTACAGGCACTATGTTAGCTGAAGCAAAAGCAACGACGTGCAATTTTGCGCCGAACAGATGTAGTGCTTGTACGGTGTATATGCGAGTGTGCTCTAAACGTTTGACAGGGAAACGCGAGTCTGAACAACGTGCAAACGAATCATCTTCGGAGCCACGCGACAATTCTTCGACGACTAGCCGCCAAAAGGGGAAATTGGAGTGGTAAGAGGAAGATCATCATCGAGCACTGTGTGGAATTTCTCAAGTTGCTTCTTGTGCCTGATTTGGCCTACACGAGTCATGGAATATGCCAGAAATATGGAGCTTATTCCTCATGACATCATACATCGTCTCGCGGGTCTCGCTACTACTGCTACTACTACTACTACTACTACTACTACTATGCCCTCGGTACAGACCACGGGTACACCATTATCGCGCTTCCCTCTCAGCTGAGTAAAATTCTAAACTCTCACTCCTACAACAGCGAATGAGAGAAATGGACAGCGTACCAGCTGGTTCTAGCAGCGTTATCTTCACTCAAGAAAGGATAGTTTGGTGTCCCCCTCCGATTTTGATGAAACTCACGTATGTTGTAGAGCATCGAAAACTAAAATACACGTTTTTTTTTAACGGCGGAAAAACATTTCTAAGGGATGAAATCGCCCTTCAAAATTAGAGGTGATTATGCAGTTGCACCCCTGCAAATGATTTTTTTTTCTTCAACTTCACGTGGAATTTTTATTGTCTTTAATGAGGAGTATTTTGGTTTTTGTTTCCTTAAAATCGGTTGATGCCTTCTGGGTGAAATTGCATAATCATCCCTCGACATGCCTAAATTTGAAGGTCGATTTCACCCCTTAGAAATGTTTTTCCGCTCATAAAACAAAATACGTGTCTTTTAGTTTTCGATGCTCTACTACATACGTGAGTTTCATCAAAATCGTAGGGGGACACCAAACTATCCTTCCTTGTTAGTTGAGTACGATAATACAGTACCGAATACTCCGTCAAAACGAAAAATAGCAGTTAGTAAAAAAAAAAGAATAAGAATGCATTTAATTAGTCATCGTTAAAATTATGAAAATTCTTGAAAAATATATTATGATTCCGCTTATCGTGAATGATATTCTCGAGCGAAAAATTTAGCTCAGGTGGATTGGAGAGTTGCGAGAAAAATGTTTTATCATATCTCGAGACACAGGATTCATATAACATGCATCGTCTCGTGCGACGCCGAATTCGCCGTCGTACGTACAACGTGAGTTATGTAGACGAGTCAAGGTAAAGGCCGTTTCAATAGACTCCGGTATCCATGGAGAGACAGTCGATAATATCGTGCTAGGTCAATTGCCGAAGCGTATAATTGTCGGTATTGTCGATAACAAAGCGTTTAACGACGACTTCAGTATGAATCCATTCAATTTCCAAAATTACAAGATAAATTATCTCTCGTTATATGTAGATGGTGCTCAAATACCTTCCAAACCGTTACAACCGGATTTCATGAAAAGTCATCTATATGTGGATGCTTTTCAAACGTTGTTTTCGGGAACTGAAATACATTTCTTGAACGATGGAAATTCGATCGATCGCGATAATTATCGCGATGGATACCGTCTGTTTGCTTTTGACTTGACACCCGATCTTTTGGCGAACATCAATTCACAATCGAATTTAATAAGGCACGGTAGTGTGAGAATAGAGGTACGATTTAAGAATGCGCTTCCTTCAACGGTAAATTGTGTTATCTACGCGGAATATGATGATGTCCTTCAAATCGATGCTTCTCGTCAGGTAATAGTACAATTTACCGGATTAGCGAAAAAAATGTGTTGATGTCGGAATAAAATTGTCTGGTGCTAAGAGGCGTAGAAGCGCCTTTGTGACTAACTAATCAGTCGAACTTGAGCATCTGTACAGATTAAACGTGAAAATTGATATCGTTGTGGTAAGAAGATGCATAATCACCAAAATTAAGAAAAAAAAAGTACATTTAACTCTCACACAAATTATTTAACTTTTACCTGTATAATTTATTTAATGTGGCTAATAAACCATACTTTTACCTAATACTGAAGACTATATTAATTTCGTCCCTCCTCGAGTTCGAACTAAAACCCTTTAAGGGTAATGATAACGTAAAATACCGTTACAGTGGATATACAGCGAATGCGTGGTAAAGACTCGGAATTTATTCCGAAAGAAATTGCCGTGGTAGCAGTGGATAGACCGTACCCTGCTGATTGGATCGTGGCACCACCGTGTCACTTTGCCGAATTACCACAGAATTCGAGAGGCCAAAATCTTTTTCTCTCGAATTATTTTTACGGTCCTGAATGATACAAGGGCCATGTGAGTTGTAAACAAGCATACGCTAACTTGCGTCAAATTTGTGTTGGGAAGGCCATACTTCTTTGCAATATTACGAGTCTTGAAATATCCAATCTGGAGGGCGAGAAGGACGCACTATCGTATACATTTATGCCGAAATCTTTCCGAAAATGCTTCAGACACGCTATGATAAACGATACAGCGTGTTCGTACTATGCAATGCATCAGGCTTTCCAAATAGAAAAATTGGTTTCGCGAGCACCCGTTTAAAGAAGAATCGTACATGGATGTTTGGTCGGCGGACGAAAAGGAAAAGAATAAGAAAGAGGAGAAATCTTCACCATGCAGTCGTGACGCGATAGACGGTGCTGTGAAATAAATATATTTTGCATATATATATATATATATATATATTTATTTATTTATTTATATACGATCAAAAAGTACCCGGAATTTGTCAATAAAACGAACACGGTTCAATTATTCATCGATATTTATTTTGTTCCCTTCAAAGTAATCTCCATCGTAGGCAATACACATATGCCAACGCTTCTTCCAATCTTTAAACACTTTTCATAGGCTGATTTTGGAATCGCCTTCAGCTTCTTCTGCGAATTCTCCTTTATCGCCTCAGTCGTCTCAAAACGCTTTCCGCGAAGTGGTAACTTGAGTCGTGAGAATAGTGAAAAGTCACACGGGGCCATACCAGGTAAATACGGCGCTTGCGAAACGATATTAACATTGTTTTTGGTCAAATAGTCGCGTACAAGACGAGATGTATGAGCCGCTGCATTGTCGTGGTGAAGAAACCACGAGTTGTTCCTCGCGCTTGAACTCGTCTCATGTCCAAAACATCGTGCATAACGCTCTGCACCGATCCGAATGAGACAGTAAGATCGGCTGCTATTTCCCTGATGCTCACACGACGATCTTCGAGCACAATTTTCTCAACTTTTTCGATGTTTCCTATAGTCACAGAGGTGGATGGACGACCGGAAAGAGGCAAAACATCAACCACAGTACGGCCCACTTTAAACTCTTTGTAACACTCGTATGCTTGTGTTTTCGACATTGTCGAGTAGGGACCTTTAACATTTTCAACGCTTCCGCACATGAAATTTCATTAGAAACACAACATTTCAGGCACACGCTTTGCTCAACTAAATTCGACATAGCGAAATTCGCAGAGTACACCAAACAATGACTTGTTTACAAAGCTATTACGCACGAACCTAGAAAAAAAAAGGTTTTGACAATATGTGAAGTGTGGCTCGTTTTATTGACAAATTCCGGGTACTATTTGATCGTAAGGTATGTCTATCAAAGCGTATAGGTCATCATGTGATCATTGACAATGTATTCAGCATGAATACTAGACAAATCTATGAGAGTTTGCAGTATCTACCGCTTTCAACCGTTGGAGTATACCCAGCTGACAGAATTCCTCATGTATGGTCGTTACCGGCCGGACTCGTAGTTAACACGGATAACCACGACGTACCTGGAGAGTACTGGATCGCCATGTGCGTTGACCATCATGGTAAAGGAATGTACTTTGATAGCTATGGGTTACCACCGATGATACCGTATAATCTCGCACGGCTACGATGAAACTGCAAGTTCTATCGGTACGGCCTCACGCAACTACAGAGTAATACGTCGGATGTATGTGGACAATTTTCTATCGTATTCCTGCATCTAATGTCGTGCGGATTCATCATGACACGATTTAATATTCTCTTTATCAATAATGTAATGAAAAACGATAGAATAGTATGTGAGTATTACAATACTTTTACCTCTCGACGATCGCACAGTGATAAAAATAAATTGAAAGGTGGAAAAATTTCCGAGCGAGGATTACCGTGTTACTGTGACTTTTATTTTTATAGTGTGATAATTCGAAAATTATTACATATCTTTCTCTCTCTCTCTCTCTCTCTCAGCATCAGTAAACATAAAGTATGCAAAGATTGATATTATATAGAAAATGGTACAGAAAATTAAGCACGACATGATAGGGAAGAATATGCTTAGAAGGGTTATAACGGAAATTATCAATGAAGAAATGGATAGAGTGAAAGTAGAAACACTGCACTGGAAATCTTATGAATTGGAAACAATAAGTGGAGCTGTGAAAGTTGAGATGCAAAAAGTATTAACTATTATGCCGATGCCAAGCATGGGAACAGGATAGATAGAAAAGAGCTACAGCGTACGGTCTGTGCGGTGTGACACAGCGGTTCACTGTTTAACGTCCCGATTGATGGTATCACGTCAAGTCGCGGATATGATACAAAGTGTGCAAACAAGTGCTCACGAGAGTGAACTTGTGACGAAGCCGTCGCGAAATAGTTGCCGATGCACTGAAGGAAGAGCCCAAGAACCACCAAAGAAACGGGTCAACGGCGCCAGGAAGGACGTCAAGGACCTTCTACAGATGGGAGCTACTCGACAACAGGTCAACAGTGCCCAAGGAACACCGCCATGGAGAGGATCGTCTGCAAGATCATCTGTATGTAAGTGGTGGTTACATACAATACTATTACATATGGCCTAGTAGAAATAAACCGAAGCCAGTCGGACACGAAATTCGGGAAAAATAATCTGACTGATATATATGCAAAGAGAAGAGTGTTTGGGGAAAATATACATATCTTTTTGAGATTTTGAGAGAATATTTTAGAGTCGAGCCAACCGCGAAAGTTGCCACATGCCGGGAACTAGGGGCGCGAGACCAAAACGCAGGGGTAACTCCCAAGAAACTACGTTACCTGGCGAAGGAGTGGACTGCGTGGCCGGTTCAGCTGCAGCAGTCGGGGACATCGCCGCCTGACTGCTCTGTTCGGCGTAAATCCGCTTAGGGGTACGTCGTTTGGGAATCACGACAGTACTGTCAGTGACGATCCATTCATTATGGCTACCGGCAAGCAAACTCCGGAACATATCCCAGAAGACATGGTCAAGCAGGAGATTGAACACCTGCGAACCATAGATCGCGTAGGATTTCCGACAGCTACCGGTACGACACTGCGGCCGGTGCCCGAACACGTGCGAGTTCGGCTACAGGCGGTCGACCGGAGTCACCGCAATGTAGAAAGAGTTCGACGCGAGTAGGAAAGGTTGCAGCGCGAGAACGAGCGGGGCCAGCGCAAACTCGACCGCGAACTCAGTCTCGGGAAGGCGAATACGCAGTCGGCAAGAAGGAACTTGGCCGACACGCTAAACGAGGTAGGTGCGGATGAGTACGAACTCATCCACTCCCTGCGAGAGCAAATCGCTGAGTTGCAGCAACGACTAGGAGGGACAGGGTTGAAAGACTACCCGCCCACCCTGCAACAACAGAGACGTACGCGGTTCGAAGAGATGCGGACAACCACCATACCATGATCCTCCAACCATACCAATCTTCCAACCATACCAATCTTCCAACCATACCAATCTTCCAACCATACCAATCTTCCAACCATACCAATCTTCCAACCATACCAATCTTCCAACCATACCAATCTTCCAACCATACCAATCTTCCAACCATACCAATCTTCCAACCATACCAATCTTCCAACCATACCAATCTTCCAACCATACCGATCTTCCAACCATACCAATCTTCCAACCATACCAATCTTCCAACCATACCAATCTTCCAACCATACCAATCTTCCAACCATACCAATCTTCCAACCATACCAATCTTCCAGCCATACCAATCTTCCAACCATACCAATCTTCCAACCATACCAATCTTCCAACCATACCAATCTTCCAACCATACCAATCTTCCAACCATACTAATCTTCCAACCATACCAATCTTCCAACCATACCAATCTTCCAACCATACCAATCTTCCAACCATACCAATCTTCCAACCATACCAATCTTCCAACCGTACCAATCTTCCAACCATACCAATCTTCCAACCATACCAATCTTCCAACCATACCAATCTTCCAACCATACCAATCTTCCAACCATACCAATCTTCCAACCATACCAATCTTCCAACCATACCAATCTTCCAACCATACCAATCTTCCAACCATGACAACCTCCTAGAATTAATTGTCATGAGTAAATTAGAGGGTGCGGCAGCAAGGCAACTGCAGCATAAGACCATCGATACAATGGCGCAACTCAGGAGTGAGTTGGAAGCGTTGTACGGATAACGAGAGTCTCTGGCCGCGTTGCAGATGGAGTTCAGCTCCCTTCGGCAGGGACAGAACGACGACATCGCCGCCTACGCTGCAAGAACGGAGCGTGTTATGGTGGACATTACCCAAATACTCTGCGAACTGTTGGTAACCGAAGATGAAAAGGTTACCGTCGAGAGCGTCACCCGTCGGAGCGCGCAAGCGCACTTCGAAAACGTGTTGCACGGCTAGGTGCAGGTGTCGGTACGTGCACGAAACTATCAGACACAACATAACTCAGTGGCGGGGGCCATATATACTATCAACATGGTGCAGCCGAAGGGAAAAGTAGGTGAGTACCAAACGACCCCAGAAGGTCCGAAGGCGCGCCACCCCGGCAGGGAGCAAATTGTTTCACTATGGAAAAACTAGATATATGTCGCGAGACTGCATCCGGGATTCGGGACGAGTAAAGCTACCAGTACCCAGTGAAAACAAATCAATCCACAACGTGGAAATAACTTGCAATTACTGTTAAAAGAAAGACCACATATGGAAGGACTGCCGGAAGAGACTGTCGCAGAATAAAAACGAGCCGACGCAGTCGACGCAGCAACCCCGACGGCCGAGAAATGCAGGCTACACAGATGCAAGAAATACGGTAACCGCGGGGCCAGATCTAGCCACTGCAGGCATTAACACGCTGGATGCTTTGAGGCTGAATACGCTAACAGTCCAGCAGAGACCATTGAGCGGAAGAAGGAAAACCGCAAGAAAAACAACGATGCAGCTGCTACAGGTAACGCTGCCGGGGTCGAGCGCCACCGCCAGCGACTTCGATATCACTGCGCCGTTGGCCACGATCGAGATACTGACCCTTAAGGCAGACACAGGAGCAAAGTGCAGTATCATCAAGGAAGACTGTCTCAAACCGGAGACCGAGATGAAAGACTGCACCGTAGAGCTGCAGGGGGTCGCAGGCAAAAATGCACTCCTCTCGGAATAGCAAAGATTATGCTCGAGATGCCTGCCTTGAATGTAGAGCATTGTTTCTACATCGTCCCGAACAATTTGCCGTTCAGGGTCAACGGACTACTTGGCATGGACTTTATTAAGCAGCATAAAGCGGACATCCTGCATGGCGAGATGCTCAAGTTGTATGGGCACTGCATGCCGCTACGGGAAGACGCAACAAGGATATATTCGTCACCACGCTGTTAAACTGCAGCCACATGCAAATACATAGGCCTGGTTACAAAGATAAAGCTTCCTTCTGGAAACGGGTCTAACACGGATGCCGTCAAGGAGAATAAATTTGTCGGACTACCTATAAGGAATGAAATCAGTCGAGGTATAATAGCGAGATCCCGTGTCACACCGTCAAATACCAATAGCCACGTAGCGAGTAAGGAAGTTTCTAAGCACGACGGAGCAGTGCAACTGCCGACGGTAACACTCGAGCCGGAGATAGCGAAGGCCGTACGAAGCCGCCAGGTCAAGATACCGTGTGTAAGCTCAGAGAGCACGGATAAGAGGGCTAAACGTTTCGAGCAGCAACAACGGAAGTCGACTTGGTGCCCCCCAGAAGTCAAAAGTAAGCAGCTGATGCAGAAATAATGTGCGAATAAAAGGGTGTATTCCATCTACGAGGGAACAAGCGACAGCGCACGCACATGCGCAGCACCGCGCATCCTTTAACGCCAAAACTGCTAACGAAGGGATTTCCGTGAACGCAGTTAGCAGTTGCTTTAACTAAAATCAGTCTGAAGGTAGATTCGGAAAGAACGAGTTGGTTCCTCATCATTTACTCGAAAAACAACTAATTATTGTATTATTCTTTTCTTGACACATAATAGATAACGGAAAGTTGCCGTTGTCTATAATAAACGTTCAACTATTACTTTTACCGTAAATTCACGTGTTCGTTATTTACTAGAGATCTATCTCCTTATCAGCAGACGATCCCAAAAATAATTACTTTTAATGTAATCCCGATTACCGTAAGAATCCAATTACGCGATACCGGCATAACATAATCATTAAACCTAACGATGTAGAAGAGAATAATACAAAAAGAGCTGTCAAAAAATTGATATCAGCGCTGCAGAGCACGCCACGGAATAAGAAGTGTGAGAGTGCAGAATATGTCACTCGTTCCCAATAAATTCTCAGTAGATTATAAGAGAAAATACAGAGAGTGAGTGAGAGTACTAGCGCTTGAATTGATTGAGTGGTGAAATGTGATGTGAAAGAGCGTGCTGCAGCCAATGCTGCAGAGCACGTCAAATTGAGAGGTTGAGGATGCACAAATGATTGGAATATATTCACAGTACCTTCCCAGCAAGTTTAGTTGGGGGAAAGTACAGTGAATAATAGGCACATGCGCAATTATATTATATTAATCGAGCAGGCAAAATGTGATGAGGAAAACGTGGTACAGCCCGTGCTGCAGAGCACGCCACAGAATGAGAACTTTATGTTGATGTACCGATGAGATTTACTCGCCTCACCGTGATTGAATTTAGAGAAATTGTAACGATGTACTCTTACCGTGTATTTGAGTCCTGGTGAGCACGAAAATGTTGAGAAGATCCGGTGAGATGGTGAAAAGTCCGAGCGAGTGTACCGAGGATGTGTGCGCTGTCCAAACGGGTTTTCACAGAAGTGTCTAATTTTTCAATAAGGCTGCACTTTACGAAAGCGTCGTTGAGCGTTGAAGTCAAATGAGGGAGCGCGAGCCTCTTGCTTCAACCAGCATGTTCGCGAGGCACTGCCTCGGCTATCTCCGGCATAGCCCAGCGCAGCACGCTACCCAGCAGCAACAGGTCGACGCACGGCGAAGATCGATCGCCGTGCGCCAGCTGATTTTCCAACACAATTAGTAGAATACTTAGAAAATAATGAGTTTCTTAGGAATGTCAATCGGGTTTTAGGGCAAAGCATTGGTGTGAAACTGCTTTAAAGTGGGTAGTTTCGAACTGAAAAAGAAAAGTGGTTTTCTTAGATCTAGGAAGAGCGTTTGAAGTAGTGGACAGAGAAATATTGATTAAAAAATTACAATGGTATGTGTTGAGAATCGGTCCGAGTTGGCTTGACCGATCTGTGGATGTATTGAAAAAATGTGAGAACTCACTCGAGGCAAGAGGAAAATAAACCAGACCAAGTAGATGTTATATTGAGGAAGCAGTTTATTCTACCTTCCAAAAAAGTGGTACAAAGTACAATTTAAATATGAATGCGTGAACACTCCAAGTAAAAATTAACACCAAAATTCAGTTTAATTTAGAAAATTGTTCAAAATATAAATTTAGAAAAAAAAATACAAATTATAAAATAAATAAACAAATTGAATCTTGAATATTATTGAGCAGCACACAATTATTTTAATTGTGTGGTGAGGGTGACTGAGCTTGAGCTTGAGAGCAGTGCGTGTACCGCAGTCAGTACTGCGTAGCACGACACGCTGTGAATAATGAGTGCGAAAGATTTTGTGTGTGATTCACTGCAAGCCCTCAGCAAATTGTTGAAGAAAGATTGCAGTGACTCAATGAGAGCACTTGCAATGAACGTTGCTTGAGTGCTGTGACTGTGTGTGAAACCAGCTACGCAGTTGGCACTGCGTAGCACAATACAACATAGACTGAGGATGCACGATTGAGCAGAAAGTATTCGCTGTACTTTCCCAGCAGATTTACTGGGGGAAAATACAGCGAATATACAGCACATGCTTAATTATATTAATTAAGCCGGCAAACTAACATGAGGAGAACGTGGTACAGCATGTGCTGCAACGCACGCCACAAGTGAGACCAAGTGCTGATGTACCATTTTTCTCTTCACTGACAGCGAATTGTCACAGAATTATATCAGTGCACTCTTACCTTGAGCAATGAGTCCTGATGCAAGAGGTTGAGTAAGTCCGATGAAAGAAGTCCGTAAAAAGCTTGAGCCAAAAAATGTGCGTGCTGTCCAATGGATGTGTAGCGAAAAAGTGTCAAATTTTCAATATGGCCGCGGAATATGAAATTAACGTTGAGCGCTGAAGTCAGTTAAGCGAGATAGCCGGTGAGCGAAACCGAAGTCAAGCGAGAGAGACATCCTCTCGCTCGACGCGGCATGCCAACGAGGCACATCCTCGGCTTCGCGAAGCCCTGCCTCGGCTATCTTCGGCTCAACCGAACGACGTGTGCTAGAGCACCGCAACAGGTAGGCGCACGACAAATATCGATCGCCGTGCGCCAGCTGATTCTCCAACAGTATGGAATAAAAGGGACAGTACTAAATTGATTCAAAAGTTACTTGCAAAATAGATCTCAGAGGGTACAATTTAGTGGGGTTCTGTCAACTCCCGTGAAAGTAGATTTAAGTGTTCCTCAGGGGTCAGTTTTAGAACCTTTGTTATTCCTAATATATGTAAATGACATTATAGTGGCTATTAATGGTAGATGTGCAATAAGATTGCTCGCGGATGATGCGTTGATTTATACAACAGGGTATTCAAGTATAGAAATCAATGATAATCTCAATGAGCAAAACGTGAAAGTGGAATAATGGTTAAAGATAAATAGGTTGTATGTGAATGTTGATAAGACTAAGATTATGTTAATAAGAGGAGTTAGAAAGAAAGGAACAAGGGACAATTTAAAAATTAAACTGCAGAATAAGGTACTAGAGATTGCAAGTGAAATTAAATATCTAGGATAATAATTGATAAAAATTAACACTTTTCTAAACTAAAAAATTCTACATGTTTAGAAAAATAAACATGTAGAATATATTAGTAAATCAGGTTTCTTGCGATTATAGCGCCATCTATCACGAATTGAAAAAAAATGTTTCAGATAAAAGTTACTTATTTTTTTATGGAGAATCCGAATCTGCAATAAAAAATAGGGGTACCCATTTACGATTTCAAAGTTGCCCCCACTTTCACCCTAGGGGGTAGGGGTGAGGGGTCGACTTTAGTATCATTGGATGACCCCCTTCCAGGCAAACAAATTTTATTGAAAACTTTTTTTTGATCCGATGCGGAGTTTTCAAAATATTTTAATGTCTTCAGATAAATCGGCCACCCTGTATATTGGGCATCGCTTGTTACACCATGAAATGAGTATACCGAACCATCGCCTGCTATAACAAAGCAGAGCACCGGATTGAAACGTATTCATCACGGCTTAGCATGGGCCGAGGGCGATACACCCCAGCGAGAGATTCGATTAAATTAGAGTACTTGTCGAACCTCACAGAGTGTTTATACATTTAGAAGAAGATGAATAGGCTGCTTCATTCCGAAATTTTCGCGGGGACGATACATATTATATATATCACAGCCTGTTGCATCACAATCGTGGAGACAGATGCTCTGTGGACAAGGTGAAAAGAATCAGAGTGGCTTTGCCGTAGTGACAACATTGGCTCCTTGCGGGAATATTGAACGACCCCAACATGGAGTGTCGGCTGACCTTATGAAGAAGAGAAGAAACTGCGTGGGAGAGATTCACGGATGCGGGCCTGTTATGAACAATCTTCAAATTCTACAAGTTTTGTAGAATATACCGAACTCCACAGTAGGCACATACTCCCCAGAGCTTATTCCGAACATTTGACCGAGATCAACAGCATTCGTAATTGATAAGGACCAACTTGCCCGGCTCTCACTGAATCACCATGTACATCGATTGAAATGGGCTCAGGTGATTCTTCGATAGTTATGGATTGCCTTCAATCATGCCACAGCATCTAGTAGGTCTCCAGTTAAACTATCAACTTTTTTAATGCAACGCTACTCAGCTTCAATGTCCAGAATCACAGTGTTGCGGACAGTATTGAGTTATGTTTCTTCATGATATGGGTACTGGCCTCGGAACTCGTAAGTTTAGAAAGTTGTTCAAATGACGTGTAGCTCAACGACAAAATTGTCTATGGTTATTACAAGGCATAGGTCAATAGACTCAGCAAATCCAAGTCTCTGGGTAAAGTGATCAATACGGGTGGTACTGTAGAAGGCAGCTAATAATATAACCATATTATTATTATATAATCACGTTAATAATTAACGTTTCCATTGTATAAAAAGCTGTCGTATCCTTATTGTCATATTTCTGAGAATTCGATGTAAATACAAGAGACTGCTTAGGTAATAAACTGATTAAATGGTTTTATTGTATTATAATTAATTGGGTTTGGACCAATTCATTATTTCAGAAATATTTTATTAATTTTATGATACTATTCGTATAGAAGTTATTTCCTTTAACGTTCTCAAGTTTCCACGGCGAAAAAACAACCGTTCCGTTCAAAGATTAATCGAAGTACATCATCATCTTGTGCTCAACGCTATTGCCACGTCATGCGCATCCGTGCTCATCGGGGCAGTGTTCGTCATCGTTGTGTGAAATCGTGTTCATTTGTATTTTCATGCTCGTTATTCTTAGACTGTTTTAAATATTTTGAAGATCTATTGTCGTAAGGAGCACGTTTTGTTTATTTGTCATCTGGCATGTTCCACCACTCACCCTCCCAACAATATTTACAGCCCACTAGAAAACCAGCGACGAACAACAATCGAATATTCAAAAATTTGGTTCTTCAAGCAGGATCGTGAATTTCTGTGCATGTACTGCAGTACTAAGCGTATGGAAATACACCAGCTCAATGTGATTCTCATCGGCTCAACCTCTCTTTGCACATCTCATCGGTTCTACTCAACATCTCGCTATGCTGCTCACTAATTTAACATCGGGCTGTGCGTTCCAATAAAATGCTGTAACTCGCAGCACACATCGCATCAGTTAAGTGGCTTGCTGCACATCTCATTGAGCTCACTCAACATCTCGCTATCCTTTCCATCAACTCAAGATGTCTCTATGCAGATATGAAAACAAGTGACTCCTGATGCAGAAACGCTTCGGAGGTACGTGATGCAAAGGTTCTTGCTAACGTCATTGCCATAGTTTCAGAGGCAAACAAGGTACTGTGAAGCTTTGGAGGGACTCAGGATTTGTGGAGGTGCTCATTGTTACATGATATGTATGGGAATTTAGACCGAGTCACGTGAGAGTCATAGAAAATTTCGTTTGGAGCTGTTCTGCCGTTAAACGCTTATTCTAAGATAATACGGACGTATGTATTATATAATATTAAATTTGAAATTAGTAATTGGGATCGATTGCCGTTAAAGAGTTAGAACTCGCGGAAAAGAGAGTAGGACGCAGAAATAAAGTTGAACAAATTAAATGGATTCTACGAGATTATAATGTACGGTCGATGGCCGTCACATTATTATATGTGAAATCTTATTACATTAACGTTTTAACAATTTTATTGGAATCTCTCAAATCCTTGACAAGAAACCAACCATTCAGTTTCGATTTTTTCTAAGACGACCTACGTGAATGTAGTTATTCGCTGCATTCGCCAAAAAATGATGAACTGTACTTAACCGCGGTTCGAGTGAGCGGCCTTACGATCGAGCGATGGAGAAATATTGTCGAAATGAATGGAATTTTCGTTGAAAATGAAACTCCGCGGCACAATATCCCTCCCCCTCAAAAGGAAAAAATCTGAATCTGATATTTTTTGAGTATGAAGTGAAGATTCTTTACTTGTTGGTAGCTCGTCAAAATTTTTCTACAATCGTATATAATCAATATTTTTATTTTTTCTTTCCTCATGGTTTATAGCGCTCGTCCCACAGTCATAACTTAATTCACTTATACATTAGCGTGGCTACAAACCTTTATAGCAGCTCAACGTCTATCCGGATATGAGAATCGCACTCTATTGCGTGTGCGAGCTAAACCGGTCGTCGATAGCTCTGATCGTAGCTGCTCTCGCGGTCATGTGAGCGGCTCGAGGCTTACCCGTGTCGAGTTACGCCTACACCTGTAACATTTATGTACCGCACATCTTACTAACACTACTGGTGCTATTGGACCCAAAGAGTATAGTCTGAAATTATGGTAGTGCTGATTGCTATAATTAATGTTAAAAAGTAAATTGTTTTTTATATTGTTCGTAGGAGTCCCGAGTTTCCGGAACTCTTTGGGATCTCGCAACACTATGTCTCGTCGATTGCAGCTTCTCTTCTATGTTGGCTAGCGTTAGGTTGAAGGACGGGGGATAGTCTGTATTGACTGTCTGCATTATTTGACCGATGGTTTTCACGCTGAAACCTCAGGCGGTTACTAAACATATACTTAACAAGGCCAGTATGCCCGAGTTGCAAAGTATTTCGTGTTTCACTGTGTGATTTTTGTATGTTATTCTGATCAGCTCGTCCGTGGGGGCTACATATAATATAGCAACTTGCTCGGCTGTTGCATGGTTTTGTACAGTATGCTTGTTAAATTCATTACCCGTCTCGTGCAGTACCGACTGTTATCTGTAGCGATTTTCGCAAATATCAGGATCTCGCAGGGAGCGTCCTTAGCTAGAGCCGTTGATGGGTATGTAAGTTAGTAGATGTGCAAGTCTGTGACCATTTTGCACAGTCCTAAATCGTTGGTAGTTAAACGCAAAAAATGTCGATTTCCGTTGTCGATAATCACGTAGTCCTCCATGCATTCGATGAAATAGTAACCTCCGTTGCTGGTCCTGTGATTGTGTGAGGTCTATTCTTATGGCTAGCCTCCAGTTTGATCTCGTTTTGGTGAGAGATCCGATTTCTTCATAATAAAGGGTGGTCAAATTGTAAGGGCCGATGCTGAATGTGAACCACACCTAAACGTCAAGTTTTTTTCTGCATTTCATTTGACATTTCTCAATTTCAGACTAACTCAATTTGAACCATGGAAAGATACACAATCGAGCAACGCGTTAAAATTATTCAGGCTTATTATGAAAATGGGCGTTCAAATCAAAATGCATATCGTGCACTTCGTGATTTTTTCGGTCAATTTAATCGTCCAAATGTGCGTACAATAGGAAAAATCGTGCAAAAATTTGAGCAAACCGGGTCTGTATGAGATATTAAAACATCAGTGCATGCTCGTACAGCTCGTACTGCAGAAAATATTGCTGCTGTTCGCGATAGTGTGGCTGAAGAGCCGTCCACCTCAACTCGTCGTCGTGCCCAACAATTGCACCTCTCACGCTCGTCGTTGATGAACATTATGCATAAAGACTTGCATTTACACGCTTATAAGGTGCAATTGACTCAAGAACTAAAGCCTCTTGACCATTCCAAACGTCGTCAATGGTCAGAATGGTGGCAAGAAATGGCAACAGTGGATGATCAATTTTCGAAGAAAATCATCTTCAGTGATGAGGCACATTTTCACCTCAGTGGATTCGTCAATAAGCAGAATTGCCGCATTTGGGCGAATCATAATTCAAGAGTGATTGTCGAAAAACCAATGCACCCACAAAGAGTGACTGTTTGGTGCGGTTTATGGGCTGGCGGCATCATCGGGCCGTATTTTTTCCAAAATGAGGCCGGTCAGGCATTTACTGTGAATGGTGTTCGCTATCGTGAGATGATAACGAACTTTTTATGGCCCGAATTGGAAGATATGGATGTGGGGGATATGTGGTTTCAACAGGACGGTGCCACTTGCCACACAGCTAACGAAACAATGGCTCTTTTGCGCGACAAATTCAATGGCCGTGTTATCTCACGTGGTGGCGATGTCAATTGGCCGCCAAGATCATGTGATTTGACGCCGTTGGACTTCTTTCTTTGGGGTTATCTGAAAGAAAAGGTGTACGTCGATAAGCCAGCAACAATTCAAGAGCTAAAGGATGAGATAATTCGGCACATTAACGACATAGAACCTCAATTATGCCTAAGCGTCATCGAAAATTTGGACCATCGGATGGAGGTGTGCCGCCGCGGTCGCGGCGGCCATTTGGCCGATCTTTTGTTCCATACATAATTAAACCATACCATATTATCATAATAAAAAGAATTGACAATAATTTTCTAAATAATTTGTGTTTTGTTCAAAATCAACATCGGCCCTTAAAATTTAACCACCCTTTAAATGCCTGGGTTGTCGGCAAACGTGACACCTTCGTAATCCGGTTGGTGTTGTGTTGCTCCGATTACGCCAAATATCGCCACGGTCATTCTGTACCGGTAAGGGGTGTGTGTGTACATATTTGGACTGCCGTGAGAACGCTTACTTAGCTAATTCTCCCTTTTAATTAGTCTGCTCTATGTCTCTCGAAAGAGCCTTCGGGTTTACTTTCTAACCGAGATTTTTACTGTACGCACGCTATTTTTGAAGTGAAAGATCTTTAGGCGCGGTAGGGCAAATTGGCCTGGATCAGACGAAAGCTGAAACGCTTCCCCTTCTCCGACTTCAACCGGCAGTTGAAAGGAAAGAGTGGGAGAATCGTTTCTACTCTCTCTGTCAAATGCGTCATACGCACTCTACACGCATGCGCCGCGTGTACTGTTTTAATACGTAGCATAAGGAACCAGTAGACGCTTGTGTTTTATACTGTATATTAGCTGAACACGTTTTAATATTTAATAGTTAACAATTTTCATTGTGTGATAAGTGAAATGGAGAAAAAGACAAGAATGCAGAAAGAGAATGTGTGAGACTCTCGTGCGTTAGAAGTGAAACTTCTTAGGTTCTAGAAACACTTGATTTTATGCATTGCTCCCTTTGCATTTGTTGACGATTTCATCATTTCAGGACTTGGAAATGGTTATGTGGAATTTCATTGCAGCAAATCTTAATTAAATCAAATATTACTTTTATTCATCAATTTCCATTAATTTATACTATAAGAAAGAAATTATGGATTTATGATAGCTGAAGTATGATACAAATAATTTAGACTGTACATTTTCTAAATAACGAGAGTATACTGCGTCGATGGTATGACTGACTTTGTCAGTGTTTCATTTTCACTTGACTTTTTCATCCAAAAATCTTATCAATGGTTGAGCTTCGTCTGAGTTGAAGTTGATGATGAAATCACCACTCATATTCATTGGCATTTTGTCCAGATCTTTTTCTGATTTTTCTGCACCTTCACTAGTGTAGGCCAATAAGACTCCATGAATGAGTTCAATGATATCATTAACTCGTGCATTATTTTATATGTAGATGGCTGCCATCATAATTATATGACCATTTACCAATTGACATTTCGCTGCACAAATGTCACCAATTTCCGTACTCAGTAAGCCCAGTGCGATGGCTTGATGTACATTTATATTCATGTTAGGAGTCAATATATTCGCCCTATCATTGGGGTTTCTGTAGAATAAAAACTTCTCCAGCTCAAACTATAATTTCTTTCTTAGATTACGAATTAATGGAAATTGATGAATAAAAATAATATTCCATATAATTAAGAGAGATTTTTTTCAATTAAATTCCACATAACCATTTCCTAGAGCTGAAATAATAAAATCGTCAACAAATGCAAAGACAGCAATGCGTAAAATCAACTGTTTCTAGATCCTAAGCGGTTTCACTTCGAACGCGAAAGTGTATCACGTATTTTTTTCATCAATATCTGTATGAGAATGAGTGTGAGTAAATTAGGTCTGGCTTGAAAAACCAAAAAAAGTTTGATAATGTTCTAAAAATGATTGAGAATTATATGATTAAAACCAACTGGTGTGAAAAAAAGCACTATAAAGAAATTGAAAAGCGCAGAGTGGGCGCCTAGACAAAATGAATAATAAATACTAAGTATTGGTGCGTGTAGTGCTTTGCGCAATGGAACTGTACTAATTGAGCAACATTGAGCTGTCGAAGGACTGTCTTGACTCAGCAGTTGCGGAGAATAATAGGTTGATGCGTTTGCACTTAGTGCGTAAAGTGACAGGTGAGACTATAAATATTAAGGATCCTGGTGACAAGTATACTAATTTAAATGCACTCAATTTTTAACAATAATAAATCAACGTTTATTAAATTAGTTAACAATATTTAATAATACCTGGTGAGTGAACAAAAAAAAATATGCAACTGATTTAGTCTGGCCTGTGTGATGTAGCACTGATGTTGATTGGATTCTCAGGCTGGTGAGTCGGCTGGTTGATTCATATCGATGATCCTGGTGAGATGGTCTGATGTAGAGCTCTGTAGCGAAGCCACACGATGGACTGGTGAGTGGGCAATAGTTAACGTATGATGCGAGACTGTGTAGCGGGGCGAGCTGCCAACGATGAACCACGCCGGTGACTTTGATGTGTGTTTGAGAAACCGTCCAGATGTTGTTGGGTGAATCTGTGAATGTATTGAAAATTATAAAGCTTCACTCATGACAGGGAAAAATGAAACCAGACTGCAGGATGTTTAGTAGAGAAGCCCAGCACAGCCTCGGCTCTGCGAGGCCCTGCCTCGGCTATCTCCGGCATAGCCGAACGCAGCGTGCTACACCGCAGCAACAGGTCGACGCGAATATCGATCGCCGTGCGCCAGCTGACTATCCAACAATGTGAATGTTTCTAAAGTTCTGGTGATCTGAGGTCATTTGCACTTACACTGATTTGAAATATGGGTGATTTGACAATGAATTTAGCACACTACAGTACTGAGTAGGTAAAATATGAGTGGTGCTAATGAACAGAAAAGTAAGATGACGCGTGAATATCTAGCGCGAATGACTCGAGTGAGAATAATGGCTACATCCGTTGACCACGAGGCAGAGTAAACATGAGGGCGGACGTGCGTCACAGCTGGTGAGTTATGATTCGCCGCCAGCTATGGAAAGTGAGTCCTGTGAGTGGTCTTGCCGCTTGGGCTACGCTAGTAGCGTTGGCCACTTGAGTGAGCTTCGATCGAGAATGCGAGTTGATAGACGATGCGTTTGAGTGTGCTGGGTAGATACATCGATAGAGAATGCCCGTGTGCTGTATCACATGACGTGAGGCGTCGTATGGTTGTGAGTGTAGTGCGTGCACGAGTTGAGTGTGTGCGTGATAGGTGCGAAAACTGAACAATATCAATAATATTAATAAATATATGTGCTACATATTTGGTCATTTCGTAACCTACTCCACCTTTCCGTTCGCCCATCAACTGGGCGTGATTTCGGGTAAGTGCCGTCTCCTGAGGGTCTTTGTATTGTAACGTGGCAAAATCTTCAAGCGCTACGTCCTCCTCGCACGACGGCTGCCAACACGATCTCGCAGGGCTGTAAGCCGTACTCTAAATAATTTTTTTGTTTTTTTTTGTATTTCTTTTTCTTAAAATCGTGCGACCGAGGAGCGGAGAGGAAGAGGAAGAAAGAGGGCTGCCCACACTTCTTGGCGGTGCCGGGATCGAGTCACCCTTTCATAGGAGAGAGAGAGAGGATACAGACATTTTCCATTTCTCGTGGTCGGGATCTACAGCCGTCCCGCTCGACGTTCATCTACGGCCAATATGCTATTATCTATTCTCGGTCATCTGATCTACTAGCAATAACCAGTCTATCTCACGGGGCTCACCTGCCGGACTAGACTACACATGGTTATTATCTGCTATTAATATTTGCGTCGTCCAGCCGAGGCGCTAGACGCGGTCATCGTGCGACACCGGTTCCCCCAATTAACCGAGTTCGGCTCGCTAAGAGGGGGTCATAGTCCACGGGCACGCGTGCCGAACGGACCTCGAGGCTTTTTCCCGGTTACCGTCAAGCGAACAGGACGTAGCAGCGAGTATTATATCGTCCTGCTCCACCGTTGATTTCGTCAAAATCTATCACCACCTATCGTGGGTACCGGGGCATATTTTTTGAAACAACGAGGAATAAATCGAGGATTGTATCGAGAGGAGAGAATTTCGAGACGATTTTGGGTTAAGAATGATTGGCAAGGAACATCGTATCGTCATCGTCCCGGTGAGCTCTCTTCCCTTCTACGGTCTTTCGCCATTATTTGATTATTATTTTTTAAAATTCTTTGGAAAGTTCGATTCAAATTTAGTCGTACCTGCGATTCTGATATACCACGCACAGAGTACGATTCATATCGGGACAGACTGCGTCGAGTAGAGTGTAATATCGAGATCGTTTGGCGGTTAGAGCCGGGAAGACGTCACTTCGTTCGTCATTCTGTTTTTTTTTAGTTACTGTTCTGTAGTCATTTTGCTGTAAGGCCGTGCGCGTGTTGATACATCATCCCGTGGTCGGATTGTATAGGAGGGATTGGAATGTCATAGGCCGTGTCGCGGACTTGCAGGAATAATTGACACTTATAGATTTATACTATTGCATTCGCCTTATTTTATTTTATTTATCTCTCTTATGAGGTTGGACATTGTTTTATTTCTGCATGCAGTGCGTACTCGGCCGTCGTCCCGTGTTGGTACTTGATCGTGAGGGATTAGTACGGTTCGAGGCGTATGTGGCCATGATAAATAGTTCATTCGTTGTTACTGTTCTGTAGTCGTGTACTGTAAAGCCGTGCGTGCGTTAGGCCGTTATCCCGTGTTTGTTTGAATGTGTGAGGGATTTGAACGGGATAGACCGCGTCGCGGATTTTACTGGACAATTGATTTTATATGGACTTGGATCACTTTATTTATTTTTCTTATGTCGGACATTACTTTATTTTATTTTGTGAGATTATGCAGTGCGTGCTCGGTCGTCGTCCCGTATTTGGAACTTGGTCGCAAGGGATTGGTACGGCTCGAGACGTATCTCGCTTGGACTTTTGTAATCCGTTATTCGGAATAATTTAGGGATTTATATTGTTATTTTGGTTCACGATACCTTCTCGATTTTGCGGCCTGCAATGTGATAGTTGGGAGGTTCGAATCAGTAAAGGCTTCGCGTACGTGACCTCCGACGTCCCGTAGTTATAGTTGTTGGATGTATGTGGGATTAGTTCGGTGTAGGCCGTATCGCGAGCCGAATTGCGAGGCGACCTGTCAAGTTTACTTTGCCTGGCCGTGTTTTGGTCGTTTATCGCAACCGTCTGAATATAGGTCATGTATGGGAGAGGGTGAGAGCCGAGACGAGTGCCGGGATAAAATATGCTGCCAGAATAATTAAGTTTATGAGTTTTTAAAGAGTTACGTTTACGGGACATTCTGTTGGAATTCATTATCAATGTTTATTGAAAATTCGTGTTTGTTTGTTAAGAAATAAAGAAGTTGCCCGAGTGGCCTTTGTAAGTCCCGTACCTGTTATCGTTGTGCAAATTATTTATTGGTGTTATTTTATTAATTTGACTTTGTTTATTGACTTTGTTTATTGTTCCGATCAGAGGTATTTATTGACCCTATTTTATTGATTTATTTTATTCATCGACGTTAAAGACTCATTTCATCTGTATTACTGGATTTTATTCGCCTTTTATTCGAGGATAATTCTTGGCTTGACAGTCCGAACCACCCACTCTGCCTCGAACAACTGTAGCTAGCCTGGGTTGAGTCTGGCCTAACATCTCGTTATTTTTCCTTCCGGAAATTCGTCCCAATTCGTAAGAGAAAATAAAAGGAAGGAAAAATAGCTTGGGTCAGCTATAGGTAACGTGGTACGTTGAGGAGCAAATTTACGTTACAGTATATACGCGTTCCATCTTGATTTACTTTTAGTTATCTATTTGATTATGTATTTTTCAGCGGGTCTGATTTGATCGGGCAGCGAATGCGGTCATCTTGGAGTGGCGGTGAGAGCCGCGTTTCTGGGGGGGGGGGTCCTTTACAGATCCCGAAATCCACGGGATCCAGAATTCGTTCCAGGACCCGGGTTCATGGGATAAGAACTGAGAAGAAGAACCGGGCGGAGGGCACCCCGGGCGAGGAGCACTAATTTTCGTCCCATTCCTTGTAAAGTGTGTACTTCTGGTTCTCAATTTGGGGTTTTAAAAAATAATTTTTCGGCCTATAATTGTTTTTTTCACATTAATTTTTTTTCCTTATCTGTAAACCTTTTTTTTCTTATTGTATTTTCCTACCTCGCACTCCAATGAGCTCCTCACACCCTTTTATTCTTAGGTTAGCGTTAGCTTAATGCTTTATAAAGAGCTTTAAACGGTAAGTGTTTAAGAAAGCTCAAGTATTTTGCTACGTGTTGCTGGACTGCATACTGCAGGCCAGCATTGGCAACTTCTCGCTGTGACTCACGGGAGTGAAAAATCACTGGATCAGCGTGCCGAACAACAGGTCACTGCGTGCACGCGCTCTTCGACAGCATTTTTAGATAACGGTTGCTTCGAATAAGCCATCTTGCGAATTCCAATTGCGCTACTCAGATATCACCATATCGTGCGTGTGTTTTCTCTGTTCTGTGCAACATTTAAAGCTTTCATTATTATAGCTCTCATCACTATACAGCCGATCTACTGTGTTTTACCATCTTCATCTCGACAAAACATCACTGTGCTCCAAGCATCGGCTCAACTGTGCATCAGCATCAAGGCTCAACGTGCCGTGCACTTGGCTTCTGCATCACCACGAAGTCAGTGGATGACAGCTCAGCTTGACTCATCACACTGATTTCTATAATCGTGTGCAGTGATAAAAGCTCACTAATTAATAGTGACTAATCTATAATCGTGTGCAGTAATAAGCTCACTATTCTCTCTTTTATTACGCTTATTTTAATACATTTTTTGATAACTTTTATGTGTTTTTATGTGTATCCTTTACCACAGTACTTGACAGGTGGGCAATAAACGCCAACGTTATTCTACAACTGTGTACAATGTTTAATTATTTTCTTAATATATTGTCTGGGAAAAAGTTCGTGGCGTTTTTTAGTAAAATTCAACTGGTTTTCTTATAGTGTGAAAATGAATTTATTTAAACCAAATATGCTCCATTATTATCGACAATGTTTCGCCATTTTTCGGGTAGAGCCATGATGCCATCGGTGAAGATCTTCTGTGGTTTCTGGTTGAAAAACTGAATCAAGTGGTTTTCACGGGCTTTTTTTGAAAGCAGCTTAATTCCATTGAGAGAGTTCTGCAGAGATTGGAATAAGTGATAGGCAGAGGGTGCTATGTCTGGACTATACGGTGGATGCATCAACACTTCCCAACCAAGCTCTCGCAATTTTTGACGGGTCATCAAAGAAGTGTGTGGTCGGGCGTTGTCATGATGGAAGACAACACCTTTCATATTAATCAATTCGGGGCGTATTCTTTCAATTGCTTGTCGTAATCTCTCTAAGTGTCCACGGTAGAGTTGAGAATCAATCGTTTGACGTACTGGAAGTAGCTCATGGTGGACGATTCCCTTCCAGTCCCACCACACACACAGCATCACCTTTTTCGCCGTCAATCCTGGCTTCGCGAATGCTTGTGACGGCTCACCATCCCTTGTCCACGATCTTCGACGCTTCCAATTGTCGTACGTGATCCATTTTTCATCACCGGTTATGACACGTTTCAGAAATGGCTCGATTTCGTTGCGTTTCAGCAGCGCATCGCAGATGTTAATTCGGTCTATCATGTTTTTCGCGCTCAACTCATGAGGAACCTATACGTCGAGCTTCTTTTTGTAGCCAGCTTTGTGTAAATGGTTCAAAACAGTTTTGTGGTCAATGCCTAGCTCCATACCAATATCAACACTGCTGATATGTTTATCTTGCTAGATTTTTTCAAGAATTTCATCAGCTTTTTCAGTGATTGGACGACCAGAGCGTGATTCATCTGTCACATAAAAATTACCAGAACAAAAGCGAGCGAACCATTTCCGCGCAACAGATTTTGATAAAGTACCTTCACCGTACACCGCACAAATTTTTTCACAAGCCTGCGCAGCGTTTTTCCTTTTGTCGTAATAATATTGCAAAACATAGCGCAATTTTTCATTACTTTTCTCCATTTTCAAACGCAAACAACTTTCCAACCACTGCACCAATTTCGATGTTTATACACTTCCTGACTTATTTGCAATTGATATCAGAAAAAACGCCACGAACTTTTTCCAAGACCCAATATTACAGTCCGCTTACTCTCTATCATACTGAATCTCGAACAGTCAGCATGTACCGTCTGCGTTTTCCGTCCCCTCCGGACTATGTAGTTGACAAGGTCCCCCCTCTTTTCTAAAATTTCCGGAGGTTCCGTCCATCCGGCGCACCATCTGGTCGCGTAATAGCACGCGCTTACCTACGTACGAGATCTTCGATTTCTTCTTCGCGCTTTTCAAGTTATCTCGTGCTACCGTCCATGCAGTACGCAACCGTTCACGCAGCTGGTGGACGTAATCATCATGAGCATAGGTGCTGCGCGTCTCCTGTTTCACGGCAGTCGGCAACTCTGCATCGCGACTATACACCAATACATAGGGGGACAGTCCGGTCCCCGTGTGTGGCGTGTTGTTATATGTAAACATTGCATATGGTATCCACTCCTCCCAATTTCCCTGATCCTCATTTCTGAAATTTTTCAGGTATTCGGCGATGGTATAATTCTCAGTACTTGCCACATTTCCTTGAGAGTAGCACTTAGGAAATTCGTGCCCTAGTCCGACAGTATCTTCCTAGGTGTTCCGTGCCGGCAGATCGATTCTTCTACTAATGCCCTTGGCACTGTGGAGGCTTTCTGATTTGTTAGTGGTATTGCTGCACTATATTTAGTGAGAGCGTCCTGGAACGTGAGTATATTTTTTTTCCAGTCATGATCTCGGGTAGCGTTTCTACGATGCCGACCACTACTTTTTCGAATGACATTGATAAAGTGTCCGTGATGACCATCGGCACTTGTTTCTTTTTCCTCAATTTATTCTTTTGGCAGCTTTCACAGGGGACGATGTGCCGCTCAATGTCTTTCTGCATGCCGGGCCAATTGTTTTTGGTACGATTCCGTTGCAGGACGCATTTGAGACCCTAATATCCGTTCAACGGCGCGTCATGATATTCCCCTATGATTCTGAGAAGTTCCTCGTTTGCCGGGCAGGTAACACTGCTGCGGCAGCCTGCCCAGCTTGTCTTCTTGTTATGTTGTTGTCTTTGTCTGTGCCGCTGGCGAGTCGTAGGCTACGATTCTTACCTCGGCACTTGCTGTGCCGCTGCCGCGGTCTCTCGCTCTGCCAGCTGTACTGGTCTTGGTTTTGATGGGCATCCCCACCTCCTACGCGGGCCAGACAGTGTGGTGGCGCTATCGGTATCTCTTTTCCCGCCACTCGTTGTCTCCTTGGTGCCTGGCTTTGCGCGAGCATCCTTGCTTCCCCTACCCCAACCGCACGACTTCGCTGTGGGGCGTCACGGATCAGTAGAGCGTTCTGCTGGCACGCTGCGAGTCTCTCTATCTCGGTCTTCACTGCGTTCTTTCTCTGGCATTCTACCTCGCTTTCCTTCAACCATGCTTTCTGTCTTCTTGGTGCTGCGCCTTGTGCCGTCGTTCGTACTGCCTGCTTGCCTCGACGTGTGGTTCTTTTCTAAGGTCGTGACTTGGTATTCTCAATGTTTTGGATTGAAATCTTTGCAAGATGTCAATGTTTGAATTGCTGGCCGTTCCCCAGAGTTGGATGCCATAGGTCCAGATTGGCACTAGAATGGTTTTGTATACGAGTACTTTGTTGTTCAGAGATAACTTGAAATTCCGTCCTATAAACCAGTACATTTTTTTTAGTTGTGGGTTTAGTTGTTTTTTTTCGTTTTTTATGTGACTTTTCCAGTTCAGTCTGCGGTCCAGTGTCATGCCTAGGCATTTTACTTCCTTAACTTCCGGGAGGGGTTGGTTGTTTAGCGATACCGTTGGGCAGTCCTTTTTTTTCATTGTGAAGGTGATGTGAACTGATTTGCCACTACTAGTCTTGATTCGCCACTTCTCTAGCCATCTTTGGATCTTGTTAAGTCCTTTTTGTAGGGTTCTTGAGGCTTTGTCTGGGTCTTTATGGGTTGCCAGTATGGTTGTATCGTCGGCGAATGTGGCGACCGTGGTGTTGTGTGTTACGGGGAGATCAGCTGTAAATATTGTGTAGAGGACTGGTCCTAGTACACTTCCCTGTGGAACTCCTGCTCTTATCGGAAAGAAGGGTGATAGTTCAGTCCCATACCGCACTTGGAATTGACGGTTGTTTACGTATGATTTAAGTAGCAAGTAGTATTGCAGTATGTGCCTTTTGATTTTATAGAGTACGCCTGGGTGCCACACCGAAGGCCTGTTTATCGAAGGCCTGTTCTATGTCAAGAAATACTGCAGAGCAGTATTCTTTCCGTTCTAGTCTATTAAATATGGCATTGAAGATCCGATTGACCTGTTCTATCGTTGATTGCTTGGATCTAAATCCGAATTGATGATCAGGGATGATGTGTCTCTCGTAGATCAGTGCTTGTATTCTTTCCAAGAGAAGTTTTTCGAATAGCTTTGATATAATGGGCAGCAGACTTATGGGTCGGTACGATTTTATTTCGTTAGGTGGTTTGCTAGGTTTCTGGATCATTGTTATTTGTGTGACTTTCCATTGGTTAGGTATATGTGATGTGCAGATTATGGCGTTAAAGAGGTTGGTCAGGAATATTATGCCCTTTTTTGGTAGCTTCTTGAGGATAGTTCCCGTGATCAGGTCGTATCCTGGGGATTTTTTCACATTGACCGCTTTGTGTATCGTGCTACTTACTTCCGCAGGGGAAATATGCTTGATGGGTAGCTCCAGAGGTAGGTGACTTTCTAGGAAGTCGTAGACATCACCATCATGTTGTTGGGCAGGAGATGGAGTAAATACTTGAGAGAGGTGTTCTGCGAATGTTCTGGCTTTTTCGGCATCGCTTTTGGCCTCTCCTCCCCCGTATTTCCGGATGGGTGATATGTAGTTTTGAGCGCGGTTAATTCGTCTAGTCGCTTTCCAAAGTGAGTAGTCAGTGGCAGTTGTATTCGTTAGGTTTACTACATATTGTTCCACGTTGTTGTTATCGTAATCATTAATGAGTTTTTTCAGTTGTTGAGATTGCCTGTTTAATCGTTGTTTATCGGTTGGGTTTCTGCTTAGTTGCCACTGTCTCCTTATTCTCCTTTTTTCGGTAATTTTTTGTTTGATTTCGTCCGGATATTTTTTGGTTGTGGGGTTGGTAGTTATATCCGGGGTGGCTTCCCATGCCGCCCCTTCGACTAGTTATGTAAAATATTCGATTGCTTCATCTATGTCGAACTCAGTTTTTAAAGGTACTTTTGGTTTAATGAATTTATTGATTGTGTCTCGAAACGTCAACCAATTTGTGTTTTTGTTGTGGAGTGTCGGTTGTTTGTTATTGTTGGTAATTCCGCTACTCAGTGTAACTAATACTGGGGTATGGTCGGATGAGAGATCCAAGCTGGTTTCGGCTTGTGTGAAACGTTTGGCTATTCCCTTGGTTATGAAGAAATCGAGTACGTCTGGAATTTCGTTTCTGTCTGTTGGCCAATAGGTGGATTTTCCTGGCGAGAGATATATACAGTTTAGTGCTGTCGACGCTTTGAGTAATTCTTTACCTCTAATAGTAGTCAACCTGGATCCCCATAGAGGATGTTTAGCATTGAAGTCTCCGCCAGCTAGAAAGTGAGGACCCAGGCTTTGGAAGAACTCTGTGAATTTTTCATTTTTGATGCTGTGTCTTGGTGCTCTGCAGTCTCGGCAATAGGTCCGAACCTGGCGTCTTCGATGGCTACGCTAGTTGCCTGTAGGTAGAACTTGGTGTAGGGTAGTAATGGATGGTATTTGACGCTTGATTTTACGAGGATCGCCGTTCCGCCGTGCGCCGTTCCATCTGGGTGTTTGGTGGTGTAGAGTTTTTATCCGTGGATTTTAATATGGCGCTTGTTCGTAAAGTGTGTTTCAGCCACCAAAAGGATGTCTATTTTTTTGTTGTTGAGGAATGCGGCCAATTCCTGGCGGTGCTGGACTAAGCCGTTGGCGTTCCAGAGTGCTAGTGTATAGGACGTGAATTATTTATTCGCAAACTTTGTCAGTACCGTTGTCAGTAGATTTAGCATTGAGTGTAGCAGTTCGTTTTGTTTGGTTATGGTTGCTCGTAATTCAGTAAACGATTTTTCTAGGATAGTAATCACTTCTTTGTTGTCATTTGTTATGTTGGGTTGTTGGTTTGGGCTCGCCCCTGCCGCCTGGGCATAGCTCGGATACTCTGTTGGTGTTCTGGTTTTTTGGATGTGTTTGAGAATCCGTCCAGATGTGTTGGATGGAATCTGAGAAGATATTGAAAAAATATGAGTATTCACTCGACGCAGGGAAAAATAAAACCAGACAGAAAGATGGTCTATAGAGAAAGTGGTATTTATTCTACCATCCGCTCTTTCACTACAAAATAATAAAATAGAAAAAAAATAATAAAGATATAAATTAAAATACACAGAATTGAAGTTAAATTTTGATTTGAGTGAAACATTTGATCAGCACATAATTACATTAATTGTGTGCTGCATTTATGAGTTACGTGAGTACCACACAATTATATTAATTGTGAGCTGTGATTATTGAGAGCAGTGCACGTGCTGCAGCCAGTGCTGCGGAGCACGCCACGCAATGAGATATGTGAGTGCGCAGATTGATTTTACTAATTCCAGGAACTTCTCAATAAGCTAGAAAATTTGGATGCACAGAGTCAGTGCTGGCACATGCAACTCTGGTACTTGAGTGCTGGAATTCTACTAGAACGGACTGTAAAGCAGTCAACGCTGCACTGCACAACAAAATAGGAGTATGAGGATGCACAAATGAGTAGAAATATTCACAGTATTTTCCCAGCAGGTTTACTGGGGGAAAATACAGTGAAAAGAGAGCACATGCGCAATCATATTAATCGAGCAGGCAAAATGTAGTGATGAAAACCGTGGTACAGCCAGTGCTGCAGAGCACGCCAAAGTGTGAGACCTTTATGTTGATGTACCGACTCATTTTCTACTCCTCACCGACATTGAATTGCACTGAATTGTGACGGTGTACTCTTACCGTGTATTTGAGTCCTGTTGAACTTGAAAATGCTGAGAAAATTCGGTGAGCTGGTGAAAAATCCGAGAGTGTACCGAGGATGTGTGCGCTGTCCAGGCGGTCTTTCACAGAAGTGTAAAAAATAGCAATATGGCTGTGTAATACGAAAGCGTCGTTGAGCGCTGAAGTCGAATGAGGAAGATAGCCGGTGAGCGAAGCCGAAGTCAAGCGAGAGAGATAACCTCTTGCTTAACGCGACATGCCTGCGAGGCACAGCCTCGGCTCCGCGAGGCCCTTCCTCGGCTATCTTCGACCCAACCGAGCGCGGCGTGCTACACAGCAGCAACAGGTCGACGCACGGTGAATATCGATCGCCGTGCGCCAGCTGATTTTGCAACATTTCCGCCCGCCATCAGCAACGGGGTTGATGATTAGATTTCCGGTTATGTAATGTTGATGTTATGCGCTGGATGAGATGGGCAGGACAGCTAAATTTGAGATCGGCCTAGTGAGCGTAGTGGTAGCAGTCCGGAGTGTCACCACCCTTGAGAGCCCATTCTTGCTTGGATGCAACGCTGTGACCCGTGCGAGTGGCTACTTGCACGGGGAGAAGCGCTCATCCGTGAGCAGAACCAAAGAGCCGGTTTTGATGATGTCTTAGGGTGATGCTACTTTGAGATTGGCTGCTGCCATTGTAAGTAATGAGCAGACCATTGACAAAAAGATTGTTGCACCTTCTACTGCCACACTTGCCGTCTTGAGAAGCGAGAGATTGCCAACACCTCTAGAGTTGGCTCTAGGACAGTTGTGAGTGTTTCACCAATGAGAAAATGTCCAGGTGAGAGGGCCGGCGTAGTCAACTCCTGTATGAGTGAATGCGCGCGTTGGTGTCTCGTGACAGAGGGAGCTGACCCACCAATGATTGAGCCCGAACTCCTGTTCGCCGAGCACACACAACGCAATGAAAAATATGAGTTTTTACAGGAGCTCTTCCACCGACGATCCAACGAGTTAGCGGTATTTGAGCTAATGTGAGCTGAGTGCCTCCGTGAAGAGTCCGCACATGCGCTTGATCGATAACGAAACTTGAGAGTCGACAGTGACGAGGTAGAATGGCAGGATGTCTTCCTTCATATGTGAGTGCTGATTGAGCCAGGCGACCTCTTTCTCTGAGTACACCCTCCTGGTCGATGAAAGCCGTTAGTCGACTGAAGGGGTGAAAGGATGGAAGAGAAGAGCCTGACTGTAGTATTTGTAACTCGTGTTTAAAAAAACACGGCTTGTGTTGCTCGTGTCCAAAAAACATTTGCTGCAGCCATCTCTTCTGCTGTGAGAGGAGCGGTTCCTGCCAATTCTAACCTCTTCCTCATTCTTGCCACTACTCTGACACAAAATGAGGTAAGACGACACAATTTTGTGAGCGAAGAACAGCGATAAATTGGGAGCTCCCAATGGTACCCCCGGTCGGGCTTCCATATTGTGCAATCCTCAGCATCAGTTGAGGTTTTCGGCCAAAATTCAATAGGTTTCACCATCTACGGTGGACCTGACCACCACAACTGATGAGATTTTGCTGCAACTTTTTCCGGCAGTCCTTCCAGAGTGGACCTTCTTTTTGCAGACGTTGCAAACTATCGCCAGCTCATTGATGGCGTTCGGTTGGCTTGGCATCGGAAGGCTCACTCATCCCGATTTTCTCATTCAGTCCCGGGCCGAGTGACGGCCTTCACTGCTTGCTTCTCGAACTCAGTGGGGGCTGTCTCACAGAGTTTTTTCACCACGTCCACAGTTGGCCTTTCGGCCGGCGTCACGTACGCGGCGATGTACTCATACTGACTGGATCAGAGGGAGATTACCTATAGCTGCAGGGCATCCAGCAATTTTCGCTGCCCAGACAAGGACTCCTGCTCACTTTTGAACTGCTCTAAGGTAAGAACGATCTTGTGTTTGAACTGACTCGTAGCTCGACCACTCAGTCTACTGCTACGCACTAACTCCAGCAGGATCTCGTGATCCTCGTTAGTTACCCGCTGGAACACGGTCTCACACGATTTTATAAACGCATCCAACTCGCTATCGTCGTTACCGTTGAAGGTCTTAACGTTCTTCAGGCCCAAGCCAAGGTCCAATGTCCGTCCACGTGAATTCTGTGACCTCGTTTGACCCCCTTGAGGCAGGTTGTTTGTCAAAAGATAGTTCTGCACCTCGAATCCAGTTTGTCGCCGTGACAACTCCGCATGTTGCTCCCTGTTACGGGACCGGAAAAGCTCATACTCATCCGCACATAAATCATTCAGCGTATCAGCCACCTGCATCAGGGGAGCAGACCTCACCACGTTCCACCGCGGTGACATATGACAAGGTCTGCTCTCCAGTGGCCATGACGCCGGTCCAATTATCTTCGTACTCGCTAAGCGACGTTCCCCTGATTCGGTTAACACTGAATTGCCCGCCCAATCGGTCAGTGATTACTGCCTGTCTGGCAGGGAATTCTGAAACTGAACAAGCCCAGCTCAACACCGCCAGCAACCGCTCTCGCACTCATCTACTGATCGGTAGCTACTTACCAAACTAGTCTGCTCATTGACCTCGGAACGGAGCTTACCTTCGTCATAGAAGGTACCATCAGACAACTCAACATTACGCGACAGCACTTATTTATTCCGACCATTGGCATTAGTGAAAGTGAATCAACTCAAACACGCGGCTCGGTTCAATTCAATTTATGTTCAGCTGACTCAGCCGCTATGGCCACTATACATACTCGTATTCTCAAGACCTTGATTACCATCTTGCAATCATTCGAAGTCCCAGCTTAGACATGGTCACACATAAAAAAAACTCAAGTTGACAGATCTAGATTTCCTCAGGCCATAGCCAATCGGCATCATCATCGGTGCTGGTATGGCAGATCATCAAGCCGAATATCATTGAGCACTCACCGGTAACGCCCATCGCTCAGTTTTCAATATTCGGATGGCTCATACTTAGACATATAGGCTCGGCACAACCACGAGTCTGCATCACTTACCATGCTAGAATACAGCATGATGAACAAAAGCTTGACAAGACGCGATCACCAATTTCTGGAATCGGGAAGAGGCTCAAGCTGATGTTGCCAACATACTCACACCAAAAGAGCAGGAGTGTGAGGATTACTTCAGCACTACCCATCAACTTCACTTAACAGAGCGATACTTTGTTCAGATACCACTTAAGTCACCAGCAACTGTTTTAGCAAATTCTATTAGAAATTTATTGAGGAATACGAGCAGCTAAACCACATTGTGAGTGCACCTTCGCTATCACCACCTACGGGGGAGGGGGGGTCTTCAACGACTCAATCTCAACAATCAATCATCAGGTCAATCATTAAACTACCTCACGCACATTAGTGCAAATCTGTTGCTCAACATTTTCGAGGTGCTCATCTGGATTCGACGGATATTATCAAGATTGACCGGCAGATCGAGGTATATGAAGAGAATTGGAAGGGTGATAACGCTGAAAATTGCAACCACCACACGCACACGGCCAATAACCAATCTTGCCATCTTAACAGTCGCTCAACTGGATCAATCCAGTGAGGATAATCAGCAACCGCATTGCTTATGGTGGGCAGAAATGTTACAGAATACTCAATCCTGTGCAATCTGCTACTCATAATTGCTGCGCCATCTACTACGCTGTAGTCCGCAGCCGTGCATGCAGCCGAATAGCTACACCACACGTACAATTATACTTCGTGTGGAAGCTGTAGTATTCCTACTACGGTAGCTTCGCTTGATGACGCGGTTGGACTCTTAAACACCTTGGCTTCTTTCTCGTTCGAACGCCGTAACGGAAGATATAACAACGTTTCTTATAAATTTATCGGAAAAGCGTGCACATAAGCATTGGAAGCCAAAAACGGCTGAACAGAGCTTTCCGCAATGCTTTTGTTATATCCCAATGCGGATATTTCATAAATAATTTTTTTTTCCGACACATCGAACTTTTGGATTGCTCCATCACCTATGGTCAAAACCGAGTGGCTGACGCGTTGCTCAATTATCCGTGCGAGGTACGAGGCTCAACTCGTTCTGCACATTCGGCAATTTTACAAGGCATTGCCACTAAAATCGGGGGCAATGAATCTCACACGCTCCTTACTATTTAATGAAAATTCGTTAGTCGCTCGCAAACTTTAACACCGGACGGAACTCCCCGAGGAGCTCCTGTCGAATTAATAGAATAGAATGAATAGAGTGCAATTAATAGAGAAGAATTGATAGAGTAGAATTAATACAGTATAATCAATGGAGTAGAACTCTTGTCTCGTTTCTCTGCAAACTGTGTATTACGGTGTCTTCGGTTCTTCGCGACCAAGCCTTCCCACCCGAGGGAATAGCAAGTTACCGCGGTGCATCTATGTGAAGTTGGTAACCAACTTTTCGATAAGTAATTTTTGTTCGCATTCGTTTGTACTTGGTTTGTACCGGCTTGTACTACCGTTAATTTCGTTTGTACCTTAAGGGGGGAATATGGAGGTTTGGAAAAATGGTCCGCAATCCATATTGTGCTTAACCATTTTTATTAACGCCATTACGAAGATAATTGTTTGTACTCGTTCGTTGCAATGAATAATCATTTGTACCGGTTTATACCAACGAGTATATCATTTGTACCTGTTTGTACCACCGAGAAATCGTTTGTACTTGTTTGTACCACCGATAAATCGTTTGTACCAGTTTGTACCACCGAGAAGTCGTTTATGCCAATGAGCAAATCGTTTGTACCTGTTTGTACCACCGAGTAATCGTTTCTACTGGTTTCTAACAACGAGTATATCATTTGTACTTGTTTGTACCAACGAGCAATCGCTTGTACCAACGAGTATATCATTTGTACCTGTTGGTACCGACGAGTAATCGTTTGTATTAACGAGCAAATCATTTGTACCTGTTTCTACCGACGAGAAATCGTCCGTACCGGTTGGTAACAATGAGAATATCGTTTGTACTTGTTTGTACCGACGAGTAATCGTTTGTCTTCTCTAGTATTTCGTTTGTACCCTCGAGTATTTTTTTTTTTGCACGTACTTGTACTGCCGAGTAATCATGTGTACCTGTTTGTACCAATCGATTGCTCTTTGGTACAAACAAGTACAAACGATTACTCATTGGTACAAACGGGTACAAACGATCACTCATAGGTACAAACCAGTACAAATAATTTCTATGTGGTCCAAACTGGTACAAACTATATACTCGTTAGTATAAATGGGTACAAACGATTATTCATTGGAACGAATGAGTACAAACAATTACCTGCGCATCGGCGTTAATAAAAGTTATTTATCTTCGAATTGGCGATGGGCCAGTTTTTTATACCCCCATATCCTTTTCTCTCTTTAGGTTTAAACGGAATTTGAACTCGCAATGTAAATTACACACCGAGTACAAAACATACAAAAAATTGAAAAAATAAAATAACATTTTTAAAAACATTTACGGTACAAACGAGTACAAACAGTTATCTTCATAATGGCGTTAACAAAAGTGGTTTAGCACAATGTGAGTTGCGGACCATTTTTGCAAACCTCCATGCCCTGTAACGGTATTTTACGTTATCATTACCCTTGAAGGGTTTTAGTTCGAACGCTGTTCCGGTGGAGGCGTCAGCGCGGTGCATCCTCGGTGCATCGGTGCATCGGAAATGCTACAGGAGCGTCCCTAGCTAATTTTTAGGGGTTTTTTAAGTCCCTTATGGATTTAGTATAATTTTCTCCATACCACACTGGTGTCTTTCTGAGGTGATATCTCGTTGGCTTGAGTACTCTGCTACTTGGATGTCTGGTGGCTCAGTAGTTGACCTTGGAAGATGTTCGTTTTCCCTGGGCCAGAGGTATCAGGCCTAGTCCTTCGAGTGGTGCGGTTGAAGATGCTTCTCCTTGGGTTGACTAGGTGGTCCTTCTTTGGCTGGATGGCTGGTCCTCTCTTTGGTTGGTTAGCCGGTCCTCCTTTGGTCGATTAGCTGGTCTTCCTTTGGTTGGTTAGCTGGTCCTCCTTTGGTAGATTCCGGATGTTGGCGAGAGTCTGTGAACAGAATGCTCCCCGACTGTGGTATGTCGCGTCCTTTTATACCGACTTCCCCGCTCTTCTTCCAGTTCTGCCGGTATAGCAGGGTATTACTATATCTGCTAGTCGTTCTGTAGCCTATCTCCTGTAGCCCATTTGTCCCGTTAATCTCCTCTTCTTGGTTCTAGTGATTTAGCGTGTTCCTTTTAGATTGTTCTTCATATGTTTCTTGAGACTATAGTCTTACTGCTTGGCAGTATAACTATAGCTCGAGTAACGGTAGTTGGTCTTTATAGGTGAGCGTGCTATGGGGTATGGATCTCTGTGTTTGCGTGTGTGGATCTAGTTTAGGCTAGTTATTCTGGCGGTATATTTAATTATAAGACGAGTTTGTCGTCTTAACCCCTTAAGGTACAAACGAAATTAATGGTGGTACAATCCGGTATAAACATAGTTGAAACGAATGCAAAAAATTACTTATCGTACAGTTGGTTGCTAACTTCACATAGGTCTGCGGTGGACATGATTATAATTCTGTTGCAAGTGAGCGAGGTGTTCAAAAACTCAGTGCAACGCTAAACAACTGAGTTATAGAAATTTCGGTCGTTATATTATTGGCGCCCGAACAGCGTGTACGAGTGCGGTCACCATCCGCAAGTCCCGAGGGAGTCACCGTACGCACTGTTCGACACGTCGTCTGTTAAAAAATAAAATTCAACGAAGCTACTGCAACCGAATACAACAAATTGGCAAGTACACTAATTTATATTTAGACTAATACATACGTGTAATATGCATTCACTGTTCCATATTTCATATATCTCGAATTAATGGACCGTGTACGGACATCTTTCGCTCCGTATCGCAAGTTATTTTCATGTCAACAAGAGTACGAAACTATTCCATCGTCTGTCTCTTATCAATAAAAGGTCGTGTTGTATAAAATCAAAATTTTTCTTGTTTTTACTTCATGTCTACCCCCGAAAATACATAGAAAGCAGGTGCACCTAGCGTTTTGTTGGTTTCCCAAATTAAAAAACATATACTTGGCCCTCACAGCTTCACTATCGGACATAACGCTTTAACACGTTCGGCGCCCACTCGACGAGGCTACCTACAAAAACATCTAGCGACACCGATTCCCCCAATTAACCGAGTTTGGCTCGTTAGGAGGGGATCATAGTTCACGGGCACGCGTGCCGGTAGGACCTCGGGGTTTTTTTCCGGTTATCGTCGAGCGAGTAGGACGTAGCGTACGTTCTTTGTTTTTCCCGCTCTACCGTTGGCAATATTCGAGATAATTGTTGAGGCGAGGAAGAGGAGCGCTGTCTCTCTAAAAGTTAAAGTCAGCCTGTCTAAAATCTACATTTGCCGCCGTACTATCTGAACGTGAGGAGCGAGGCTTTTGACAATACTCGAAGTTTCCCGGATCTACAAAGAACTTCGCTGCAGCATCGTCCCGGTGAGCTCTCTTTCTTTCCACGGGCATTCGCCATCACTTTTATTGTTTGCTGACTGATAAGTCCACTCGAGCTTGGTCGTACTTGCGACTCTTGTATGCCACGCGCAGAGTATAAATCGTATCGGGATAAATCGCATCGATTAGACTGTAAAATCGAGATCGTTTGGCAGTTGGAGTCAGGAAGAAGTGACTTCGTTCTTTTTGTTACTCTTCTGTATTCTTTTACTGTGAAACCGTGCGCGCGTTAGTACATTATCCCGTGGTCTGTTCGTGTGTGAGGGATTTGAACGTTATAGACCGTGTCGCGGATTTTCCGGAATAACTGACGCTTATTGATTTACATTATTTTATTTATTTTCCTTTATTTATTTTTTTTGTTATATTGGACATTATTTTATTATTTTTGTAAGTTTATGTAGTGCGCGTTCGGCTGTCGTCCCGTATTTTGTACGTGGTAGCGAGAGATTAGCACGGTTCGAAACGTACCTCGCATTGTTGAATCGTCCGTTATTATCTATACTTGACTAATGGATAGATTGACGAGAGTTGTTTGATTATCGGTTGCTATTTGACTTCATTGAATTAATACTTGGTAGTTATTATTTCGTTTATGAGTGATTCTCGGTTTGGCCTGCCTGTGATTTTCAAGTTGGAAGATTCAAACAAGTAGATGCTTCGCGTACGTGACCTTCCGGTGTCCCGTGATTATAGAGTTATTTTATGTGTGTGGGATTAGTCCGGTATAGGCCGTATCGCGGGCAGCATTTCGAACCGACCTGTTATTTTACTTTGTCTCATACTGTTTTGACGATTCCTGCGAATATTTAAAATTCGAGTCGAGTGTTGCTGCCAATCGAGCATAGATAACGTATGACAGGGTGAGAGTCGATGCGAATACCGGGATAATTCGTACTGCTGGAATGATTAAGAATATCAATTGTTAGAAAGCCAGAATTAATTTACGGGATATTCTCTGTTACATTTCTTTTGTTCGTTATTGTGATATATTGCCAAATCAGTAATCAGTTTTCTGTTCTTTCAAATAAATAAACGATCTGCCGATTGGCATTTGTAAATCCCGTAGTTGCGTTGTTGTCTGTGTTGTTTATTGGATTTATTTATTGACTTTATTTTACTGTTACGTCATGGGTTCATATATGTAAAATTTTAATTTTTATATTATATATTCGATACGTATATTAACACATATATTCATTGTCGTGTAGGTCAGCGTTCACACGCTGACCAACGGGACGCGGCGCATCGGCAAGACGCGCTGCGCCCTACAAATAATGTTCTACTGTTCTTACGCGTGCCTTCTGCACTGCTTTCTTCACTTCAATTTGTCAGCACATCTCCGGGGGTCGACCATACCGGTCGGCCCTCGTAATAACATGGGTACATACTATTTTATTGTAACCCGTACTATTTTTACTTACGCTAATATAAGTGGTATCAATACTCGCGAGTTTTAATGTTTTAATATATATTGTTTTAGTGGTTTAGTGTGTTAAAATACATCTACATATAAAGACTATTGTGTTAAAAGACTGTACATTGTGTGAATTCAGATCATTACTGTTTTAATCATCTATTTGTGTTCCAATAAACTTTATTTATTATTTATAAAACTCGTCCCTCACCAAAAACCGTCCTCCAATCCCGAGCCAGCGCATTCTGGCTCAAAATGGAGATCATTTCGTGCCTGTTTCAAATCCAGAACGTAACATTACTTTTTTTTTGTTTTGCTTTATTTATTGATTTTATTTTTATTGATTCTATTTATTGACTTTATTGGCTGAATTTATTTATTAATTTTATGGACTTATAAAGACCTTGACAGTCCGAACCACCCACTCTGCCGTGAATACCTTTAACTAGTGTGGGCTGAGTCTGGTCCACAACCTCGTTATTTTTCCTCCCGGCTACAGGTAACGTGGTGCGTTGAGGTACATATTTACGTTACATAACAAAAGACGTGTGCGAAATTCCAGATTTTGTTGCTACGTAGTTTTTCTATATTTATTATAGTTGAAGTTTTGCTCTTATGCGTTGTCTCTTATGGCAATAGCAATACGATTACTTATGTATATGACAAAAGGGAGTCAAAAAATATTCAGAAAGTCATGCAAACATACCAACGGCAAGGGAATGCTACCAAAAATCGTACACATAAATATCAAAGCAATTGACTATCTAGAGTTTGACCTAGCACGAGTGAAACGAATCTATCAGCTTTTGTCTTGGTACGCTAGGGATTCCACACAGTACCGGGTCTATCACCTACGTGCCTGGGGCTCCACCCTCCTTAATTCTATTTAATTGGGATGCAATTGCAACAAACATCATTTAATTTGGAACCGAAAGTGCCTCAGATTTGTTATGATAAACCAATAGAAAATATATGTAAAAAAGGTTAACCGTTGGTAGTATTACTAATCTGTGATAGTTGTCGATAAAAAATGTCGAGAATGACATCTTCGCACGGTTAACAATGAAGTTTCTCCTAGCCATCTAGTCTACAATAAGCCATTATAACATACTGGTGACATCATTAATCCCAAGTCTTGAGGAAGGTATTGGGGAGATTTTATTGTCAATTCCAAAAAATGAAGCGGCAATAGCGACTTTAAATTAATCTTAAATCACCTGTGTGAATTGCCGGTGAAGAAACGCAAGTTGCCTTAACAGTTATACCCTGTCAAAAAGTTTGAAGGAGAGAGTTGATGTACTTCGCCGCATTTCACTTTTCAATTGTTCATGACAATAGCAATTTGCAATGTTATAACTACTTGTAGAATAGTTCATAAAAGTTTTTTCTTTAGATCGAAACGCACTTTGGTTTATTTGTCTAGGACGAATACAACAGGAAATATTAACTCTTTAAGTAAAACTTGCGCTCGTTTTCCAAAGATCATAACTCTGAAGATTTCTGCATCTGCAAATTGTTGTACATTGTCAGCCGTATCTTTTTATTGAAGCACCGAATGCAAAAGAGTCTAAGGACTTTTTTGTTCTTTGATCCATTCTCTTCAGGCTGTTATGCCGCGGAATATTCGAGTATCTTTATTTCGACATTTTTCTCCTTCGGGCGCGAGGCCAATCACCCGAAGTAGAACGAATGTGCTGATGTACGAGCGAGCCGCGAGCATTGACGCGCTCGCTTGCAGCAACTTGCAACTTGCAATTCATCAATTTCGCCAAAGGTAGCTAGTAACTACTTTACCGAAAGTAGTCTAAATTTTCACATCAACCTGAAGCGTTGGTCCCGGGTCGGACTCATCGCGCCCGAGAACATAAATTGTATTTTAATCCTTTTTCATGACTTGTAATAAATAACGGAAAGTTGCCGTTTTTTATAATAAATTACCAATTTTCTCTTTTATTGTAAATTCACGCGTTGATCTAATTCACTCGAGATCACATCTCCTTATAGCGAACGATCCCAAAATAATATCATATAATACTTTTTAAATATTATACCGTCAAACGTAATCTTCTATTACACGTTGCTGGCATAACAACGCGAGTATTGTGTATTTTTTTAATTTCCTGCTAGGCAGTTTGCGTCGTTTTTTTTCTGATGTTGCCAATAATGTTACCCGTAACTTTTTCCCCGCAGATCGAATCAAAATATGTCCCGGGACTTTTCAATCCCTTTTCTATTTCCAAATCGAGACTTTTATTCGATGTAAAATAATTTTTTTCATTCTCATTTTTTTTTGCCGGAAGCACTTAATAGTACATTGTGCCTCAAGGACGTCAAATGGACCTTTTAAGCCAAGTGCGATGTGTTTATAGCATGAGTCCGTAGACGTGCGCGCGAAGCGCACGGGGTAAAGGATCAGGCAAAGGATAAAGAGAAAAAAAAACTTTAAATCCTAGTATAGTACTTTCAGGGGTTATGCCACTCTAGAGGCCGAAGATATAGGCTTTTTTGGGGATTTTTTTTTCAAAAAACTACAAAATAAATCGAGATTACAAAAAAGGGTGTTTATCATACATATTAGTGACTGTATACAATAATTTTTTTGAAGCGATTAATTTAAAAATGGCGGTTGTCCAGCGTCTTTGCAATGACGTCTCCGTTTTTCCAGGGTCCACGGCCGGACAAATAGCTCCTGTAATTTTTAAATTATGATAAGCCAATCATTTTTCGATTATATATCAGGGGTACAAATTGAAAATGCGGGTTTGATAACAGATGGCGTTACTAACGCTATACGCATCAGGCAGTACTGTGACTATGTTCATGTCAAAGCTACGTCTTATAGCTTTAATTTTCAGTATGTGTCAATTTGTCGCAGTGTCAAATTCATAGTTTTTTTGAGCTCTCAATATGTCGAGTTTCGTGCCAACAAAACAGCATTTGCGGGAAGTTTTAATTTACTTCTTTAATTTGAAGAAAAGTGCTGCTGAAGCACATCGATTGGTCTCCGAGGCTTATCCGAGTCATGTTCCATCGGTTTCAACGTGCGAGAGATGGTTTGTGCGGTTTAGAAGTGGTGATTTTGACGTTGAGGACAAAGAGCGGCCGGGCCAAGTGAAAAAGTTTGAGAATGCTGAATTGGAGGCAATACTCAATGAAGACTCGTGTCAAACTCAACAAGAGCTCGCAGATTCATTGGGAGTGACACAACAAGCCATTTCCCATCGTATAAAAGCCCTCGGAATGATCCAAAAGCAAGGACATTGGGTGCCGTATGAGCTGAAGCCGAGAGACGTCGAGCGCCGTTTTTTTGCATGCGAACTGCTGCTCGAACGGCAAAAACGGAAGGGTTTTTTGCATCGCATTGTCACTGGTGATGAAAAGTGGATCCATTACGATAACCCGAAGCGCAAAAAATCATATGGTTACCCCGGCCATGCATCATCATCGACGGCCAAACCAAATATTCACGGCGCCAAGCTCATGCTCTGTATTTGGTGGGACCAGCTGGGTGTGGTGTATTATGAGCTATTGAAATCGAACGAAACCATCACAGGAGCACTATACCGAACTCAATTGATGCGTTTGAGCCGCGCACTCAAAGAAAAACGGCCACAATACGAGCAAAGACACGACAAAGTAATTTTGCAACATGACAACGCTCGGCCACATGTTGCAGCGTCGGTCAAAACATACCTACAAACGCTGAAATGGGAAGTCTTACCCCACCCGCCGTATAGCCCAGATATTGCTCCTTCCGATTACCACCTTTTCCGATCGATGACACATGGCCTAGCTGACCAGCGCTTCCATTCTTACGAAGAAGCCCAAAAATGGGTCGATGACTGGATAGCAGCCAAGCCGGCCGAATTTTTTCGCGACGGTATCCGTAAATTGCCAGAAAGATGGGAAAAAGTTGTGGCTAGCGATGGACAATACTTTGAATAATTCATTTGTTACCATTTTTTCAGAATAAACGTTCAAAAATAGAAAAAAATCCCGCATTTTCAATTTGTACTCCTGATATAACAACAGCTATAGAAGTACGTAGGATTTTTTCGATATATTGATTTTTGGCCAAATGGCGAACTTCTAAAGTGAAAAGTGAAAAATTTGCCTAATAAATTGTCAGAAAATTGTTACTAACAAATTAACTAAGCAATATACAAAAATCCTACGTACTCCCATAGACAATGTATTTTTAAAGATATATTCAAAATTTCAAGTGAATCGGTTGAAAATTGTCTGAGTTATGTTTCTGGCCAACTTGAAAAATGCAGTTTTGAGATAAACGAGTTTGAAGTTTTGAGTAGTAGAAAATCATGACTAATTTTGCAATATCTTTAATCTGCGATGCCTGCACCATACAATTAGCCTTCCAGATTATCATCCTGCTTTTGGATTTCTTTTCTGCTTGATCTTGAAGCGATCCTTGCCTCTTTTACTACTTCAGACAGCGAATTTTACCAATTCTCTCTGCAAGCTTTATACGCTGTTTGTCGATCTCCAGACACATTTCGTAGCTATTCGGGCCGATTTCCAAGTCCATTGCCTCCAATATGTACAAAATTGAAGATAACCCGTCAGTGTACATACAAACCGCAATATCCGTAGCTACATCCAAGACTGTTTTACCACTCGAAATGAATTTCGGGACCAATGCCCACACAGTCGAGTTGAAGCTTTCGTTACTGTTTTGTGTGTAACCGCCGATGCATCGAAGTAGATAGGCTAGGCCGGTTCCAGCACACCACCTGGGCAGGTGTAAATTTACCTGTGCTCAGTCGGTAATTATCCTAGAAACCTACTTTACCCACAGACGGTAATGACCGCCTGTCGATAATTATCTTATGTCGAAATTGTTGTCTGCTAGATGGTGCTACAGTCGGATAGATCAAGATCAATATTTCCATAATGGTTACATGGTATCCAGTTAGATGGCGCGCGACGTTCTATGTATACTTACTGTAGTCGTGTACTGACCGAGCCTCCCCTACAGTCGGTAACTCACAAGATCATGATCGATAAATGCGCCTGAATCTACCACACCAACTACCAGCACACTGTACTAACGATCACTGTAGATAAGTGACCTACTAACTCACAGCGAGACCTCGTGGGGTATTTGGGATCGGGATATCCTGATATCGGGATATCGGGATATTGGGAGATTCGATACCTTTGTTGATATTTTACCGACAGCCAGAAATTATCTTACGTCGGTACTGTTATAGATGGGGCCACAGTCGAATTCTATAGATCACGCTCGATATCCATGGTAAGGGAGACTTTATCATGATAAGACAGACTTTTGCTCTGTTGTCATCGCTTTCGGATAGAGTGCGCCACAGGAGGATTCGAAAGAATTCGAGATAAATAGTGCATCAACTTATATTATTGATCTTAGTTGCATTTTTAACTGAAAAGATTTTAATTTTTATGTAAATATAATATTAGTGTCAAATTTTTTATAGATAAAGTAAATTTAATATTAATATTTTGTAATCTAGTTTTTAATATTTCGACGCAATAAAAAAAAGGGTTTAATTCTATACCTCAGCTTTTGTCATTATTAGATATTAATTAAAAAATAATATAGACCATTTAAAATTAGAAATTTTTTTTTTTTTTCTTAATTGCGAGCCAGAGAGCTTAGAGTCAGAGAGCCTAATGCTTCACACGTGTCATCTTTACAACCCTCTCAGCTAAGTCGACCGTCAACTGCCCTCTCTCCATTGCTGTCTAGAGAAGGGATGTGCTGATGTTTTGGGCCCGTGGCGTTCCACACGGGGATTATTTCAAACATCTTTACTGAGATGCGAAGGAGGATATATTGAGAGAACATCTGCACCAACAGAGATGCTCGATAATCCACAGGCGGTTATTGCGAGCACGTCTATACCGACCGAGATGTTTTGAAATCTAATCGATAACAGCAGAGAATTTATCATGGCTCGATATTAAATATCAGCTTCATTGAAACCACTGCTGATAATCGAACTTATAGAGTAGAGCAGTTATCCTGAGAACAGCGACTATAGATGACCGACCGAGATGTTTTGAAATCTAATCGATAACAGCAGAGAATTTATCATGGCTCGATATTAAATATCAGCTTCATTGAAACCACTGCTGATAATCGAACTTATAGAGTAGAGCAGTTATCCTGAGAACAGCGACTATAGTTAATTCGTCAATGATTTTTCGTCATAGTCTTTTAATTTAAGCTCGATTTCTAGTTCGGAAGAGAAGGAGGGGCGGAGGGGGAGGAGGAGCAGTAATTCAAGAACAATTTTTTAACTTATAAAAATAACATAGAATTTTTTATTGTCGAGTGTACAGGGCTCATGAGTAAGTATTTACAGTGAGAAATCACACTCGTCGTAGTAGCCTTTTAGAGTAGTTGTATCATTTATGATGCAGTTGACAGTTGAGTTTGCGATGATTCCACTAGATGACGCCACCGACGCCATCTGTTTGCGCAAGTCTAGAAGCCATGTTTTCACTATACACACGTTGTGAGCTGCGCAGTGGGGAGTCCAATTCATGATTGGATGATTCGTACATGAGATGTCAGTATTAGTTGGTAATGCTGCCAACGCGGGACATCCTAGGTCTTCAATATTGTAAACGTTTGGAAGAATCCTATCCAGCCAACGTTTCTTCTCTAAGCCCTTGGTATAAATCTTGCTCGCATCGCGTAGAAGACTGATAAGAGTCTCGCTGATTTCATCATATGGTATATCACCATTAACCCAGGGAATGCCATGATAATTTGCTTCTAGCCACCGATTTTCGCTCTTGTATTTGGCTGGCAGGAAACTCCATTTGTGTGGCGGTTCAAACAGATAGACTGATAGTAAGGAGTCATCTTCGAGAGGAATGACGGCCATCTCTTTGAATACGAATTCATTAAAAGGGCGCTTGAAGCCTTGGACGTCTACTATGTACTCCATGATGAATAAAGTGATGCCAACAGTCACGCTTCCAGCTCTTTTATACCCGTTTGTCGCCTCTACTGCGAGCTATTGTACAACCACGAACGATGGATACATTCGAGGATATCAACCAATCAGCAACGACAATGTAGCCTTCCCACCACTTTTTTAGATTCAAACGCAGACATGAACAATGAATGTATTCATGAATATTGACCAATTAGCTACGAGTTCGATACATCTCACTACTTTTAGTGGGGATAAATACAAGTTCTCCAGCAAGAGAGACTCATTCCGAAGCGACCGTTCAATTTACTCCAAAGTCACTCTCTCTTTAAAGCAAAGTATTTCGAAATACTTGGATCAGAATGGATCTCCAGGAGCGCAATGCAGTCATGAAGACGTGGGAGGATATCTTGGAGCTTCTTCAAACTCAAAAATCAGATGAGATCGCAGAGTGGATCAAACGGCGTGCTGCAGTCATCAAATCCATAGAAAAATTATTGGTGGGGGCCACAGTCGCCGAACGGCAGAAGTATCTGTTCATGATTGGTTTCCTGAAAGGTATTGAAATCAAACTAGAACGTTTGATAAAACAAGGTTCAGGCTTGCAGAGGACTGATGAAAAAGGAATCTTGGATCGAGTGAGATGGTCGAACCTACTATCAGCTTTCAATGAGCGCATCAAGACTGGAGTTATCACCAACTTAAAGCACATCGATATCAATCTATTCTTGGAAGATTGCTTAACACTTTTCCATGAAGAAATAAAAAGTATCTTGAAGATTGAGAAGATGGCAGTCAAGGTATATGCAGTACTAGCAGCAAAATTTAAGGTAATGAAGAATGATGAAGAAATTGTTGAAATGAAGCACTTCAACACGAAGGCTGAAGCGATTTATCCAACAACTTCAATCAAAGATTGGTTTACTGTCAACATCCAAGCACCGATTCAGAGGGAAATTGAAGAATTTGAGCTACAAGATTCCGGATGGACGCTGTATTCTATCATCAATCTCACAGTAAACATCAACATGTTGAATTCAATGCGAGGTAGCTCCTATATAGATCTCTCAATCGAGATTCAAAATAAGCATGCATGTGTTAACGTGAAAAATACTGACAACATGTGCTTCAAGTGGGCTGTACTATCGGCATTACATCCGGCAGTACATAATCCTAATTGAGTTTCTACATACGAGAGATATACGCATGAGCTCAACTTCACTGGTATCGACTTTCTAGTGATGTCGCATCATTTCAACAAATTTGAGAAGAATATTGACATATCAATCAACGTCTACATTCTGAAGAAACGAATGAGAAAGTTCGTGACCACTCCTCTGCATGTAACGACTACGAAAAAAACTCTGCACGTTAACCTTCTTCTCATGCAAGATCACTACGTGGATGAGGACGAAGAGCAAGAAAACGAAGATGCTAACAGAGTATACCAACTACCGAGATTCCATTACGTGTGGATCAAACACTTGTCTCGTTTAGTCTCGATACAGCTATCGAAACGTATTCACAAGCATCATATTTGCGATCGCTGCCTGCACTACTTTCGTAACGAAGGCAAGCTTACCGCACATGAAGAAGATTGCAGGAAGATAAACAAATGCAAGGTTATCATGCCGTCAGTAAAGAAAAAAATTTTTCGCTTTAAAAATCATAGCAATAAAGAGAGAGTACCTTTTATTGTCTACGCGGACTTTGAATGCTTACTCAAACCGATCCGAGATAAAAACGCGTACCAAAAGCATGAGGCGTTCAGCGTTGGGTATTACCTAAACTGCAGTTTTGATATCTCGAAATCGAGCTACTGCAGCTACAAAGGTGTGAAGCCTGCGGAATGGTTCGTGAGGGAGCTGCAACAATTGGCCACGGACCTCGAATAGCTGTACATGAATCCTAAGCCTATGTCGAAGCTGTCATTCGAGCAGAGAACACAGTTTCATATGGCAACTACGTGTCATATTTGTAACAGGAATTTATCCAGCAACGATCGAGTCCATGATCACTGCCATTTGACTGGACAGTATGTATTTTAGTAACCCTTTTTCATTCAAATAATAATAAAGATTGAAAATACAATACATATTTATGTGCACCTAGATACAGAGGACCAGCACACAACGAGTGCAACTTACTTTATCAAGACTCACGAGTGATACCCGTGGTCTTCCACAACCTCACGGGATATGATTCACATTTTGTTATACGTGAAATCGTAACATGCTTCGATGGTCGTGTGGATATACTGGCACAAACGAAGGAACGTTACATCGCCTTTCAAAAGCACATTGATGGAAGCGATGTGAGTTTTCGATTCATCGACTCGTTCCGCTTTATGGCTTCATCGTTGGAAAAACTAGCTTCATACCTTACGGAATTGAAGATTGTTAGGCGCGAATTTCCACAACTTCCCGATGATAAAATTGAGCTGCTATCGAGGAAAGGTGTCTTCCCATATGAATACGTTGACGCTGTGCAGAAACTGGATGAGCATAATCTTCCAACTAAAGAAGATTTCCATAGTATGCTGAATGACAGCGATATCACAGACGACGATTACGAGCACGCAAAGAGAGTGTGGCAAGAGTTCAACATTCATGACTTGGGCGAATATTCAGATCTCTATCTGAAAACTGATGTTCTCCTCTTAGCCGATATCTTTGAGAATTTTCGTGACAATTGCATCAGAGCGTATGATCTGGACCCTGCGCACTACTACACAACACCAGGATTCACGTGGGACGCCATGCTCAAGTTCACACAGATTGAGTTGGAGCTTTTCACGGACTTGGAGATGCATCTGTTCGTTGAACGAGGAGTGAGGGGCGGCGTAAGTCAGTGCTGCAACCGTTATGCCAAAGCGAACAACAAGTATATGAGCAATTATGAGCCTCAAGAGCCCACCAAGTATCTCATGTACTTTGACGTCAACAATCTTTACGGTTGGGCGATGATGGAATCGCTCCCATATGGAGACTTCACATGGGTGGAAAATCCAGAAAATATTGATTTTCAAGCGATTGAGGACGATGCATTAGAAGGATACATCCTGGAAGTCGATCTGGATTATCCCGTAAGCCTTCATGATACCCACCGAGACTTACCACTATGTCCTGAACACAAAAGTGCACCAGGTTCAACGCAGATCAAACTGATGACAACATTAGACTTCGAGAGCAACTACGTTATCCACTATCGGAATCTAAAGCAGGCGCTCAAGTATGGTCTACAACTCAAACGTATTCATCGAGTGTTGAAGTTCAAACAGAGGCCGTGGTTGAAATCCTACATTGACTTAAATAGCGATATGCGGAAACAAGCAACGAATGATTTCGAGAAAAATCTCTTCAAGTTCATGAACAACGCAGTGTTTGGCAAGACGATGGAAAATGTTCGTAAACATGTGGATATAAAACTCGTCACACGCTGGGATGGACGTTATGGTGCTGAGGCCCTTATTGCGAGACCGACATTCCACAGCCGATCAATCTTTGAAGAGAACCTCATTGCTGTACAGCTTTTGAAGACTGAGATATATCTCAACAAACCAATCTACATAGGGCTCTGTGTGCTGGACTTGTTGAAAGTGTTAGTCTACGATTTCCACTATGATTACATGAAAACGCAATTCGCCGATGATCACTGCAAGCTCTTGTATACCGACACCGGCAGCCTACTCTATGAGATTCAGTGCCCTGACATATATGATATCATGAGACGTGATATCCGGAAATTCGATACCTCTGATTATCCAGCTGAGAATCAATTTGCACTACCTCAAGCAAATAAAAAAATCGTTGGATTGATGAAGGATGAGTGCAATGGGCAGATTATGACAGAATTCGTTGGTCTACGCAGCAAAATGTATAGTGTTCGAGTAAATGGCGATGATTATATGAAGAAGGTAAAAGGTGTGAAAACGGGCGTAGTGGAAGCAACCATAACCTTCAATGATTTCCATCAATGTTTTTTCGAGGGAACAACACAGTGTCGTGAGCAACGAGTCATAAGGTCACGCATGCACATTGTCTATACAGAGAAACAAGTAAAGCTCGCATTGAGTCCGCATGATGACAAACGATATTTATTTGCTGATACCATGGATACGCTGCCTTGGGGACACTACAGGATACCGCAAGACATATCGAAACCGACTTCAATCATGTCGTAACCAACCTACTCCCTACTCTTGCATACACACCCCACTCTTACATACATACTCTAGTCATCCAATCAACGACTTCAATTTCCTTCTCTGCGACTGCCTGTTGTGGAAGCCCAATCAGCGACACGAATCTCCTTCTCCATGGTAGATCGGTGGTGGGTGATACCACTATATGAAGAGTGTGACTGCAGCTAGTTCCATCAGACCTTCATCGTCAACTGTTCACAGTATCTACTCGTTGATCCATTGATACCTTGGGGATACTAAAGGATACTAAAGGATACTAAAGGATACTAAAGAATACTTCAGATCCTGAACCAGCCTTGTATTGGAAGCAGTTCACAATCAACTCTATCAGACGGAACTCGCATCAAACACATTGGAACCTGTTGCTTATCAGTCCCGCATATTCGTTGTCGTCGTCGTCAGACGAAACGTACATCAAACGTATAGCAGGCTGAAGAAATCTACGCCAATAATATTGGAACCTGTTGCTCGCCACTATCACATACTCGCGTCCATCTTCTACAGTCAACTTCATTGGACATTCATGATGGATATTGACGCACTCAACAAACTCGCTGGTCAAGACGATTACCTCCCAACGAAAAGAATCATTGATCTACGAATCAACGAAATGCATAAAATCACCGATTTACGTCAAGTGACGACTAAATATGGTCAAAAACTGTTGCCACTCTCAACAATGAATTCCAAATCTTTCTGCCTAAACGTGTTTCTGCGGCATTTGAGAAAGATCAGGCTCTGTTCAGCCGCATGAAGGAAACGATCACACATGGTACATTGCATCTAAACTATATTGAAAAAGAGAAGAAAAATCAAATCGAATTGGTTATTTTGTAATGTGTTTATTTTACAATGAATAAAAAGACATTTTTTATTATACATAAATGCCGACTCATTATTTATCCAACTATTATGTGAATTGGTAAATCCCAACCATTTGACATTAGCACGATTTCCACGTTTCTTGAGAATCTTCTCCACGAGATAGGTATCTGGATAATTAGCCTTCAGTAATTCTTCATTATAAAAACCACCAGCGATGGGTCCATCTTGGTAGTCCTTCAGCTTGTACGTTGCAGGTGTCGTCCTCATTACTCGACTCACAGTTAAAATTTCCGTTGACCAATCGGGTATGTAGCCTTTCTCGAAAACGTGTTTGTTCTTGCTCACTCGCACCTTGTCACCGATTTTGAATTTCACTACACAGTTTCTTCATTCATTGGTAGTAGAAAAACGTTGAATTAGCGTTTCAACAGCGTCCGCTGTGACGTTCCTCGGTTTCATACTAATAGTTCGATGCTTCGTGTCATTGTATGTCGCCACGAGATCATCTAAAATGTCTATCCATTTGTAAGATCCGTGTAGACTAAATTTCATCCACATTTTATTCTTAAGGTTACGATTAAAGCGCTCCACTATAGATGCTTTAAGATTACTATATGTGGAATAGTGATTGATGTCATGACGTTTCATTAAATTCTGGAAAGTCTTATTATGAAATTCTTTACCTTGATCAGTCTGGAGATTGGTAGGTACTCGTCCATCTTGAAGAATTGAATCCATAGCTGCGGTAACATTCTGACCGGTTTTGCGCTTCACTGGTACAGCCCATGCAAACTTGGATAGTACATCGATTATTGTAAGCAGATATCTGTATCCTTTGTTTTCTCGAGCGTACGGTTGCATCTCAACAAGATCAGCTTGCCATGTCTCATCAATATCACGTATATCAAACTTGCGTCGTAAATAATTGCGACGCGCAGGCATATGTAATTCTTCTACTAGTCTTCGATGCTCCATGTCGAGGAGTGCGCCTGATTAACGCTTCAAAGGCTTTAGTGTTACGGACTATCAAGTCTATATAACTCTAAAAATATTTATTTCAGTATTCTTTGATGGCTTGATCTTGAAGAATCTCTTGAGGAGTGTGCGCAAGCAAGGAACCAATAGCCTTTGCATCACGAACTGCTAATTCTAAAGTCGTAGCAATGTTTATCTCAATATGCTTTATTCGCTCTTTTACTTGCTCTTGAAAAACCTGTATTTTCAACTCTAAATCATCCAATTGCTCACGTTGATGAGTTGTAGCCTGAAGCAATGTACTTAACTCCTGTTGAATTAGTTGTCTAGCGAGATTCAAATTGACAGCATCATTTGGTTCACGTGATTCACCAACGTTGCTGAGTCTCCTATTTTCAATGTCGTAGTTTTCGCTTGCAGTGAGTTTGAAGCCAAACCCTGGTGGACCCCGTGAGCCCTTAGTACATCCAAAATACCGTCCGAACACGTCGACGCTCATTATTCAACTGAGTATATTCACGCATGTGTCACTGCTAATAAACGATTCCTGCTTCACGCAATTCCTCAATGAGTGAAACGATTCATTCGTATGACTGGGGTTGCCTGCTGAACTTTCAGCTAGCAATAAACGTAATCGATCTACCAGCTCATTGGGGTTATCCTAATACACATAATCCATTCGTGTATCTCGTCGTGCAATCTTGTATTGTGGTAATGAACCACCAGTATAGATTGTCTCTTTCGAGTTGATGTAGAAGCACCAATTATTGGAGCTATATAGGATTTATATTTTTTAGTGTTTTGTCTGTGGACTAACTCATCAGAATTATAGTGTTTTTTGTGTGCATTTGTTCTAAGCACAATTTTCCCATAATTGTTTACATCTTCATTGCTTATGAAATTCTGATTGGGATCTTTTCTGAACAGCAGTTCAAGCAAACCAATGGTCTTATCATACTTGTTGTTGGTGTCATCATTAATAATAACGTATTCGTTACCAAAACTTACGGTGGAATCACCAATTATAAGTGTACCATCTGGCAGCTTTCGAACTCCATAAGTCATATCGAGATACTTTTTACGATTTTTATCAAGTAAGTTCAAATATTTCTCAATAGCTGAATATGGATGGTCAGATTTTTTCTTTGTTGATGCTTTCACATCATCATCATCATCATCATCATCATCTTCATCATCATCATCATCATCATCATCATCATCATCATCATCATCATCATTATCTGTGAATGCAGTTTTAAATGAATTATCCTGCTCTTCATTTTGAGATGTATCTTCCTCGCCCTCCTCCTTCTCATCCTTCTCTTTCTTGGGAATCCAGTTTTTTTTTATTTCATGCGTATTTGTGTCAGTAGCACTAACAAGTTTTTTAAGCGGCTCCACGATTGGTTTGAATGTTTCATCCCAAGCTTTTTCCATAATCTGCTTACCAGCTTTTAAAAGCTTGTATTTATGTTTAATAGCATTTCTAACTTTTTCTACTTGACAAAGTGTCTTTCTCTCGCGACGAAATTCGTCAGCGATGTTATCGCTTCGACTGCTCATGATGATCTGATTAAGATTTACTCTTTACGCATGATATATTTGTAGCAAAGCAGTCAAAACCTTTCCTGTATCTACCACAGTCGAGCCCTTGACGATCTTTATCAATTACTAGGAATCCATGATTGGTATCATTCCAACATTTCGAGCATAAGTCTTTAAACTGCGAGTACGTCATGTCAGTATTTACGTGATCATCATAAACATGCTTGAGATTAATATCATCCTGCCGAAAGATTACAAGCATGTTAACGTTATCACGTACTAAATGCTTAGGTATTTGTGCATACGACTGACACAAGTAGAAGCAGTCAATATTCTTATGTCTACCCATACAGTAAAAGGCTCTAACATTATCTTGTTTCTCACAGGCTATATCATCAAATATCATGATTGAATTAATATTAGCTTCTTCGGGTGATACTACTTGATCATGTTCACCAAAGGCAAAAATCCAATACCCTTCATAGGCTGCAGAAGTTTTTCGAGAAACTTATACTTTGGTTGATTCAATGATTTCGAGTATATGTATACATTTTCAAATCTCAATCCATTTGGATGTGTAATCAGAGTAAGCAATGCATTGGTCTTTCCACAATTTGATGGGCCACAAAAAACTGCTCGGATACTGTTGGGTAATAGTGGACCATGACGTGTGCATACTTTTTTCCTTTCAGCTAGCCTATCAAAATTCATTACCGGCAGCGAGAGCGGTTGCTCTCTGAAATCCATGTTGGCAGCGACTGATGGTTTAGAGTATAAATACTGTGCTTATATACTCCGAATCTCATTCGTTCACTGCTCTTTCTAGTGTAAGCATCATGCCTAAAGGTTGCGGTCTGCTGAATAAAGTCCTCAACAAACTACCTATCGAGCTTCATTTACCAGGCTATCAATACTGTGGACCAGGCACAAAACTAGCGGAACGTCTTGCTCGTGGTGATCCTGGGATAAATCCTCTAGACGCAGCCTGCAAGGAACACGATATCGCATACTCACAGAATCGTGAAAACATTGAGGATCGCAACAAGGCCGATAAAATTTTAGCTGACAAGGCTTGGCATCGCGTATTTTCAAACGACGCTCGTGTAAGTGAAAAGGTTGCAGCCTACGCTGTTACAAACGCCATGAAGATAAAGGCTAAGCTTGGCATGGGTATAAATAAGAGGAAGAGAAAGACCAAACCTCCAACCACGCTTTCCAAGATAATTAAAGCTGCCACAAAATCGACTGGTTCTAACACACAAGAAATTATTCGATCGGCGCTAAAGAGTGCTCGTGCTGCTGTCAAGACAGCTGGTGGGAAAAAAAATGTACGCGTGCCTCGTATTCTGCCAGTACCGAAAAAAGTTGGAGGATTTTTGCCTCTTCTTATTCCACTATTTGCTGGATTAAGTGCAACTGGCGCATTGGCTGGTGGCGCTGCTGGAATAGTAAAAACCGTAAATGATGCGAAAGCTGCAACACAGCAATTAGCGGAAAGTCAAAGGCATAATAAGACGGTTGAGGCTATCGCGCTAGGTAAAGGTCTCTATCTCAAGCCACACAAAACTGGATTTGGTTTCCATTTCGGAGCAAATAAAAAAAAAAAAAACTTCAAAGTAAGACTGCCAAACCGTGCTCTGACAGACGCTGATCTACTCAAGTATGCACGTGAAATTCCTAATTTTCGTGGTGTATTTATGAGAAACGACTTACCATCAGATGCACCGCATTATCGTGAATCTGGAATAATTAATCTCGACGATAAAGATGGACCAGGTACTCATTGGGTGGCTTATCGGAAAAATGGTCGAAATGTTGATTACTTTGATAGTTTTGGTGATCTTCAGCCTCCCCACGATTTAATGGATTATCTCGGCCTCGATAATGTTATCAAGTATAATCATAAGAGATATCAAAATTTTGATACATATGAGTGTGGGGATCTATGCCTAAAATTCTTATATAAGGATCTGTAAGTGATGCTTATCGTATCAGTCTAGTGTGAACCATCATGGGAGATTCATTGACTCTCAGTTTATCTGGAACAACATCTATATTAGAGGCACAATACTTTCCGCCAATTGAGCTCTCACCTAGCAAGAACTATCACCTTGGGCTAGTGGAATTACTATCTTTTAATTCTATACCCAACGTCGATACTGGGAAAAACAAGATCTATGTGGGTAAAGAAGTGATTGTGTTACCTACAGGAAGTTACGAGATTGAAGACATTGATGTGTACTTGCAAGAACAGCTTGCATCTAAACATATTACCATTAGTTTGAAGCCTAATAACATTACTCTACGAAGCGTGATAAAGTGCAGTGAAAACATTGATTTTCGTCCACAAGACTCGATTGCTAGACTACTTGGTTTTACACATCGAGAGTTACCCGCTCATATCTCTCATAGCTCGGAATTACCGGTTGCTATTCTGAAAATCAATGCATTGCGAGTTGAGTGCAATATTACTTCGGGAGCATACATCAATGAGCATAAAGTTCATACGATCCATGAATTCTTCCCGGCAGTGCCACCGGGGTATAAGATCATTGAAGTTCCATCACACGTCATTTACCTTCCAATAGCCGTGAGGATCATTGATCATCTGCAATTACGCATAGTCGATCAAGACGAAGAACTAGTTAATTTTCGCGGTGAAGTTATCACCATTAGACTACACATTAAAGAAGCCAAATAGCTAATCATGGGAATCATCTTCAACAACAACAACAACAACAACAACAACAACAACAACAACAACAACAACAACAACAACAACAACAACAATAATAATAATAATAATAATAATAATAATAATAATAATAATAATAATAATAATAATAATAATAATAATAATAATAATAATAATAATAATAATAATAATAATAATAATAATAATAATAATAATAATAATAATAATAATAATAATAATAATAATAATAATAATAATAATAATAATAATAATAATAATAATAATAATAATAATAATAATAATAATAATAATAATAATAATAATAATAATAATAATAATAATAATAATAATAATAATAATAATAATAATAATAATAATAATAATAATAATAATAATAATAATAATAATAATAATAATAATAATAATAATAATAATAATAATAATAATAATAATAATAATAATAATAATAATAATAATAATAATAATAATAATAATAATAATAATAATAATAATAATAATAATAATGCTAATAACGTGATGCAGGCATATAAAAGAGGACTGAAATGTCATCGAGCAACCAGTCACGCTCGAGCCCCCAAGACGATCACACGTCGCAACGCTCAATTCCTAAAAAGTCTAGGGCTTCGAGTTATTGTTGGTGGCAGAAAATAACGTGCGTAATATTTTGCTGCAATGGAGGGGGCGTTACACGTGCAATCAGCCGTCGCATTCGACGAATCCGTAGCGCATTATGAGATACATGCTCATCAACCTTATACATCAACCTTCAATAACAGTGATGAAATCCGCATATCCATTCAACATCAAGATCTATGCCTCTTGCCCTCACGAAGTACTCTACATGTGTGTGGTAAATTGTCGAAAGCGACCGGTGCTGCTGTGGTAGCAACGAAGCTGGTGAACAATGCTATTTTACATCTGTTTGAGGAAATTCGCTACGAGATCAAGGCCATTGAGATTGATAGATGTAAGAATGTTGGTATAACTAGCCTCATGAAAGGCTACACATCCTTCAATCCTGGTGGAAGCGCAATGATTGAAAATGCTGACTGGCTTGACGTTGAGGAAACCAAACAGCTCACTAATGATACTGGCCACTTTGATGTTTGTATCCCACTCTCCATGATACTTGGATTTGCTGAAGACTATCAGAAAATCATTATCAATATAAAACATGAGCTCATTCTCACGAGATCACGAACGGATACTGACGCAGTTGTGCAGACTGCTCTTGCAGCTGGCGGTTACGAGAATTTCAAGATTGAGCTTACACGAATTGAGTGGTTGATGCCATATGTGATGTTGTCAGACAAGTATAAAATACGTTTATATAGTCAGATTAAAAGAGACATCACTATGAGTTTTCGCACTTGGGAAATGTATGAGTATCCCCTGCTTCCAAGCACAACGAAACATAATTGGACAGTCAAAACATCGAATCAATTGGAAAAGCCTCGTTTTGTAATTGTAGCTTTCCAAACCAATCGGAGAATGATTAAAAATGCAAATGCTAGTTACTTCGATCACTGCAACATTGGCAATGTGAAGCTATTTCTTAACTCACAACATTATCCATACGGTAACCTCAATCTTGATGTAAATCACAATCAATACTCTGTATTGTACAACATGTATGCCAATTTTCAAGCCATATACTACAACAGAGATCGAGAACCCCTGCTAACGAGGAAAATTTTTATCGAGTATGCTCCATTAATTGTAATTGATTGCTCAAAACAGAATGAGGCATTAAAACAAGCGCCAGTAGATGTCCGTCTAGAATTTGAGTCTAAGACAAATTTTCCAGCCAGAACCACGGCCTACTGTTTAATCTTACATAATCGAATGGTTGATTATAATGTAATAAGTGGTGATGTAATCAAACGTGTATAAAACATTTGTATCCCAATCAGCATCAATCTCATAGTTAGATATTTAAGATCAATAGTTAAGAATTTTTTAGGCTAAATGTATTATCTGTAAGATATATATATATTAATCTACCGTTAAGAGTTTTTATTAGATAAAATGCATTATCTGTAACATTAAAAAATAAAAACAAGTTTTTATACAGCAAATGTATTTATCTCGAATTCTTTCGAATCCTCCTGAGGCGCACTCTATTTGAAAGCGATGGCAACAGAGCAAAAGTCTGTCTTATCATGATAAAGTCTCCCTTACCATGGATATCGAGCGTGATCTATAGAATCCGACTGTGGCTCCTTCTATAACAGTACCGACGTCAGATAATTATCGACGTAAGATAATTTCTGACTGTCGGTAAAATATCAACAAAGGTATCGAATCTCCAAATATCCCGATATCAGGATATCCCGATCCCAAATACCCCGCGAGGTCTCGCTGTGAGTTAGTAGGTCACTTATCTACAGTGATCGGTAGTACAGTGTGCTGGTAGTTGGTGCGGTAGATTCAGGCGCATTTATCGATCATGATGTAGTGAGTTACCGACTGTAGGGGAGGCTCGGTCAGTACACGACTACAGTAAGTATACATAGAACGTCGCGCGCCATCTAACTGGATACCATGTAACCATTATGGAAATATTGATCTTGATCTATCCGACTGTAGCACCATCTAGCAGACAACAATTTCGACATAAGATAATTATCGACAGGCGGTCATTACCGTCTGTGGGTAAAGTAGGTTTCTTGGATAATTACCGACTGAGCACAGGTAAATTTACACCTGCCCAGGTGGTGTGCTGGAACCGGCCTAGCCTATCTACTCATCGAGTTAGAAGACCTTCACTGGTCAGTTCTTCGTGGACTGGTTTGATAGCTTCATAGACTTCAATTGGAAGAGCTTGCTTATGTTTGTACTCAGCGAAAGTATTTGTAGCTTTAGCCAGTTGCCACGAGCATCACGATTCCTATCATATGGCATCAGTGAATAATTTATGATCCAGTGTAGCCTATATACTGCTTCTCATGTTCATAACTGAATCACTGTTTCTACGAATGGCTAATCCATAATAAATAGATAGCTCGCCTATAAGTTTTACAGTCAATTTGCCCCTTTCACCGAAACCTTTTGCTTTCTTTTTCAAATTACGTAGTCGGGTGCCCATTCGCCTTTGCACGTGATCTATACACTCTTTCTTGAGTACTGTGAAATCCTTATACGGCTTAGCATCTGTAATGCCTTCGAAAGCCTTAGAATCACCGTCACCAATATAGGGAGTGTATTTGACCTGGTATAAAGTTTCAGAGCGCCGAAACATCTCAACAACTGTATCGACTTCCATTTTTCCTGCCGATCCATTGTGATTCACAGCGCATGATTTTCTGCCCACTCCGCATATTCTTCAGTATCTTCTTTTTTAGCCCAATACTCACACGCCTTACATAATTTGATTACACTACACAATCAACGATTTTTCCACAGTTATTACCAATAAGAGTTACTAACCCATACAAAGACGTAAATCCACGTTTTTTCCACAAACCATCGCCTGATACTATAATACAATTCAATTTTCTTCATTTTCAACAGAAATGGTTTTCTCTTCTTCCGCAACTCTCATCATACTGTTCTTGACTATAACGACGTCTAGACTAGCCAGGTAACAAATGATTTCAATAACATCTGTCGTATACCTGCTCTAGTCCCCTAAAGTACCTTTCTCCTAGCGCTCACAAAAGGAGCTCGCTGCCGACCAGGCGGTCTTGTACTAAAATTCGAAAACCGAGTACTTAGAGATTTTTTCCGGCCATAATCTTTTGGCACATCATTTTTGAGGTCCTAAGAGATTATTTAAAAAAAAATTGATTTTTCGAAAATTCTAGAGTGGCATAACCCCTTAATCCCTGTATACACGCATCTAAATACGAGGAAAACATGGCAGTGTTATGTAAAGCTTTTTTTTTTCATTTTGCTGATATTTCTACCCAAAACGACTTCCACGCCAGTTGGAGGCGAAAATGCCCGGGGATTCTTTTGTTTGTTGGCGATTCTCTTTGGGCGGTTTTTTCCTATTCCAAAGCACTTAAAGCCGTTGATGTTTTATTTGCTGATATTGTCACCCGTTCTTTTTCCAGCAGCTCAAATGCAAAAATGTCTCGGGACTTTTAAGTTTATTTTGATTTATGGGATCAGTTCCAATGTGTCCTTTCACTTTTTGGTACGTTATGTCTACGCGTACGCGTATGTGTGAGCGTGCCGATTGATACCTCGCTAACTTTAGCCTGCCCCCCCCCCCCCCCACAAGAAACCAACATCATCATCAACTATTGCTTCCGTTTTAATATCATGAAATCCCTACACAGAGACCGTTTCGCATACCTCGAAGAAGGGGTTGCCTTGAAATTTCTGCTTAATACATCTACTGAATAGAATTCAGTAGAATGAGTAGACGCAATTATACTTCTACGCAGAGTCAACGCTAACAATTTTTTATTGATGAACGTCGATGTCAAGAAAAGGAGCACATGCATACTCGATTCTAGTGCGAAAAGAGGTTCAATGGTCAGAAAGTGTCACGTAACATGTCACAACAATTTTTCTCGTCTTTAGCAAATTATTTTCCACGAAAATTTTTATGGCAAAATTAAAAGGTGCGATTATCCGTATCGTGCTGATGGACACAAATGTGACATCTTCGTAATCCACTACATCAGCGAAATAATATTCCACGGAAATTTGACCATCAGACAGGTTGATCCAGATTAGCTACGCATACGTTTACAAGGTGATTGCGTTAGTCAATCGCTCGACATGACTGAGAGATGTGTGCGTTGTTGTTGCATTGAAAGGAGGCAACGAAATACGTGGATTTCCTGCATACATTGTGAAAAATGGAGGCAGCTAACGCGTATGAATCGCTTCAAAAAAACTCACGAAGACATGATCAGCCCTTCTTTTATCTATGCTTGTAATATGTGTGCTCATTGGATAAATGAGGAATAGACGATAATAGAAGGATACAAAAAACATTAAAAGGAAAAAAAAAAAGAACCGCCATTTGGAAATAAACAAAGGGTGCGTGGAGTCCACGCAGACATGAGTGAAACTTCTTGCTAATTAGTTGTGAATAGAGATAAATTATTGGTATTTTTTTATTCAAGAAGAAATAATAATTCGTAATAGTAAAGATGCGGGTGTGATCTGAAATGAAAAATCAATTCAAAATTGATGTTTTCACATATATTTTACAAGAAATTCGTTATTTATTTTGACAAAGTCATGAATCAATTATGGTAATTGGTTCCTCATTTTTTATGAATCTGTATCCATAGAATTATCAGTGGCTATCATAGTGACAATTGGCTTATGATAGCTAAAATATAACACAAACGTTTGGGATTTAATATTTTCTAGATTCCTACAGAATATAGCATCAATTGTTATACCCGACCTGGTAGTTGGAGTATTTACATTATTATTGATTTTTAAATCATCGAAGAGCAAACTATGAGGAACGTTTTTTTCACCCGGTGCAAATCTTCAATAATTCTCTTCATTCTACATTAATGTTTGTTGCTGGGTAGTGAGACAGTCTTCATTAGGGATATCTTCACTAATTTCATCAATTAAAATTTGTTCATTCGCCGTGGCATCGAAAAAACTTTCATTAATTTTTATGTTGTGGAATTTGTACAGTGGAGTATCGAAGAGATACTGCAGCCAGGTTGTCATATTTCTTTTTTTCACGAAACCAGTTAGATAGCTTGATTTATGTATCTGAATACGTTTGATATGCAGGTTGATGCAGTAATTATCGCAAACGCCCCTTGGTAGTGCATTTACCATGAAATTTGCGTCCACAGGGAAATTGATGACTTGTCCAAAAATCCCATACTGACCGCTCATGTGGCGCAGTCTTCTTATTTGCATAAAAGAAATTCTCGGTGAAATAAGTCTTTCAGATATTAAATCCAACTCTGGTGAATGTGCTGGTTCGTTTGGATATTTAAATCCATTTGATATAGCATATGCTGGAATTTTTTTTCGGTTTAATGCAGATAAGCAATACTGACATGCCTTAAAATTCGTTATGTCGATCTGCGGAAAATCTCTTTGTTATAACTTGTAATGACTAGTATAAAATGATTTTCAAATCGTTTTTGAACCATAATCTGTTACAAATATTGCTCACATGAGTAATATGTGTAAACCTTTGCTCCATCCCACTACTTCCCCCACCACGCAGCTACCCCACCGCCCCACTTTTCCACCGCCACGCTACCCACTCTGCTGGACCAGTGTTGGTAACGTGGAGATGGTAAAGTGAGGTGCTGTGGGTACCTTGGTGAACAAGGAGGAGTAGAGATAAGAGCAGGATGGAGCAAAGGTGTACACATACTTGGAATAACATTTTTTACCCACCCTTGTGTTGGCGGCATCTACGACGACTCTCCAGGGTGACGGGCACAATATTTACTCCATGGAACACACACATATCCACACACACGCATTCTCTCTCTCTCTCTCTCACTCACTCACCCTCACATCAAAAACCACAGCTACGCGCCCGGGTAATGCGAATTATCCGCACCCATGGAGCGTGGGCACCGTCAGGGGTACGCATGCGTATCCCGATCAACGTATCATTACCGCGCGTTTCATCGATCCGATCTAGATATCCGTCCTCGTCAATTAAATGATCGAGGCCGAATACCGTGCACTTCACGAGCAACGCCGGTAACACACTAATCGGCGGCTCGGGGTGAAAAAGGTGAGGCCAGTCGACGTATATCGATTCCTCGATATCAATAAGCAGCACCTCGCAGCACCCGTCATCATGCATTTCGATAATCTCACCGCGCATAGCCCTGTGATGCCGCACAACTACACAAGCCGCACCAACGCACAAGTCCTCGAACATAAAACGACTCCTCTCAATAAACTCCTTAATGTATATCCTGTCCAAATTATCCTCCAGTTTGAGTAATGCAGCGCACATTTTGTCCGTGCGCAGACACACTGTATTGTCACTGCTACCACATATTACACGACACACGAAAGCTTCGGATAGCTCACCGTCTAAATACCGCGGATACATTCTGAGTGTTTTTATTTATACCGTCGATGTGCACTGCTAAAGACAGACTGAATGCTCCGGATGATGCTGGCGGGGATCACAGCGTTTAAAGATAACAAACGCCCCTCTGAATCATAACTAGGTGTACAACGCTTTGAATGCAATGTCAGCGGTTTTGCACGTGCGTACCGCTTTGCGCTGTGCTTCTCGTGAAGCGAATGCTCTGCAGTAAAAGACGCAGAATATGATACCGTACCGCGAGAGACCTCGATTATAATTTATATATAATTATAAAATAAGAAACACAGTAAGCCGATGTATTTGTTTTTAATTAATCAATATTTTATTTAAATCACTTTACACATATTTACCGTCGTATGCAACATCCCTGCAAACACGGTAATCTTCGCTCGGAGACTCCTCCGCCGTTAAATTTATTTTTATCACTGTCTGATCATCGAGAGGAGTAGTATGTGTACACCTTTGCTCCATCCCACTCCTATCCCCACTCCTTCCCCCACCACGCGGCTACCCCCACCACCTCACTTTTCCACCACCGCGCTACCCACTCTGCTTGACCAGTGTCGGTAACATGGAGATGGTAAAGTGAGGTGGTGTGGGTACCTTGGTGAACAAGGAAGAGTAGAGATAAGAGTAGGATGGAGCATAGGTGTACACATACTTGGAATAAAATATTTGACTCACCCTTATGCTGACGGCAGCTGTGACGACTCTCCAGAGTGACGGGACACACACACACACATATATTCTCTCTCTCACTCACTTACTCACACACTCACCCACTCACGCACTCACTCACTCAAAAACCACAGCTATGCGTACGGGTAATACGGATTACTCGCACCCATGGACCTTGGGCACCGTCGGGCGTGGGCATCCGTATCCCGATCAGCGTATCATCACCACGCGCTGCTTCGATCGGATCTAGATTTCCGGCCTCGTCAATTAAATCGTCGAGACCGAATACTACACACTTTACAAGCAGCACCGGTAACGCACTAATCGACGGCTCTGGGTAAAATAGGTGCTGCCAATCGATGTATATCGATTCCTCGAAATCGACCAGCAGTACCTCACAGTACCCGTCATCATCCGCGTCGATGATCGACCCGCGCATAGTCCTTTCATTCCATACAACCACACAGGACACTCCAGCGCACAAATCACTTATTAAAAATCGTCTCCGCTCAGATTGCTCCTCGATATATAACTTATATAGTAAGGCCTCCAGTCCGCACAATTCCGCGCACATCACCTCCGACCGCAGACACAATGTATTATCGTCGGTGTCGCATACCACCCGACACACAAAAGCCGCCGCTAGATCGTGGCCTAGATTTAGTGGGTACATTTTAGTGAATAGAAATTCAGACTTTCGTCGCGCACTGCTAAAGACAGACTGGGTGCTCCGGATGAGGCTGGCGGTGATCACAGTGTTTGAAGATAACAAACCCCCTCTGAGTCATAACTAGGTGTGCAGCGCTTCGAATCCAATGTCAGCAGTTTTGCACGTGCGTACCGCTTTGCGCTGTGTTTCTCGTGAAGCGAATGCTCTGCAGTAAAAGACACAGAATATGATACCGTGCCGCGAGAGACCTCGATTATATTTTATATATAATTATAAAAGAAGAGACACAGTAAACCGATGTATTTGTTTTTAATTAATCAATATTTTATTTAAATCACTTTACAGATATTTACCGTCGTATGCAACATCCCTGCAAACACGGTAATCTTCGCTCGGAGACTCCTCTGCCGTTAAATTTATTTTTATCACTGTCTGATCGTCGAGAGGCAAAAGCATTGTAATATTCACGCACTAATCTGTCGTTTTTCGTTACATTATCGCTAAAGAGATTATTAAATCGCGACATGGTGAAGCCGCACGACATAAGGTGTACGGACATAAGGAATACGATGCAAAATTGTCCACACACATCCGACGTATTACTCTGTAGCTGCTTGAGGCCGTACCGATAGAACTTGCAGTTTCTTCGTAGTCGGGCGAGATGTTGAGGTATAACCGGTGGTAGCCCGTAGCTATCAAAGTACATTCCTTTTCCATGATGGTTAACGTACATTGCGATCCAATGCTCCCCAGGTCCGTCGTGGTTATCCGTGTTAACTACGAGTCCGGCTGGTAACGACCATACACGCGGAATTCTGTCAGCCGGGTATACGCCAACGGTTGAAAGTGGTAGATACTGCAGACTCTCGTAGATTTGTCTAGTGTTCATGCTGAACACATAGTCAATGATTAAATGATGACCGATACGCTTTGAAAGACGTATATATGCAAAATTTATTTCACAGCGTCGTCGATCGTGTCACGACCACACGATGAAGATTTCTCCTCTTTTTTATTCTCTTCCTCTTCGTCTGCTGACCAAACATCCACGTATGATTCTCCTTTAAATGGATGTTCGCGAAGCCAATTTTTTATTTGGAAAGCCTGGCGCATTGCACAATGCGAAGACGCTGTATCGTTTATCATAGCGTGTCTGAAGCATTTTCGCAAAGATTTCGGCATAAATGTGTACGATGGGGCGCCCTCTTCATCCTCCAGGTTGGAAATTTCACGACTCGTGATATCGCAAAGAAGTATAGCCTTCTCGTGACCGCGCGTATAGATGCGTCTTGATTTTCGCGAAATTTCACGCAAGTTAGCGTATACCTGTTTACAGCTCACATCGCCCTCGTACCACTCCATACCGTGAAAATATTTCGAGAGAAAATTATTCTGGCTTCTCGATTGCTGTGGTAATTCGGCAAAGTGACACGGCGGTGCAACGATCCAATGAGCAGAGTACGGTCTATCCACTGCTACCACGGCAATTTCTTTCGGAATAAATTCCGAGTCTTTACCACGCATTCCCTGTATATCCACGACGATATCCATTTTCGCGTCTAATCCGTACAGATGACTGAGTTCGACTGATTAGTTACTCGCGGACACGCTTCTACGTGTCTTAACACGAAATAATTTTATGCCGACATCAGCACATTTTTCGCTTATCCGGTAAAATCCACCATTACCTGCCGAGAGGCATCAATTTCAAGGACATTATCATATTCCGCGTAGACTACACAATTTATCGTTGAAGCAAGCGCATCCTCAAATCGTACCTCTATTCTCACACTACCGTGTTTATTAAATTCCAATGTGTATTGCTGTTCGCCGAAAGATCGGGTGTCAAATCAAAAGCAAACAGACAGTATCCATCGCGATAATTATCGCGATCGATCGAATTACCGTCGTTCAAGAAATGTATTCCAGTTCGCGAAAACAACGTTTGAAAAGCATCCACATATAGATGATTTTTCGTGAAATCAGGTTGTAACGGTTTCGAAGGTATTTGAGCACCATCTACATACAACGAGAGATAATTTATCTTGTAATTTTGGAAATTGAACGGATTCATACTGAAGTCACCGTTAAACGCTTTGTTATCGACAAAACCGATAATTATACGCTTCGGCAACTGACCTAACACGATATTATCGATAGTCTCTCCATGAACACCCGAGTGTATTGAAACGGCTATTACCTCGACTCTCGTAAGAGGATATTTAGCCGTAGATTTTGCCAGAGTTCTAGCATGTGAGAGCAGCACACCAGGAGCTATTTTTGTTCTACGAACGAGAAGCGATGCCTCGAGAATCTTTAAGCCGCATTGACCATTCTTTGTATCCCCCACAAGACAAAATGAATCTCTAGACCGAACCAACCGTAGACGCATCTCGACACCGTTTAATAGGAACCGCTCCTGATTGAATATATCGCAATGCAGATGACCGAGCAAGTCTACAGTTTTTTCGACATTTAAAAATTGTTTTTTCTTCGCAAGCCCCGTATTTTCCGATGTTATATCATCCATTTTCCCAGGTGTATCATCGTACCAGAGAACGCTCGTGAGATGCGAATTTTTTGCTGCTGGACCGTAATTCAAAAGTGTTTCTATGTACGGTCGATAAGCGTAGGCATTATTTGGAGGTGAAACTAATTTTTGATTCAGGTATACATCCACCTGATTAAACATAGAATGCAAGAGATTGTTTACAGGGCCCGCCCTTACTTTCGACGATGTGTCCGCGGCAATTTCCGTAACGGTGGGAGATGTTATTTTCACTCTCAGACTAAGCATAGTATGCGCGAGATCGATATACTCATCACCCTGTCCGGGGATAACAAATTCAATCGGTGACTCATCTGTTAACGAAGATATTGGTTTGTAATACACCCAATTGGAGCCTTCGATAGTAGTTTGCGTCGGTGGGAGTGAAAATAATTCAAGTTCCGATTTAAGACACTCGCACGAGTGCGCATGTAGAAAAGCCATCTTGTTTCAGCTATCCAAAAATATCTGCAACTGTTCGTTGACGCGTCTTCTTCTTCTTATTGTTCTTATTATTCTTCTTCTTCTTTATTGTTTTTCTCTTTATTAAACTTTTATTTTTACGAGAGGTACGTCGTGGTTTACGTTCGTTCGATGAATGAGGAGTACGTGAAATTTTGCGCTTTTTATAACCAGACCCCCGCATGAGAGTGTCAATTTTTTCAGAGGCTTTGCGTTTGAGATTACTGCCTGATTCTCGCGCTCTCTCGCGAATAGCATCTTTCACAGCTATATTTCTATCGAGGATATCACCGGCTACGTTTACACCAGCACGCAACGCCTCTTTTCCAACTGCTTTAGCGCCCTTCTTTAAAAGCGATAACACTCGACGAAACAGGCCCCCGAGAAAGCTACCGATACCGTGTCCTCGCTGATTAGGTGTTCCGATATAAACATGGCTAATACCACCGTACCCGCGACGACCCCATCCGTGCTGCACGCTGTCAATATCATCCATAGTGGTGTAATCAATCGTGGGACCTTTTGAAATGCAGTGTCACAGTCAACGTTCCCTGCTCGAATGGTATAGGATCCCCAAATTCGTCTCTTATATCGATCTCGATAGTGTGTAAATTATTGCGCAAGAGAGGTATATATCGTGGCGTTGAAAACGATTTAATTTTTATCGAACCATACGGACAGTCATCAGTATCAATGGGAACAACTCGTAAGAGGGGTGTTTGTACATCGCCTGTAATATAGCTCTCGCAGATATCTGTGTATAAAAACATCCTGCCCGGTATAGCACCGGTGAGAGATGCAGGCCTCGACCCTGTGTATTCGCAATGCGGTTCTATCATTATGGGGCTACAAGCCTCTTCTGAGAATCCTAGTAGCCTTGCGATAGCGGGCGATACGCGAAAGTCGTGGTAGCGTAGATCGTCGCATACGCGTGCCACTTCGACCTGCCCGCTCGGAAGCGATTTAAAGCGCAAATGATCGGCCACGTGAGGTAGCTGATTCATACTCTCCAAAAGAGCGTCTATAGAGCGATATACACCAGGTGCTACTTGGTCTCTATCAGTGCTCCTCCGTGTTAAAAGATTTAAACCCGATAAATCATAATCACCATCTTCAAAAGTTACGAGATTTTCTACAGTAGGAACATGTAAAAGAGTCATCGGATAAGCAATTTCCACAAGAGAAACAGCCCATTCTCCGTGCAGGCGTATCTGACGCGGTAGTTTTGTAATAAATTTCGTCGTCGTATTATCCGGAAAATACTGCATACTACTGTTGCTCGGTAGTACGACAAAGAAAGAGCTATCCTTGGAGCTCATATTTATCACGGACGATGATCCCGAGCGTTCTTCTTCTTCTTCTTCTTCTTCTTTGTCCTCTTCTTCTCTTTCGTCTTCTCAGATGACGGAGGCACTCGTACTCGTGATAATTCTGCTTCGTAGAAAATACCGTCGATAGTCTCGTTATTCAGATCGTGTAAAATATACACGAATGGCTCTCGATTCACCGATATTCGTTGAATCTTGAATAATTCGTTACTCCAACCACGCTCATATCCTTTCACGAAAGCTGCTTTAGCTGTACTGATACGTACCAAGTCACCGATGCTGTATTTAGGCTTTTTAATTTTTTTCGCGTTACGCTCGTAACGCCGTACTAAATTGTCTCGGGCTATAGAGGCATTTTCGAGGGTTACTTCGCTCGGAGGAATACGCGTTCCGCTGTGTCTAGTGTGATTATAAGCATATAAAAATTTTTGTAAAACATCGATGTAACGCTTATTTCGCGTGTATGTAAAGTAGCGCCACATTCGCTCTTTTATTGTTCGATTAAAGCGTTCGGCAATCGAGGCTTTTATATCAGGGTTACGAGCAGCGCGAAAATCGATATTCTTTTTCTTGAGAATTTGCTGAAACGGTGCGCCGATAAATTCTTTGCCTCGATCAGTTTGCAATTGTTGCGGGCGACGATTGTTACTGCGCGCGAGTATGCGTGTGAGACCGCGGGCCACGTTTGCGCTCGTTTTGTCACGCAAAGCCTCGACCCACGCGTATTTGCTCAACACATCAATAACAACAAGCAGATACGCGTACCCATCGTTGTACGTGGCTATCGAGCGAAGATCAGCTAAATCAGCCTCCTATACATCGTCTATATTACTCACACTGTACGTACGACGGGGAAATCGTCGTCGTACGAGGCGATGCATGTTATATGAATCCTGTGTCTCGAGCCATGGTAAAACATTTTTTCGCGCTACTCTACGATCCACCTGGGCCAAATTTTTTGCTCGAGAATAGGAAGCAGGATGAGCGGTGTCAGAATAGATTTTTTGAAGAATTTTCATAATTTTAGCGATGACCAGTTAAATGGATTCTTTTTCTTTTTCTTTTCTAACTGTGTGGGTGGTCGATATTCTACTTGTGCAAAGTTTTGCAATTGTTCGTCCTCTTCTTCATTCCCCTCCTCCCCCTCGACGATGTCGTTTTCAGCCGTGAGCATTAAATCTCTGTTTGAGTGTGCGGTCTCGGCCTCGTCGTCGTTGTTGTTGTTGTTGCTACCGTTGCTGCTGCTGCTGCTGCTACTATCGTTTTCGCGCGGTAAAATAAGACGCCGCTGTGGTGTCGAGGATGATGTAGGTGTAGGCTCGTGTAGTAACGCGGGATTACCGATAAATTCACGGGGCATCTGTATCGCTCGCAGGAGTTTGGCAAAGTGAGATCGTCCGATGGGTTTCTCGCGTTTTCTAGCACGCATAGCATCGTTAACAAGATCAACGATATTGGAATTTGAAATTCTTCTGCCGTCTATGGAAACAACGCCATTACGGTCCCATGTCATTTTTTTACCAACGGCGCTGCGATGCAAATTGCGAAGCAACGATATTGCTTTAGATTTAAATTTTTTTGGTACGCTATCGATAATAAGTGTGTCATTGAGCCGCGATTTAGCTTTGTTCATTAAATCGTCGTCGGATTTATTCTCGTGGCTATCGAGTATTGCTACTTTTCGTTTTGATGAAATATTCGGTACGGCATTATCGTATTCGACCATGTGAAGATAACGCTGTAAAACCTGTTGGTACGCTATCCACTTCTCTCTCTCGCTCTTGTACGAGAGAGAGTTTAGAATTTCACTCAGCTCAGAGTCGAGGCGCGATAATGGCGTACCGGTAGTCTGTACGGAAGGCAACGGGTCTGCACTAGTAGTAGTAGTAGTAGTAGTAGCAGCGGCAGTAGCGGCGAGTCCAGCGAGACGATGTATGTTATCATGAGGAATAAGTACCATCTTTCTGGCATACTCCATGTCTCGCGTAGGCCAAGACAGGCGCAAGAAGCAACTTGAGAAATCCGACACAGTGCTCGACGATGATCTTCCTCTTACCGCTCCAATTTCCCCTTTTGGCGGCTAGTCGTCGAAGAATTGTCGCGTGCCTCCGAAGATGATTCTTTTGCACGTTGTTCAGACTCACGTTTCCCTGTAAAACGTTTAGAGCACACTCGCATATACAGCGTACAAGCGCTACATCTGCTTTGCGCAAAATTGCACGTCGTTGCTCTTGCTTCAGATAACACAACGCTTGCAATATAATTATTTGCTTTTTATCGAGAGGTCCGCGCAACGCCATTACAAGCGCATTACTGGTACATCGCGCGACGCATCGCGAACTTTTATTGCTTTTTGAGGCACGTAAACGTAATGGTATTGGTCATCGGGAAATATACAGGCGCGAAATCGACAATTATCAGGCGTCGATTGTTTCAAGTCGAATAATAGATAGCCGTGCGGTACGGCTGTTGCATCGAAATATACTTCCTGCAAAAATCGTGGATTCTCGGGACATACCTGTCGGGCTAGGTGTTGAATTTGCGCGCGATCTCGCGGATTTTTGAAGACAATGATATAATTAGCGTTTAAGGAGATATCGCGCTGCCCGTGACCCTGATGGAAGAGATTTTGCGTGATGAAAATGACACTAAGATTTTTATGATGGCTACCCTTGGTGAAAAGATCGACCACCGTATTGTTGGATGCCTCGCGCATTAGATCGTCAATGACCACAAGTTTAGGCCTTGCGTCATTCGAGTAGTCTACTGCTTGCGGTAAACCCTCGCGAAATTCGATTTTATCACCGTACTCTGAATACCCGGACTGCCACTCTGAGTAATAAAAAAGTATACGCTCGAACGGGACATCCGTCATTTCGCGCATGTATTTAAAGAATTTTTTTACAAAATATGTTTTACCACACCCCGTAGGACCGCTTATCACAGCTGTCCACGGATGTTTCCAACGTGTATCCATATCGATGAGTGTCTATCAAAATCAATCAGCATACTCTTAAATAAGCTTATACCGCGGCTGCGGCTGCGGCTGCGGCGGCGGCGGCGGCGGCCCCGCGGCATCAGCTATTTTCGCGGCCTTGAAGAGCTGATAAGACGCAGCGCGCCTGCACTAGCTGATGAGGCGCGGGCCCGCGGTATAAGCTGGCGTTTACGCTGTATGTATATTAAATAACGATAATTTTTATATTTCTCACAAATAAAGCAATATTTTTATTTCACTATGCATACATCTCTATATACAAATTTTACGAATCATCAAATTCTAAACAACGATATTATATCCACGGATGTAGCACTAGAAAGCCAGAACAAAAGGAAACACTCGATAAGAAAGACGGGACAAAAGGAATCAACGATGAGAAAGTCAGCACAAAAGGGAACGGTAGAGAGATAGCAGCTACTGTTACGAATAGCAGCACAAAAAGAACGATCCGATAACGATTTTATACATGATGAATCAATTTTTTCAATGTATTGTACACAGTAAATACGTTACATGAAATTAGACAAAAAGATTATTTTTAAATATCGCGAATTCACCCGTAAAACTATATACTTTTTGCGTTATACTTATTAGCGTATTTCACAATAGCCATACGGTACAGTAGAGTACACCCCGTGCCGTTTTCGCTTCGTGTTAACAGGCTCGCATGATTTCGTTTCTTTTCGCGTTACTACATGATGAAATTCCGTACGTCGAATAGCGTCGAATTTTAAAATAATAGGTACGCTCCTTGCTCCTGTCACGAAAGATCGTAATGCGTTATAATTTACTTGACGGCTGATCGCAAAGTTTAGCGTGATACCCTTCACTTTACATTTTTCAATAACCGTACCGTCGGGTTTACGTACAAGATATGCGTAAAATTTTGGTCCACCCGAAACGAACGAAGTTATATAACTACCAGGCCCGTATTCACTTAATTCATCCGTAAGATCTCCTAGAAATTGACCGATTGGCGGCTCATACTCGTTACCACCGGGATGGCTCACGTAAATACAGGAGTCCGTATCGCAGTACAATATTCGCCGCCCGAGCCCCTCAAGATAACTGTATAATTTTAGGCGTGCCTGTGCCGTCGTGTATGCTGCAATCACGGCGTTTGATGTCGGTGATGGTTGGATAGCATCGCGGTTGCTCACATAGTTTACATACATAATCTTGTGATTAACCGGTAGCATCCCCGTCACCTCAATCTCCGGACTCGTTAGTAAATTCATTAACTCAGCGCGCGTGAAGACGATAACGGTTTTCGTGAGATTCTCTCGTTGACCAAACTTTCCCCAGAATGAATTAAGAGCCAATTTCGCTAGTGAACGTAAACCCGGATTTGGCTGCAAAGCACTTCGCTCGAGATATACACCCTCAGACTCCTTGTACAATGCTATAAAACGCTCTATTGCTTCCTCGTCATCGTTACACTCTGTTGGCGGACCACTCGCCTCCTGTTTTATTTTTAAGAATGTATCGATGTACTCGGCAAAATGACCGCCTCGTCGCGTTGTCGAGTCATACTGCGTAACAACGTATTGCCAAATTTCATAGATACGCGTCACTTTATATCCGAGCGACACAGCTTTTCTCAGTTCGTCCACGACCCATGTGCCGTCAAACGCTCGCTCAGTCGTGTCATCGTGTGTACAAACCTCGGATGTGTCCATATCTGTACAGCACGTTCTACACAGGGGGAACAGTAGTTTCCCATGCATGCGAACAGGCAGTACGGGTATATACAAATCGCGAGGCGCAAGCACAGTACACTTCACGAGACCCTCGACGACACTTAGATCGTTTTCAGGTCCTACGAGTTCTCGACACTCGTCGCCTACGTACAATTTCGGGTGTCCAACGGGATATTTTCCATTCTTACATACCCACGGATACAGCGAGCAAACATCCACATAGCGTATCTGCTCCCCATTCGCGACGTCGTACAAGTTTACAAAATTTTCCGTTCGACCGCCAAAGAATGCATCGCGTGGTTCGAGAGGCGCCTGCTTGACCATGGCGTGATTTTTCACGTATATCGACATTTCCTCGTTATTCTCGAGTAATCTGTCAAAATCGCATTCCCATATTTCGGTTAGAGTGTACCCTTTCGATCTGATTCGCCCGGAAATAAGAATGGTACGCTCGTATCGCTCATCCATTGTATCGCCGAATTTAGTTCGAGCATCTCTATTCACGCGATAACATCGCGGACAACCGTGCCAAAAGCAGCCATGAAATTGAAGAACGTGATGGACCCCCGCATCCACGTAGTAACCGTCCACGGCCGGTAGGCCGGCCGGAGGGCGATACTCTCTCGTGCGTCCAGCATGAGCGATAACGCAGTTGAGCTCACGCTCGAGCCATACGAGCCATACGACGGCCTTGCGCGATTGCTTATCGCCCCAGCGATATCCTCCTGGTGGTAACACCGCAATGCGATCTTTCTGTAGAAAATTCTTTCGAAATACTCTCATACATGCTGATGCTATCGTGCATGCTTCTGTAAAGGGGCACACGCTCCCACAACGTATAAGTAACTCTCGAAAAGCTAAACACGCTCGTCTCAAAACCGTAACATCTGTACGACAATATTGCACAAATTGCGTCGCAAAATCAAATTTATAATCTACGCGACTCGATTCTTCCTCATACCATTTTAAATAGCGCTCGCGATCCGCTGAGAACATGGTATCGGGTGAGTAAAAATGCAAAGCCGGCAGAGGACCTGAGTAATTCCGATATTCCGATGTGTTGAATAAATGGGGAAATGTACCTTTTGCCACCTCATCAGCGAAACCAAAAACCTTAGGTAAAGCGCTAAGAGCCATGGGTAAATAGTTTAGACTATCGAGAAAAACGACATCGCCAATTTTCATCGAGACAATCTTCGTACCGTTCATAATCAGAGAGGGCAGCTGTGTTTTTTGCACCTCGATAAAATACCGTAGAATAAATTGTGCGTCGAAACCTCTAGCATTATGGGCGATGCAGATGGTCTTTTTAAATTTTTGCGATAATGCCAATTTTACGAGATCCCCAACAGGATCATCGATAAACACGAATTCACGTTTACCACAGTTAGCACAATCTGTCTCTATATCTGTGATATCCAGACATGCCATACATACGCATTGTGCGACACATAAATTCGGCTCGTGAATTCGTGTCGATTTATCATCATGCAATTGCGCGTGTTGCTGCGTCTCAAAATCATAAAATAAAAATCTCGTGGAAGACTTGTCTTTTTTCTTCTCCTTTTGCGCATCTGATTTCTTAAGAGGTGCTATAAAACATGCATGCGTAGTCGGCCGCGTTTGTTTGCATGTAGCACAAAACGATATACCACATACATGCATCTTTTTATCTGTGGTTTTAATCATACGCGAGCAGTCTCTACAGATTTTCAATGCGTTACAGACGCTGTACCGTCTATATTTACGAGACGTGATGCCCGCGGAGCCCTCACTCTTGTGATGAGCGAGGCAAAAAGCACCAAAGAACGAACGATTACAGTCTGCGCAATACTCAGGCTGAGAGTCTCTATTACCGTTGCAATAAGTGGATTTACATCGAGCACATTGATAGCTACATCGATGCTCGAGTACTCGAATATACTTGGAATTATATTGCGTGCAGAACCCCCGACTACCTAGCGCACCGGCGAGATTTAATATCGGTTGATAGTGATGAGAACGCTCGTAATAGAGAATAAAGAGTGTATGATTAATTTTACCTGTTGCAGTGAGTACGTATTTTCGCCCATCGTACAGAGCCGGAACGCGTTTTCCGAAGGTGAGAAATTCATAAACAACAATCGCTATACCCTCGTGAACCAAGTACTCCTGAAAGAGCTGAATTTCGCGCGCACCACACCCCCTAGACGGTGTCGTTACCCCTGCATTACGTGTGAGCTCTATCGCCGCTGTATATTGCGCACCTCGAAGCCCGTTCCGAATTTGACACCATCGTCTGTGTAGCACACCCGCACGTATTTGACCGCGTTCGGCATGCGCTCGGGCAGTGACAAGGGATCGTTGTAGACACAAATTATCGCGATTACTTATGCGTAAAATTGACTTTTTTGCTATAGACTCGTGTGTAAGCCTAGTGCCCACACCGGCTCCTTCGACGCCTCGTACTATACACGTCGTCATTCTACATGTACCAGCGTCTATTCGAAATTCGCGCGCGCTCTGAGCTACACTATTAATTAGTCGCCATATATCGTCGGGAACGATGTCACGAGCTGGTCGAAATGATAACCATACAGGTCCTTGCGCAAAAGACGGTACGCTCAGAGTCATACCCACATAATCATGTCCTTCGCACGATTCTGTAAGACGTGTAAGAACATCTCGTACACCTCCCTCGAACCATGTCAGATGATCGATACCGACCGGTGGCTGACGAAAATAAAAATCTGTCTCTCGACCCTGCATCCTAAAGCGTGAAAAATAACGTCTCTGCTCGTTGTCGATACCGAAACGTTCACCAGGAGGCAAAATATCACCACCCCGTGCAGCAGTCCTTCCATCGCCGGTCTGTCAACCTGCAGGCATAATTAAACCATTTATTAGAATTTTTATTTAATTTACTTTAAATTTTTGTTTGTCGCTGGCTATATACTATGCATATAATTCGTGTAACGTAAGAATTACAAACTTATATTTGCTTCTAGTCCTCGAATCCGTCGACTGCACCCGGGAACCGCCGACGCATTTCGTAAACCAACTCGATTGTCGGCGGTCTCGGCACAGTGAATCGTGCAAAGCGAAAAACGTTTGGGTCCGTCTCGTACCCTGCTTTTTCATTTTACTATTATTATCCGCGTAATTTTTTTATTTTTGTCAGCGTAGTTGTATTATTAAAAGCTTACCTGAATCTACAGGGTCCTCCTCCTCTTCCTCCTCCTCCTCTTCTTCTTCTTCTTCTTCTTCTTCCTCCTCCTCTTCTTCTTCTTCTTCTTCTTCTTCTTCTTCTTCTTCTTCTTCTTCTTCTTCTTCTTCCTCGCTGTCTGTATTGCTGTTGGCATCATCGTTTGAACTGTATTGTCGCGATGGGCCTGCGACGGATTCATCTGGTTCTCTCGAGGGGCCTGCCATGAAAAGACCGTTTGTAGGTTTATAACCGCAGAATGGCTGGGTAAAATTTATCCAGCGATTCCCTACGGTGCTGTCGCCATCGTTGTCCCTGCTATGATCATCTGAATCGGTTCTACCCTCCTCATCGAAATCATAGGTGTCGGATCCCATTTCTGCGTCCTCATACCGTCGAACTATATAAAAATCTTATGAAATAAAGGAAATAAAATAAAAGTAATTAGCGCTGTATATTACTTACGTCTTTCATTGAGTATGGGTTGCAGAGCAGTCTCATTCAGCCAGCCTCGTCGACGAATAACACGCACCACCGAATCAATAATTATTTGATTATCAAACAATCCAATATTATACGCGTCAACTAAATCGCGCTGATGACACTCGCACAGCATACCGCGAATTTTACGAACAACCGCCTGTGTCGGAAGTTCCCATAGGGTGATCTGTAAATTTCTTCTACCCCAGCGCGAACGCAACGACGGTCTACGCTTCAATATAAACTCTATCAATTTTCTTATCAATGAGCGCTTTACCACTCTGACCATAATTGTGCTGTTAGAGTAGTAGTAGTAGTAACCACAGTAAATCAGACAATTAACTAGAGAATTTTCAAAGCGGCTCACTTTTATATATATTCCTTTAACAAGCTCTCTCTCTCTCTCTCTGCATATACTGCAACGATGTAATGAATACGACTAACCAAGAAGATGGCCGCACGCGATCGCTTTACAAAAGCAAGACCTAGGGAAATATTTAGCGATGGTGATGTACTTAGTTATCGAGTTTCGCTGCTGAAAGTCATATTGTTTTCATCTAATTTCAAGGCACTCGGCCATGAGGAAAATCATCAAATTTCACCGACGAATATTATTTAGTTTTCATGGTACATATTATCTGTATGTCAATGTGTGCGTGTGCGCATAAGTGTGCGCGAGTATGCAAGAGTTTTGGGATATATCTGCTGCTGTTACTAGGCTGTTGAGGAGAATGTGACAAATATCAAAGGATATTGGCTAGCAATTTTCAGGCGTATGATTTGCAGTATCAAAAGAAGAGGTAATGCAGTTAGGTGGTGGGGGAAATCTATATAAAACGGAGTATGAACACGACCGACGATTCATTCGAAAAGTTACAGTCTACAGGAAAGCAATAAAAATGGCAAATGACGGTGCTAAGCCTCATGCGATATCGCAGTATATAGCGAACCCCGTTATGTACGGTTTAAATAAATCATTTGGTAAAATAATCGTCACCGGGCTCGAGTTAAACTCTACGTGTACGCTTACACCGGTGGTGAAAATATTGTCGAATACTTTTACCGGAATTACACTCGGTGCGGACGAGTGGCGAGTGTTTAAAAGTGATTTTTCTCGCGTACAGCAATATTTCGAAGCTCATGGGACTGATGCCGAGAAAATGTGTAATACCCGCATAGAGCACACAACGCATTACACACTTTTAACCTCGTGTTACCAGCACAGAGCTGTGTCATTTGGTAAAATAAGCGGTAGCGCTGATGAGGAATACGAGAATCAAGAGGAATCTGGAGAATCGAAACGGAAACGCTTCCGAAAATACTCTCCAAACATTGTTCTTCAGCGGTCTACATTTGATATGCTCGTCGAAATAAGTAGAAGAATTGATATCCATATGCAGGCTCTAGAGAGCAAAAGTGAAACGATTCAGAGGTGTATGAACGAGGTGGTATCATATGTCCGTGAAAAGATAGTTGCCAGTGAAATGACTCGTGCAGTAGCGTATGAGATCATCGGTTCCAAGGACTTCTTTGAAGAAGCGCTCGAACACATCGCGATCTTGCTAACGCCAGAGGATACGGAGTTTATGAAAATTATTTTGTCCGAAATAATTGTGCTGTTTCGTGGTCATATCGCTGATCATGCATCGGGTGTTGCGTTGCGAAAGCAATAATTCTACGTATGTGCAGCTATTTGTGATAAAGAAACTGTTGTAAATAATTGTATATAGTGTACATTTCGCTCGAAATATTATAAAGTATACACAGATGTCAGTCACAGTGAGAGAGAGAAAGAGAGAGAGAGAGACAGTCGGAAAACCGAAGCATCAGCAAAGGTCTGCGCTAGAAAGAAGACGGATCGCTCGTCTCTGTTTTATTAACACAGCAGATCATGGAATACGTGCCAATGTCGATTAGCAGCAAAGCAGCGGAGCTTGGTAAGTAAGAAATATAAAATAATATTAAATCATGTGATATTTATTTTTAATTAAAAAAATAATGTTTTGCAGAGCGAGCAGCCCCTGCATATGAGCCGTCACCGAGGGTTCGTTATTCGTGTCATGGAGAGCGAGAGGAAGATAGAGCTAACTTTGGGAAAGAAAAGTGCCACCCGACATCCTCATCCGCAGTTGTCGTCGGTGGCAGAAGATCATCAACGCTGCCAACTTTGTATAATGAGTCGTGGCATATCAGGTAAGACAATATCGATTATTCTGTACACGATGTTTTTTATTGATCAGTGCGCTCAATTAAATAGTTGTTTCGTTCTTTTTTTCAGAAGTACACTATGATGACAACGTCCACAGCGAAAAATAATTTAAAAGCAATATTACGAGTGATAATACAAATTAATTCCATATAGCGATAAAAATAAAATTAACGGTGAAGGAATCTCCGAGCGTGGATGACCGTGTTTGCAGGGCTGTTGCATACGACAATAAATGTATAAAGTGCTTTCCATAAAATATTGGTTAATTTAAAAATATCTGATCTTACTGTGTCTCTTATTTTTATAGCATAATAATTGAAGTCTTTCTTTCTTTCTGTGAGGGAACATATTCTATATCTTTTACTGCAGAGCAAGCACTTTGCGAGGAGCATAGCGCAGGGCTATGCATGCTCGAAAACCTCTTTCGTTGCATTCAAAGTGATGGATACCTAGTTATGATTCATAGGAGGCTGTTATCTTTATGCCCGTGATACTCTCTAGTAGCGTCTCGAGCATTTAGTCTGTCTTTGGCATCCTGTTTGGAAACAATAAAAAGCAATATGTATCCACGATACGGCAAGGAGATTTTAAGCGACGCGTTTTGGTGCCGATTAATGTTTGTCGAGAGTGTAATGAGTGTGTTTCTGCGTACGCAGGAAATGTGCGATGCATACGACGAGTTGGAAGAACTCCTACGTAGTGTGTATTTAGTGGAACGTCGTGGAAGATCCATTGAACTTGGGGAGTTACATATCGGCATGTCCTGTATTGTGCCTCGTTTCAATAACGTTGCCCGCGGGGAAGTGGTTTACCCGGACTTTGATGGGTACTGCGAGGTGCTGCTAGTCGATTTCGGCGAAACTATTTACATCGACTGGTCTCACCTATTTCATCCGGATCCTCTAGCAAGTATGCTACCGGTTCTTGTCATGGAGTTTTCCATATACGGACTCGACCGCGTGGACGTTGCAGGTATCGAGCAGCTCGTCGAAGAAGCGTGCGGTGGAGATGACTTGATCGCTGTCATGATGCGACCTCTTGCCGGCGATAGCGTTCCGCGGGTTCGCTTATCGAACGGTGAACGCGTGGATGTGGCGGCGTTTATTATAGAAGCCCTCGGTGATGAGATAGATATCGGCTACGATATCGATGCCGTGGACGAGGGCTTTGACGAGGACATAGTAATGAATTAAAGACGCTGTGCATGTGTATGTGTGTGTGTGTGCGTGTGTGAGAGAGTACATTCGAGAGACAGGAGTTTAAAATCGCTTTGGCAGGAGGGTGGATGCCTACAACAGCTGCGGTGGTGGTGAGTACATAATTTTATTCATTTTTCCAAGTATGTGTACACCTTTGCTCCATCCTACTCTTATCTCTACTCTTCCTTGTTCACCAAGGTACCCACACCACCTCACTTTACCATCTCCACGTTACCGACACTGGTCAAGCAGAGTGGGTAGCGCGGCGGTGGAAAAGTGAGGTGGTGGGGGTAGCCGCGTGGTGGGGGAAGGAGTGGGGATAGGAGTGGGATGGAGCAAAGGTGTACACATACTACTGAGAGGCAAAAGTATTGTAATATTCACGTACTAATCTGTCGCTTTTCATTACATTATCGCTAAAGAGATTATTAAATCGCGACATGGTGAAGCCGCACGACATAAAATGCAGGATTACGATACAAAATTGTCCACACACATCCGATGCTTGAGTCCGTACCGATAGAACTTGCAGTTTCTTCGTAGTCGTGCGACATGTTGCGGTATAACCGGTGGTAGCCCGTAGCTATCAAAGAACATTCCTTTTCCATGATGTTTAACGTACATGGCGATCCAACGCTCTCCAGGTCCGTCATGGTTATCCGTGTTAACTACAAGTCCAGCCGGTAACGACCATACACGAGGAATTCTGTCAGCTGGGTATACGCCAACGGGTGAAACTGGGAGATACGGCAGACTCTCGTAGATTTGTCTAGTGTTCATAGTCAATGATTAAATGATGACCGATACGCTTTGAAAGACGTATATACCAGGTCAATAAATATGAAACCGGAATTTTTGTATAGAAAATACACGTTTATTGTATGAAAATGATAAAAAATATTTTATTCGAAGTATTGCCCATCGCTAGCTATACATCTTTCCCACCTGTCTGACAATTTGTGGATGCCACGCCAAAAAAACTGTTGTTCTTATGAGGCAAACCAGTCATCGAGCCATTTTCGTACATTTTCGTAAGAAGTAAAGCGCTGCTCAACAAGTGCGTGTCCCATCAATGCAAATAAGTAGTAATCGGACGGAGCCAAGTCTGGTGAGTAAGCCGCATGCGAAAGTATTTCCCAACTAAACGCCTCAATCGTTTCCTTGACCAGTTTTACTTGTGTGATTGTGCATTATCATGAAGCAAAATTCTTTTGTATTGCCTTTTTTGATATTCTGGTCGTTTTTCACGCAAAGCTTGATTTAAATCGATCATTTGTTGTCGGTAGCGTTCAGTTTTAACGGTTTCGCCAGGTTTTAGCAGCTAATAATAGATCACACCCTTCTGATCCCACCAAACACAGAGCATTGTTTTCCGTCCATAGCGATTTGGCCTTGCAGTCGATGTCAATGGTTCGCCTGGAGTTACCCTGGATCTTTTACGCTTAGGATTCTCAAAATATATCCACTTTTCATCGCCAGTCACAATTCGATGGAGAAATGACTTTCTTTGTACCTGGCGAGCAGCATTTCGCAAGTGGTTTTTCGGTTTTCCTGCTGTCTTTCATTCAGTTCATGTGAAACCCATTTTCCCATCTTCTGGATCTTTCCCATGGCTTTCAAACGTATGGAGACGGCTTCTTGTGTCACATTTAATTGATCCGCGAGTTGTTGTCACGTTTGAGCGTCATCCTTATCCAACAATGCTTGCAATTCGCTGTCTTCAAACTTTTTCGGTGGTCTTCCACGTTCTTCGTTTCTCACGTCAAAATTGCCACTTTTGAATTTTTTAAGCCATTCAAAGCACTGTGATTTATCAAGAGCATGCTCACCGTAAGCTTCGACATGCATTCGATGCGATTCTGCAGCAGTTTCCTTCAATTAGTAATAGAAAATCAATGCTGTCTGCAAATCGTAATTTCCAGGCACAAAATTCGACATGTTCAACGCTATTACAAACTATGCTGTTGTATGAAACTTGTATTGTTGTGAGTTGAAAATCTTTGTCAGAGATGTCAACAAGGAAATTGCGCCAATGACGCGGTTTGACGGTAACTACATTGACAGCTAGGGTCATCTATGGGCAAATTCCGGTTTCATATTTATAGATCTGGTATACGCAAAATTTATTTCACAGCATCGTCGATCGTGTCACGACTACATAATGAAGATTTCTTCTCTTTCTTATTCTCTTCCTTTTCGTCTGTTGACCAAACATCCATGTATGATTCTCCTTTGAATAGGTGTTCGCGAAGCCAATTTTTTATTTGGAAAGCCTGGCGCATTGCACAATGCAAAGACGCAGTATCGCTTATCATAGCGTGTCTGAAGCATTTTCGCAAAGATTTCGGCATAAATGTGTACGATGGGGCGCCCTCCTCATCCTCCAGGTTGGGAATTTCACGACTCGTGATATCGCAAAGAAGAATAGCCTTCTCGTGACCGCGTGTATAGATACGTCTTGATTTTCGCGAAATTTCACGCTAGTTAGCGTATGCTTGTTTACAGCTAACATTGCCCTCGTACCATTCCAGACGGTGTAAATATTTCGAGAGAAAATTATTCTGGCTTCTCGAATGCCGTGGTAATTCGGCAAAGTGACACGGCAGTGCGACGATCCAATGAGCAGAGTACGGTCTATCCATTGCTACCACTGCAATTTCTTTGGGAATAAATTCCGAGTCTTTACCACGCATTCCCTGTACCAGGTGTATGCATAAGTTTTTTCCGGTTTTTTGGTAAAAAAAAACACGTAATTTTCAAGGGAAATTAATTTTTGTTTTATTCAAAATATTAGCCATCGGCTTCTACACATTTCGCCCATCTTTCAGGTAACTTATGAATACCATGCCAGAAAAACTGCTTGTCTTTTGCGGCAAACCATCCGTCGAGCCATTTTCCAACTTCCTCGAAATTGCTGAAGTGCTGCTCTGGGAGCGCGTGCCCCATTGATGCGAAGAGGTGATAGTCAGATAGCGCCAGGTCTGGCGAATACGGCGGGTGCGGAAGGATGTCCCATCCAAGCGATTTCAAGGTGTCTTTCACTGCTTTTGCTGTATGAGACGGCGCATTGTCGTGTAACAAAATCACTTTGCCATGTCTTCTGGCCCATTCCGGTCGTCTTTCGATTAATGCGTGGTTTAAATTAATAATGTGTTGGCGATAGCGTTGTGTATTAACGGTTTCGCCGGGCTTCAAGAGTTCATAATACACAATACCGCTCTGGTCCCACCAGACACAGAGCATGGTCTTCTTGCCGAAGCGATTTGGCCTTGGTGTTGAAGGACCGGCTTCGCCAGGTGAAAGCCACGATTTTTTCCGCTTCGGGTTTTCAAAATAAATCCATTTTTCGTCACCCGTCACAATTCGATGCAAAAATGATTTCCTTTCATGGCGTTGAAGCAGCACTTTACAAGTGACTTTGCGATTTTCTATTTGACGTTCATTCAAATCGTGTGGGACCCATTTACCGAGTTTATTGATCTTCCCCATTACTCGTAAACGTCTGCTGATTGTTTCTCGTGACACATGTAATGCTTCTGCTAATTGCCGTTGAGTTCGAGTTGGGTCATCATCCAATAACTCCTGCAATTGCTCGTCTTCGCATTTTTGTGGTCTACCAGAGCGCTCACTGTCTTTCACATTGAAATCACCACTTTTAAATTGTCGAAACCATGTCTCACATGTTCTAATCGATGGAGCGTGTTCACCATATGTTTCTGCCAGCAAACGTTGACTTTCAGCAGCCTTTTTCTTTTGATTAAATAATAAAAGCAATGCGTGCCGCAAATGTTCTTTTTCAGGCACAAAACTCGACATGATCACTGAACGATAGAACAAAGACGCTAGTTTTTGGCGGACTCAACTTGTGTGTGTTTGTAGGTTAATGTCAGACGAACAAAATGACATATGTGTGAAATTAATACGCTGCGTACTTTTCGCTGGCGCCATCTCTTAGTTAAACCGGAAAAAACTTATGCATACACCTGGTATATGCACGACGATATCCATTTTCACGTCTAATTCGTACAGATGCTCGAGTTCGACTGATTAGTTACTCACAGAAACGCTTCTACGTCTCTTAACACGAAATAATTTTATGCCGACATCAGCACATTTTTCGCTTATCCGGTAAAATCCACCATTACTTGCCGAGAGGCATCGATTTCAAGGACATTATCATATTCCGCGTAGACTACACAATTTATCATCGAAGCAACACATCCTCAAATCGTACCTCTATTCACACACTACCGTGGTTTATTAAATTCCAATGTGAATTGTTGTTCGCCGAAAGATCGTGTGTCAAATCAAAAGCAAACAGACAGTATCCATCACGATAATTATCGCAATCGATTAAATTACCGTCGTTTAAGAAATGTAATCCAGTTCCCGAAAACAACGTTTGAAAAGCATGCACATATATATGATTTTTCGTGAAATCAGATTGTAACGGTTTCGAAGGTATTTGAGCACAAGCTACATACAACGAGAGATAATTTATCTTGTAATTTTGGAAATTGAATGGATTCATACTGAAGTCGCCATTAAACGCTTTCTTATCGACAAAACCGATAATTATACGCTTCGGCAATTGACCTAGCACGATATTGTCGATAGTCTCTCCATGAACACCAGAGTGTATTGAAACGGCTTTTACCTCGACTCTCGTAAGAGGATATTTAGCCGTAGATTTTGCCAGAGTTCTAGCATGCGAGAGCAGCACACCAGGAGATAATTTTCTTCTACGAAAGAGAAGCGATGCCACGAGAATCTTTAAGCTGCATTGACCATTCTTTGTATCGCCCACAAGATAAAATGAATCTCTAGACCGCACCAATAGTAGTCGCATCTCGATACCGTTTAATAGGAACCGCTCCTGATTGAATATATCGCAATGCAGACGACCGAGCAAGTCTAGAGTTTTTTCGACATTTAAAAATTGTTTTCTCTTCACAACACCCGTATTTCCCGATGTTATATCATGCATTTTTCCAGGGGCATCGTCATACCGGTTAACGCTCGTGAGATGCGAATTTTTTGCTGCTGGATCGTAATTCAAAAGTGTTTCTATGTACGCTCGATAAGCGTAGGCATTATTTGAAGGTAGAACTAATTTTTGATTCAGGTATACATTCATCTGATTAAACATAGAATGCAAGAGATTGTTTACAGGGCTGGCACTCACGTTCGTCGATGTACCCGCGGCAATTTCCGTAGTAGGAGGTGTTATTTTCACTCTCAGACTAAGCATAGTATGCGCGAGATCGATATACTCATCACCCTGTCCAGGAATAACAAATTCAATCGGTGAATCATCTATTAGCGAAGATATTGGTTAGTAATACACCCAATTGAAGCCTTCGATAGTAGTTTGCGTTGAAGAAAGTGAAAATAATTCAAGTTCCGATTTAAGACACTCGCACGAGTGCGCATATAGAAAAGCCATCTTGTTTCAGCTATCCAAAAATATCTACAACTGTTCGTTGACGAGTCTTCTTCTTCTTCTTATTCTTCTTCTTCTTTATTACTTTTGTCTTTATTACACTTTTATTCTTACGGGAGATACGTCATGGTTTACGTTCGTTCGATGAATGAGGAGTTCGCGAAATTTTGCGCTTTTTATAACCAGACCCCAACATGAGAGTGTCAATTTTTTCAGAAGCTTTGCGTTTGAGATTATTGCCTGATTCTCGGGCTCTCTCGCGAATAGCATCTTTCACAGCTATATTTCTATCGAGGATATCACCGGCTACGTTTACACCAGCGCGCAATGCCTCTTTTCCAACTGCTTTCCGATATAAACACGGCTAATACCACCGTACCCGCGACGACCCCATCCGTGCTGCGCACTGTCAATATCATCCATAGTGGTGTAATCAATCGTATGACCTTTTAAAAAGTTAGTGTCACAGTCAATGTTCCCTGTTCGAATGGTATAGGATCCCCAAATTCGTCTCTTATATCGATATCGATAGTATGTAAATTATTGCGCAAGAGAGGTATATATCGTGGCGTTGAAAACGATTCAATTTTAATCGAATCATACTGACGGTCATCAGTATCAATGGGAACAACTCGTAAGAGGGGTGTTTGTACATCGCCTGTAATATACCTCTCGCAGATATCTGAGTATAGAAACATGCTGCCCGGTATAGCATATGTGAGAGATACAAGCCTCGACCCTGTGTATTCGCAATGCGGCTCTATCATTACAGACCTACAGGCCTCTTCCAAGAATCCTGGTAGCCTTGCGATAGCAGGCGATACGCGAAAGTCATAGCATTGTAGATCGTCGCATACGCGCGTTACATCAACCTGTCCGCTCGGAAGCGATTTAAAACGCAAATGACCGGCCACGCAAGGTAACTTATTTATACTCTCCAAAGAAGCGTCTATAGAGCGATATACACCAGGTGGAACTTGGTCTCTATCAGCGCGTCTCCGTGTTAAAAGATTTAAACCCGATAAAACATAATCACCATCGTTAAAAGTTACGAGATTTCCTACAGTAGGAACATGTAAAAGAGTAATCGGATAAGCAATTTCCACAAGAGAATTTTGTCGTCGTATTATTCGGAAAATACTGCATACTACCGATGCTCGGTAGTACGACAAAGAAAGAGCTATCCTTGGAGCTCATATTTATCAGGAACGGTGATTCCGAGCGTTCTTCCTCTTTGTCCCCTTCTTCTCTTTCGTCTTCTCAGATGACGGAAGTACTCGTACTCGCAATGATTCTGCCTAGTAGAAAACACCGTCGATAGTCTCGTTATTCAGATCGTGTAAAATATACACGAATGGTTCTCGATTCACTGATATTCATTGAATATTGAATAATTCGTTACTCCAACCACGCTCATATCCTTTCACGAATGCTGCTTTAGCTGTACTGATACGTACCAAGTCACCGACGGTGTATTTAGGCTTTTTAATTTTTCTCGCGTTACGCTCGTAACGCCGTGCTAAATTTTCTCGGGCTATAGAGGCATTTTCGAGGGTTACCTCGCTCGGAGGAATACGCGTTCCATTGTGTCTAGTGTGATTATAAGCATATAAAAAATTTTGTAAAACATCGATGTAACGCTTATTTTGCGTGTATGTAAAGTAACGCCACATTCGCTCTTTTACCGTGCGATTAAAGCGCTCGGCAATCGAGGCTTTTATATCAGGGTTACGAGCAGCGCGAAAATCGATATTCTTTTTCTTGAGAATTTGCTGAAACGGAGCGCTGATATCATTGTATCATTCGAGTAGTCTGCTGCTTGCGGTAAACGCTAGCGAAATTCGATTTTATCACCTAACTCTGAATACCCGGACTGCCACTCTGAGTAATAAAAAAGTATAGGCTCGAACGGGACATCCGTCATTTCGCGCATGTATTTAAAGAATTTTTTGACAAAATATGTTTTAGCACAACCCGTAGGACCGCTTGTCACGGCTCTCCATGGATCTTTCCAACGGGTATCCATATCCATGACTGTCTATCAAAATCAATCAGTTGACTCTTAAATAAGCTTATACCGTGACGGCGACTGTGGCGGCGATTCCGCGGCATCAGCTATTTTCGCAGCCTTAACGAGCTGATAAGGCGCAGCGCATCTGTACTAGCTGATGAGGCGCGGGCCAGCGGTATAAGCTGATGTTTACACTGTATGTAAATTAAATTACGATAGTTTTTATATTTCTCAAAATAAAGCAATATTTTTATTTCACTATGCATACATCTCTATGTGCAAATTTTACGAATCATCAAATTCTAAACAGCAATATTATATCCACGAAGGTAGCACGAGAAAGTCAGAACAAAAGGAAACACTCGATTAGAAAGACGGGACAAAAGGAATCAACGATGAAAAAGTCAGAACAAAAGGGAACGGTAGAGAGATAGCAGCTACTGCTACGAATAGCAGCACAAAAAGAACGAACCGACAACGGTTTTATACATAATAAATCAATTTTTTTTATAAAAATTTTTTTTTTTAATGTATTGTACACAGTAAATATGATACATGAAATTAGACAAAAAGATTATTTTTAAATATCGCGAATTCAACCGTAAATCTATATACTTTTTTGCGTTATACTAATTAGCGTATTTCACAATAGCCGTACGGTACAGTAGAGTACATCCCGTGCCGCTTTCGCTTCGTGTTAACAGGTTTGCATGATTTCGTTTCTTTACGCGTTACTACATGATGAAATTCCGTGCGTCGAAAAGCGTCGAATTTCAAAATAATAGGTACGTTCCTTGCTTCTGTCAGGAAAGATCGTAATGCGTTATAATTTACGTGACGGCTATTCGCAAAGGTTAGCGTGATACCCTTTACTTTACATTGTTCAATAATCGTACCGTCGGATTTACGAACAAGGTATGCGTAAAATCTCCTAGAAATTGACCGATTGGCATCTCATACTCGTTACCGCCAGGGCGACTCACGTAAATAGAGGAGTCCGTATCGCAGTACAATATTCGTCGCCCGAGCCCCTCAAGATAACTGTATAATTTTAGGCGTGCCTGTGCTGTTGTGTTTGCTGCAATCGCGGCATTTGATGTCGGGGGTGGTTGGATAGCATCGCGGTTGCTCACATAGTTCACATACATGATCTTGTGATTAACCGGTAGGATTCCCGTCACCTCAAACTCCGGACTCGTTAGTAAATTCATTAGCTCCGCGCGCGTGAAAACGATAACGGTTTTCGCGAGATTCTCTCATTGACCAAACTTTCCCCGGAATGAATCAAGAGCCAATTTTGCGAGTGACCGTAAATCCGGATTTGGCTGCAAAGCACTTCGTTCGAGATATACACCCTCAGAATCCTTGTACAATGCTATAAAACGCGCTATTGCTTCCTCTCATCGTTACGCTCTGTTGGCGGTCCACTCGCCTCCTGTTTTATTTTTAGGAATGTATCGATGTACTCGGCAAAATGACCGCCTCATCGCGTTGTCGAGTCATACTGCGTAACAACGTATTGCCAAATTTCATAGATACGCGTCACCTTATATCCGAGCGACACAGATTTTCTCAGTTCGTCCACGACCCATGTGCCGTCAAACGCTCAGCCGTGTCATCGTGTGTACAATGCTCGGATGTGTCCATATCTGTACAGCACGTTCTACACAGGGGGAACAGTAGTTTCCCATGCATGCGAACAGGCAGTACGGGTATATACAAATCGCGCGATGCTACCACGATACACTTCATGAAACCCTCGACGACACTTAGATCGTTTTCAAGTCCTACGAGTTCTCGACACTCGTCACCTACGTACAATTTCGGATATCCAACGGGAAATTTCCATTCTTACACACCCATGGATACAGCGAGCACACATCCACATAGCGTATCTGCTCCCCATTCGCGACGTCGTACAAGCTTACAAAATATTCCGTTCGACCGCCAAAGAATGCATCGCGTCGTTCGAGAGGCGCCTGCTTGACCATGGCGTGATTTTTCACGTATAACGACATTTCCCCGTTATTCTCGAGTAATCTGTCAAAATAGCACTCCCATATTTCGGTTAGAGTGTACCCTTTCGAGCTGATTCGCCCGGAAATAAGAACGGTACGCTCGTATCGCTCATCCATTGTATCGCCGAATTTAGTTCGTGCATCTCTATTCACGCGATAACATCGCTGACAACCATGCTCAATGCAGCCGTGAAATTGAAGAACGTGATGGACCCCCGCATCCTCGTAGTATCCGTCGACAGCCGGTAAGCCGGTCGGAGGGCGATACTCTGTCGTGCGTCCAGCATGAGCGATAACGCAGTTGCGCTCACGCTCGAACCATACGAGTGATACGACGGCCTTGCGCGACTGCTTATCGCCCCAGCGATACCCCCCTGGTGGTGACACCGCAAAGCGATCTCTCTGTAGAAAATTCTTTCGAAATAAGTAGTAGTATGTGTACACCTTTGCTCCATCCCACTCCTATCCCCACTCCTTCCCCCACCACGCGGCTACCCCCACCACCTCAGTTTTCCATCGCAGCGCTACCCACTCTGCTTGACCAGCGTCGGTAACGTGGAGATGGTAAAGTGAGGTGGTGTGGGTACCTTGGTGAACAAGGAAGAGTAGAGATAAGAGTAGGATGGAGCAAAGGTGTACACATACTTGGAAAAATGAATAAAATTATGTACTCACCACCACCGCAGCTGTTGTAGGCATCTACCCTCCTGCCAAAGCGATTTTAAACTCCTGTCTCTCGAATGTACTCTCTCACACACGCACACACACACACATACACATGCACAGCGTCTTTAATTCATTACCATGTCCTCGTCAAAGCCCTCGTCCACGGCATCGATATCGTAGCCGATATCTATCTCATCACCGAGGGCTTCTATAATAAACGCCGCCACATCCACGAGTTCACCGTTCGATAAGCGAACCCGCGGAACGCTATCGCCGGCAAGAGGTCGCATCATGACAGCGATCAAGTCATCTCCACCGCACGCTTCTTCGACGAGCTGCTCGATACCTGCAACATCCACGCGTTCGAGTCCGTATATGGAAAACTCCATGACAAGAACCGGCAGCATACTTGCTAGAGGATCCGGATGAAATAGGTGAGACCAGTCGATGTAAATAGTTTCGCCGAAATCGATTAGCAACACCTCGCAATACCCATCAAAGTCCGGGTAAACCACTTCCCCGCGGACAACGTTATTGAAACGAGGCACAATACAGGACATGCCGATATGCAACTCCCCAAGTTCAATGGGTCTTCCACGACGTTCCACTAAATACACACTACGTAGGAGTTCTTCCAGCTCGTCGTATGCATCGCACATTTCCTGCGTACGCAGAAACACACTCATTACACTCTCGACAAACATTAATCGGCACCAAAACGCGTCGCTTAAAATCTCCTTGCCGTATCGTGGATACATATTGCTTTTTATTGTTTCCAAGCAAGATGCCAAAGACAGACTAAATGCTCGAGACGCTACTAGAGAGTATCACGGGCATAAAGATAACAGCCTCCTATGAACATAACTAGGTATCCATCACTTTGAATGCAACGAAAAAGGTTTTCGAACATGCATAGCCTTGCGCTATACTCCTCGCAAAGTGCTTGCTCTGCAGTAAAAGATATAAAATATGATCCTTCACAGAGAGAGAGAGAGAGAGAGAAAGACTTCAATTATTATGCTATAAAAATAAGAGACACAGTAAGATCAGATATTTTTAAATTAACCAATATTTTATGGAAAGCACTTTATACATTTACCGTCGTATGCAACAGCCCTGCAAACACGGTCATCCACGCTCGGAGATTCCTTCACCGTTAATTTTATTTTTATCGCTATATGGAATTAATTTGTATTATCACTCGTAATATTGCTTTTAAATTATTTTTCGCTGTGGACGTTGTCATCATAGTGTACTTCTGAAAAGAGAACGAAACAACTATTTATTTGAGCGCACTGATCAATAAAAAACATCGTGTACAGAATAATCGATATTGTATTACCTGATATGCCACGACTCATTATACAAAGTTGGCAGCGTTGATGCTCTTCTGCCACCGACGACAACTGCGGATGAGGATGTCGGGTGGCACTTTTCTTTCCCGAAGTTAGCTCTATCTTCCTCTCGCTCTCCATGACACGAATAACGAACCCTCGGTGTCGGCTCATATGCAAGGGGCTGCTCGCTCTGCAAAACATTATTTTTTTAATTAAAAATAAATATCACATGATTTAAAATTATTTTATATTTTTTACTTACCAAGCTCTGCTGCTTTGCCGCTAATCGACATTGGCACGTATTCCATGATCTGCTGTGTTAATGAAACAGAGACGAGCGATCCGTCTTCTTTCTAGCGCAGATCTTTGCTGATGCTTCGGTTTTACGACTGTCTCTCTCTCTCTCTCTTTCTCTCTCACTGTGACTGACATCGGTGTATACTTTATAATATTTCGAGCGAAATGTACACTATATACAATTATTTACAACGATTTCTTTATCACAAATAGCTGCACATACGTAGAATTATTGCGTTCGCAACGCAACACCCGATGCATGATCAGCGATATGACCACGAAACAGCACAATTATTTCGGACAAAATAATTTTCATAAACTCCGTATCCTCTGGCGTTAGCAAGATCGCGATGTGTTCGAGCGCTTCTTCAAAGAAATCCTTGGAACCGATGATCTCATACGCTACTGCACGAGGCATTTCACTGACAACTATCTTTTCACGGACATATGATACCCCCTCGTTCATACACCTCTGAATCGTTTCACTTTTGCTCTCTAGAGCCTGCATATGAATATCAATTCTTCTACTTATTTCGACGAGCATATCAAATGTAGACCGCTGAAGAACAATGTTTGGAGAGTATTTTCGGAAGCGTTTCCGTTTCGATTCTCCAGATTCCTCTTGATTCTCGTATTCCTCATCGGCGCTACCGCTTATTTTACCAAATGACACAGCTCTGTGCTGGTAACACGGGGTTAAAAGTGTGTAATGCGTTCTGTGCTCTAAGCGGGTATTACACATTTTCTCGGCATCAGTCCCATGAGCTTCGAAATATTGTTGTACGCGAGAAAAATCACTTTTAAACACTCGCCACTCGTCCGCACCGAGTGTAATTCCGGTAAAAGTATTCGACAATATTTTCACCACCGGTGTAAGCGTACACGTAGAGTTCAACTCGAACCCGGCTACGATTATTTTACCAAATGATTTATTTAAACCGTACATAACGGGGTTCGCTATATACTGCGATATCGCATGAGGCTTAGCACCGTTATTTGCCATTTTTATTGCTTTCCTGTAGACTGTAACTTTTCGAATGAATCGTCGGTGGTGTTCATACTCCGTTTTATACAGATTTCCCCCACCACCTAACTGCATTGCCTCTTCTTTTGATACTGCAAATCATACGCCTGAAAATTGCTAGCCAATATCCTTTGATATTTGTCGCATTCTCCTCAACAGCCTAGTAACAGCAGCAGATATATCCCAAAACTCTTGCATACTCGCGCACACTTATGCGCTCACGCACACATTGACATACAGATAATATGTACCATGAAAACTAAATAATATTCGTCGGTGAAATTTGATGATTTTCCTCATGGCCGAGTGTCTTGAAATTAGATGAAAACAATATGACTTTCATCAGCGAAACTCGATAACTAAGTATATCACCATCGCTAAATATTTCCCTAGGTCTTGCTTCTGTAAAGCGATCGCGTGCGGCCATCTTCTTGGTTAGTCGTATTCATTACATCGTTGCAGTATATGCAGAGAGAGAGAGAGAGAGAGAAAGAGAGAGAGAGAGAGAAAGCTTGTTAAAGGAATATATATAAAAGTGAGCCGCTTTGAAAATTCTCTAGTTAATTGTCTGATTTACTGCGGTTACTACTACTACTACTACTACTACTACTCTAACAGCACACTCATGGTCATAGTGGTAAAGCGCTCATTGATAAGAAAATTGATAGAGTTTATATTGAAGCGTAGACCGTCGTTGCGTTCGCGCTGGGGTAGAAGAAATTTACAGATCACCCTATGGGAACTTCCGACACAGGCGGTTGTTCGTAAAATTCGCGGTATGCTGTGCGAGTGTCATCAGCGCGATTTAGTTGACGCGTATAATATTGGATTGTTTGATAATCAAATAATTATTGATTCGGTGGTGCGTGTTATTCGTCGACGAGGTTGGCTGAATGAGACTGCTCTGCAACCCATACTCAATGAAAGACGTAAGTAATATACAGCGCTAATTACTTTTATTTTATTTCCTTTATTTCAAAAGATTTTTATATAGTTCGACGGTATGAGGATGCGGAAATGGGATCCGACACCTATGATTTCGATGAGGAGGGTAGAACCGATTCAGATGATCATAGCAGGGACAACGATGGCGACAGCACCGTAGGGAATCGCTGGATAAATTTTACCCAGCCATTCTGCGGTTATAAACCTACAAACGGTCTTTTCATGGCAGGCCCCTCGAGAGAACCAGATAAATCCGTCGCAGGCCCATCGCGACAATACAGTTCAAACGATGATGCCAACAGCAATACAGACAGCGAGGAAGAAGAAGAAGAAGAAGAAGAAGAAGAAGAAGAAGAAGAAGAAGAAGAAGAAGAAAAGGAGGAAGAAGAAGAAGAAGAAGAAGAAGAAGAAGAAGAAGAAGAAGAAGAAGAAGACGAAGAAGAAGAAGAAGAGGAGGAGGAGGAGGAGGAGCAAGACGTAGACGATGACGACGAGGAGGAGGAGGAGGAGGAAGAGGAGGAGGAGGAGGAGGACCCTGTAGATTCAGGTAAGCTTTTAATAATACAACTACGCTGACAAAAATAAAAAAATTACGCGGATAATAATAGTAAAATGAAAAAGCAGGGTACGAGACGGACCCAAACGTTTTTCGCTTTGCACGATTCACTGTGCCGAGACCGCCGACAATCGAGTTGGTTTACGAAATGCGTCGGCGGTTCCCGGGTGCAGTCGACGGATTCGAGGACTAGAAGCAAATATAAGTTTGTAATTCTTACGTTACACGAATTATATGCATAGTATATAGCCAGCGACAAACAAAAATTTAAAGTAAATTAAATAAAATTTCTAATAAATGGTTTAATTATGCCTGCAGGTGGACAGACTGGCGATGGAAGGACTGCTGCACAGGGTGGTGATATTTTGCCTCCTGGTGAACGTTTCGGTATCGACAACGAGCAGAGACGTTATTTTTCACGCTTTAGGATGCAGGGTCGAGAGACAGATTTTTATTTTCGTCAGCCACCGGTCGGTATCGATCATCTGACATGGTTCGAGAAAGGTGTACGAGATGTTCTCACACATCTTACAGAATCGTGCGAAGGACATGATTATGTAGGTATGACTCTGAGCGTACCGTCTTTTGCGCAAGGACCTGTATGGTTATCATTTCGACCAGCTCGTGACATCGTTCCCGACGATATATGGCGACTAATTAATAGTGTAGCTCAGAGCACGCGCGAATTTCGAATAGACGCTGGTACATGTAGAATGACGACATGTATAGTACGAGGCGTCGAAGGAGCTGGTGTGGGCACTAGGCTTACACACGAGTCTATAGCAAAAAAGTCCATTTTACGCATAAGTAATCGCGATAATTTGTGTCTATAACGATCCCTTGTCACTGCCCGAGCGCATGCCGAACGCGGTCAAATACGTGCGGGTGTGCTACACAGACGATGGTGTCAAATTCGGAACGGGCTTCGAGGTGCGCAATATACAGCGACGATAGAGCTCACACGTAATGCAGGGGTAACGACACCATCTAGGGGGTGTGGTGCGCGCGAAATTCAGCTCTTTCAGGAGTACTTGGTTCACGAGGGTATAGCGATTGTTTATGAATTTCTCACCTTCGGAAAACGCGTTCCGGCTCTGTACGATGGGCGAAAATACGTACTCACTGCAACAGGTAAAATTAATCATACACTCTTTATTCTCTATTACGAGCGTTCTCATCACTATCAACCGATATTAAATCTCGCCGGTGCGCTAGGTAGTCGGGGGTTCTGCACGCAATGTAATTCCAAGTATATTCGAGTATTCGAGCATCGATGTAGCTATCAATGTGCTCGATGTAAATCCACTTATTGCAATGGTAATAGAGACTCTCAGCCTGAGTATTGCGCAGACTGTAATCGTTCGTTCTTTGGTGCTTTTTGCCTCGCTCATCACAAGAGTGAGGGCTCCGCGGGTATCACGTCTCGTAAATATAGACGGTACAGCGTCTGTAACGCATTGAAAATCTGTAGAGGCTGCTCGCGTATGATTAAAACCACAGATAAAAAGATGCATGTATGTGGTATATCGTTTTGTGCTACATGCAAACAAACGCGGCCGACTACGCATGCATGTTTTATAGCACCTCTTAAGAAATCAGATGCGCAAAAGGAGAAGAAAAAAGACAAGTCTTCGACGAGATTTTTATTTTATGATTGCATGATGATAAATCGACACGAATTCACGAGCCGAATTTATGTGTCGCACAATGCGTATGTATGGCATGTCTGGATATCACAGATATAGAGACAGATTGTGCTAACTGTGGTAAACGTGAATTCGTGTTTATTGATGATCCTGTTGGGGATCTCGTAAAATTGGCATTATCGCAAAAATTTAAAAAGACCATCTGCATCACCCATAATGCTAGAGGTTTCGACGCACAATTTATTCTACGGTATTTAATCGAGGTGCAAAAAACACAGCTGCCCTCTCTGATTATGAACGATACGAAGATTGTCTCGATGAAAATTGGCGATGTCGTTTTTCTCGATAGTCTAAACTATTTACCCATGGCTCTTAGCGCTTTACCTAAGGCCTTTGGTTTCGCTGATGAGGTGGCAAAAGGTACATTTCCCCATTTATTCAACACACCGGAATATCAGAATTACTCAAATCCTCTGCCGGCTTTGCATTTTTACTCACCCGATACCATGTTCTCAGCGGATCGCGAGCGCTTTTTAAAATGGTATGAGGAAGAATCGAGTCGCGTAGATTATAAATTTGATTTTGCGACGCAATTTGTGCAATATTGTCGTACAGATGTTACGGTTTTGAGACGAGCGTGTTTAGCTTTTCGAGAGTTACTTATACGTTGTGGGAGCGTGTACCCCTTTACAGAAGCATGCACGATAGCATCAGCATGTATGAGAGTATTTCGAAAGAATTTTCTACAGAAAGATCGCATTGCGGTGTTACCACCAGGAGGATATCGCTGGGGCGATATGCAATCGCGCAAGGCCGTCGTATGGCTCGTATGGCTCGAGCGTGAGCTCAACTGCGTTATCGCTCATGCTGGACGCACGAGAGAGTATCGCCCTCCGGCCGGCCTACCGGCCGTGGACGGTTACTACGTGGATGCGGGGGTCTATCACGTTCTTCAATTTCATGGCTGCTTTTGGCACGGTTGTCCGCGATGTTATCGCGTAAATAGAGATGCTCGAACTAAATTCGGCGATACGATGGATGAGCGATACGAGCGTACCATTCTTATTTCCGGGCAAATCAGATCGAAAGGGTACACTCTAACCGAAATATGGGAAAGCGATTTCTACAGATTACTCGAGAATAACGAGGAAATGTTGATATACGTGAAAAATCACGCCATGGTCAAGCAGGCGCCTCTCGAACCACGCGATGCATTCTTTGGCGGTCGAAGAGAAAATTTTGTAAGCTTGTACGACGTCGCGAATGGGGAGCAGATACGCTATATGGATGTTTGCTCGATGTATCCGTGGGTATGTAAGAATGGAAAATATCCCGTTGGACACCCGAAATTGTACGTAGGTGACGAGTGTCGAGAACTCGCAGGACTTGAAAACGATCTAAGTGTCGTCGAGGGTCTCGTGAAGTGTACCGTGCTGGCACCGCGCGATTTGTATATACCCGTACTGCCTGTTCGCATGCATGGGAAACTACTGTTCCCCCTGTGTAGAACGTGCTGTACAGATATGGACACATCCGAGGTTTGTACACACGATGACACGACTGAGCGAGCGTTTGACGGCACATGGGTCGTGGACGAACTGAGAAAAGCTGTGTCGCTCGGATATAAAGTGACGCGTATCTATGAAATTTGGCAATACGTTGTTACGCAGTATGACTCGACAACGCGACGAGGCGGCCATTTTGCCGAGTACATCGATACATTCCTAAAAATAAAACAGGAGGCGAGTGGTCCGCCAACAGAGTGTAACGATGACGAGGAAGCAATAGAGCGTTTTATAGCATTGTACAAGGAGTCTGAGGGTGTATATCTCGAGCGAAGTGCTTTGCAGCCAAATCCGGGTTTACGTTCACTGGCGAAATTGGCTCTTAATTCATTCTGGGGAAAGTTTGGTCAACGAGAGAATCTCACGAAAACCGTTATCGTCTTCACGCGCGCTGAGTTAATGAATTTACTAACGAGTCCGGAGATTGAGGTGACGGGGATGCTACCGGTTAATCACAAGATTATGTATGTAAACTATGTGAGCAACCGCGATGCTATCCAACCATCACCGACATCAAACGCCGTGATTGCAGCATACACGACGGCACAGGCACGCCTAAAATTATACAGTTATCTTGAGGGGCTCGGGCGACGAATATTGTACTGCGATACGGACTCCTGTATTTACGTGAGCCATCCCGGTGGTAACGAGTATGAGCCGTCAATCGGTCAATTTCTAGGAGATCTTACGGATGAATTAAGTGAATACGGGCCTGGTAGTTATATAACTTCGTTCGTTTCGGGTGGACCAAAATTTTACGCATACCTTGTTCGTAAACCCGACGGTACGATTATTGAAAAATGTAAAGTGAAGGGTATCACGCTAAACTTTGCGAATAGCCGTCACGTAAATTATAACGCATTACGATCTTTCGTGACAGGAGCAAGGAGCGTACCTATTATTTTAAAATTCAACGCTATTCGACGTACGGAATTTCATCATGTAGTAACGCGTAAAGAAACGAAATCATGCGAGCCTGTTAACACGAAGCGAGAACGGCACGGGCTGTACTCTACTGTACCGTATGGCTATTGTGAAATACGCTAATTAGTATAACGCAAAAAAGTATATAGTTTTACGGGTGAATTCGCGATATTTAAAAATAATCTTTTTGTCTAATTTCATGTAACATATTTACTGTGTACAATACATTGAAAAAAATTGATTTATCATGTATAAAATCGTTATCGGATCGTTCTTTTTGTGCTGCTATTCGTAACAGTAGCTGCTATCTCTCTACCGTTCCCTTTTGTGCTGACTTTCTCATCGTTGATTCCTTTCGTCCGGTCTTTCTTATCTAGTGTTTCCTTTCGTTCTGGCTTTCTCGTGCTACATCCGCGGATATAATATTGCTGTTTAGAATTTGATGATTCGTAAAATTTGTATATAGAGATGTATGCATAGTGAAATAAAAATATTGCTTTATTTGTGAGAAATATAAAAATTATCGTTATTTAATATACATACAGCGTAAACACCAGCTTATACCGTGGGCCCGCGCCTCATCAGCTAGTGCAGGCGCGCCGCGTCTTATCAGCTCTTTAAGGCCACGAAAATAGCTGATGCCGCGGGGTCGCCGCCGCCGCCGCCGCAGCCGCAGCCGCAGTATAACCTTATTTAAGAGTCTGCTGATTGATTTTGATAGACACTCGTCGATATGGATACACGTTGGAAACATCCGTGGACAGCCGTGATAAGCGGTCCTACGGGATGTGGTAAAACATATTTTGTAAAAAAATTCTTTAAATACATGCGCGAAATAACGGATGTCCCGTTCGAGCGTATACTTTTTTATTACTCAGAGTGGCAGTCCGGGTATTCAGAGTACGGTGATAAAATCGAATTTCGCGAGGGTTTACCGCAAGCAGTAGACTACTCGAATGACGCAAGACCTAAACTTGTGGTCATTGACGATCTAATGCGCGAGGCATCCAACAATACTGTGGTCGGTCTTTTCACCAAGGGTAGCCATCATAAAAATCTTAGTGTCATTTTCATCACGCAAAATCTCTTCCATCAGGGTCACGGGCAGCGCGATATCTCCTTAAACGCTAATTATATCATTGTCTTCAAAAATCCGCGAGATCGCGCGCAAATTCAGCACCTAGCCCGCCAGGTATGTCCCGAGAATCCGCGATTTTTGCAGGAAGTATATTTCGATGCAACAGCCGCACCGCACGGCTATCTATTATTCGACTTAAAACAATCGACGCCTGAGAATTGTCGATTTCGCGCCTGTATATTTCCCGATAACCAATACCATTACGTTTACGTGCCTCAAAAAGCAATAAAAGTTCGCGATGCGTCGCGCGATGTACCAGTAATGCGCTTGTAATAGCGTTGCGCGGACCTCTCGATAAAAAGCCGATAATTATATTGCAAGCGTTGTGTTATCTGAAGCAAGAGCAACGACGTGCAATTTTGCGCAAAGCAGATGTAGCGCTTGTACGCTGTATATGCGAGTGTGCTCTAAACGTTTTACAGGGAAACGTGATTCTAAACAACGTGCAAAAGAATCATCTTCGGAGGCACGCGACAATTCTTCGACGACTAGCCGCCAAAAGGGGAAATTGGAGCGGTAAGAGGAAGATCATCGTCGAGCACTGTGTCGGATTTCTCAAGTTGCTTCTTGCGCCTGTCTTGGCCTACGCGAGACATGGAATATGCCAGAAAGATGGTACTTATTCCTCATGATATTATACATCGTCTCGCTGGACTCGCCACTACTGCTGCTGCTGCTACTACTACTACTACTACTACTACTACTACTAGTGCAGACCCGTTGCCTTCCGTACAGACTACCGGTACGCCATTATCGCGCCTCGACTCTGAGCTGAGTGAAATTCTAAACTCTCACTCGTACAAGAGCGAGAGAGAGAAGTGGATAGCGTACCAACAGGTTTTACAGCGTTATCTTCACATGGTCGAGTACGATAATGCCGTACCGAATATTTCATCAAAACGAAAAGTAGCAATACTCGATAGCCACGAGAATAAATCCGACGACGATTTAATGAACAAAGTTAAATCGCGGCTCAATGACACACTTATTATCGATAGCGTACCAAAAAAATTTAAATCTAAAGCAATATTGTTGCTTCGCAATTTGCATCGCAGCGCCGTTGGTAAAAAAATGACATGGGATCGTAACGGCGTTGTTTCCATAGACGGCAGAAGAATTTCAAATTCCAATATCGTTGATCTTGTTAACGATGCTATGCGAGCTAGAAAACGCGAGAAACCCATCGGACGATCTCACTTTGCCAAACTCCTGCGAGCGATACAGATGCCGCGTAAATTTATCGGTAATCCCGCGTTACTACACGAGCCTACACCTACATCATCCTCGACACCACAGCGGCGTCTTATTTTACCGCGCGAAAATGATAGTAGCAGCAGCAACAGCAGCAACGGTAGCAACAACAACAACAACGACGACGAGGCCGAGACCGCACACTCAAACAGAGGTTTAATCCTCACGGCTGAAAACGACATCATCGAGGGGGAGGAGGGGAATGCAGAAGAGGAGCGCTGATAGAGACCAAGTAGCACCTGGTGTATATCGCTCTATAGGCGCTCTTTTGGAGAGTATAAATCAGCTATCTCACGTGGCCGATCATTTGCGCTTCAAATCGCTTCCGAGCGGGCAGGTCGAAGTGGCACGCGTATGCGACGATCTACGCTACCACAACTTTCGCGTATCGCCCGCTATCGCAAAGCTACTAGGATTCTCGGAAGAGGCTTGTAGGCTCGTGATGATAGAACCGCATTGCGAATACACAGGGTCGAGGCCTGCATCTCTCACCGGTGCTATACCGGGCAGCATGTTTTTATACACAGATATCTGCGAGAGCTATATTACAGGCGATGTACAAACACTCCTCTTACGAGTTGTTCCCATTGATACTGATGACTGTCCGTATGGTTCGATAAAAATTAAATCGTTTTCAACGCCACGATATATACCTCTCTTGCACAATAATTTACACACTATCGAGATCGATATAAGAGACGAATTTGGGGATCCTATACCATTCGAGCAGGGAACGTTGACTGTGACACTACATTTCAAAAGGTCCCACGATTGATTACACCACTATGGATGATATTGACAGTGTGCAGCACGGATGGGGCCGTCGCGGGTACGGTGGTATTAGCCATGTTTATATGGGAACACCTAATCAGCGAGGACACGGTATCGGTAGCTTTCTCGGGGGCCTGTTTCGTCGAGTGTTACCACTTTTAAAAAAGGGCGCTAAAGCAGTTGGAAAAGAGACGTTGCGCGCTGGTGTAAACGTAGCCGGTGATATCCTCGATAGAAATATAGCTGTGAAAGATGCTATTCGCGAGAGAGCGCGAGAATCAGGTAGTAATCTCAAACGTAAAGCCTCTGAAAAAATTCACACTCTCATGCGGGGGTCTGGTTATAAAAAGCGCAAAATTTCACGTACTCCTCATTCATCGAACGAACGTAAACCACGACGTATCTCTCGTAAAAATAAAAGTGTAATAAAGAGACAAACAATAAAGAAGAAGAAGAATAATAAGAACAATAAGAAGAAGAAGACTCGTCAACGAACAGCTGCAGATATTTTTGGATAGCTGAAACAAGATGGCTTTTCTACATGCGCACTCGTGCGAGTGTCTTAAATCGGAACTTGAATTATTTTCACTCCCACCGACGCAAACTACTATCGAAGGCTCCAATTGGGTGTATTACAAACCAATATTTTCGCTAACAGATGATTCACCGATTGAATTTGTTATTCCCGGACAGGGTGATGAGTATATCGATTTCGCGCATACTATGCTTAGTCTGAGAGTGAAAATAACATCTCCTACCATTACGGAAATTGCCGCGGGCACATCGTCGAAAGTAAGTGCCGGCCCTGTAAATAATCTCTTGCATTCTATGTTTAATCGGGTGGATGTATACCTGAATCAAAAATTAGTTTCACCTCCAAATAATGCCTACGCTTATCGAGCGTACATGGAAACACTTTTGAATTACGGTCCAGCAGCAAAAAATTCGCATCTCACGAGCGTTCTCTGGTACGACGATACACCTGGAAAAATGGATGATATAACATCGGAAAATACGGGTCTTGTGAAGAGAAAACAATTTTTAAATGTCGAAAAAACTGTAGACTTGCTCGGTCATCTGCATTGCGATATATTCAATCAGGAGCGGTTCCTATTTAACGGTGTCGAGATGCGCCTACGGCTGGTTCGGTCTAGAGATTCATTTTGTCTTGTGGGGGATACAAAGAATGGTCAATGCGGCTTAAAGATTCTCGAGGCATCGCTTCTCGTTCGTAGAACAAAAATAGCTCCTGGTGTGCTGCTCTCACATGCTAGAACTCTGGCAAAATCTACGGCTAAATATCCTCTTACGAGAGTCGAGGTAAAAGCCGTTTCAATACACTCGGGTGTTCATGGAGAGACTATCGATAATATCGTGTTAGGTCAGTTGCCGAAGCGTATAATTATCGGTTTTGTCGATAACAAAGCGTTTAACGGTGACTTCAGTATGAATCCGTTCAATTTCCAAAATTACAAGATAAATTATCTCTCGTTGTATGTAGATGGTGCTCAAATACCTTCGAAACCGTTACAACCTGATTTCACGAAAAATCATCTATATGTGGATGCTTTTCAAACGTTGTTTTCGGGAACTGGAATACATTTCTTGAACGACGGTAATTCGATCGATCGCGATAATTATCGCGATGGATACTGTCTGTTTGCTTTTGATTTGACACCCGATCTTTCGGCGAACAGCAATACACATTGGAATTTAATAAAGCACGGTAGTGTGAGAATAAAGGTACGATTTGAGGATGCGCTTGCTTCAACGATAAATTGTGTAGTCTACGCGGAATATGATAATGTCCTTGAAATAGATGCCTCTCGGCAGGTAATGGTGGATTTTACCGGATAAGCGAAAAATGTGCTGATGTCGGCATAAAATTATTTCGTGTTAAGACACGTAGAAGCGTGTCCGCGAGTAACTAATCAGTCGAACTCGGTCATCTGTACGGATTAGACGTGAAAATGGATATCGTCGTGGATATACAGGGAATGCGTGGTAAAGACTCGGAATTTATTCCGAAAGAAATTGCCGTGGTAGCAGTGGATAGACCGTACTCTGCTCATTGGATCGTTGCACCGCCGTGTCACTTTGCCGAATTACCACAGCAATCGAGAACCCAGAATAATTTTCTCTCGAAATATTTTCACGGTATGGAGTGGTACGAGGGCGATGTGAGCTGTAAACAGGTATACGCTAACTTGCGTGAAATTTCGCAAAAATCAAGACGCATCTATACGCGCGGTCACGAGAAGGCTATACTTCTTTGCGATATCACGAGTCGTGAAATTTCCAACCTGGAGGATGAGGAGGGCGCCCCATCGTACACATTTATGCCGAAATCTTTGCGAAAATGCTTCAGACACGCTATGATAAACGATACAGCGTCTTCGCATTGTGCAATGCGCCAGGCTTTCCAAATAAAAAATTGGCTTCGCGAGCATCCATTTAAAGGAGAATCATACATGGATGTTTGGTCAGCAGACGAAGAGGAAGAGAATAAAAAAGAGGAGAAATCTTCATCATGTGGTCGAGACACGATCGACGACGCTGTGAAATAAATTTTGCATATATATACGTCTTTCAAAGCGTATCGGTCATCATTTAATCATTGACTATGTGTTCAGCATGAACACTAGACAAATCTACGAGAGTCTGCAGTATCTACCACTTTCAACCGTTGGCGTATACCCGGCTGACAGAATTCCTCGTGTATGGTCGTTACCAGCCGGACTCGTAGTTAACACGGATAACCGCGACGGACCTGGAGAGCATTGGATCGCCATGTACGTTAACCATCATGGAAAAGAAATGTACTTTGATAGCTACGGGCTACCACCGGTGATACCTCAACATCTCGCCCGACTACGAAGAAACTGCAAGTTCTATCGGTACGGCCTCAAGCAGCTACAGTAATACGTCGGATGTGTGTGGACAATTGTCTTGTATCCCTACATCTTATGTCGTGCGGCTTCACCATGTTGCGATTGAATAATCTCTTTAGCGATAATGTAATGAAAAACGACAGATTAGTACGTGAATATTACAAAACTTTTGCCTTTTGACGATCAGACAGTGATAAAAATAAATTTAACGGCGGAGGAGTCTCTGAGCGAAGATTACCGTGTTTGCAGGGATGTTGCATACGACGGTAAATATGTGTAAAGCAATTTAAATAAAATATTGATTAATTAAAAACAAATACATCGTCTTACTGTGTGTCTTATTTTATAATTATATTATATATAAATTATAATCGAGGTCTCTCGCGGTACGGTATCATATTCTGCGTCTTTTACTGCAGAGCAATCGCTTCACGAGGAGCACAGCGCAAAGCGGTACGCACGTGCAAAACTGCTGACATTGCATTCAAAGCGCTGCACACCTAGTTATGACTCAGAGGGGGGTTTGTTATCTTCAAACACTGTGATCACCGGCAGCCTCATCCGGAGCATTCAGTCTGTCTTTAGCAGTGCACGTCGAAAGTTTAATTTGAAAAAAAAATGTATCCGGTAAATCTAGGCGACGACCTAGCGGCAGTTTTTGTGTGTCGGGTAATTTGTAGCACCAACAATAATGCCGTGTGTCTGCGGACGGATCTAATGTGCTCGGCATTGTGTGGACTGGAGGACAAACTATATAAATTATATATCGAGGAGCGCTCTGAGAGGAGACGATTTTTAACAAGTGACTTGTGCGCTGGAGTGTCCTGTGTAGTTGTACGGAATGAAAGGACTATGCGCGGGTCGATCATCGACATGGATGATGACGGGTACTGTGAGGTACTGCTGGTCGATTTCGAGGAATCGATATACATCGATTGGCAGCACCTATTTTACCCAGAGCCGTCGATTAGTGCGTTACCGGTGCTGCTCGTAAAGTGTGTAGTATTCGGCCTCGATCATTTAATTGACGAGGCCGGAAATCTAGATCCGATCGAAGCAGCGCGTGGTAATGATACGCTGATCGGAATACGGATGCCCACGCCCGACGGTGCCCAAGCTCCATGGGTGCGAGTAATCCGTATTACCCGTACGCGTAGCTGTGGTTTTTGAGTGAGTGAGTGCGTGAGTGAGTGAGTGTGTGAGCGAGAGAGAGAGAGAGAGAGAGAGAGAGAGAGAGAGAGAGAATGTGTGTGTGTGTGTGCATATGTGCGTGTCCCGTCACTCTGGAGAGTCGTCACAGCTGCAGCCAGCACAAGGGTGAGTCAAATATTTTATTCCAAGTATGTGTACACCTATGCTCCATCCTACTCTTATCTCTACTCTTCCTTGTTCACCAAGGTACCCACACCACCTCACTTTACCATCTCCATGTTACCGACACTGGTCAAGCAGAGTGGGTAGCGCGGCGGTAAAAAAGTAAGGTGGTGGGGGTAGCCGCGTGGTGGGGGAAGAAGTGGGGATAGGAGTGGGATGGAGCAAAGGTGTACACATACTACTGAAATAATATCATACATGCTGATGCTATCGTGCATGCTTCTGCAAAGGGGCACACGCTCCCGCAACGTATAAGTAACTCTCGAAAAGCTAATCACGCTCGTCTCAAAACCGTAACATTTGTACGACAATATTGCACAAATTGCGTCAAAATCGAATTTATAATCGACGCCACTCCATTCTTCCTCATACCATTTTAAAAATCGCTCGCGATTTGCTGTAAACATGGTATCGGGTGAGTAAAAATACATAGCCGGCAGAGGAGCTGAGTAATTCTGATATTCCGGTGTGTTGAATAAACGGGGAAATGTACCTTTTTCCACCTCATCAGCGATACCAAAGGCCTTATGTAATGCGCTAAGAGCCATGGGTAAATAGTTTAGATTATCGAGAAAAACGACATCGCCAATCTTTATCGAGACTATCTTCGTACCATTCATAATCAGAGAGGGCAACTGTTTTTTTTGCACTTCGATTAAACACCGTAGAATAAATTGCGCGTCGAAATCTCTCGCATTATGAACAATACAGATGGTCTTTTTCAATTTTTGCGATAATGCCAATTTCACGAGCTCCCCAACAGGATCATCGATAAACACGAGTTCACGTTTACCACAGTCAGCACAATCTGACTCTATATCTGTGATATCCAGACATGTCATACATACGCATTGTGTAACACATAGATTCGGCTCGTGAATTCGTGTCGATTTATCATCGTGCAATTGCTCGTGTTGTTGCGTCTCAAAATCATAAAATAAATATCTCATGGAAGGCTTGTTTTTTTTCTTCTCCTTTTGCGCCTCTGGTTTCTTAAGAGGTGCTATAAAACACGCATGCGTAGTCGGTCGGGTTTGCTTGCATGTAATACAAAACGATATACCACATACATGCATTTTTTTATCTGTGGTTTTAATCATACGCGAGCAGCCTCTACAGATTTTCAATCCATTACAGACGCTGTACCGTCGATATTTACGAGACGTGATACCCGCGGAGCCCTCACCCTTGTGATGAGCGAGGCAAAGAGCACCAAAGAACGAATGATTACAGTTTGTGCAATACTCAGGCTGAGAGTCTCCATTGCCGTTGCAATAAGTGGATTTACATCGAGCACATTGATAGCTACAGCGCTGCTCGAGTACTCGAATATACTTGGAATTGCATTGTGCGCAGAACCCCCGACTACCTAGCGCACCAGCGAGATTTAATATTGGCTGGTAGTGATGAGAACGCTCGTAATAGGGAATAAAGAGTGTATGATTAATTTTACCTATTGTAGAGAGTACGAATTTTCGCCCATCGTACAGAGCCGGAACGCGTTTTCCAAAGGTGAGAAATTCATAAACAACAATCGCTATACCCTCGTGAACCAGGTACTCCTGAAAGAGCTGAATTTCGTGCACACCGCACCCTCTAGACGGTGTAGTTGCAACCCCTGCATTACATGTGCGCTCTATCGCTGCTGTATATTGCGCACTTCGAAGCCCGTTCCGAATTTGACACCATCGTCTGTGTAGCTCGCCCGTACGTATTTGACCGCGTTCGGCATGCGCTCGGGCTGTGACAAGGGATCGTTGTAGACACAAATTATCGCGATTACTTATGCGTAAAATTGACTTTTTTGCTATAGACTCATGTGTAAGCCTAGTGCCCACACCGGCTCCTTCGACGCCTCGTACTATACATGTCGTCATTCTACATGTACCAGCGTCTATTCGAAATTCGCGTGCGCTCTGAGCTACACTACTAATTAGTCGCGATATATCGTCAGGAACGATGTCACGAGCTGGTCGAAATGATAACCATACAGGTCCTTGCGCGAAAGACGGTACGCTCAGACTCATACCCACATAATCATGTCCTTCGCACGATTCTGTAAGACATGTGAGAACATCTCGTACACCGCCCTCGAACCATGTCAGATGATCGATACCGTCCGGTGGCTGACGAAAATAAAAATCTGTCTCTCGACTCTGCATCTTAAAGCGTGGAAAATATCGGCTCTGCTCGATGTCGATACCGAAACGTTCACCAGGGGGCAAAATATCACCTCCCCGTGCAGTAATCCTTGCATCGCCAGTCTGTCCACCTGCAAGCATAATTAAACCATTCATTAGAATTTTTATTTCATTTAATTAAATTTTTTGTTTGTCGCTAGCTATATAATATGTATATAATTCGTGTAACATAAGAATTACAAATTTATATTTGCTTCTAGTCCTCGAATCCGTCGACTGTACCCGGGAAGCGCCGACGCATTTCGTAAACCAACTCGATTGTCGGCGGTCTCGGCACAGTGAATCGTGCAAAGCGAAAACCTTTGGGTCCAACTCGTACCCTGTTTTTTCATTTTACAATTTTTATCCCCGTAATTTTTTCTATTTTTGTCAGCGTAATTGTATTATTAAAAGCTTACCTGACTCTACCGGGTCCTCCTCCTTCTCCTCCTCCTCCTCCTCCTCCTCCTCCTCCTCCTCCTCCTCCTCCTCTTCTTCTTCTTCTTTCTCGTTGTCTGTATTGCTATTGGTATCATCGTTTGAACTGTATTGTCGCGATGGACCTGCGACGGCTACATCTGGTTCTCTCGCGGGGCCGGCCATGAAAAGACCGTTTGTTGGTTTATAGCCGCTGAATGGCTGGGTAAAATTTATCCAACGATTCCCTGCGGAGCTGTCACCATCGTTGTCCTTGCTATGATCATCTGAATCGGTTCTACCCTTCTCATCGAAATCATAGGTGTAGGATCCCATTTCTTCGTCTTCATCCCGTCGAACTATATAAAAATCTTATGAAATAAAGGTAAATAAAAGTAATTAACGGTGTATATTACTTACGTCTTTCATTGAGTATGGGCTGCAGAGCAGGCTCATTCAGCCAACCGCGTCGACGAATAACACGCACCAACGAATCAATAATTATTTGATTATCAAACAATCCAATATTGAGGGCGTCAACTGAATCGCGCTGATGACACTCGCACAGGATACCGCGAATTTTACGAACAACCGCCTGTGTCGGAAGTTCCCATAGGGTGATCTGTAAATTTCTTCTCCCCCACCGCGAACTCAACGACGGTCTACGCTTCAATATAAACTCTATCAATTTTCTTATCAATGAGCGCTTTACCACTCTGACCATGATTGTGCTGTTAGAGTAGTAGCCGTAGTAACCACAGTAAACCAGACAATTAACTAGAGAATTTTCAAAGCGGCTCACTTTTATATATATTCTTTTAACATGCTCTTTCTCTCTTTTTCTCCCTCTTTCTCTCTCTCTCTCTCTCTGCATATACTGCAGCGATGTAATGAGTATGACTAACCAAGAAGATGGCTGCACGCGATCACTTTACAAAAGCAAGACCTAGGGAAATATTTAGCGATGGTGATTTACTTAGTTATGGAATTTCGCTGATGAAAGTCATATTGTTTTCATCTAATTTCAAGGCACTCGGCCATGAGGAAAATCGTCAAATTTCGCCGACGAATATTATTTAGTTTTCATGACACATCTTAGCTGTATGTCGAGGTGTGCGTGTGCACATAGGTGTGCAAGAGTATGCAAGAGTTTTGGGATATATTTGCTGCTGCTGTTACTAGGCTGTTGAGAAGAACGCCACAAATATCAAGGATATTGGTGAGCAATTTTCAGTCGTATGATTTGCAGTATCAAAAGAAGAGGCGATGCAGCTGGATGGTGGGGGAAATCTGTATAAAACGGAGTATGAACACCACCGACGATTCATTCGAAAAGTTACAGTCTACACGAAAGCAATAAAAATGGCAAATAACGGTGCTACACGTCTCACGCGATATCGCCATATATAGCGAACTCCGTTATGTACGGTTTAAATAAATCATTTGGTAAAATAATCGTCACCGGGCTCGAGTTGAACTCTACGTGTACTCTTACACCAGTGGTGAAAATATTGTCGAATACTTTTACCGGAATTACACTCAGTGCGGACGAGTGGCGAGTGTTTAATAGTGATTTTTTTTTGCGTACAACAATATTTCGAAGCATGGGGCTGATGCCGAGAAAATGTGTAATACCCGCATAGAGCACACAACGCATTACACGCTTTTAACCTCGTCTTACCAGCACAGAGCTATCTCATTTGGTAAAATAAGCGGTAGAGCTAATGCGGAATACGAGAATCAAGAGGAATCTGGAGAATCGAAATGGAAACGCTTCTGAAAATACTCTCCAAACATTGTTCTTCAGCGGCCTATATTTGATATGCTCGTCGAAATAAGTAGAAGAATTCATATTCATATACAGGCTCTAGAGAGCAAAAGTGAAACGATTCAGCGGTGTATGAACGAGGTGGTATCATATGTCCGTGAAAAGATAGTTGTCAGTGAAATGCCTCGTGCAGCAGTGTATGAGATCATCGGTTCCAAGGAATTCTTTGAAGAAGCGCTCGAGCACATCCCGATCATGCAAGCGACGGAGGATACGGCGTTTATGAAAATTATTTCGTCCGAAATAATAGTGTTGTTTCGTGGTCATATCGCTGATCATGCATCGGGTGTTGCGTTGCGAACGCAATAATTCTCCGTATGTGCAGCTATTTGTGATAAAGACACGGTTGTAAATAATTGTATATAGTGTACATTTCGCGCGAACTATTGTAAAGTATACACCGAGGTTAGTTACGAGAGAGAGAGAGAGAGAGAGAGAGAGAGAGAGAGAGAGAGAGATTGATTGATTAATTGATTGATTGATTGATTGATTGATTGATTGATTGATTGATTGAATGATTGATTGATTGATTGATTGATTGATTGATTGATTGATTGATTGATTGATTGATTGATTGATTGATTGATTGCTTGATTGATTGATTGATGTTTATTAGCTTTCTCAACTATTTGATGTACATAATTTACATGTTTGTCTTACGTTTATATTGAACTTATTTAATTTCGCTTATAATAAATGCTTTTAACATACTCTTGTATTGAACTATCAGGAGTACAAATTGAAAATGCGGGATTTTTTTCTATTTTTGAACGTTTATTCTGAAAAAATGGTAACAAATGAATTATTCAAAGTATTGTCCATCGCTAGCCACAACTTTTTCCCATCTTTCTGACAATTTACGGATACCGTCGCGAAAAAATTCGGCCGGCTTGGCTGCTATCCAGTCATCGACCCATTTTTGGGCTTCTTCGTAAGAATGGAAGCGCTGGTCAGCTAGGCCATGTGTCATCGATCGGAAAAGGTGGTAATCGGAAGGAGCAATATCTGGGCTATACGGCGGGTGGGGTGAGACTTCCCATTTCAGCGTTTGTAGGTATGTTTTGACCGGCGCTGCAACATGTGGCCGAGCGTTGTCATGTTGCAAAATTACTTTGTCGTGTCTTTGCTCGTATTGTGGCCGTTTTTCTTTGAGTGCGCGGCTCAAACGCATCAATTGAGTTCGGTATAGTGCTCCTGTGATGGTTTCGTTCGATTTCAATAGCTCATAATACACCACACCCAGCTGGTCCCACCAAATACAGAGCATGAGCTTGGCGCCGTGAATATTTGGTTTGGCCGTCGATGATGATGCATGGCCGGGGTAACCATATGATTTTTTGCGCTTCGGGTTATCGTAATGGATCCACTTTTCATCACCAGTGACAATGCGATGCAAAAAACCCTTCCGTTTTTGCCGTTCGAGCAGCAGTTCGCATGCAAAAAAACGGCGCTCGACGTCTCTCGGCTTCAGCTCATACGGCACCCAATGTCCTTGCTTTTGGATCATTCCGAGGGCTTTTATACGATGGGAAATGGCTTGTTGTGTCACTCCCAATGAATCTGCGAGCTCTTGTTGAGTTTGACACGAGTCTTCATTGAGTATTGCCTCCAATTCAGCATTCTCAAACTTTTTCACTTGGCCCGGCCGCTCTTTGTCCTCAACGTCAAAATCACCACTTCTAAACCGCACAAACCATCTCTCGCACGTTGAAACCGATGGAACATGACTCGGATAAGCCTCGGAGACCAATCGATGTGCTTCAGCAGCACTTTTCTTCAAATTAAAGAAGTAAATTAAAACTTCCCGCAAATGCTGTTTTGTTGGCACGAAACTCGACATATTGAGAGCTCAAAAAAACTATGAATTTGACACTGCGACAAATTGACACATACTGAAAATTAAAGCTATAAGACGTAGCTTTGACATGAACATAGTCACAGTACTGCCTGATGCGTATAGCGTTAGTAACGCCATCTGTTATCAAACCCGCATTTTCAATTTGTACCCCTGATAGTTTTACACAGCCTTTAACCTCTGCTGGCAACGCATTATACATTTTCACTTCTTCGTAAAACATACTCTTTTGCGCACTTCTCGTTCTTCTCAATTGAATTACAATATTTTCCGCTTGACGCGTTTTCCGACTCGTTCTAGACTTAACAACTTGGAATTTACTCTACAGTTCGTTCGGCAAAAATTTCTTAACAGCCTTGAAAATAAATATACACACATTATAATACAGTCTCTGTCTCACACTGATAAACTGAACCGCTTGTAACATATCGTCTACCTTCGTATACCGGCTGCATTGCAATATGACTCGCATCAGTCTGTTCTGCGCTATCTGCAGTTTATTCAACTCTGTCTCACCCATACCCACTAGCAGTGTTGCGCAATACTCAAAGTGCGGTGCTATGATTGCCTTATATACGACACATCTGGTGTATGCTATATTGGTGTAAGATATATTGCCCTATCCTGTTCAGAAACCTCGTTTTTTTACCTATTTTTTTTTAACATATACTCACAGTGGTCTTTAAATCGTAGCTTATCATCTATCATTACACCTAAATATTTAATTACCTCTACTCGCTCTAACTCGGTTCCATCCCTGCATTTGATTACAATATTCCCTCTCAATTCTTTTCTTACACTCCTCATAATCATATATTTGGTTTTTTCCGCATTCATTATCAGTTTGTTCCTATTCATCCATCTTTCTACTATGTTTAATGCCCTATTCATCTTTCTTTCCACCTCCGCACTACTGTCTCTAGTAACATATACTAGTGTATCATCAGCAAACATTTTTATTTCACAGTCTTCTGGACATATTTTGACTATATCATTTATATGGTATATATAATTAACAGCAGAGGCCCTAATACGGATCCTTGTGGTACCCCGTATTTCGTTGTAATAATTTCCAAAAATTCCTCATTAAACCGTACTCTTTGCGTTCTATTGTTTAAGTATGACCTAAACCAATCTAACACTTTACCTCTAATTCCATATTGAAACATTTTTTCTATTAACAATTCTCTATCCACTGTCTCAAATGCTCGTTTTAAGTCCATGAACATTACTCCTACTATTTTCCCTTCGCTAATGTTCAATTTCCATTCGTCTATCACGGTTTGAATCACCGTTTCACACGAAAATTGTTTTCTAAAACCCGACTGATGCTCTGTTATAACCTCATTTGATTCCAAATACTTTTCGATTTGACTCTTTACTACCAACTCTAAGACCTTCTCGTACAATGGCAACATATTAATTGGCCGGAAATCCTTCGCGCTATTAACTTTCTCTATCTTTGATATCGGTATGATCGTGGACGTTTTCCAACTATTAGGACAACAGCCCTCCCTTAGGGATTCGTTAATTACATCAACAAACTCCTGTTCAATTGCACTGAATGCCAACTGCAATATTTCGCTTGATATTCCTTCTTCTGTACCTTTCTTCTCCGGGAGTCCTTTAACTATTTTATCGAGTTCCTCTATTCCGATATTCTCGAAATTTTCTATGCTTCTTTCGTTTCCCACACCACCACCCATCAAGATTCTTCTGCTACCTGGCCTTCCAGATGCATCTCTCCCTATTGAGCTTACTATGTTATTAATACTTTCAACGTAAAACATTAAATTTGTCAACCGTCCTTCTCTTCGCCATATCGTCCAATATTTCAAAATTTATATTTCCAATTTCTCTCTCTTTCGCTAGTCCCCCTCTAATAAGTTCTTTCAAGGCTTTCCACATTTTTTTAGAGTCGTTCTTATTGCAGTCTATCATATTCTCGTAATATTTTTTTTTCTCTTTCCTTATCAATTTAACTACTGCATTTCTTTCTACATTAAACTGTTCCCAGTTATCACCCTTTCCCTCATGAATTGCTTCCCTATAAGCATTATCCCTTTTACCTGTCGCCCTTCTTATCTCATCAGAGTACCATTTTTTACCTTCCCATACGTTTGGAATCCTAACAACCTTTTTTGGTGCTACTATGTCCAAAGTATCTACTATACTATCGACAAGCCTCTTGTTCTTTCGATTTATATCTCCATCTGTCCATTGTCGCACGGAGTTTTTCAACACTGTTGTAAACTCTTTCACGTCAATTTTACTATAGTTCCTAGTATTATATTCTCTCTGTTTACTCTCTGTATTGCTCGTTCCTAATACTACTTTCACCCACGCATGGTCTGTTATTTTTGATTCGTGTTCCAAATGCACTTGCACGCTTGTATTTGCAAATACAAGATCAATAATTGTTCGACTATCCTGCGTTAATCTCGTTGACTCGTTTACATACTGTTTCATCCCTAAGCTTAACATTCCTAATATTAGTTGTTTTTTATAGAACGAGTTTCCCTTGACATCTATGTTAAAATCTCCTATTATTAAACAATCTCCTTTTATTGTTAACTCTTCAGTTATATCCTCTATGAATCTTATATTAGGTGCGCAACTAAGTTCCCGCTGTTTTTCAAGAGATGGCTCCAGTAGTAAGTGCTGGTCGATTGGGACATAACCAAAACGTCATGAACCAAGCTTAGACATATGGTAAACAAACCGCTTTGACACATTAGTAATTTTGTTTTTGCGTCATATACTTTTGGTTGTGTGAAAATGTCTGATTTTGTGCCAAATAATCGTCATTTGCGGGAAGTGTTGCTTTTCTTCTTTCATTCGAAAAAAACGGCGGCTGAAGCGCATCGAAAACTCCAAAAAGTTTACGGAAATACTGCTCTAAGTGAAACAACATGCCGTGATTGGTTCCGTCGCTTCAAAGACGGTGATTTTGATGTTGACGACCGTTCTCGTGAAGAAGGCCAAAAACCTTCGAAGACCCTGAATTGAAGCCATTTCCAAGCGATTGCATGCGTTGGGAATGATTCAAAAACAAGGAACTTGGGTTCCTTATGATTTGAAACCAAGAGACGTTGAGTGTCGTTTTTTCGCCTGTGAACAAGTGCTCGAGCGGCAAAAGAGAAGAGTTTTCTTCATCGCATCGTTACGGGTGATGAAAAATGGATTCATTACAGCAACCTAAAGAGAACAAAATCATGGGGACTGCCCGGTCATGCTTCTACGTCGTCGGCTCGGCCGAATAAGGGCTTATACGCAGTTATGAGGCAAAAAAAAGACGGTTTTTCAAGAATTTATCCTGAAGAGACTTTTGAATTTATTAATTTGAAAATTTTTGTGGTTATAAAAGCATCCTTCAAGAACGTAAACAAATTTTTTATTTATAAAAATGTTGATTATAGAGGGCGCTGCAGGCGATTTCCGGAACCTCCTCTAAAAAAAGACGATTTACGGTGATCATCGTAACTCAAGATTGGATTATCTGAAATCAAAAAACCAAAAAAATTTCGTTAATATATTAGATTATCTAGTAATCAATCGTTCGGCTAATCAAAATATTGAATTTTCACAAAATGGCGGGTTCTCAAAAAAATGTTTTCGATTTTTTATGTAAAATTTGGCCTTAAATTGTTTATAAAATGGAAAATAAGTGTCGGATTGACAAAAGGAACGATTAATTACTAGAAAATGTATCTGAGAAGATTGTGTTAAAATTTTAGACCGATCGAACGAGCCGTTTTTGAGATATCGTGATCACCGACTTGAAAAATGCTGTTTTGAGAAAAACGCGTTTAAAGTTTCAAAACCGATTCACAGATAGAAAAAAAATTTTTTTTCCAACTTACCTGGTGTCGTCTATTCCAGGGCCATATAATAAACCCTCCATTCCTTCAGCAGCCTCCAGCAATTCAATTTGGTGCTGTCTTCGAGCCATCCTTCTTTCTCGTGTCGCTTCGTGCGCTCTGCGCTCGGATAGCGTAACGCGCTCTTCGTCCTCCTTTCGTACATATGCATGCGCATTGGGCCCCAAAGACAGTCCCATTGCATTCATATGGTACAAAAGTGAAATTTAACCTTCATTAAACATACCGGCGGCGATATTTGCGGCCATTTCAACAATTTTTGAGCCACTCGGAATGATTTTCGGCGTAATTTTCCAGATGATTTGGTTGTAACTCTCGTTATTATTTTGTGTAAAGCCGCCTACACATCGTTCCAATAATGTCTTGCTGCTGAGGTCTTCGTAAATTGGACGCACAGCTTCAGCAACATCCGTGGCTTTTTTTATAACTTCATTATTACCATACGGTAAAGCTTTTAAGATCCCCGAGTAAGTTTTCGAATCACCGTCGCCGATGTAATTTTTGTACACAACTCCGTATTTTTCTATTGAACATCTCGATGACTGAATCGATCTCCATTTTTCCTGAGGAACCGGAATGATTTGCACAGCAACTTTCTTTATGGCTTTCGTACCACTCATTATATTCTTCAGTGTTCATATTTTTTCTCCATACTTCACAATGTTTGCAGTATGCACTTTTCACCACAATGTCAATAATTTTTCCAGTGTAATAACCAATCAATGATGATACGTCATATAAACACTACTACACTCTCACACAATGTATAAGAATACAATACACAGGTATATAAAAGGAGCAACGGTCCAGGTGAACAGCTGCCGCTTGAGCCTCTGCCCCACCTACTTTCAAATGCGCCGAGGCGTCTCTACATCTATAGGTATAACTCCGAAAGTATTGCTCGGATCGACTTGAAATTTTGTGTGTATACTTTTGAATATATGTACATTACAAAAATGCAATAAATAAAAAATCGATTTTTTGAAAATCATAACTGCGTATAACCCCTGAAACCGAACGAAAACATCACTGGGGAACGATATGATACTCAATTAATGCGATTGAGCCGAGTACTGCTCGAAAAGCGGCCACAATACGAGCAGAGGCACGAAAAAGTGATTCTACAGCATGACAACGCTCGGCCTCACGTTGCCAAATCCATTAAAACCTACTTAGAAACGCTCACATGGGAAGTCCTACCCCACCCGCTATATTCCTCAGATATTGCGCCATACAATTATTACTTGTTCCGTTCGATAGCACATGGTCTGGCTAATCAGCAGTTCAGCTCATATGAAGATATCTGAAAATGGCTTGATTCGTGGATAGCCTCAAAAAACGAACACTTTAACCGTGACGGTATTCGAGCTCTGCCAGAAAGATGGGAAAAAGTTGTCGCTAGCGATGGGCAATATTTTGAATGATTCATTTGTAAACATTTTTTCACAATAAAGGTACCGAGTAATTGGATTATTCGGTAGTCGGTATAATATTAAAAGTTATTATTTTTTGGGATCGTTTGCCGATAAGGAGATGGATCTCGAGTAAAAGATGGAAACGCGAATTTATATAAAAGGAAGTATTTATTATAAGCAACGGTAACTTTCCGTTGCCTATTTATATATCAAAGTAAGAAGTACAATAATGCGTTGTTTCGAGTATTAAACGAGGAACCAACCGTTCTCTTTTCAATCTAATTTAATACGGTCTTTTCGTAAAGCAGTTGCTAACTGTCTTCACGAAAATCCCTTAATTCGCAATTTTAGCGTTAGCCTATCGCCGAACGCCAAGCGAGTCGCTCATGCTGCGTCGGCGTTCTTGGTGTCGATCGTACGATCGGGCATTGGACTTCGTTTCCTGTCTTGAACGAATTCCAATGTTACTTTGCTATGGAATATTTCCGAATATATGAAGTACGAATATTCCGCGGCACAACAGTCATTAGAATTAATGAACGAAATCCCATAATAACATATGGTCAATAAATACACCAAACGAGAACCATTAATGACGTCAGCTAAGTAAATAATAAGTAAATAAATAAAATAATAACAGTAAATAATTTAAACAACAACAGCAGGTACGCGACTTACAAACTTCGTTATTTCTGGCGAACAGATATTATTTCCAATAAACATCAATTTAGAATTCAAATAAAATGTCCGTAAAAGTAGTCTCTCCTTTTTAACAATTTTCCAAATCTAGTTAGATATCTTAATTTTAATCTTTAATTCGGCGGTATCAGTTATCCCGTTCTCTCTCTCTCTCACTCCCATACACTGTGTATGTCGTATAGCCTATCTCGCTTGCTTCTAATTTCAAATAATATTCCTGGACCAATTTTAATACTCGGTAGTCTTTGCTCTTGGTTCACGACACGGCCTATCCCGAGCTAATCCCTCACACATTCCACAAAACTAAAACAACGGGATGTCGGGAGGTCACGTACGCGAAACTACCCACGGCTTGCTATTACAATTTCGAAATTTATATGCCGTGTAAAAGCCGATCCACAGAGATTCTCCGCGGTTCATAAAATATAAAATCACGAATCAATAACGACTAATAATTATATAATAACAAATAATAATAATAATAATAAAATAATTAATGTCAGTGTTGGATAATCAGCTGGCGCACGGCGATCGATATTCGTCGTGCGCCTACCTGTTGCGGTGCTCCAGCACACGGAGTTCGGTTGAACCGAAGATAGCCGAGGCAGGGCTTCGCGAAGCCGAGGTTGTGCCTTGTTGGCAGGTCGCGTCGAGCAAGAGGATGTCTCTCTCGCTTGACTTCGGTTTCGCTCACCGGCTATCTCGCTCAACTGACTTCAGCGCCCAACGACGCTTTCATATCCCGCAGCCATGTTGGATATTTTGACACTTACGTGAAAACCCGCACGGAACAGCGCACGCATTAGGAAGGCTCGGACAATTTTCACATCTCTCAACCGGATCATCTCAACCTTCTTTGCTCATCAGGACTCAAAATCAGGTACGAGTGCATTGTTATAATTTACCATAAATTCAATGGCAATGAGGAGTTGGATTCTCATCGGTATATCAACATTTTTGGTCTCACTTTTTGGCGGCATTGCAGCACATGTCACGCCACGTTTTCTCTCAGCATAATTTGTCGGTATAATTAATATAATTACGCAGGTGTACTATAGTCACTATACTTTTCCCCAGGTCATCTGCTGGAAGAGTACAGCGACTATCGCTGCTCATTTTGTGCATCCTCATTATATGTTGTATTGTGCTATGCAGTGCTGCCTGCATAGCTTGTCTCATACATGTAGAGCACTCAAGCAATTTCAATTGCAAGTGCTCTCACCTATTCGCTGCAACTTTTCTCAGATAAATCTGCTGAAAGCTTGCAGTGAATAATTGACACATTTTAAACACTCATTTATCTCATAGCGTGGCGTGCTCCGCAGCACTGGCTGCAGCACGCACACCGCTCTCAGTACCTACAGCACACAATTAATATAATTGTCTGCTGGTTCTCAGTCCAGATAGTCAGAATTCAATTCAGTTTGTTTATTTATATATATCTGTCAATTCTCTGTTTTTTTTGGTGTATTTATCAGGAGTACAAATTGAAAATGCGGGATTTTTTTCTATTTTTGAACGTTTATTCTGAAAAAATGGTAACAAATGAATTATTCAAAGTATTGTCCATCGCTAGCCACAACTTTTTCCCATCTTTCTGGCAATTTACGGATACCGTCGCGAAAAAATTCGGCCGGCTTGGCTGCTATCCAGTCATCGACCCATTTTTGGGCTTCTTCGTAAGAATGGAAGCGCTGGTCAGCTAGGCCATGTGTCATCGATCGGAAAAGGTGGTAATCGGAAGGAGCAATATCTGGGCTATACGGCGGGTGGGGTAAGACTTCCCATTTCAGCGTTTGTAGGTATGTTTTGACCGGCGCTGCAACATGTGGCCGAGCGTTGTCATGTTGCAAAATTACTTTGTCGTGTCTTTGCTCGTATTGTGGCCGTTTTTCTTTGAGTGCGCGGCTCAAACGCATCAATTGAGTTCGGTATAGTGCTCCTGTGATGGTTTCGTTCGATTTCAATAGCTCATAATACACCACACCCAGCTGGTCCCACCAAATACAGAGCATGAGCTTGGCGCCGTGAATATTTGGTTTGGCCGTCGATGATGATGCATGGCCGGGGTAACCATATGATTTTTTGCGCTTCGGGTTATCGTAATGGATCCACTTTTCATCACCAGTGACAATGCGATGCAAAAAACCCTTCCGTTTTTGCCGTTCGAGCAGCAGTTCGCATGCAAAAAAACGGCGCTCGACGTCTCTCGGCTTCAGCTCATACGGCACCCAATGTCCTTGCTTTTGGATCATTCCGAGGGCTTTTATACGATGGGAAATGGCTTGTTGTGTCACTCCCAATGAATCTGCGAGCTCTTGTTGAGTTTGACACGAGTCTTCATTGAGTATTGCCTCCAATTCAGCATTCTCAAACTTTTTCACTTGGCCCGGCCGCTCTTTGTCCTCAACGTCAAAATCACCACTTCTAAACCGCACAAACCATCTCTCGCACGTTGAAACCGATGGAACATGACTCGGATAAGCCTCGGAGACCAATCGATGTGCTTCAGCAGCACTTTTCTTCAAATTAAAGAAGTAAATTAAAACTTCCCGCAAATGCTGTTTTGTTGGCACGAAACTCGACATATTGAGAGCTCAAAAAAACTATGAATTTGACACTGCGACAAATTGACACATACTGAAAATTAAAGCTATAAGACGTAGCTTTGACATGAACATAGTCACAGTACTGCCTGATGCGTATAGCGTTAGTAACGCCATCTGTTATCAAACCCGCATTTTCAATTTGTACCCCTGATATTTATATCATTTTTATTCTTTCCAAATTTAGCCGATTTTTGCATTTATTCTTAACGTTTATATTTTTCCAAATTATATTATTTTGTAATTGAAGTGCGGAAGGTGTAAATAAACCACTTTCTCTACTAAACATCCTGCAGTCTGGTTTCATTTTCACCCTGTGTTGAGTGAAGCTTCATTAGTTTCAATATATTCACAGGTCTGTCAAACAACACCATCGGACGGAATCTCAAACAGTCAGAATAATAATATCAAGCAATAATCATTTTGTTGGATAAAATATAATAAAACGTAATAGATGATCAAACTACGCGAGATACGCCTCGGACAGTACGAATCCCTCGAATCCACGTCTAAAATACGGGACGACGGCCCATTACGCTCTCCGCGATTCTAGGATAACGTTAACACAAAGTCCAAAAATGATAAATAAATAAATAAATAGATAAATAAATGAATCAGACAGAGAAACGCCGATTAATGTGAACGATACGCGACGCGGTCTATAACGTACAAGTCCCTCCTATATCAAATTCACAACGGGACGACGTACTAACGCGCGCACGACCTTCTAAATCGAAACGAAAGGAAACTCAAACAAAATCACGTAAATCTAAAACCCACAATTCGTTAAAATCCGTGACGCGGCCTATCCCGTTCTAATCCCACACAAATCAACACACTTCGGGATAACGGCCTAACTCGCGCACGATTTAACTATTAGCAAAAAAAACAATTAATTAACGCAATGACTTTTCCCCGGCTTCTACCGGTTAAACGATCTCGAGATTACATTTATTAAACGCCGCGCTACCGAATACAAATTATTACTCTGCACACGGTGTACTAGAGCCGCAGGGGTGACCAAGCTCGAATAAATTTTGAATAATCAAATGAAGCGATAAAATAATAAAATAGTAGCGAAAGACCGCAGATAGGAGGAGAGCTTACCGGGATGATGACGCTGCGATGCTTATTGAAAGTCCTTGGTAAATTCCAACGACTGCCGCGGTATGACCGTTCCAACAGGTTCTCCGGTACACTAACGACTCGCAAATAGATTCCTTGAAACAATAGCCAAATGGAGAGCCGATATTTTCCTTCTGCTGGTAGTCACCCGTAGAGCGGGACAGACAGAAAGAGAGCGCGCTACGTCCTGCTCGCTCGAGGATCACCGGGAAAAAGCCCCGATGCCCGTTCGGTACGCGTGCCCGTCAACTATGATCCCCATTTAACCCGCCAAACTTGGTTAATTGGGGGAACAAGTGTCGCAGAATGACCGCGACTAGCGCCTCGGCGGGATGATGTATGACTTGGCCGCAAACAATACCAACGTTGCGTTGCCCAGCAGGTGACCCTCGGAGATATCTCGATTTCTGTAAGTCGACAGCAGCTAAAGGTAGTAGGCCGCATAGTATTCGGTGCGTCGTCGGGACAATGCTATATCCCGACCGAGAAAGACGTATGATATCCGTCCGAGGTTTCCGATCGTTGCCTAGCTCTCCTCCACTTCGTACTCCCCCTCCACCCCTCGGTCGCATCAATCGCATTAGATGTGTATAAAAAAAAATACAACAAGAAAAACAAAATAAAATAAAGAATAAATAAAATACAAAAATTATCCCTACAGCCCTGTGTGATCGGTTGGGTAGTCGTCGAGCGAGGAGGACGCGACCCACATATTTGGCCACGTTACAGATAATAGCCCCAGCATTTGAAGCATCGCTTTACGTTGACGTGATTGAAAACCGGACATTTTCTCCATCCCACGCTGAGCTTACCTTTTCTCAGTAGCTCCTCGTGACTTCATCTACTTCTAGTTCTGTTCCCTTCCCTTCATTAATCTTGTTACGATCTTCATCTCCCTTCCTTCGGTTTCCTCTATCCCATTCTGCTTTTTAATTGTGTCAACTAGTTCTTCACCGGTCAATTTAAATTCATCTTCTTCCACATTTACTATTTTTATCTTCGGATTCATCCACCTTCTCTTTTATCTCTCTTTTAGTTTTTTCGCTTTCCTGTTGTACTTTTGGTTTGATGATGATCACCTTTTCCTTTTTTTTTCTTTCACTACATCGCTGTAGGTGACACTTGCGGTGCTCGAACCTTCTCCCTGTATCATTATTTTCAGTTCCTCTATCTGTTGTTTTACACCTTCCATTTCTGCACGAATTATCTCTTGGATCATCTTCTTTATTTCATTCTTGCAAGCGATTTCGTCCTTCATTACCTTTACTGTTTTTATCAGCCAGTCTATTTTTGCGTCAGCCGTTATCAATGAACTCATACATCTGGTTCCTCCCATCGATCCAGTCGATGCCAATCGATCTCTGCTACTACCTGTTGTCGGCGTCACTGTCTTCAGAAGTTCATCTTCTGCCTTGAATGTATCAAATGGACCCTTGCACTGTACTAGTTCACGGATCCTATCCATTGTTTTATGCTTATTCACACACCCTGGGTGGTAAAAAAGTTTCGGACAAATTTTGCATCGTACTACCTGGCTTTGAATTGCTTTTTTGCAAGCAGAGCACCGATACTCGTCGTAGTCGTCCGTATTGTCCATGTTTTACTGTAGCTGATAAGTTACCGACGCGTACACCTGTACATACCATCCGATAACTATATCATAATCACCGTGATTGCCTGATCACGCCACGTATTACTAATCAAGTGTCACCGTGGCAGCAATAATGGCCACCCACACCACATTCGTCGAGTGAGAACTTTTGGCGCACGAATATGTTGCTAGCACCGTTAATACGATAGCTACCAAGCCATTCACTAGATCAAAATATTCACCACACAAAACCGATCACATTGATATAGTTTTCACACTATTATACCACTTCATTCCACTATATAATTATCAGTATTACGGAGCGTCTGACAAACACGTCTGCCTCGTCTAAGAGAGAGAGAGAGAGAGAGATTGATTGATTGATTGATATTTATTAGCTTTCTCAGCTATTTTATACACTGTGTTACATATTTTTCTTACATCTACATACATCTTACTTTAAGAACAAAAAAACACTCCACTGAAAAATAAATTACACTTATAAAGGCAATCTCACAAGTCTATAAGTCCTTTTGACATTTCAAATGAAAGTATTTACACAACAAAAATGAATTACACTTATAACCTAACCTCACAAGTCTATAAGTTTTTGTTACATTTTAAATACCACTATTCACATAAAAATACATTATACTTATTAAGTTAATTCCACAACTCTTTTCTACACGAATACATAAATTGTAGATACTTCAAATAAAATAGTAAAAATATGGTAGCGTCAATGGTTAGCCGTTACGAAAACTGAGGAATAGATAAACATAGGCAGCGTTACGAGAATTTAGTAGCATCGCTGCAGCGTCATTCCTACTGCTCCCCAGCCGTCTCCCCTTCCGACCGCTGGTGCATGCATCGGAGTAGCGTCGCTGCTGACGCACTCTCCTCCTCTGCCGGTCCACCTACCACGTACCTAATCATTCCCCTAACGCGGTCTTAATTTTTGTAACGCTAAAAAATTGTTGCCCCTCAGCAAAGAAGTTTCACTTCAGAAAGGAATTGCAAAGTTCCGGGACATCTTTTCATTGGATCCGCGGGGAAGAATTTACGGGTAGCATTATTGGCAAAATAAAAAAAAAACGGCTCAAAGTGCCTTAAAATAGGAAATTTGAAAAATAAAAAATACCCGCCTGAAGAGAATAGATCAATGAACAAAAAAGTCCTTAGACACTTCTGCATTCGGTGCTTCGATTAAAGATACGGCTGATGTATGATAATGAGTGTGAGTGAGTTTGATATATTTGATAATAGTTCACATAAAATCATTAAGAACTCTAAAATGAAAACTAATTGATGCAGCAGAGCACTATAATATAGATTGAAAAGTGCGCAGAGTGAGCGCCTAGTCAGCTTGAGTAATACACAATAAATGAGCAATGAGTATAGAGCAATGAGTATAGTGCTCTGTGCAGTGAACATGTATCGTTTGAGTAGTTTTAATCTGTCAACGGGTAGTAGGTCGATGCATTCACACGTAGCATGTCGAGTGACATATGCGAATAGTAAGATTAAGGATCCTGGTGACAAGTATAAATAATTAAATGCACTCAGTAATTAACAATAATAATGCAATGTTTATTTAATTAATTCACAGTGATTGGATAGAAAAGGAAAATACCTGGTGAATACAAAAAAATATGTACTGTGATTTGTAGGCCCTGTGTGTTGATGTACTGGCGATGAGTGGAATCTCAGGCCGCTGAGTTGACTTGTTGATCCCGTGTCGCTGATCCTGGTGATATAGTGTGATTGTAGAGCTCTATTGAAAACACACGGCAGGCTGGTGAGTGAGCTTTTTGCGAGCGATGCGAGGCTGAAATGGCGTCTCTGCTGCCAACGATGAACCACGCCGTTGACGTTTATGTGAATGTTGCAATAGTCCTGTTGATTTGCTGTGATTCGCACTGACACTGAGTTGAAACACGAGTATTTGACCAAGAATGTAATACGCTACAATACTGAGTGCACACAAACGTGAGTGGAACGAATTAATATCTCTGTGAGTTTACGCGGGAACGTGTAGCCCGAACGACTCGAGTGAGAACAATGGCCACATCCTTCGACCACGAGGCAGAGTATCAAGAGGGCGGACGTGCGTCACAGCTTGCTTGAGTTGTGATTCGCCGCCAGCGATGGAAAGTGAGCCTTGTGAGTGGTCTTGCCGCTGGGGCCACGCTAGCAGCGTTGGCCGCTTGAGTGAGCTTCGATCGAGGATGTGAGCTGATGGCCAATGTGCTTGAGTGCGCGGTCGATAAATCGATATAGCATATCTGCGAGCTATATCATATGACGCGAGGCGTCAGATGATTGTGAGTGTAGCGTGTGCATGCGTTGAGTGTGTGCTTGGTAGGTGTGAAAACTGAACAGCTGACAATGTACAAAAATTTGCAGATGCAGAAATCTTCAGGGTCATCAAAGATTTTGTAATATTTGAAAAAAAAAATTTGTATGGTCGAACGAAAAAATACGTGTAATTTATTTTTGTGTTTACTCAATGTAAGAAGTTTCTTTGGTTTAAAAAACCCGAATTCGGCTAATTTCATGTGGAATATTCTATAGATATTTACCGGTTACGTTCCTGCGCTGTGCCGATGAGTACCCATGTACCCTTCACGCTTCATACTTCACACTGTAACGTGTGACCTTACTGCACACATATTCGCTTCTCGTATCATAAACGTAAACACACAGAAGTACGTGATATATACAAGTAGGATTGGTTATAGACCCTATCATCAAAAATTTGAGAGCTGACACGTCGACACGTTAGAGCGCAACGCAATATGACGTTCTACACGCAAGCGATTCGTGTGTCCTTCATAATTTGCGTGTATAGCATCTGCACGCACACTACACCTCAGGCCACTCGGCAGCCTACCACTGAAACGTTATACGTAAAAATCGCTTGACTGTATAGTAACGTCGGGTTGAGCGAGTATTTGCTGCATGCTCTACACAACCATTCGTCCCCTCTTTCACTCGATAACAAACCACTTACCTTTTTGTCTTATAAAGCAAACCCATGTACGCTCAGCCGGGGCTCGCATATCGAGCGAGATACTCTTTCGTGATCGTCATCGTTCAGTTCGCATCACCGATTCGACCATCTAGCAGGAAGCGCAAGCTTGGCATCAGATCGTGCGTACTAATATATTATTAAAATAATGTTACGAACGTGCTGTTAGTTGTGGCTGTGAATTTTATTATTATAAATATGACGCGATTTCATCTTCCTCTACGAAGAAAACATAAGCCAGAGTAAAAAATAATAGCAGTATCGGCTACGCGTATGGATTTTAGTCATAGATGGCGACGCGTGTGTTTGCTTACATAGGGGTGAGAACCTACGTCCATGACAACCCTGGTGTTGGGGAATGTGACCGCAAATTGCGACTGATACTATAGATCGGTGCTGCATATACTTTTTCCGCTACTGTAGATGCAAGTAACCGTACTTGACAGTGTAACCTGCCAAGCGTTCTACTAACACAATAGCTGCTACTGCTATTATATCGCAGTACGGTGTAATCATGTACGAGGAAGAATTAATATTGTAGAACCTACCTACCTACCTACCTATTTCGATCTGCTTTTATACTTCTGACCTCGCATCAAGTTATGATAATAAAAATTATCAACGCGTATTAAGAAGGCACCGGTGCACGTTCGATGGCATCGGAATGACAGGAGTGGCAGTGCTGTAATTTAGACGTTGATTCGATTTATTAACCCAAAACATTGGATCCCCTGCTGCATGTATAGTGTAATACGTATCCGCGTATGAATACATACTGGGTCGATGGATTACAGTGACGTTTACTTGATTCGTAAGTATACCTACAAGGGCGGTTTAAAACAAATTTTTTCATACTGTCGCTCTTAATCGAGATTCATGTACTTTTTCATTCGAGAATAAAAGAACCTGAATAAAAAGTTACCGCTCTCTTATCGATGTAAAAATTCCGAAAAATGTAATTTTCGGGATCTTCAAAATTAAAATACAGTGGATCCTTTGTTAACTCCCATAACTCCGAGTAACGTAAGTCCAAATGATATCTATTTGGTACACAAAAATATGAATTAATTTCTGTCCGAATGATATCTTACAGTTGTCTAAATGAAGGCTTCAACAAAAAAATATTATTCGGAAGAAAATTAACTAATCTTTATATACCAAATAGATATCTTTTTGACTTGCTACGTATAGTATGGTATTATATTCGCTACAGCAAGTCAACGAATTCGGTAGGGATCTGAATTCATTGGCCGAGTATAGCCCAGTGTAAAGCAAACTGAAAACGCCATTATAGACAGCCTCCCAAAAGTTATAGATCGTACCAGCTAAGTTATATTTGTTTCTCCTCACAGCTAACCCTCAGATGCATATGCTCATGCAAACTAATTGACACTATTTGGCTAGGTATAACTGCCATGGTGCTGCCTATCCACTTAATAGTTATAAAATTCAACACATCAGTGATACATTATTTATGTTCTATGTGATTTTATTCTAAAAGACAGAAATCTACATCATATCATTACTGTGAGCAAGAATACCAAAATGTGAGATCGAACAATAATGTTTATTTTACATTTTTAATAAGGATTCAAAATTGTTTTTTGCAGTACTTGTCTGGCTAAATTTTAAAATCACTGCATTAAGCAGAGGTGATCCACTGTGCTACCCCATCTGCCTTGAAATCTTCTCAAATATGTTGAGTCCTTGCAAAGCTCTCCTGGATATACTGCACAGTCTTCGCTGTCACTTTCAACCATCTCTATCTTCACTTCTGCAGTGCATTCTTCCTTAGGCATAGGCAATTCTTTGTTGGATAAGCTTGCTAACCCCAGTCAAATTCATATTCATCTAACCATTCAATAGAGTTATCGAGTATTGTTTCATCCCTGTGAATTGCTTTACATAATAAGTATAAAAACATATCTCGTTCTATGTTTTTATGGTAGATGGAAACAGATTTGAAATGTTTTTCTATCTTGTTTTAATACCTATCTCTGTCACAGATTCCTATGCATAGGAAACAGTATCACAACAGCTGAGCATGTTCCACAATTTAAAAAGTTGCACAGTTTTCTCAGTATCATTGAGAACTATAATATTACTGAGCATGTTCTTGAAAAATCCTCTTAATTTTTTCAATCACACCTTGATCAATCGGTTATATGCGAACCGTAGCATTTAGTGGGTAATATTTAATAGTGCACACTGCACTAATGACGTTCAGCTTATTACCCAAGACATAAGATGGAGCATTGTCCAATAAAAGTATGCACCTTGCTTCAGATCCAGGCTCCTTTTTAATTGCTGCTTGAAATACTTCTTTATAGCATTCAGTAAATAGTAGTTGATCCATTCATTCACACATTTTTAGGCACTCACTCACAATTAAAACAAGAGTGCCTATTACAATTGCCCTCCTTGTTTCTGGGACGTGTGTATCTCATAATATCTTAGAAAAAGTCAAACCAATTTTGCTATCCATCATCATACACTTTCATTCTAGTGTAAACTCAAAACACAGAGTTTAATGCTGTTTATCTAACTTGGGTAAATATGCAGTTTAGGGGACCCACCTCCGATCGCTTTCTAACTAGGCGCGTTCGACGCATTTTTGTATGCCTAACAACTTTTCCCTCTGACAAAATCGTCGCTCACTGTCCATTAAAAAGTTATTAACAAATAAAGTTGGTAAAACAATAATAAAATTAAAATAAAATAAAAAGAACCTAAAGAACCTAATTCTGCAGTTTTACCAACTTTATTTGTTAATAACTAATAAATGATAATAAATAAATAATAATAATAATATAAAAAGTTATTAACAAATAAAGTTGGTAAAATGCAGAATTATGTTCTTTAGGTTCTTTAGGTCCTTTAGGTTCTTTTATTATTATTAGTATTTTATTATTTTAATTTTATTATTATTATTATTATTGGTTATTAGTTATTAACAAATAAAGTTGGTAAAACTGCAGAATTAGGGCCTATACACCGATGACCTTCGAAATAGGCTCATTCCTTGAACCTCTAAGTGTCTTGAAACAAGTGATTCGTCCTGTAGTCGGCTACTGCCGCGTACAATTATATGTACGTAGCGTGTGTGATTTTTCAGTCTTTAACGGTTAATATCTTTTTCCGGCGGCAAGAGCGACGCTTTTGCCAGAGGAAAAAGTTGTTGGGTATACAAAAACGCGTTGAACGCGCCTGGTTAGAAGGCGATCGGAGGTGGGTCCCCTAAACAGCATATTTACCCTAACTTGAACTACATATATTTTTTAGCACTTTTGCACATAGTGACAATGATCTTTTCCACACAGTTATGACTCATCGAAGTAAATAGTACTATATGAATTGCATAAAAATATGACCTTTTTTTGGCCTATTTATGTTTAGGCTCATTTCTTTGGAACGTGTGAAGCACTTTCTTTTTTTTTACAGATTTGCTTCGTTTTAATACTAAAAGAAGTGTTTAGAATTTCAAGCTTATGACAAGCTTAAGACAACTTTTAATAGATTAAAAAATATATTAAGTTGTGAAAACATAACCTAATCATTATATTTTCACACCGAATACTTTTATTGATGATAATAAAACATTGTTTACCTTAATAACATTATTACACAAGGTGCATATATATCTTTTTTGTAACACATGCCCAAAAATCATACTAATTACTTTTTCATACACTTTTTTTAACACTCTTGTTACTTTGCGCACGCTTTCACCACATTACAGGCATGAAAATGGGAAGTTTTTGTGCATTTGTGACAAGAAGTAGTATGTGACATCCATACGAAAAAGTGGAAACTCGATGAAGAGTGAGAAGTAGGCCCACTCACCTTTAGCTCATACCACAGATAACACTTGCTTTCGGCTCGTGTCGCTGTGGAACTCGCTGCCGGCTCATGTCAAAGAAAATAAAATGACCACATTCAAATTTCGGGATAAAACCTACCTCAGGAGCGGTAAAATCAGTTGACACGGTTGTATTGAGCCCTCAAATCAAGATGATTTGTAAGACCCAGTACATTGCCCTAGCTCTAGTGGACTACTCTATTGTACGTCGTGATATTCGGCCGCAGGTAAATACGAGGGGGCGGTGTGTGTATCTCGGGAAAGGGTGTTCCGATTTAATACCTTATCCTATTCGATAGCCGTTAAAAGCCGTTAAATAACGTACAATTCGATTATAAAAAAAATATTTTTGGAGCACTTAAATAGCCTTAATTAGCCGTTAAATATAGGGTAGGTTTTATCCCGAAATTCGAATGTGGTCATTCTAGCTTCTTTGACATGTATTGTACGATTTAGGTGCTTTCGATAAAAGCATTGCACGATTTAACTGCTCCACCCCCACGGTCGGAAAACTCAAAAAAGTTTTAAAATATATTCGAAATATTCATTCATCGCAAATACATTGCAGAAATTTAGTATACTTCAACTGTTACCGAGTTTACATATACTTTATTTCCATGGAGGCACATGTGTAATCATATTTTTTATAGAGGTGAGCTTGTAACGGTCGATGTCGAGCGTGTAAATCCGAAAAATGTTGAGAGCCAGAAAATTGTACCAGCTTTTTGTACAAGCATATAGTGATATACATTTTAATTCAAATTTCCAGTTGCAAATCCCGTCTCTGACTAGCGGGTAAACTCATCAATAGCATAGGTCGGGGAGATCTTAATCGTGCAATACGTTCCTTGACAATATCTAAATCGTACAATACTTCTGTACAAGGACAAGTCGATATGTTTTTTATTTCATGTTTATAACGCGAAAGTTTTTGTTTCTCCGACAAGGGGGTAAGTTATGTAATTACGGGTGAGAAACACTCAAGTTTTACGAGGGTCGATCAATAAATAGTCGGCCTTGCGTCATCTGTTGGTCGAGGAAAGAAATCAATAGCGACGTTTAGTAGTGCCATCCTTCACATGACTGTTGTCAAAGTGTCAGCTCGCTGCGATATTTAGTTTGCGTTTGACAGCGTCGAAAGACAAACAACTTTTGTGTTTTTACAAAAAGGGAAAAAATTGAGTATCGTGCAGTGATTCGATTTTTGTTTTTGAAAAAGAAAACGAACAATGAAATCAAAGCGGAGCTAGACGAAGTTTATATGGACCTTGCACCTTTGTTATCAACCATTATATATTGGACAGCTGAATTTAAACGCGGTCGTACGAGCATTGTTGACGATGAACGTCCAGGTCGTCCAAATGAGGTCATCATACCAGAAACAATTGAAAAAGTCCACGATATGGTGTTAAATGATCGGAGACTAAAAGTGCGTGAGATTGCTGAGGCCACAGGCATATCATATGGCTCAGTGATGTCAATCCTTAGTGATCAGTTGGGTATAAAAAAGTTATCCGCAAGATGGGTGCCGCGTTTGCTCACTGTCGACCATAAAAGAGAACGTGTAGCTGATGGCCAAAATTCATGAATTTAAATACGAATTGCTTTCGCATCCACCGTATTCTCCAGATTTGGCCCCCTTCGACTACTTTCTGTTTCCAAACCTGAAAAAATGGCTCGGCGGAAAGAGATTTGGTTCCAAAGATGACCTCATCGCCGAAACAGAGATCTATTTTGAGGACCTTCCGAAATCGTATTATTCGGAGGGCATCAAAAAATTGGAAAATCGTTGGAATAAGTGTATCGAACTAAAAGGAGATTATGTTGAGAAATAAAAAGATTTTTCTCCAAAAAAACGCGATTTTCTTTACCAAGCCGACTATTTATTGATCGACCCTCGTATAATGCAAATATTGAAACTATCTGCCGGGTTCAATGTGCTTGCAGAAGAACGTCCCAAAGTAACGTAACTGTCAAATTTTTACATTTTCTGTAATTAAAGGATGTTTTTCCGGCCGAAGGGGTGTAAAAATCGGTCGCTCCTTATATCTTCTGAAAGTACTTAATTACGAGTAGCACTTCAATCTGGTACGTGTTCAATATTTTTGAAATACGTTTCTCCCTAATGGACCGCTAGCTTAATATCAAGCCAGCGATTTTTCCACCCCTTCAGCCGGAAAAACATCATTCAATTACAGAAAATGTTCAAGCTTGATATCATGCTAGCGGTCTATTGTAATGTTTCGATTTCCCGCGAAACCGGACGAGCACCTAATTTTTCACTTTTGCACCTAATTTGCACTTAAATAGCTTTTTTTCGACTTGTAAATTGCTAGCTTGATAGGGGTGAATAGGATTCATTTGGTAAATATTACCCAATGCTGTAGCAGAAAATGTAGATAAGAGAAAAATGTAAAGCTTTCTCTTATTCGCACTATAGATACGTAATTTGAGCATCCCCTTAAGATGATGTGCTATAACGATTGAACCGCCATGATTGCGAGTGAGATAGCGTCATTGGCGATCGAGTAGAGCGAGATAGATCGAGTGACGAAATTTGTAGCACGTCACATTAATACGATGTGCTACACGTCGTCTTCTCTCTCTCTCTCTCAGATCACAAGACGTGCGAGGCCGATGGACGTAGTCGCCAGAGCGAAATCGCGCTCGTTTATAATGTCGCACTTGACGATTTCGCAGGCCAGCTGAACTCCAAACTTGATCTAGTCCTCGGAAGAATTCACGTAAGACGAGACCGAGAGATGTCGTCACGCTCAATATTCCGTGATCTTTGTCCTTGCAGAGTCGCTTTTTACCATCCCCGGCCAACAATTCATGCTGACCGAATGTTGCGTTTCTAAACCGTTCACAAATCTCGTCGCCTGTTCAGGTGCGACTCGTACACGTCATCCGGTGTCTTTGGTTGCTATGCGCGTAATTTGAGCTTTCCGTTATTAGTACAAATGAAAAAATTAGTAAATTGATTATTTTTTGTAATTAACACGAAAATTATAAATGTAGAGGAAGGTTGCTATATGGATTCTTGTTGTAGGTGCGAGCGATGTAAGTGCAACATCATTTTAAATGAAAAAGTGTGGTCTCACTTACTTTTTGTACGCTATGTGATGGTGAACATTTTCTTCCAAACGTTTATGCCAACGCGTTAAAAATGTCCGCAACAGACATGCAGAAAAAATTACTTTGCGTGCGTTTGTGCGTGCGCGCACGCTTGTGTGTAATGAGACTGCAAAATTTGGACATCGATCCTGAATAACTATTTGAGGTACAGCGTCTCGTGAACTCAAGAACAGCGTGAAGGTTACAGGATGGATTTTGCAGCGTCTTGGTATATGTCAAGATCGGGAGGCCCGTTATATTACTATGTACGTATACGAACTGTGTACATCAATTTCAACCGAATTCGTAGACAGGTTCGGATTGGAAGGATTTTCCATTTTTCAGAAAAAGTTAGTTTGTCGCTCTAACTCTTGTCAACTTTGACCAGTTGAACTTAAATTTTCTACAGGAACGAATTTATTTGCCACCTTGAAATCGCTATACGAAACAATAATAAAAACCATTAATAAACAGATGGCAGGCGATATAAAGAGATCGTATATCGCATTTGAATTATCTTTCAATACGCCGCTTATCATATCATTATTCTTGCTGCTGTTATTGGGAAAGTTACGACGACGACGACGAAACTATTAGTATGTACCGGTTATCTCCTCCTCAATTCATTGTCAGCAAGGTCTGAATCCACATATTAAGGAAAAGGCTAATAAAAGATGGTAATTTGTATATCCAATTGATATAATCAAACTGTTATTATGGTTATAAATATTCCAATAGTCATTCCTGATGAGGAGGTGGTGTGCGAGCTGTGCTATGGATCGGTGGATTACTTTTTTCCACGTTTTGTACATCGGAGTATGTGTCACGGATGTATCAACGGCGTCCTCGAGGAGGACAGAATCCCACGTTGTGGACATTGCAGGAAAACGCTTTTTTCGGTGCAAACCGTTCGAGCATCCCTAACAAAAGAATTATGAGTAACAATGTATGAACATGCCATCTTATTATAATAAACAATGCTCAGTTAATTAAATTGTTTGGTTTATTACTAATAACTGCGAGAGTTACACCTCGTAACAGCATAAGGTCGCCAAATATGCAAATATGCTCCAAATAAAAACATTTGTGCTATATAGATGAAATACATTTTTTTATCAATTAATGTTACGTATCACCATGTTTTTTAAAACGATTTCAAGAATATTTGATGAAATAATTATAAAATATGTGAAAAATTAACCTGTAAGAATGTCACTTCAATGAGGAAGTTGTTAATCGATTTTCGCTTCCTCGTGGAGGAAATGAATCTTTGTGTGAACACTTTTGGAATTTAGAATAGTAGTAAAAGAGGCCCTTTATAGAAAGACAGGGCGTGGCCGGCTGGCGCCAGGGCGTCTAGACTAGCCCCGCCCCCTCCCCTGCTGCTTCCTCATTGGTTGTTCTAGGGGAGCGTGTCTACTCCCACTACCCCTACCCCCATCTCTGATTGGTCCCCACCAGTCCTCATCCCCAGTCCACCTATCCTAGTATTCTAATTAGTGCAGCGTCGCAGCGCCGATCTGATGGATTTTGACCCGTACTTAATTGCCGATGCGCCATCTACTATTGGTAATCGTGTTACCGACAGTCGGTAAAAGTATATCGAATGTTGGCAGCCGAACCAGCAGAAAATTAATTACCGATGCGCCATCTACTGTCGGTAAATGTGTTACCGTCAGTCGGTAAAGTAAATTGAAGGTTGGCAGCCGACCCAGCAGAGAATTAATTACCGATGCAACATATACTGTTGGTAAAGTAGATTGAATATTGACAGCCGGTAAAGTAGATTGAATGTTGACAGTCGGCCTAACAGAAAATTAATTACCGATGCGCCCTCTACGGTTGGTAATCGTGTTACCGACAGTCGATAAAGAAGTTTGAATGTTGGCAGCCGGTCTAGCAGAAAATGTATCGGCGATCAGTAAAGCGGATCGGTTGTCAACCGTCGGTATGTAGCCGACTATCGCTACAGCAAATTTGGGACTTACGGAAGATAAGTAGACTAGGTCTCGCGGTAAATAATATTGTGCACCCCAGCCATCCACCGGTTAAATATGCCCCAGTCGTCGATAACCGAGACCCCTCCGTTGCTTTTTAAAAATTTTTGTTAATTAAGAAAATGTATTAATTGAAACTACTATTTACAACAATGGTAAATGAAAACGCTCGTTATTTTTTAGTTTCATAAAAAACTTTTATTTTAACGTTCTCGTCTAACAAACATGTATTGTTCATTCGTAATTTTCAATGACATCCGTGGCAGTCACGGCGAGCTGGTGGTCGACCGTTAATTTGTGTTTTCGTACCTGATTTGTTGTAATGTACATAGCACGGCATGTACGAGGACACCTCACGGTCACCTTCAGCCCCTCCGGTAGTTTGTCGTACAGAATTTCTATTTTCCGCCCCAAGGTTTCAACAGCAGCGGTTTCGGTATGTACGCGAGCTCAGCTTTGGTGAAGTATCGGAGATCCTTGCAGCAGTCGATCATGAGTATACTGTCAATAGTATTCATTGTGGTTGGAAAGAGAGGCAAAGATACTTTCACAACGACGTTTCCTTTTCAACTAACTTTTTATCACCGTTGTTACCATTAGATATATACATCTCGCGTCGATGGCCAGCATAGTTAAATATGAAAATGTGTAAGGTAAGAGTACTTTCGAATAATAAGACAGGAAATTCAAAGTTTTGAATTTATTCATACGAATTTCAAATGGTTCTGCACACGTTTGTATATACGTGTTTTTATTATAATTACACAAAATTATACAAATAAATCCGCATATAATATTGCTCTGTACACGCTTGTATATATGTGTTTTTATTATCATTTTACAAAATTATATAAATAAAGTCATATATTTTTATCGTTTATACAATAATATTTATAAAGAATAAAAATAATTTACAAGGCTGTACAGATGAATGTACGCATTTACACACACACACACGCACGCACACACACACACACAACACAGGCGAGCGCATTCTATTTACATGTTGATACATATTTACATATTTACAAAAGTTTATATTACAAATAGATGTTACTAGCCATCATCAGCATCGTTATCTTTAAAACCGAACGGTAGTGATAACCGGTGTGTAATATGGCGACATTTGCGACATACGACACAAGTTTTGTACATTGTACGGGTGATGACGTTGTGGAGGGGTGTTCTTTGAATTGAATGAAATTTAAAATTAAATACTGTATTACTAAACGACGGTAATTCCGATTTTATGAGTTCTTTTATTGAATTAAAATTAATTGTTTCCGAGTTTTTGTAATTCAAACTTATCCCCTTCGGTTTACAAACAGTGTCCACCACCGTTTCAGGATCCTCGGTAGTCGTAACCGTATAAACATAAAATTTCGGTCCTCGGGTGACGAACGAGTTGATATTAAGCGTTTGGAGCCACCGATATCAACTCGTTGGTAATGTCACAGAGGAGATTACCTACCGAGGGCTCCCAAGCGTCATCACCAGTACTCAAGTAAATAACAGAGTCCGTGTCGTAATACAAAACCCGTCTGTCCAATAGCTCGAGGTAGCTATAAAGTTTCAGGCGGGCCAAGGCTGTTGTAAACGCAGCTATAACCACACTAGTTAAGGGACTAGGGGTAATAGCCTCCTCGCGAGATATCCAGTTTAAATATAACAAATCGTCGTTAACCGGTAGCAGGCGTTGAATTTCGTTCTCATTGTCTTACAAATACAACAATAGCTTCTCGCGAGTTTTAATTATTTCCATGCGCGTCAGGTTATCCCGCTGACCGAACTTACCCCAGAACGAATTTAAGCAAAGCTTAGCAACTGAGCGTAAGCCCTGATTGCGTAAGTGATAGCTGATGCTATCGTAGTGGCCTCGGTGAATGGGCATGTATTACCTACAGATAAAAATATTTTCCGAAATTCGAAGCAAGCTCGATGGAGTATGTCAACATCCATCTTGCAATACTTAAAAATTTCTTTTTCAAAATCAAATGTCATGGCTTTATCGACTTGCTCAGTGTACCATTCGGAAAATTCCGCGCGGTCTGGTTTACTCATTGTGTCGGGCGAGTAATACGCAGCTGTGGGGAGAACACCGTTATATCCTCGTGCATCTTCAGTGTTGAAGAGGTGCGGGAAATAACCCTTGGTCAGTTTCTCGCTAAACCCAAAGGCTTTGGGTAGTGCACTGAGTCGCATATGAAAATAATTTATGCTGTCTATAAAAGTCGTGCGGCCCACTCGCATTGAAACTATTGAATTACCGGTCAAGATTATACTGGGTGTGGGCATATCTGTGGAACGTTCTACGATACTTCGCAATATAAATTGGTTGTCAAATGCCTTGGCGTTGTGTGCAATACACACTATATTACAAAATTTCGTAGAAGGTCGCACGGCCAAATCTACAAATTCATCTACTGGATTATTTTTAAATAAAAACTCTCGCACACCACACCACGAGCAACGGCTCAAGGGTAGATGCTCTCCCGTTGAAAAACAAAGCTCACACAGCTGTTGCGCTACACAATGAGTGACTACGTGCTCGAACGAGGCGTCTCCCGTATTTGGAGTAATATACGTCTTATCCTTGCGCGTTTAAAAATCGTAAAATATAAATGGCGTTTCAGTGTGTCCCGCAACCGGTTCCAATTTCTTCCGTGGTTTGACAATTTGCATATAGCAACGATCATTGTAGCCATGCAAACTACGACACAAACGACAAAAAGAAACACCGCATTTGTGAATCTTGTGATTATTACTCATAACTTTATCACAAGATTTACAAATACAGTAAGTCTCGCAAATAGATTTTTTAAGCTGTTGCACCTTATAGCGGTTAACCAACGGTTTCAAATGGTTGGCGAAACACAAGGGGTTGTAGAACATTCGTCCACAATCGTCGCACGACTTCTCGCTATTCACAGCGGGGGGCACTGTTTGACTATTACCCGCCACCGGACCAGGCACGAGCTCTTTATCAGCCGTTGGGACTAACTCTTTGGTACAGGGCGGCACACTGAATCCTGTTGGGGATTTCGTGAAGTTGACATTATCGCAAAAATGTTAAAAGCTCATTTGTATTGCTCATAATGCAAGAGGTTTCGACGCTCGGTTTATTCTACGGTATTTAATCGAAGTGCGAAGAAATACAGCTGCCCTCTCTGATTACGAATGGTACGAAGATTGTCTCGATGAAAATTGGTAATGTCATTTTTCTCGATAGTCTAATCTATTTACCCATTGCTCTTAGCGCTTTACCTAAGGCCTTCGTTTTTATGGACGAGGTGGCAAAAGGTACATTTCCGCATGAATTCAACACATTGGAATATCGAAATTACACAAATCCTCTACCGGCTCTGCCTCCTTACTCACTCGATAAAATGCTCTCAGTGGATCGCGAGCGATTTTTAAAATGGTATGAGGAAGAATGGAATCGCGCGATTATAAATTTGATTTTGCGACGGAATTTGTGCAATATTGTCGTACAGATGTTACGGTTTTGAGACGCGCATATCTAGCTTTTAGCGAGTTCTTTGTACGTTGCGGAAGCGTGTGCCCCTTTACAGAAGCTTGCATAATATCATCAGCATGTATGACTGTATTCCGAAAGAATTTTCTATAGGAGGATCGGATTGCGGTGTTACCACCAGGGGAGTACCGCTGGGGCGATAAGCTGTCGCGTCATTACAGGTTTCCGCCCAACTCCTTACTCATATTTTTAAGTATTCGTTACAATCACCATCTTTTCCTACAAATTGGAAAAAAGCTCATCTTCGGCCATTATCAAAAATTAAGACACCTCTCTCTCTCTCCGTCTGATACACGGTCGATAATTAACCTTAGTGAGTTATCCAAGGTGCTTGAGCGACTGGTCCACAAGCAGATTACGAGCTGGATTGAGAATAATGAATTGTTAGATCCACCCCAGCCAGGATATCGGAGTGGTCACAGTAGGCAGTCAGCACTACTTCAAATATGCGATGATAATAAACGTAATATTGAAGGACGACGTATTATCATCCTTATCCTCTTCGATTTTATGAAAGCGTTTGACACAGTCCTTCATTTGCAACTGCTTCTCGAACTCAAAAAAAATCGGATTTTCAGATACCGTGCTCGACTGGATATTTTCCTACTTAACGGATAGAACCCAAGCAGTTTTGAACGAGCTAGGTCAATGTTCAACCTGGTTAACCACGACGACAGGTGTTCCTCGAGGTTCTGTCTTAGATCCATTACTTCTCTCTCTTTTCATTAACGATATAGGATTAACACTACGACACTCTCAGCACATGGTATTTGCAGACGACACTAAAATTTATCTAAGTTGTTTGACACAAGACGCACATCCGATTGCTAATTCTGCCATCACTAATAGTCTGAAACTTAACCTAGCGAAATCTAAAGTCTTTGTGCTAGGCAGTAACTACTACACACTAGAACTTGACTTTACTTTTTTAACACATATCTCTCTGCATGGCGTAGTTTGTCAGTGAAGCAAGAAACTTGGGTGTAATCATGCATTCTAACCTATCATGGAAATTTCAGAATCGACATATCTCACAGAGTGTCCACTTCACTTTATACAAATTAAAATATCACCAGAATGCACTTTCACAGGAACTGAGAACCTCACTAAATACTTTGCTCGTTTTTCCCCTCTTAGACTATTGTTGCCTGGTCTACCATAATCTAACCGAGGAACTAAACACAAAACTTGAACGACTCATCAAAAGTTCAATTCATTTCATTTTCAATCTTCAGCTAGACTCATATATAACACCATACAGACGTCAGCTTGGCTTGCTTACAGACAAATCGGGGCGCCTTTCCGTTTCCGATTCTCTCGCAGGATCGAAAAAGCTCTTCTTGAGTAATCGGTGGTATGGTATCAACATCCGTTTGGTCCACTCGGTAGTCATAGTGGTCCAGGACCGGAAATAGTGTAGTCACGATCCGTTCCAGTTGTTTGGAACATGTGGGTTGTTGTCGTGATTGAGCTTTGAGCTTCGTCATGACGACCTTATACGGCCGACCCCACAGGTCGTTGTCCACCTGTTTCACCAGTTCGGGCCAACACTGCCGTTTGCTGCGCTTGATGGCTGTCATCAGTTTCGCACGGGCGTGCTTGAATACCGCTTTTAGTTCAGGAAAGGTCGCTCTCCCTTTGGCTCGTTGTGTCAATCTTCTCGCTCGATTACTCTCCGTACGGAGCCGTGCGATGGTATCGCTCCACCAGTATACTGGTGTGTGTGTGTGTGGATTTCCACTACCTCGCCGAAGCATGGTAGCATCGCAGGCTCCTGTCAACTTGTCCATGACGTCTTTGACCTTATCTTCTGGTGTTATTCCCCGAGCGTCTCCGGCCTCCATACTGGCACGTAGTGTGTCTGCATCAGAGGTTCTGGCATCTCTGTTGTCTGTCGATGTCCCACCTGATAGCACAGTGATCGCTCAATGTACCTTTTGCAAGGCCACTGCTGACAAATTTGAGGTCTATTGTTGAGCTCTTTTCTCCCTTGGTGAAAGTCGGCCGCTTGCCATCGTTGAGCAGAGTGAGGTTGAGCACAGAGAACGCTTCCAAGAGCGCTTGGCCTCTTTTCTTCGTCTCCTTGCTACCCTATTCCACTGTCCAAGCGTTGAAGTCGCCTGCTATCGCTACTGGATATCGGTGCCCCGCATCTGCCACTAGTCGGTCAAGGACATCTTCGACCTCTTGTTGGGACATACTATGTGGCATATAACAGCTGTACAAGTGTACCCCGTTAACCTTTGCTCTCACAAAGTAGTCCTCCTTGGTTATCGTTGTCTCTTCGAAAGGATGGTTGCCACACGTCCAAATGGCAGCTAGGCCTGTTGCGTCCTCCCTCCACAATGATCCGTCTAGGTCTCTGCAGTGATCCGCTACTAACACCGCATCGATTTTTTCCTCGCGCACAGTCTGCGTCAACGGATTTTGGGCTGTTTAGCAATGGTTGAGGTTTAGCTGTAGTATTTTTAACGCCATTTTTATAGCACGGCTTGGTATGCCTTCGCATACGCTGGGGACTTGTTGCTTCCAGGTATGTGTTTTTCATTATTGCTACCTTGTTCGCTGCAAAGAGCACAAAAGGCTGGTGTAGTGCACTCATCAGCTTTATGTCCATCTTTGGAGCACTTTAGATAGAGTTTTGATCTTTCTAGTGAAGCTTTGCAATTTTTGTCGATGTGGCTTAACTGCCAGCATCTGAAGCATTTAGTTGGTCTAATTACTTCACGCACCCGGCAGTTTGACCAACCAATGTGCACTGTCTTCTTCTCGGGCAGCTTCTTTGCTGCTACTACTGACAGCTTGAGTATAGCTGTCTGTGTGCCGCCGTAGGTCTTCCTGAGTATTACTTCTGGTTCGTCCGTGCAGCTGGCATCAACTTCCTCCTTGATAGCCCCAAGGACTTCCCGTTTTGTCGTAGCTTCGTCCAGGCGTGTGACTTCTACCATCACGCATTGGACTTTTGCACTAGTTGAGGCCTCATTTCCTAGCACGTTAGCATTGCCGTGCTGTAGTCTACCGCCTTCTTTTCGCTGGACCTGTTCAAAACGAGCAAGATGTCTCCTGCTAGCGTTTTCCGTACACTTGCCACGCCCTCTCCGACTTCCTTCAATGCCGGATCGTTCTTGACTTTGGCCAATATCTCAGCAATTTTTCTCCCCTCACTAGGCTTTACAATAAAGGCGCTTGGTCACATTCGCCGGCTTCGCACCTTTGGTGTCTCCTTTTCCGTATTGGGCTTGGTTTTCTTCTTTTACTTCTTTGTCGACAGTGCGTCGGCTGTGGGAGCGATGTCCTATCCCCATTTACCAGTATAGTCTGAGGCGTGGGCGGTAGCTCCTGGTCGAGCTTCTGTCTCCTCCTCTTGGCCCTCCTGGGTTTCAGGGTTTCCTCTGCGAGTGGAGAAATGTCCTTTCTCTTCACTGCATCATCCTTTTTGGCGGGTGTTGGTACCCTGACACGTGGCGAAGTTTGGGTATCCGCCGGTTTCGTTTCAATATCGGTCTGTGCCCCCTCAGTGCCCTTCGAATCGAGTTAATGTTAGATACGTTAGACGCCAGTACTGGGGTTCCGTGCCCCTGCACCGTAATCGGTAAATTCTTCGTTGTACTCTCCATCCTCGGTTTGTTTTTCGGGGTTCCTTTCCCTAGTCTGTTTGGTCCGTGGGAGGTATTTTAATTGCCTCCTACCCTCTATATCTAGAGAGCGTTCCCCGATCCGCCACCTGGGAACGCACCACGTAGGGGTTACAGACATCCCCCTGTGCGTGCGCATGTGTGTGTGTGTGTGTGTGTGTGTGTGTGTGTGTGTGTGTTTTCCGTGGGTAGGTGGAAATCTTCAAAAAGACCCTAGGTAACCCGCGTTACCTAGGAGTGTGGGATTTTTACCCACTAAAACCACCTCCCTTCGTCCCTGCCTTGTGCTGCCCCCCACGATACCGCCGTCAGGCATTACTTTGCGGGGCAAGAGATCGGCTACCGCCGCGTCAGGGTTTTAATCTGGCTCATGTCTTTGCCGTTCTTCTGCGCGCAACTTCTTCAAGACTGCCGCACAGTGGGGCCAATTCCCGAAAAGCTGGTCAAAATCGAAAAATGAAGTTTCATTTTATAGGATTTAGAGTACATAGGTGGATAGAGTAATGTTTAAAGAATATAATGGAACATTTTATAAGGGCTAGTGAAGTATACTTGGCAAGTATAAGCCAGGACAAAAGAGACCTTCGCGCAAGTAATAGCTCGATCGTTCGAGCTCATATTCAAGCGTCATATTAAAAAATTCGTAGAAAATCGTAAAATTGGTGTTTCTTAATTCTGCAAAATGGAGGTTTCAGGTTGAGCAAAGTAGTTTATTATCATATGCGTCGAAAATTATAACAGATACATATAAATTAATAGCTAAACAATGTCTAAAGTAGAAAAAAATGAAAAATTATGTGCAATCATTTTAGAAAAACAGGGAAAAAGTTAAAAGTTCCGCAGTGTTCCGCAACGAAACAAGTTTTAAATTAAAGTTTGTACTGTTATGTAACAAAATTAGTAAAAAAACAGCTGCAGCTAGCTGCAACTTTGTTTTTAGTGCACATTTGAATATAAAAAATTACAAATTCACATTAACCACTTGTTGCACGTTTTTTTCAAATGAATATAATTTTGTGAAACTTGTTACTCGGGGGTTTTTGGGGTCGCTGAATACGAATTCGGTGTTAAAAAAACTAAATTCAAAATGGCGGATTCAATATGGCGGACGCAATTTTTGAAATCGATTGGATTCGCTTGAAACTTGTTAGTCGGGGGTTTTGGGGGTCGCTGAATACGAATCTGGTGTCAAAAAAACAAAATTCAAAATGGCGGATCCAATATGGCGGACGTAATTTTCGTGTTCCTTATTACACTTTCTTATATATTTGAATTATACATTTTTCAATATTTTTATAAATGATTAAAAATGTAATTACTTATCTGAAATATGTACAAAATATTTCTTTTAAACAAGAAAATCATTACTCTGTAATCCAAATACATTTATTTTAAAACTGTAAATCAAATTATTATACAGTAATCTTAAAAAATGTTTACTTAAACTATAATAATTATAAATTAACTGTTTGAATATGTTAATTTTATTTCACAAAATCTATTTTGTTTCAGAAAATGATTTTAAGAAATATGTGCTTCAAAGAAAAAATTACTTGCATGTAACTGAAGTACATTCACTTCAATAAAAAAGGAAATGTAACTTGTAAATAGTATAAAATAAGTCTTTCAAAAGTGATTTTAATCAATACAATTATAGATGTAAAAGTAGATGTTTCATTACTTTTTATCAAATATATAATTTACTTACAGATTTATAAGAAGTTAATAAATTTTTATAATCGCTATTTTGGATCTGCCATTTTGAATTTGATCTTTTTCACATCGGATTCATGTTCAGCGACCTCAAAAACCCCCGAGTAACAAGTTTCAAGCAAATCTGGTTGATTTCGAAAATTGCGTCCGCCATATTGGATCCACCATTTTGAATTTCATTTGTTTCAAACCGGATTTGTATTCAGCGACCTCGAAAACCCCCAAATAACAAGTTTCAAGCGAATCCGGCCGATTACGAAAATTGCGTCCGCCATATTGGATCCGCCATTTTGAATTTTGTTTTTTTCACACCGGATTCGTATTCAGCGACCTCAAAAACCCCCAAATACCAAGTTTCAAGCGAATCCGGCCGATTACGAAAATTGCGTCCGCCATATTAGATCCGCCATTTTGAATTTTGTTTTTTTCACACCGAATTCGTATTCAGCAACCTCAAAAACTTACAGAAACCAAGTTTCATACAAATTCGATAAACATTCCGTATTATAACTGAGTATTTTCGGTTTACTATCGCCATTTTGAACCCGCCATTTTGTTTTTTTACAATTTTGACTTCAGATTCGTAATCAGCGACCCCAAAAACCCTTACATACTATATCTCAAACAGAATGAACTACGTTTTCGACTTTTGACCAGCTTTTCGGGAATCGGCCCCACTGTGTGCCGTTGCAAAGTCCTCAATACTGCTCCATGAATCTGCTGCATCGAGCATGAGTTTCACGATGTTATCCGGAGTAATCCGATCGCTGAGATGCTCCTGAAGCTGATCTCGCTCGTTGTTAAAACGTGGGCACATAAAAAATACATGCTCTGCGTTTTCGGCCACGTTGCAACCTGGGAAGTCCTCACTGTCATCCAGCTTAAATCGGTGAAGGTATTTCCGAAAGCAGCCATGGTCCGTTAGAAGCTGGGTAAGATAAAAACCTCCCCATGGGTCAATTTCAAATAATTGAAAAATAGATTTATCGCAAAAGATAATAAATCAATAGAAAATTACTTTAATTAAAAAATTTTAACTTCTTTAAAATAATTTAAATATAGTTTTATCGGAGAAGATAATAAATCAATAAAAAATCACTTTATACATAACATTTTTACTTATTTGAAATATTTTTATTAATTTTTATAAAAGCTAATAAATTAATAAAAATAAAAAAATTTCATTATTTAAAAATAATTCAAATATAGATTTATTGGAGAAGATGATGAATTAGTAGAAATACACTTTAAACTTGAAATTCTAACTTTATTGAAATAATTTAAACGTAGATTTATTGGAGAAGATAATAAAACATTAGAAAATTCCTTTAAACTTAAAATTCTACCTTATTTAACATAATTAAAAAATAGATTTATCGCAGAAGATCATAAATCAATAGAAAATACTTTAAACTTGAATTTTTAGTTATTGAAGATAATTTAAATCTAGATTTATAGGAGAAGATAATAATTCGATAGAAAATTACTTTAAACTTGAAATTCTAACTTATTCGATATAATTTGAATATATGTTTTTGGAGAAAATAATAAATCAATATAAACTTAAAATTCTAACTTACTTAAAATCATTTAAAAATAGATTTATCGCAGATCACAAATCAATAGAAAATTACTTAAATTTAATAATTTTAACTGATTTAAAATAATTTAAATCTAGATTTATTGGAAAAGATGATAAATCAATAGATACTAACTTTAAACTTAAAATTCTTACTTTTAAAAAATAATTTTAATATAGATTTATTAGAAAATATAATAAATCAACAAAAAATTATTTTAAACTTAAAATTCTAATTTATTTGAATTAATTAAAATATAGATATATTGGAGAAAATAATAAATCAATGAAAAATCGCATGAATCTTAAGATTCTAATTTATTTGAAACAATTTAAATATATATTTATTGGAGAGGGTAATAAATCAATAGAAAATCACTTTAAACTTAAAATTCTAACGTGTTGTTAGATTGTTGACCGAGCACTCAGTCCTATCGGACCATTGTGCTCGGGCCCTTTTACGGTTGGGCTTCCTTATTGCAGCGTGTCGAGTAGGTGGGCCTCGCAAAGCGTAGCAGCCCTCCCACCCCGACAGCATCTATTTTATATGATTCGAGGGCAGGGGCTCCGAGGACCTCCCTACGGAGATCCTCCAGCACACCGCACCTCGTGATCACATGAAGAGGAGTTTCCTCCTCCTCCTTGCACCTCCAACATAGTGGGGCCTCTATAAGGCCCATCCGTTTGAGGTGTTTCCCCGTGTGCCAGTGTCCAGTGACCAGGCCCACTACCGCCCTGAGCTGGTATCTGTCCAGGCCCATGGTTGCTGTTCACCCACGCCTCAAGCGACGGAATCAGCCGATGTGTCCATCTGCCCTTAGGCGACTCGTCCCAACGCTGCTGCCATTGCAGTAGTGGCGCTGCCTTTTCCCCCTTGGCAATAATCTCCTTGTCGAGTGGAGTCCGCCGACCTCGGCTGTAGATCCTGCTCCGCTCGTCTGCAAGAATTTCCAGCGGTGGCATGCCAGCCACTACACATACTGCCTCGTACGATATGGTGCGGTACCCGGCAGCAACTCTCAGAAGAGTTCCGCGGTATACCGAAACCATTTCTCTTCGGTATGAAGCCAATTTAAGTGCCTCGTGCCAAATCGGCGCAGCGTACAACAGTATCGATGTTATAACTGTTACAAGCAGTGTTCTTCTCGCCTGCTTGGGCCCTCTGATATTCGGCATAAGTCGCGCTAGTGCCGCGCTGACTTTTGCACCTTTAGCAGCCACGTTCTCAATATTCTGCTTGAAGCTGAGCCTTGCATCCAGCATCACTCCGAGATACCTGATATTAGGTTGCGACGTGATTTCGCAATCACCAACGTCCAGAGTGATGGTTTCGACTTTCTTCCGACTCGTAAAGAGCACGGCTTCAGTTTTATGGTGCGCAAGCTCCAGACCGACTGAATGCATCCACTTTCTCACGGTGTGATATGCCTCTTCGAAGATGCAGTTAACCTCTTCAAGGGTCTTGGCCGTAATGACTAGCCCTGCGTCGTCGGCAAACGCCACCAGCTCTGCTCCCTGTGGTAGCTGCGTCTTTAGCAACGCGTCATACATCAGGTTCCACAGCAGTTGCCCCAGAACCGAGCCTTGGGGAACTCCTTCCGAGACTTCATAATACACGGGACCATTCTCTGTATCGTACTATAACAATTTTTTATGATTTATTATGGTTCAGCATTCCATTGTGGAATGTACGACAAACGTACGGATTATAATAAGCTCCGGGCGAAGTAATAGAATTCGTCCGGTAAGTACACAATCTCAAAATAAATACACAGGAATTATTCGACATCAGTATTCCATCGTTGGAATGTACGACAATATAATGATTATATTTCCGAACCGTAATCAACACATTGGTATTGAACGCGTCTTTGACTGAATAACAAGTTCGGTGCAAATTATGGAATTCATATTATACATTTACCATTTCAACCTCAATCAATATGAATTATTGGATAACAGCATTTCATCGTTGGAAGGTACGACAACATCATGATTATAGTTCGGAACCGTACAAGCTAGACATTGGCATTATTCAGACGCATACATGCTCGCATTACAAGTAGACATTGTCAATAACATTTCTGGCAGGCCTAAATCCACACACAAGATATCTGTGCATATTTTCTATAAACTTCATAATAATCACAAATCGAGATACAAATCGTACAAGTGATATTTTCATCATTACCAGGGATAGGTCATAATTATAATACGAATCTGGAGATAGTATGACTAACAGTCTAATAATTGACATGAAGTGCCCAGGCTGACGACCTTGGCACTCATAGACCCGACTGATAACAGCTTTAATGCCATAAATCTAACAGATCCTACGAGATATTAGTTCAAATTGAAATATATAGATAGAGATAAAGATATATATATATATATATATATTATTATTAAGTTTATTAGGACGCGCAACTGATATTCCGCGAATTACGTTTTCGAAATATTATTATTGATTACTAAAGTGGAGACTTATCTTCGGGCGCTTGGCTGCACGTCGACGACGCTTCGATGTTGTAGGAGGCGAGGGGGTGACGCACGTTTGCGAGGCTCGCATCGACGGTTGATCGTATGCCACGAATCAATAACGGTCCGGTGGGCCCTTTTTCCTTTTGCCAAAGACTGTATTCCTTCTTGATTATGAGCAGATCCGTTTAGTGATCGAATAGGAAAATGCGATGAAGGCCTCCCTTAAGCCTTGTCGATCGGTCGTTGCACCACGTTGCAGGTGTTTGATAAAGCCCCTTCACCTTCGTATATTATAATTCAATCGAATATTCTTCAAATTCGATTCCGACGCGCTTTAGTCCGTATACAATTACTGCTTTCTCGAATTAACTTAGGTCGTTACTTCCTATTTCAATTATAGTAATTTATAGAGCTGATTGTATTTATGCATATTTAAAATAGATAGATACATATATAACTATTGAAAAGAGACTTAGTGGTTTGACTGATATACTGGGATACTCGGCGTATAAGATCTGAGAATAAGTGTGCTGCTAGGCTGCTACGCAGCGACTACTCAAACGAGTCCGGTCGCGATAACGTCTGGACCCCACACGGACGCGGGCTAAGATGCGCGCAGCGCTTAACTTTATGGTTACGCACCTAAACGTGGCGATCTACCACCGACTTTGGGTACATCGAACCAGCGAGTACTCACTTGCTGGTTGTCTTACGGTCTCTCTTTCATTCTCGCATGGTAATGAGCTAGCACGGCAAGATTGACGTCCCGATTTATCCACGGGAGCGCGGAACATTTCGTTACATTATCCCCCTTAATTTATGAGATCGTAAAGCACGGGCGAAATCATCGAATAAATTAAACATATGTCTTATTTTATCTCATACTCTGAACGGCAGTGAAGGCGAATGATTTGGCCTGGTCTATGATAATTCATGCAGGCTGGACTGGCTCATAATATTTTCGAAGATTCGTACGGTTATAAATCCCTTTGACATTAGTCGGTTGGTCTCGCTCAACGAGCTCAAAGGCATTTTTTCCAAAGACACGCGATATACGGTACGGACCGTAGTATACATGGAAAAACTTAGATGTTACTCGCTCAAATGCGTTCGAGGGATATGGGACGTGCAGCAATACGAGGTCATTTTCTTTCAATATCACGGTCGAAACTCGCTTTTGGGTCCTTTTACGCCTCTCAAAACTCAGCATCAACCGCTCGTTAGCCAGTACTATTTTTTGTTCGTGTGAAAGTTCATCGGCTGCGGGAAATGTAATTAGTGTTTCAATCTCTGCTGTAGGCTTCCGACCAAAATGAAGTTCGTAGGGAGTAAATCCCGTGCTGAGATGAGTGGTTATATTCAGTAACATTTCAATGTGTGGAATGTGCCTTGCCCATGAACTATGCGTATCGTGGCATAAGGTACGGAAGAGTCGACCTAACTCCCGCATGACTCGTTCGGTAGGATTGCTCTGCGGATGTCGGACCGAACAGAACCGAACTTTTATATGGTTTTTTTCTAAACACTCTCTCCACTTCGGCGATTTAAACTGGGAACCATTATCGGCCAAGATAGCGTGAGGACGCCCAAGCTCCGGGATGTATTTTTCCACGATTTTCTTTAAAGCCACGTGGGTAGTAGCGCGTTGAATTGGATATAACTTTACGTATTTCGAGAAGGCATCCAATAACACAAACACATAGTGTACACTGCCTATGGAGGTGGGCAAGGGACCATAGAAATCGACGGTAACTAGTTCCGTTGGTCTCTCGGCCTTCACCATGCTATATTCACCTTCCATGGAATAATTCAAAATTTTAACTCTTTGGCATAAATCGCAGTCGCGAACAATTGTCTTAATCTGTCGATTCATGCCTGTCCAATGAAAGTAAGTACGAAGGTGAGCGAGGGTCTTTGCTGTGCCAGGATGACCCAATTTCTCGTGAAAATACGTGATGATCCGTGTAGTGAGAATGGCTGGCAATACGAGCAACCAACGATTGGTGTTTTGATAATATCGGAACAATATGTCATTATGAAGGTTGTATATATCACACAAATCCCCTAGTTTGACTCGTTTAATTATCTCGTTCACCCCAGCATCTTGGGATTGGAGAGCCCGAACCGATAAGAGTTCTTGTTTCAGATCTGAGGGCAATTTTTCTAATTCCCGGGAGAATTTATGTATAATATTGGTTGCTGATAATTGTACAAAGTTTATCGGAATGTGCTGGAGTATCATAGATACGACCAACGACTCTGATAGTCCGACTTCAAATTCGCCTGAAGGGTTCCGACTGAAAAAATCTCCAACTATATTATCGCGCCCGAGACAATACGTTACCTTGAAGGTATAACGTTGAAGAACAAAACACCACCGAACGAGACGAGACGTATGGTATTGAGTGGTATTTAGAAAGCTTAGGGCTTTATGGTCCGTTATGATTTCGAAGCAATTGCCAATGAGATATGTGTGACACTGGGTGACCGAGTACACAATCGCTAGCAGCTCTTTTTCCGTTGTACTATAATGCGACTCCGCAGCATTCAAGCAACGACTAACGAGTGTAATCACACACTGATGACCCTCATCATTTGTTTGAAAAAGCACTCCGCTAATCCCCCTATTGGAAGCATCTGTTTGCAATTGGAATTGCCGATCAGGAATCACGTGAGACAACCGAATAGAATTCGCAAAATTGTTCTTTAAATCTAGAAACGCCTGTCGATGCGCGGCAGTCCACTCCCATGAACTTTTGCCTTTTAACAGGGTACGAAACGGATCGACAAACGTTGCGTGTTTCATGACAAATTGCCGATAGTAGTTGCATACCCCGAGAAACTGTTGCAACTGCTTACGATTGGATGGCTCAGCGAAGTTTTCTATAATTTTAAGTTTATCCTGCGCCGGACTCAATCCATCCACCGACAACGTATAGCCCAAAAAGCTAACCGAACTCCTACAAAAATAGGATTTATCGAGGCGAAGAGTGAAATTTTGGTCCTGCAGCAGGGTAAAGATCCTTTCAAGGTGTACAATGTGTTCTGCAAAGGTTAAAGAGGATATTAATAAATCGTCGATATAAATTGTGAGGAAGTCATTAAAAGATCGATCGAACATCTGACTCACCGATCGTATGAAACCACTACCTGCAGTTTTTAGTCCGAATGGTATTCGGCAGAATTGATACAAAGTTGTCCCATACAAAAAAGCGGTATATGGTCTTGACGACTTTGCCAACGGAACCTGCCAATACCCATTCGCGAGATCCGAAGTGGATAGATATTTAACGCCATGATATTTTTGTACTAATTCGCTTATTCGAGGTGGAGATTCATTGTCTGATTCTATAACTTCGTTTATAAATCGCGCGTCTAGGCAGATACGCAATCGACCATCTTTCTTTTGAACGATACGTAGAGGATTGCAATAGGGGCTCGTGGATCTCTCAATGATTCCATTAAGGAGCATCTCCTCCAACTCCTTCTCTACTCCTTGACGGAGACTAAATGGGACCGGGTAAGACCTGCGTACGATCGTCTTTGAGTTTATCAGATTGATTTTATGTTCGTACGTACCCGCTGCCGTAGATTTCGAGGAAAATAATCGTTGATATTTTATAAGAAATTTCGCTAACTCTGTACCTTGTGAGTCAGATAATCCGGGGATTGACTCTATCAGTTTATACACATCATTGAAAAAGTTTTGGTCCTCTCCCTCTACATACAATCGCGCGGAACGATAGGTATCGATTTCGTCCTCTATACCTGCATCATTGAGGTCAACAATGCTCGAATATACGTCTTCAAATTCCTCGTTTGGCGCGAAATAGTCAGCTACCATCTCCGCTTGCTCCTGCTCTCGCTTATTGTTTTGTGGTGACTTACAAAGGATATTGTGATACACGTGGTTCGTAAGTGTCTGTACACGCGGATCGCGGTCTGCCTCTCCGTTCAACGATTCCATCACAACATCTTGAGTGGATTTTTTGTCGTTTACTTCGGAAGTTGCACGCACCGAAATAGTTTCAGGCGGGACACCATCCCGTCGTGTTACTGCAATGCCCGTTTGAGTCGATCCCCCTATTGTGAGGTTATTATCTGGGATTTTTTCAGGACTCATTCTGGAATCGTGTCGCCTATATTTGAAGGCTTTATTACACCTATCCACCGATATAACTTGTATGTAGGTTATGTCGTCCTTTTGAGACGAACGGATTTTTTCCGGACACGAGCGATCAAATGATACTAACTCAGACGGTATCTGATAATCATTGACGCTGAACGTCAGATTCTTGTAATCGATCGCGGCTTTATTATCGTGTAACCAGTCATTACCCACAATCATGTGTGAAGTTAAATACGGAATGATTAAAAATGGGGAAGATGTGATGCATTTTCCGATGACAAGCTCGAGAAGAACTTGTATTTTACTTTGGTAGGTTTTTTACCAATTGCGGTGGTTATAACCATGTTTGTAACGGGAAGTTCTACTAGCTTAAAATTTTCAAGCAAGTATTGATAATATGTTTCCGAGACACAAGTGACTTGACTCCCTGAATCAATTAGAGCAGCTATGGGAACGTCAAAAATTCTCACGAGAACCTGAGGACACTTTCGAAATCTCGTGGTATCAAATTCATGATTAGGCTCATCCCTAATTCCTTTTATGAGGTCCTCAAACACATCGAATGGGTTCTGGGGCGCCGCTGGACCATGACTCAACGCACCCAGTATTAGTTTAAAGCATCTTCCTGTTCCTCACTAAGAGGTGTATGAATTATCGGAGGAGGAGGCATCGATAAATATGGCGACTCTGATGGGGTGACCATTTTCCGGTTAAAGGGAATAGAAATATTTGGGTTAAACGTATCATTGGCTTGATGAAGAGAGTCTACCGCCGTAATACTTGAACTATTGGGTCGCGGAGGCCGTGAAGGTTGCAGTACCGCATCGTTTGGACCGGTCTGTCTCCTAGGATGACCATTATGAGGAGCAGTCGGTCCTGCGTCATAACGTGAGGGTTGTTGCTTTCGCCATGGAGGGGTATAATGCTGACCAGAATTATTTCCCGAGTAGAACTCATTATTATTGTTCTTTTTTAACCATTCGCGCTCATCATTCGTCATGTCGAGCTGAGTCAACGCCTGGGAGACCGCATTAGCACGAGTGAAATCAATAGCTACCAGTGCATCACGCACGTTTATAGGAAGTTGTTGAACCACGGTGTAATTTATTTCATATTCCTCCAATGGCGGAGTAAAATATTGCACTTCCGTAATTTGTTTCAAGAAAAATGTTTGTAAGGATCCCATCTGCGGTGTGTATCGCCGTGCCGACCATTGACTCTTGATTCGAACTCTAACCGCGACTGAGAAATATTCACTCAAGAAAACAACTTTAAATGCTTCGTAATTCGGACAAGCTAACCTATTGGCACTATACCACGTTTTGGCTCTACCCTCGAAAGCATTTTCAACGACGAACATTTGATTTTCAGGGGCAATGCGTTTAACTATGAAATATTTTTCGAGGTGCTCTAAAAATTCGAGGGGGTTTGTTTTTATGTCGCTTTCAAATTTTGGGGTTTTTATTTCTAATCTGCTCGCTTGATAGCCTTGAATTAAGCCGTCCAGCATACCTGCATTACCATTATTGGGTGGAGGATCCGGCAACCGACCTCGAGGAGACTCGTGTCGAGCATGATTCGGATTCAATTCTCGATCGTTATATAAATTTCGTTGTTGTGCTTCGACTCGAAGGACCTCGATGTCAGTTCGCTGTCTTTCCAGCTGGACACGTATCTGACGGAGCTCCTCCACCAGGGCACCATTGCCAAGAGTATCAATTCGCATGCGCTCTAGCTCGATGCGCTCTGCCCGCATCCGCTCATTCTCAACTCGCAGAGCTTCACGCTGATCATCCAATTCCCGCCGTTCATCCATATCTATAAAATCAGTTAAATTAGTTTTCACAGAATCGAGATTGTCTTTTGCACGTTTTCGCTTCGTGTTTACTAAAGGGGTCTGTATGGGAGTTTGGAATTCAATCGAATTCCCACGCGACCTGGTTCTAGTTGGGCTATGAGCCACTGCCATTAAGACTGACTAATTCTATTTATTAACAGGCAATTATTAATTTTTATTAAACAATACGACCTTTATGAAAATCATTCGACGTTACGACGTAATGAGTTTATAAGAACACTCCAGTTTTTCAAATGTCGGGCCCCACGTTGGGCGCCAAATTATAACAATTTTTTATGATTTATTATGGTTCAGCATTCCATTGTGGAATGTACGACAAACGTACGGATTATAATAAGCTCCGGGCGAAGTAATAGAATTCGTCCGGTAAGTACACAATCTCAAAATAAATACACAGGAATTATTCGACATCAGTATTCCATCGTTGGAATGTACGACAATATAATGATTATATTTCCGAACCGTAATCAACACATTGGTATTGAACGCGTCTTTGACTGAATAACAAGTTCGGTGCAAATTATGGAATTCATATTATACATTTACCATTTCAACCTCAATCAATATGAATTATTGGATAACAGCATTTCATCGTTGGAAGGTACGACAACATCATGATTATAGTTCGGAACCGTACAAGCTAGACATTGGCATTATTCAGACGCATACATGCTCGCATTACAAGTAGACATTGTCAATAACATTTCTGGCAGGCCTAAATCCACACACAAGATATCTGTGCATATTTTCTATAAACTTCATAATAATCACAAATCGAGATACAAATCGTACAAGTGATATTTTCATCATTACCAGGGATAGGTCATAATTATAATACGAATCTGGAGATAGTATGACTAACAGTCTAATAATTGACATGAAGTGCCCAGGCTGACGACCTTGGCACTCATAGACCCGACTGATAACAGCTTTAATGCCATAAATCTAACAGATCCTACGAGATATTAGTTCAAATTGAAATATATAGATAGAGATAAAGATATATATATATATATATATATTATTATTAAGTTTATTAGGACGCGCAACTGATATTCCGCGAATTACGTTTTCGAAATATTATTATTGATTACTAAAGTGGAGACTTATCTTCGGGCGCTTGGCTGCACGTCGACGACGCTTCGATGTTGTAGGAGGCGAGGGGGTGACGCACGTTTGCGAGGCTCGCATCGACGGTTGATCGTATGCCACGAATCAATAACGGTCCGGTGGGCCCTTTTTCCTTTTGCCAAAGACTGTATTCCTTCTTGATTATGAGCAGATCCGTTTAGTGATCGAATAGGAAAATGCGATGAAGGCCTCCCTTAAGCCTTGTCGATCGGTCGTTGCACCACGTTGCAGGTGTTTGATAAAGCCCCTTCACCTTCGTATATTATAATTCATATTTAAAATAGATAGATACATATATAACTATTGAAAAGAGACTTAGTGGTTTGACTGATATACTGGGATACTCGGCGTATAAGATCTGAGAATAAGTGTGCTGCTAGGCTGCTACGCAGCGACTACTCAAACGAGTCCGGTCGCGATAACGTCTGGACCCCACACGGACGCGGGCTAAGATGCGCGCAACGCTTAACTTTACGGTTACGCACCTAAACGTGACGATCTACCACCGACTTTGGGTACATCGAACCAGCGAGTACTCACTTGCTGGTTGTCTTACGGTCTCTCTTTCATTCTCGCATGGTAATGAGCTAGCACGGCAAGATTGACGTCCCGATTTATCCACGGGAGCGCGGTACATTTCGTTACAGTACATCAAGCGCCTCCCGCAGAAATAGCTCTTGATCATCGCTCTCAGGTAAGCTGGCGTTCCCAGTTGATCTAATGCCTTGCATATACTATCCCATCTGGCTGAGTTAAATGCGTTTTTAACATCTAACGCAGCCAGCAAGCAGTATTTCTTGGCTCCTCGAGTCCAGCGCGCTCCGGAGATCGCATCCTTCGCGGTGGCTACTACGCGGCCAATGGCTTCGATGGTTGACATGCCCTTCCGGAAACCGTATTGGTTTTCCGCGAGGCCATGCCCGACAGAGGCATCCAACGATTTTCCCGGCTGTATCCAGCATGCACAAAGGTCGATACGTCGAGGCTTCCTCCGGCGGTTTGTTGCCTTTAGGGAGCAGCACGAGTCGCTGTCGCTTCCACTGTACCGGAAATATTCCCTCTGAGAGGCACGAGTTGTACATCTCCAGGAACAGTTCCGGCGCAGCTTCTATGGCTGATTTTAACGCCGTGTTGGGGATGTTATCCAAGCCCGGCGCCTTCGTATTTCCCACTCTCCTGGTGGCCCGGAGTAATTCCTCTTGAGTAATGGGAGGGACTACCTCACTATCGTCCCGCGGCACTGGGTAGTCGTACTCTGGTTGCTTGGGAAACAACACCGCGACGATTTTTCCTAGTTGCGTTGGGCAAGTGGGCTGCTGCCGGGACTGCGTCTTGATCGTTGACATAACAACCCTATATGGTCTCCCAAATGGGTCGTTGTTAACTTCTGCCACAAGCCTGATCCATCCCTCTCTCTTGCTATGCTTGATAGTTTTAGCGAACTCGGACCGTGCCTCCTTGAAGGCCATTTCCAGTTGCGGAAAGGTTGGCCTTTTTCGGGCTCTTTGGGCGAGTCTCCTGGCGTGCTTACATTGGGCACGGAGCACGAAGCGTGCTGGTTTCCATTGCCGCGTCGCGGCATGGCAGCGTCACATGCCCTCACGACAGCATCCATGACCTGCTTAGTCTTTTCCTCTGCTGTCTCTGCGGTGATTTTGGCATCCTCCATGCAGGCACATAGGGAGCCCTTGTCGAGGGCGTTCGTCTTCCAGCGAATGGTTTTGGCCTGCTTCGATACGCGGTTTGCACACATCGATGGCGGCTGTATGAGCCATGTGATGGCACAGTGGTCGCTATGTGTGCAGAAATCCGTTACCTGCCAGCAGTTGCTCTTTGAGAGCCCTGGGCTAACAAATGTCAGGTCGATGATTGACCTGCTCTCGCCCCTGGTGTACGTTAGGACTTTACCGTCGTTGAGAATCGTGAGGTTGAGCACCGAGAAAGCCTCAAGAAGAGCTCGCCCTCGGTCTGTCGTCCGTTTGCTGCCCCATTCCACGGCCCAGGCGTTGAAGTCCACGGCAATGGCGACTGGGTGTCGGTTGCTGGCATCATTGACCAATCGGTCCAAGGCCTCCTCATACTCCTGCTGCGTCAGTCGAGGTGGCATATAACAGCTGTATATATGCACATCGTTAACTTTCGCGCGCACGAAATATTCTGCAGGCGTTTTCATGATCTCCTGGATAGGACGGCTACCGCAAGCCCAGATAGCAGCTGAGCCTGTTGTATCCGCCCTCCAGGAAGGGCCTGACCTATTTCGGTATTGTTCCGAAATTATTGCCACATCAATGTCCTCCTCCCGCACCGTCTGCATGAGCAGGTCTTGTGCTACCTCGCAGTGGTTGAGATTTATTTGCAAAAATCTCATTTCCTCTTCCTTTGTTTGTGTTTCTCGAGGGCCTATAAATAGACCGGGCACCGGCTGCTTCCAGTTCCGTGATCCACCTTCTCAGCACCTTTCTCCTTGCAGAGCATGCAGGTAGGCACCTTTTCGCACGTCGTAGCGAGGTGACCCTCATCTCCACAGCGCAAACACTGCTTTGAGCGGTCTGCAAATTTACAGCTCTGCCCTCGGTGGCCGAAGTCGTGGCATCTGAAGCACCTTAGTGGCAGGTGGCTGTTGTCTCGCTCGCGGATGCGACACACTGTCCAGCCGATCTTCACTTTCCCCAGTTCCAGGGCTGTTCTCGCAATTGTTGCTGGGAGACTCACAACGGCAGTTTGCGTGCCACCGTATGCCTTCCGCAGCGATTTCATTGCTGAGACTGTGATGCTTTCGGCATTCAGCTGCAATGCGAGCGCTTTCGCGACTTCCTCTTTGTCTGCAACTTCGTCGAGATCTCTGATCTCGAGTTGCATTTCTCGGGTCCATGCACGGACCTCCGCACGGTCCCCAAGGAACGCCTTCATCGAGTCCTTAAGCTCGTGCGTCGGCTTTGCCGCGGTGCGGCTCAGGACCAAGAGCAAGTCGCCCCCTGTCGTTCTCCGAATTTTCTCGACGTCAGTGTCAATGCCCTTTACCGTGTCATCCGTGCGCACTTGGCGCAGGATGTCGGCATACAACTTGCTTTCACCAGCCTTGATGACCAGGGCATCTGGTTGAGGAGGCCTCGGGCGTGGGGCCCTCTTCTTTTTTCCCACTCTCTGCCACGCTGGGTCTTCTTCTGACGCCGGTGTCGGCCTACTGCTTTGCGGCGTGGGAGTGTTCAATACCGCCGCCTGGAGCCTTTGCTTGAGCTTCTGCTTCTTACCGATTGGCCTGATTTCTCGCCGGGTGGATGAACCCCTGCGACGCTTGCTGCTCTGCGCTTCCAGGCCCGGTGTGGTCTGCGTTGTCTGCATAGTTGCAGACGGCGGCACCACTGCCTGTTGATGCATACTTTCCGGCGCTCCCATTGTTCTGTAGCTGCTTCGGCATGCAGCTATGAGCCGTTTGATTTCTTTATGGACGTTCATCTTGCCCTCCGTATACTCAGCAAGCTCGTCCAGTCTGCTACCGAGGCGCTCATATGCTTCGAGCTTCTTCTTCCTTGTCGCGTCAATGCTGGCTGTGGCCAAGTTGACCACCACAATTGCACTGCGGTCGTTGGATGACGACGCCAGGGAGCCCGCTTGCCCACTCCCTGCCACCGGTACTGGGGTTCCGAGCCCCTGCACCGTAACCGGTACAACACTTGTTGTGTTCTCCATTTTTGGTTCATTATTCGGGGTTCCTTCCCCTAGTCTGTTTGGTCCGCGGGAGGAAAATTCCTCCTACCTGCTATATCTAGAAGGCGTTCCCCTATCCGCCGCCTGGGGATGCGCCGTGGACCCCCTGCGTGCGTGTGTGTGTGTGTGTGTGTAGATGAGGAAAATGTTGCATAAGACACCCTGATGCTCTGGGTGGTGTCGGATTCCTACCGACTAAAAACCTCTTCTATTCCTCCTTCTCTACCGTTTGTTCCGCCCGCAGAAACCGCCGCGAGGCATTACTTCGCGAAAGGGCGGTTCTAAGCGCCTGATTCTACTCGCTTGGGTTTGTCGTGGGAACGGTGGATTCAGTTAGTGCTGTCCCTCGTCGCCACATTGCCCTCTCTTCTTCTTTCCTTTGCTCTCGAAGATTTACCGTTATAGAGGCAGCCAGCTGTACCACTGCCTCCGATTCCTCAACGGAAGTTATTAAGCATTGTCCCATCGCCTCCGGGGTCAGAGGGCCGTTCCAGTGCTCTCTGAAGCGGGTCCTTTTCTCGGTAAAGCGTGGGCAGTGGAACAGTACATCCTCCATATCCTCGTCTTGAACCGGACACTACCGGCACTCAGCGCTATCGTAGATTCCGAAGCGTCGAAGGTAGCTACGGAAGCCACCGTGCGCTGTGAGAATCTGGGTCAAGTGGAAGTTCACGAGACCGTGTCGTCTGGCGATCCACGCCTCGACATCAGGTATGACGCAATGTGTCCATCTACCCTCTCTTGCGGCATCCCATCGCCGCTGCCACTCGTCGAGAGTCGCTCTTGACCACCTAGCCCGTGGCTCCAACGAAGATCCCTCTATTATGTGCCCCCTTTCTTGATAACGTTCAACCCCCTCGAGAGCTAAAAGGTCAACCGGCGGGCATCCTGTGATCACCGATAGGGCGATAACCGACACCATGCAATACGCGCTCGCTACTCTGAGCGCGACAATTCTACAGATTCGCCGGCAAGTTGCTCCGTAGCTATTGTTTACTGCCATTACGTTGGCCCATATTGGTGCTCCATACTGGATCACGGAGTTCACAACTGATGCCAGGAGTTGCCTCCTTGGCTGTTTCGTTGCTTCTATATTCGGCATGATGGACGCGAGCGTACGCGCCACTTTAGCTGCCTTTGTGCCCGCATTCTCCAGGTGTTCCCTGAACGACAGTCGCGCATCCAGTGTGACCCCCAGATATCGCAAGATGTCTTTTGTCCGGATGGTTTTGTCTCATGAGGTCACAGCTTCTATCGCTCTGTCTCCGAGGTCTTCTACCTCTGAAATGCTCTTTGCGACGACTATCAGCGCGCAGTCGTCAGCGAAAGCTACGGAGGATACCCTATCCGGAAGCGACAGTCTCAGCAGACCATCGTACATAACGTTCCAGAGTAACGGACCCAGTGTGGAGCCCTGTGGGACCCCTCTGTGATGGTGTAGGAGTGGGTGCTATTGTCGGTGGTATACAGCAAGGTTCGATTGGAGAAGTAGCTGAACACAATTGACCGCAAATAGAGCGGTATCCCCAATTTTTCTAAGGATGTCATAATGCTCTCCCACTTTGCCGAGTTAAACGTGTTCGGTATGTCCAAAGCGATGATAGTGCACGTGTGCTTTGTACACCGGGTGCCACTGTTGGCGTCTGTGGCGAGGCTGACAACTTGGTCGATAGCGTCTACCGTTGAGCGACCCTTCCTGAATCCGAACAGGTTGTCAGACAGACCTCCAGCCCGTACAATTGATGCCTCCAGCCTGCCATAAAGAATCCGCTCGAACAATTTCCCGGCGATGTCCAGTAGGCAAAGTGGTCTGTAAGACGATGGCTCCTCCGGGGGCTTATTCCCCTTTGGAAGTAGTACCAGCCTCTGTACCTTCCATTCCTCCGGGTAAGTTCCCTCTCTCAAGCACGCATTGTAAGTGTTCCGGAATAGTTTCGGAACGTTAAGCTTGCCGGTTTTTATGGCGAGTCGGGGTACCCCCTCCACTCCCGGGGCCTTCCGGACCACTATCCCTCGCGCGGCAAATTCCACTTCGGCCTCGCTGATATCTGGCGGCTCCTCCTCATATTCAGCTGCCAAGAGGCCAGTGCCAGCAGACTGCACTCAGCTGTTGTTTGCGCAGCCCTCGGGCTCTCTGATGGAATCGCCTGGCCCGTATGCATTCTTGGCGTATCTGTGCGATGTCCCCGTTCCACCAATGGACCGGCGCTCGTCCGCGAAGATTGCTCTTCTTGGACATGGAGGCATCACCTGCCGATCTTATAATACTCGAGAGACCACGGGCCCTTTCCTCTCCATTGCCCTCTACAGCGGTGCCCTCCAGGTGACTGAGGAACGTGGCAGTAGCCTATCTCCCTATCCTGTCCCTACTCTGCCTGCCGCCCGACTGGTCATCCAAATTTGGAACATTATGGCATGATGGTCGCTGCTAGTGTAACTATCGCTAACATGCCAATTCAGATAATCGCCCAATAGACTAGCATCAACAAACGTCAAGTCAACTACGGACGATCTATCCCCCCCTGGCAAATGTCGGGTCATTACCCGTATTGGCGGTTTCCAATTCCAGTATTGCGAACGCTTCCAGGAGAGTGCGTCCACGGTAGTTCGTTCTCGTGCTACCCCATTCTATTGTCCAAGCATTGAAGTCCCCACCGATGACTTGCGGTAGTCGGAAAGATCTCGCACTAGTAACGCGGGCGTCCAATGATATCTGGAATTCTTCAATGGTCGTGCGAGGTGGGAAGTAGCAGCTGTAAATTCTTACGCCCGATACCTCCACCCAGGTAAAGTCTGGTACAGGAATGTCTGGCCGGCGGGAAAGATGGAGATTGCCCCAAACCTTGCACATATGACTACCCTGCCGGTAGCGTCCTTCACCCAGTTGGGATCATCGAGGTCCCGATATTCCTCGCTGATCACCGTGATCTTTACCGTCTCATCTCTGATCAGCTGGGTCAGCAGGTCTTGAGCGTCCGAACAGTGGTTCAAGTTTAGTTGGAGTACCTTAGCCATTGCTGGTATGTACTCCTCCTTTGGCCCCTCCTTGCGTGTCACTACATTCTGCTGCTTTGTGGCCTTTCTTACCACACCGGAAGCATTCAGCAGATCGATCCACTGCGCTCTTGCAATCCCTCGCCAGGTGCCCGGCCTCGTGGCACCTGTAACAGCGGGAGGCTGCTTCGCGGAGTCTCACCCGGCATCTCACCCAGCCCACTGTGATTCGTCCCTCTCGTAGAAGCTTCTTCGCTACTGCTGTTGGTAGAAGCACACCGGCCATCTGCGTGCTGTCCCGCCATTTTTTAAGGCGAATTTCTTCCGGTCGAAGTGCCGCTGAACCAGACCTTGCATTTATTGCATCGGCCGTCTGTAAGACGATGGCTCCTCCGGGGGCTTATTCCCCTTTGGAAGTAGTACCAGCCTCTGTACCTTCCATTCCTCCGGGTAAGTTCCCTCTCTCAAGCACGCATTGTAAGTGTTCCGGAATAGTTTCGGAACGTTAAGCTTGCCGGTTTTTATGGCGAGTCGGGGTACCCCCTCCACTCCCGGGGCCTTCCGGACCACTATCCCTCGCGCGGCAAATTCCACTTCGGCCTCGCTGATATCTGGCGGCTCCTCCTCATATTCAGCTGCCAAGAGGCCAGTGCCAGCAGACTGCACTCAGCTGTTGTTTGCGCAGCCCTCGGGCTCTCTGATGGAATCGCCTGGCCCGTATGCATTCTTGGCGTATCTGTGCGATGTCCCCGTTCCACCAATGGACCGGCGCTCGTCCGCGAAGATTGCTCTTCTTGGACATGGAGGCATCACCTGCCGATCTTATAATACTCGAGAGACCACGGGCCCTTTCCTCTCCGTTGCCCTCTACAGCGGTGCCCTCCAGGTGACTGAGGAACGTGGCAGTAGCCTATCTCCCTATCCTGTCCCTACTCTGCCTGCCGCCCGACTGGTCATCCAAATTTGGAACATTATGGCATGATGGTCGCTGCTAGTGTAACTATCGCTAACATGCCAATTCAGATAATCGCCCAATAGACTAGCATCAACAAACGTCAAGTCAACTACGGACGATCTATCCCCCCTGGCAAATGTCGGGTCATTACCCGTATTGGCGGTTTCCAATTCCAGTATTGCGAACGCTTCCAGGAGAGTGCGTCCACGGTAGTTCGTTCTCGTGCTACCCCATTCTATTGTCCAAGCATTGAAGTCCCCACCGATGACTTGCGGTAGTCGGAAAGATCTCGCACTAGTAACGCGGGCGTCCAATGATATCTGGAATTCTTCAATGGTCGTGCGAGGTGGGAAGTAGCAGCTGTAAATTCTTACGCCCGATACCTCCACCCAGGTAAAGTCTGGTACAGGAATGTCTGGCCGGCGGGAAAGATGGAGATTGCCCCAAACCTTGCACATATGACTACCCTGCCGGTAGCGTCCTTCACCCAGTTGGGATCATCGAGGTCCCGATATTCCTCGCTGATCACCGTGATCTTTACCGTCTCATCTCTGATCAGCTGGGTCAGCAGGTCTTGAGCGTCCGAACAGTGGTTCAAGTTTAGTTGGAGTACCTTAGCCATTGCTGGTATGTACTCCTCCTTTGGCCCCTCCTTGCGTGTCACTACATTCTGCTGCTTTGTGGCCTTTCTTACCACACCGGAAGCATTCAGCAGATCGATCCACTGCGCTCTTGCAATCCCTCGCCAGGTGCCCGGCCTCGTGGCACCTGTAACAGCGGGAGGCTGCTTCGCGGAGTCTCACCCGGCATCTCACCCAGCCCACTGTGATTCGTCCCTCTCGTAGAAGCTTCTTCGCTACTGCTGTTGGTAGAAGCACACCGGCCATCTGCGTGCTGTCCCGCCATTTTTTAAGGCGAATTTCTTCCGGTCGAAGTGCCGCTGAACCAGACCTTGCATTTATTGCATCGGCCACCTCCTGCTCCGTGGTTATCTCGTCCAAGTCCTTGATGTTCAGTACCTCCTTGTGTATCAGCAGTTTGACTTCTGCTGTCTGCCCCAGGGTCGACAACACCTCCCTTTGGAGTTCTTGGGCGCCCTCTCCCTTTTTCCCTAACTAGAGAAGTAGCTCTCCTGCTCTAGTTCACCGAATGCGGGCGACTCGGTAACCGAGTCGCCTGAGTCTTGGCTCAGCCCGCACTCTTCTCAGCGCGTCTGCGTAAGTTCTCTCTCCCGTCACCTCCGACTTGGCCATGTTTCCGGCAGGCGTTCTTTTTTTCGTAGACTTGTTTGCCGTCGTTGCTCTGTTTTTGGGCTGCCTTATCCTGCACACCTTACTCTACGTTTCCCCTACCACTCTTTGTTTCTCGGGTGTCTCACCGATGTCTGCGGTAACCGGATCGACGGTCAGTGGATGTGGCTTCTTTGTGGTTTCCCCATAGGGTGGTGAATCGCGCTTCCGCTTCGCCTTCGTTTTTTTCTGGAGTTCTCTCCTTTTTCTGGGAATTTACCAGCCTCGGAGACGTCTGTGTCCTTGTGTTTCCCTGGGATTTGGTACTTGGGGTAATCACGCCCTTCTCCATCTCTCTTTTCAGCCTAGTGAACACCCTGTTAGCCTTCATAGCCATCTCCTTGAGCTCCTTGTCGAGGTTCTTTTTCTCGGGATGAAATCCACGAGATCAAGAAAATACTCCTCAAATGATTGAAAGGTGTCACCGACTCTTGCACCAAACTCTTGCTCTCTCTCTCTCTCTCTCTCGCAATGCTCTTTCTATGGAAGTAAGTAAGTTACTTATCACTTCTCTTATTTTCCCTCAACTAGATTATTGCTGCCTAGTCTACCACAACTTATCGGATGTGCTAAATACAAAATTGGAACGCCTTGCCAACTGTTGTATTCGTTTTATCTTTGACTTGCAACGGGACACTCATATCTCAACCTTTAGGCGTCAACTTGGCTGGATCACTGTGAAAACAAGACGTCTTTACTTTCTCGGTTATGTTATGTTTAGGATTATCCATCAAAGTACACCAGCTTACATTCAAGAATTATTTATTCGAGTAACAACTCCAGTTGAACGACCCTCAAGGCAGCCTCGATCAAGCTTTGTCCTCCCTACACACCGTACTGTGACTTACCATGAAGGGTTTTCGCTATCTGGCATTTATTTCTGGTACTCTTTACCATCCCATATTACTTCTTCGCCGAGTTTCGATGTATTTAAGAATCGTTTCTATCCTCATTTATTCAACCATGTAGATACATGTTAGCGTTAAAAATATTTCATAAGTTCAATGTATTTTATATTGCCACTAAAGAGCTAAGTTGCTATTCTCTTTAACTTATTTTAGTTTTTACTTTTATTTTTTCTTTTGTTGCTACATCCGTAGTTTAGATTGTTTTTATTGCGTATTCTTAGTTTATATTTTCATTTTATTTTGTATTCTAATTATAGATATTTTATATTATATATTTGTTGAGAATCCGTCCGGATGAACCTTGACTGACCTGTGAATATATTGAAACGGGATGAGAACTCACTCAAGGCAAGAGGAAAATAACCAGACACATAGATGTTATGCTGAGGAAGCGGTTTATTTCTGCCTTCCTTTGCAGTAGTCAAAATACAATCTTAATATGAGTGCGTGAACACTCCAACTAAAATTTATGCATTGATTTTATATTATTTAGAAAATTGTGAAAAATATGAATTTTGAAAACCAAATACAAATAATAAAAGAGATTAACAAATTGAGTTGTAACATGACATAATGTGAGCAGCACACAATTTTGTTAATTGCGTGCTGAATATAAACTTGAGACAGCGGTGCGTGCAACGTAGCGAAAGCTACGCAGCACGACACGCTGATACCATTGAGTGCGAAAATGTTTGTGTGTAATTCACTGCAACCACTCAGCAGTGTATTGCAAAGTGATTGCAGTGAATTAATGAGAGCATTTACAATAACCTGTGTTTGAGTGCAGTGATTTTGTGTGCGACCAGCTACGCAATCAGCACTGCGTAGCACACTGCAAACAGATATTGAGGCTGTACGGTTGAGCAAAAAATATTCACTGTACTTTCCCAGCAGATTTACTGGGGGAAAATACAGTGAATATGAGGCACATGCTTAATTATATTAATTAAGCCGGCAAAACGACATGAGGAGAACGTGGTACAGCATGTGCTGCAACGCACGCCACAAGTGAGACCCAGTGCTGATGTACCATTTTCTCCTCTCTGACAGTGAATTAAGACGTAATTATGCCAGAGCACTCTTACCTTGAGCAATGAGTCCTGATGAGATATGTTGAGCGATGCCGATGTGAAAAGGTTGATGTGAAGTCCCAAGAGTCCCGTGGATGCGCGTGCTGTCCAAAAGATGTGTGTCGCAAAAGTGCCAAAATTCTCAAGATGGCTGCGAGTATGAAAGTTTCGTTGGGCGCTGGAGTCAGTTGAGCGAGATAGCCGGTGAGCGAAACCGAAGTCAAGCGAGAGAGACATCCTCTCGCTCGACGCGGCGTGCCAACGAGGCACATCCTCGGCTTCGCGAAGCCCATGCCTCGGCTATCTTCGACTCAACCGAACAACGCGTGCTAGAGCAGCGCAACAGGTAGGCGCACGACGATTATCGATCGCCGTGCGCCAGCTGATTTTCCAACAATATTTAATCTTACTTTATTCTTAGTTTACTTTTGTATGTATCGTTTTTGTCAAAGACTTGCCAAGGCATAATAAACCAATCAATGTGTGTGTGCGTGTGCGTGTGCGTGTGCGTGCGTGTGCGTGCCCCCCACTTTACCGTTTCCACGTTACCGACACTGTTTAAGCAGAGTGGGTAGCGTGGTGGTGGAAAAGTGGAGTGGTGGGGGTAGCCGCATGTCGGGAGAAGTTGTGGGATGAAACGAAGGCGTCCACATACTGCTTAGGGCTATACAACGTTCATCTAATAGAATTTTTCTTTTTTCTTTTTCTTCTCGCTGCTGCTATTCCTCATTATCACAGTTTCATAGCAAATGGATTCGTTGGAAGCCAACTCTTTGTGTGATACGTACACGACTCATCCCCATTACTGACTGATGTGGTATCTACTTGAGCTTCGAATTAAATACGTTGACGAGTATTTGTCGGCATGTAGACTAGCCTTCGAGGATCATCGGAAATATCATTGTCCGACATGGACAATAATCAGGTGTCGATTGTTGAACATCCATGAGTAGATAACCGTGTGGCTGCGTGGTAGCGTCGTGATATGACTCAGTTAAAAATCGTGGATTTTCGGGGTATACTTGCCTCGCTAGATGTCTAATTTGTACTCGATCCCGTGGGTCTTTAAATATCACCATCGAATTGGCGTTTAATGATATATCACCTTGTCCACGCCCCTGATGGGAATTACTTTGTGAATATAATAACCAATTTTTTTAAGTTATTGTTGCCCGAATAATCTTCCTGTTGCGGTAGACCTTCGTTAAATTCAATTTTTTGTATTTTGAATTTTTTATTACTGATGGGTTTAGTCATTAACGACGACGATAACGACGGTTGTTGTTGTTGTTCACATGTGGTATTCAGAAACGGTATCCGGATCGAGAGTATCTCCATAATGAAATATCATTCGATCAAATTCAACGTTGCTCATTGAATTGAGAAACTTTAGAAATTTTATCACGAAAACTGTTTTTCAAATTCACGATACTACTCGTATTAATAATGATGGAAATGATGACGATGAATATCGTAGAACAACAAAATGCAAAGTCGCATACACCAAGTACACAATAAGCTTATTATCGTCTTGGGTGGCAGCGGTGGTGGTGGGACTCCACACGTCGTTATTAGCTTACGACACGTGTGCGCGAACGCGGTTCAGCTTATACAGACACAGACTTGCCAGCTCATAAGCTTATGAGCGAGTGTGTGCCGTCGCGACAAATGCGCACAATTTAGCTTACATGGTGCATGTGTGTTAGCTAACTACCGCTATGAAAGTGATACGGATAGTGAATGTACAACGACCAGGACAACAACGACAACAGTACCGTAAAAACGGATGAACTACAGTTTTTAATAAAAAATCTATAAACGTATACAGATATTTATACTAACAGTATTTCATTAATTTTTAACATTAAATTTGTAATAAAATATTTTTAGATACATACGTATAAACATTTTTTTATTAGCAATTACTGATAATAAATTGTATGGTATACACATGTTTATGTAATCTACATTTCGTTTATTTTCGGGGTAAAAGCTAATTTTTCAAGGTAAGTATACATATATCTGTTACGAGAGATGTATAATTCGCATACACGTACACATATACACATATTAGAATTTAAATTTTTTACATATGTTTTTGTACATATGATTATATATTATAAAAAAATATACACAATAGACAAAGTTTTCAAATTATTTTACAAACAATGCTTCTACTCAGTCTCCATCTCTTTCTCTCTCTTGATTCACCACGTCTCCTCTAATTTTTATAGCCAAACGGTAAAGATAACTTATGACTAAGATGACGACGTTTATGGCATACAACCTGACTAGTTTTATACATGGTCCGAGTGATAACCTTGTGAAGGGCTGTTCTATGTATTGACGAAAATTGCAATTGTAGTGAAGCTTCATTAGCTGTTGGTAATTCTAATTTTACTAGATCGCTAATTAATGAGAAATAGATTACTTTTGAATTTGTATAATTTAAACTCAAACCCTTCACTCTGCATACCGTGTCTACGACTATTTCAGATTCCTCGATAGTGGTGACTATTGTGACAGGATATTTTTGGATGCCTGTCACAATGCTGGGCAGAACGGGGTTGACAGGTGTGGACCTCCTCGTTCGGACAAGAGTCTTCCCTCGAAGCGATCCATAAGTACAATTATGCAGCGTGACGATAAATATTATTTTCGTGTTTTTTGCTTTTTTTGTTGTTAATTATACTCCCGAGCGGGCGGCATCCTGATCGCTGTACTTCAAGCATCGACAAGAAGATCAGCCGCTGGAGCATGAAGTAAACTGTTTTATCGACAAGAGGAGAGGTCTCGAGTCTCCGCCGTCATCATGCTAGAATGCCGTAGCCACAACTATGACGTCAGCGCTCTCGTAAAGAGGTCCACGCTGACACCATCCCCGCAGCATTTCATGGGGACCGGATGATGCAACGATCCCGGGCGGCATTTGAATTTTCGGTGCGCGGCCGAGTCTCATTCGCGTCATGCTGCTGCTACATACGAGGTGTCTGGGCACTCGTTAGAGTTGTTGATATTTTTTCACGATTTCTTTAGAAATTAAAAACCGTCAATTGTGGTTGCTTCATTAATTCTTAACGAATGAGTGAGGCAATCAGAGTTGATTAAAATTAAGGATTCGATTGTTTGAGATCTTTGATTGTCTCGATTGTTTGAGACGTTTGAAAAAGTCCACGATATGGTGTTAAATGATCGGAGACTAAAAGTGCGTGAGATTGCTGAGGCCACATGCATATCCTATGGCTCAGTGCTTCCAATGTTGAGTGATCAGTTGGGTATGAAAAAGTTGTCCGCAAGATGGGTGCCGCGTTTGCTCACTGTCGACCATAAAAGAGAACGTGTGGCTGATTCAAAGGCGTGTTTGGCGATCTATAAGCGTGATCCTGTTGAGTTTTTGCGTCGTTACGTAACCGTGGACGAAACATGGATCCATCACTATACACCAGAGACAAAGGAACAATCGAAACAATGGACTTTACCGACCGAACGAGCTCCGAAGAAGGCGGAGACGGTGCCATCGGCCGGTAAGGTCATGGCCACAGTTTTTTGGGATGCACGCGGCATAATCTACATCGATTACCTTCCGCCGAAAAAAACGATTAATGGCGAATACTATGCAGCCGTACTGACCCGATTCAACGACGAATTGAAGAAAAAACGTCCACATTTGGCGAGGAAAAAGTGCTTTTCCATCAAGACAATGCACGCGTTCACACGTGCCCAGTTGCCATGGCCAAAATTCACGAATTTAAATACGAATTGCTTTCGCATCCACCGTATTCTCCAGATTTAGACCCCTCCGACTACTTTCTGTTTCCAAAACTGAAAAAATGCCTCATTGCCGAAACAGAGACCTATTTTGAGGACCTTCCGAAATCGTAATATTCGGAGGGCATAACAAAATTAGAAAATCGTTGGAATAAGTGTATCGAGCTAAAAGGAGACTATGTTGAGAAATAAAAAGATTTTTGTCCAAAAAAACGCGATTTTCTTTACCAAGCCGACTATTTATTGGTCGACCCTAGTATTATAGGTCCCGCTGGCTGTATGTATTGGGCGTACTTGGGTTAGCTACTCTATGTTTATTTTTTTTCATTATTTGTGGTCCTGATGCTTCGTTGTGTGTGTGTCATGTCCTTGTATTGTGTACAGGGTCAATAAATATGAAACCGGAATTTGCACATAGATGGCCCTAGCTGTCAATGTAGTTACCGTCAAACCGCGTCATTGGCGCCATTTCCTTGTTGACATCTCTGACAAAGATTTTCAACTTACAACAATACAAGTTTCATACAACAGCATAGTTTGTAATAGCATTGAATAGCGTTGAACATGTCGAATGTTGTGCCTGGAAACTACGATTTGCAGACTGCATTGATTTTCTGTAACCAATTGAAGAAGACTGCTGCAGAATCCCATCGAATGCTTGTCGAAGCTTACGGTGAGCATGCTCTTGGTAAATCACAATGCTTTGAGTGGTTTAAAAAATTCAAAAGTGGCCATTTTGACGTGAGAAACAAAGAACGTGGAAGACCACCGAAAAAGTTTGAAGACAGCGAATTGCAAGCATTGTTGGATGAGGATAACGCTCAAACGCAACAGCAACTCGCGGATCAATTAAATGTGACACAAGAACCCGTCTCCATACGTTTGAAAGCCATGGGAAAGATCCAGAAGATGGGAAAATGGGTTCCACATGAACTGAATGAACGACAGCAGGAAAACCGAAAAACCAATTGCGAAATGCTGCTCGCTAGATACAAAAGAAAGTCATTTCTCCATCGAATTGTGACTGGCGATGAAAAGTGGATATACTTTGAGAATCCTAAGCGTAAAAGATCATGGGTAACTCCAGGCGAACTATCGACATCGACTGCAAGGCCAAATCGCTATGAACGGAAGACAATGCTCTGTGTTTGGTGGGATCAGAAGGGTGTGATCTATTATGAGCTGCTAAAACCTGGCGAAACCGTTAATACTGAACGCTACCGACAACAAATGATCGATTTGAATCAAGCTTTGCGTGAAAAACGACCAGAATATCAAAAAAGGCAACACAAAGTGATTTTGCTTCACGATAATGCACCATCACACACAGCAAAACTGGTCAAGGAAACGATTGAGGCGTTTAGTTGGGAAATACTTTCGTATGCGGCTTACGCACCAGACTTGGCTCCGTCCGATTACTACTTATTTGCATCGATGGGACACGCACTTGCTGAGCAGCGCTTTACTTCTTACGGAAATGTACGAAAATGGCTCGATGACTGGTTTGCCTCAAAAGAGCAACAGTTTTTTTGGCGTGGCATCCACAAATTGTCAGACAGGTGAGAAAAATGTATAGCTAGCGATGGGCAATACTTCGAATAAAATATTTTTTATCATTTGCATACAATAAACGTGTATTTTCTATACAAAAATTCCGGTTTCATATTTATAGACCTGGCATATGAGACGTACTCGTCGTCTCAATACATTACCTACAGATAAAAATATTTGACGAAATTCATAGCAAGCTCGACGGAGTATATAAACATCCACCTTATAGTAATATACAATCTCGTTTTCAAACTTAAATATTGCGTCTTTATTAAGCTCTTCCGCGTACCAATCGTAAAATTCTAACCGTTCCCGTTCACCCATTGTATCACGCGAGTAATACTCGACTGTGGGGAGAGCACCATTGTAACCACGTGCATCTTCTATATTAAAGAGATGCGGAAAGTATCTCCTGTAGCCATTTCTTTGTTAAACCCGAAAGCCTTGGGCAGTGTGCAAAGACGCATATGAACATAATTTAGGCTGTCGATAAAACTAGTACGTCCTATCCTCAGGGCTTATTCGTGCAACGTTGTACGATATTTCATAACATACATTGAGCATCGAATGCCTTGGCATTGTGTGCAATACACACTATATTACGAAATTTCGTAGAAGGTCGCACAGCCAGATCTACAAACTCAGTAACGGGATTTTTGTTAAAAACAAACTGGCGCACACCGTACCAATCGCCAATGCCTAGAGGTTGCTTTTCTCCCGCAGATAATCAAATTTCGCACAACTGTCGTGCGACACAATGAGTGACAATGTATTTGTGGGCATCACCCGTTGTACCTATATATACCTTATCTTGACGCGTTTCAAAATCATAAAATATAAAAAGTGTTTCAGGGTGTTTTGCAACGGCGCCGGGTTCACGTTCTTCTTTTCGCGGTTTGACTATTTGCATATAGCAGCGCTCGTTGAGCCCGAACGAACGACGACACAACCAACAAAAACTAACGCTGCATTTGTATACATTGTAATCTCTGTGAATAAGTTTTTCACAGGTTTTACAAATACGCTATAACTCACAAATAGATTATCGTGCACTCGTCGAGACTTTGGTGCGTCTTTCGAGAGGTTTTAGATGGTTGGCGAAACACACGGCACTGAAGAATGAGTGACTACAATCGTCGCATGACCGCTCATTGTTTGCAGGCCCTGTAGACGTTACGAGTACACCTCGTACTACTTGCGCAGTCCCCGCTACAGAGCCAGGTACGAGCTCTTTGTCGACTGTTGGGACAACCTCCGTAATGCAAGTCAGTACACAGAAGCACCGGGGATACTTGCCTGTGCACCGATGCTCTGGTGCGTCGGTAGTATTTATTGCAGTGCACACAAAATTAAATTCTTACCACCCACTGCAACCATTAGATTGGTAATAGGCGAATAGTGCTTTAAAATAGGCTATACGCTATGTTAACAATCTCAGACGGAACTCTTGTTGCAAAAGACGAATATCCATTGAAAATTGGAGGCTCACCGCCACCGAAGGACTCCCAATCGTAAACTACAATTGCAACCCTCGAAGGTGTGAGGTATCTTTGGAAATTCTGTATTTCCGAAATACCACAGCCTAGCACGGATTTGCACTCGAGCCTTTTTGCCACAAGCACGTGCTATCTCGCGCTGGTATAGCGACGCTCTGTGCCTTATAAGGTTCCAGGCTTTTGTCGACGCTTCACTACGGTCGCTTTTGTTTTTATTGTTCGCAAAAGCTATAACGATCGACCGCGGCATACACAAATTGTCGTCGTTTCGAATAATCGAAACCGATTTGCTCTTCAGCATAGATACATGTATCCTTCGATAACTCGGCACTGTTACATATGTGACCGTGAATCGTAGCGTGTCAGATGCCGCGAGAACTTTGATTCACAGCACACATCAAACCCCATAGCTGGTCGTCAGTAAACTGCGATATCGGCCTAAGCGGTAACCCCGCTGCACCGTCAGCCATCTCATTCATAACGAATTCTACACCTATCAAATCCGTATGATCACGATGCTTAACAAAATGATGATATATATCACTCATTGCATTTCGGATCCATGTGATTGGATTTGTAAAGGGTGGTTAAATTGTAAGGGCCGATGTTGAATGTGAACCACACCTAAACGTCAAGTTTTTTTCTGCATTTCATTTGACATTTCTCAATTTCAGACTAACTCAATTTGAACCATGGAAAGATACACAATCGAGCAACGCGTCAAAGTTATTCAGGCTTATTATGAAAATGGGTGTTCAAATCAAAATGCATATCGTGCACTTCGTGATTTTTTCGGTCAATTTAATCGTCCAAATGTGCGTACAATCGGAAAAATCGTGCAAAAATTTGAGCAAACCGGGTCTGTAGGAGATATTAAAACACCAGTGCATGCTCGTACAGCTCGTACTGCAGAAAATATTGCTGCTGTTCGTAATAGTGTGGCTGAAGAGCCGTCCACCTCAACTCGTCGTCGTGCCCAACAATTGCACCTCTCACGCTCGTCGTTGATGAACATTATGCATAAAGACTTGCATTTACACGCTTATAAGGTGCAATTGACTCAAGAACTAAAGCCTCTTGACCATTCCAAACGTCGTCAATGGTCAGAATGGTGGCAAGAAATGGCAACAGTGGATGATCAATTTTCGAAGAAAATCATCTTCAGTGATGAGGCACATTTTCACCTCAGTGGATTCGTCAATAAGCAGAATTGCCGCATTTGGGCGAATCATAATCCAAGAGTGATTGTCGAAAAACCAATGCTCCCACAAAGAGTGACTGTTTGGTGCGGTTTATGGGCTGGCGGCATCATCGGGCCGTATTTTTTCCAAAATGAGGCCGGTCAGGCAGTTACTGTGAATGGTGTTCGCTATCGTGAGATGATAACGAACTTTTTATGGCCCGAATTGGAAGATATGGATGTGGGCGATATGTGGTTTCAACAGGACGGTGCCACTTGCCACACAGCTAACGAAACAATGGCTCTTTTGCGCGACAAATTCAATGGCCGTGTTATCTCACGTGGGGGCGATGTCAATTGGCCGCCAAGATCATGTGATTTGACACCGTTGGACTTCTTTCTTTGGGGTTATTTGAAAGAAAAGGTATACGTCGATAAGCCAGCAACAACCTCAATTATGCCTAAGCGTCATCGAAAATTTGGACCATCGGATGGAGGTGTGCCGCCGAGGTCGCGGCGGCCATTTGGCCGATATTTTGTTCCATACATAATTGAACCATACCATATTATCATAATAAAAAGAATTGACAATAATTTCCTAAATAATTTGTGTTTTATTCAAAATCAACATCGGCCCTTAAAATTTAACCACCTTTTAGATGTAGGAGGTGTCACTACGGCGAGATCAACTTGCCGCGCTAGAACCCCGAAACGCTTTAAATGTTGTTTTCTTGCCGCGTTTACGAGTGCAAAACGATTTCCCAGTGGTAAGGTGATGTCAACATCATGTAAGCGAAATTCACCGATGATCTCATTATCCCTGTCAACGCTTTGAATATTGTTACTGTGACGATCGCGATTATTACCATCTGCTACAGCGCTAAACGATCTACTACTATCAGCGCTCCTGCGAGACTTCTACCACCTACTTGGTAGGTTTGGTGGGACGCGTCGAGCTCCACAGGGGATCCCGCTCTTGAAGAGTCTACCGCAGATAGATAATACGCTGATGGTGATGATGATGATGATGATGATGATGATGATGATGAGGATACCGTGAGCACTGATGGTAGCGATGATACCAGAGACGTACGAGCTGTAATTTGAGCAATTATATCACTCTTCAGACTGTTCAGCATAGGCCTCGTACAAACGCGCGGCTATGAGATCATCGTCGTCGTCGTAGGGGTCGGATTCAACACCGACATCACCGTCGGCGTTGAAATACGGTACAGTGACCAAGCGAGCCACATCCTCATCATTAGGGATAAAATACCTCTTTCATGAAGCGGGAGTGACTCAAGGCTGTCCGGTATTCTGCCCCCCTCGCGATCGACAATCCTTGCGTTTGGTTATTTCCAGACGTGTAACCCTGAATTGATAAGATAATTTTATTACATATATTGATAAATTTATATATATATTGAAACGTTTCGCGATTTCTAATGCCTGATGCACTTTATTTCATCCCTTCGTCGTGCGATGTTTATGCGTCTGCTAAGCGGTCGCGGTGAAATCGCGTAGTTTTTTTTATTTTGGTTTCGAGCGCGGTTTTTCCTAGACCATCGGGAGAGGATTGGTAGCTTGAAGCAGGTTCGTGCTCTGGGCTGGATGGGCTGAGTTGTGTCTATTGTTTTATAAGTGTGTGTTATTGATTCTATTGTTATATTTTCTTTTTATTGTTTTTGCTGAGAGACCTCAGTCTGGGTTTACTGATTTGCATATGTCCGTGGTGGACATGCGGTTCGTTACCCTTTCATCATTGGTCTTTGTATTTGTAGGGTAATTCTCTATTTTGTTTGTGCGTAAGGCACTGATTGTTTTGTTAAGTTGGTGAGGAGGATGGAATGGAAGTTTATGGTCGAGTAGGATGATCTAGTATCGTTCGTATGGACTCTAACCTTCAATCGCGTCCTGGTTGTTATGCTATACTTTTTTTATAATTACGGAAGTGGAGTAAATTCCAGTATTTTCAGATTTTGACTCGATTATTCGTATGACGAAGAGATCTCGTACACACGGAGCTTGACACTCAATTTATCTATCAGGGTTTATCGCGTTTGCGATTTATCGTAAAACTACATATGCGGAATTGTTTATGGTATTTTGGGTTTTGACGCTATAATTCGTATGGCGATGAGATATTGTACATACGGAGCTTAACACTCAATTTTTCTATTGGGTTTATCGTGTTTTTCCTCGACGCGATAGTCTTAAAATTACATATGCGGAATTGTTTCCGGTATTTTGGGTTTTGATGCTATAATTCGTATGGCGATGAGATATCGTACATACGGAGCTTAACGCTCAATTTTTCTATTTGGGGTTATCGCGTCTTGCTGTTACGCGACTTTCTTAAATTACAGATGCGGATTTATTTCCGGTTATTTGGGGTTATGACTCGATTATTCGTATGGCGATGAGATATCGCCTATACGGAGCTTAACACTCAATTTTCCTATTCGGGGTTATCGCGTCTTGCTGTTACGCGATTTTCTTAAATTGCATATGCGGATTTTCCAGTATTTTTATTATTTGTGTGTTGAGAGGATACTGTGTGTGCGGAGCTTTGTATTCGATTGGTGTAGTGAATGACTGCGCGTGAGTATATGCGATTTTACGAGGGTGGGGCCTGTTAGGTTCTTACTGCCTGTGCTTGTCCTCATACGGGGCGTTCCTTGGTATGTTCGTTATATATACCGGTCGGCATTGTATAATCATAGGACGCTTAGCTGGTGACATGCTATTTTGATATTTTATTGTTAGGAGTAACCGTTCGCGTGTTTCGCCTTTCGAGGCTCCGCCCTGCTGATGTTTACGCGGTGAGCCTAGAGTGGGATCGCGAGTGTCGTACTGTTAGATAGGGAGTGTGAATTTACCTACCTATCTTACTCGTCTTTGTTATTGTTTGGGTCCCTAGCTATAGCTCGCTGTTCGCACAAGATACCGGGTTCGCAGCGATGACCAACTAACTCGTCCTGTACCCCGGATACTAGGGCATTTATTCACGTTCGTTTAAGCTACCTTATTGTGCCGTTAAGGGGCTTACGATTCGGTCTCTTAATTATCGTGATCAGCCGAGGTATCCGTACGTGGCAGGTGGTAGTTGGTGCTGACGTGGTCCCACCCATGCAGGTACAAACTACGAATCTCGTGCGCGTGGTGCAGCAAGTCGGGATGCTACTCCCTTGACCTGGTGACACACGTGCTTCTTCACTCTCCAAAAGACATGTAGCCACGGCGCTATGCGTGGGGACACGTTAATGGAAGAGTGCCCTGACGCTGTGAGTAGGGGCGGCCAAGGCGCAATGCAGGGAAGCCTTTTCCTCACAGAGTATCCTAATTAGTTCGTTTGCTCAACTGACGGCCAAGCGTATTGCAGGGGAATCAGTTGAGAAAAAGAACACCGGTTTCTACCATGATAATTCCCAAACTGTTAGTTTCTATCTTTATCGGTTCCTTCGGTCAAACGACGGCCAAGCGCAATACAGGGGAATCAATTGATCGAAAGAACGCTTGTTCCTTTACATGTTAAATTTATAAATGATATTATAACAAGGTAGGCTGTCGAGCAGTACTTCGTCTTGAAGTATGATTTTCAACAAGAGCCTCGAGACTTGTCCCGTCGCGGTTTATATACTTTAGTGGATGAGCCCCGGGGGGTGTTTTGTGGTAGGTCACGTGATGTTTGTCGCACCTTATTCACTGGGTGAAGGAGGTGCGGGGTGCCGTGTAGGTGTTCCGTTATGTTGTGAATTTCTATATTTAGCCGGTACTTGTCGTCTTAGGGTTTGAAATAAGGTTCCAGCGAGGTTGAATTCCGTGGGATAATGTTACATTCCTACCTGCTGGAGGTTCAAACTTCCTAACGGTGTTTTTTGTGGTTTAGTCATTTTTTAAAAATAATTTTGTCACATGTGGGTCTTTTCCTACCTCGTGTGTGTTCGCCTGTCTGCTTTATTGATTACTATTTGCCAGGATTGATTAATTATTGCCAAAATTGTCTTTCTCTGTGAGTTTTTTTAGTTTTTCCTCACTGGTTTTTATGTTATTCTAGTTTTCGTTTATTCTTAGGTGTAGGGGCTGCTCTGATACCTATTTGTTCATTAAATTTCGTGAGAGATCGGCTTGATTTTTGCGTTTTTCCTAATGTTAATGTTTATCCGTGAGTGGGGGTAGGTAGCGAGGCTTCATGTGAAGGTACCCTGTTTTTTTGTCTCGAGGATTTGTGTAATCTCGAGAGTTCCACTAATTCTTTTCTCATTTCCCCGTAATGTGGCGTTCTTGGCGCGTTGCCGTCTGCGTGGCATGGCCTATTGGGGGGTAGGGCCGACTGTGCTCTCTTTGCCTGGTGAGGTGTTTGGCTTTACGCGTGGTTCCGTCCGCTCTTTCGTAGGGTGGGGGCTACTACGCTGGGGTCCGGTATACAGGGTGGCCGATTTATCTGAAGACATTAAAATATTCCGAAAACTACGCATCGGATCAAAAAAAGTTCTGGATAAAATTTATTCGCCTGGAAGGGGGTTTTCCAATGATACTAAAGTCGACCCCTCACCCCTAGCCTCTAGAGTGGGGTGAGGGGTCGACTTTAGTACCCCTATTTTTTATTGCAGATTCGGATTCCCCATAAAAAATAAGTAACTTTTATCTGAAACATTTTTTTTCGATTCGTGATCTTATTTTCTCATGGGGAATCCGAATCTGCAATAAAAAATAGCGGTTCCCATTTATGATTTCAAAGTTGCCCCCACCCCCACTCCAGGGGGTAGGGACGAGGTGTCGACTTTGGTATCATTGGATGACGCCCTTCCAGGCGAACAAATTTTATTGAAAACTTTTTTTGATCCGATGCGTAGTTTTCGAAATATTTCAATGTCTTCAGATAAATCGGCCACCCTGTATAGCGCGTGGTATTGCTGGCCGTCCTGCCTCTTGTCTTGCTCGCTTCTCGCGGGCTGTGTTTTGTTTTGATGGTGATCTGCGTGCTAGGTGTGGTCTACTGTTGCCGCCATTCTGTTTAGGGTGGGTACTCGCGCTGGCTTGTGTGTACCTACTTATCTTTTATGTTTTCCTTGTCTGATGGGTGCTTATTCGTCCCTTTTCTGTTCGTTTTGTTAAGAGATAATCACTTTTTGGTGATTCCTTTTCTTTAATCATTAGTTTTGGTATGTTTTTGTTGGTGTGGGTTGGATGTTTTGGTTGAATTAAGATTTTTTTATTCTAGTAGCGGATCGCTGTGATTGCGTTCCGTTACAATATATTGTGACGGGTTATTTTTGGTTCCCTGTCACAAAGTCGGACGGAGTGGAGCTGACAGGTATTGACCTCCTCGTTCGGGCAAGGGTCCTCCCCGAGGCGATCAAACAGGGCCATTAATTAGCGTGCGGTCACCATAAAATGAATTTCGTGTTTCTTTTCGTTTCTTTTTGTTTAGGTCGACAGCGGGATCAACAAGGAAACTGTTTTATTGACGGGAGGAAAGATCTCGATTCTCAGCCGTCGCCGTTCTGGAAAGCCGAAGTCATAACTATGACGTCAGCGCTCTCGTAGAAAAGACCACGCATGAGACCATCCCCGCAGCATCTCATGGGGACCGGAAGATGTAACGATCCCGGGTGGCATTTGAAATCTCGCTGCGCTGCCGGGTCTCTTTCACGTCATGCTGCTGCTACGTACGAGGCACCTAGCTCTCGCTGGTGCCGTTGCCGTCTCGCATATACAAGCCGTGCGCCAGTATCGTTGAAATGATTTGAATTTTATTGGTGGCTAAGATTAGGAAGGTGGGAGTTGATCGGTTCAAACAACGAGCGCTATTGTTTTATCGAGGACTCTTGCGTCGTATTTTGTACAACGAGGACATTTACACCGTGTCCTTTGCCGTATCTATCCGACAAGAACCGACGCCTGCCCCCCGCGAATCTGGGCCACTGCGAGACTATTTCTGGAGAGGCTCCTGATACTGCAACCTTCCGGTAAGGACGTCGTTCGTATCTGGTTTGAGTGTGGGACTTAGCTCCAGGATTTTGATGAGAAAACCCGAGCGATATTGTTGTGCCGGCACGCTATCGTGCCGGAAATTTAACGTTTTTTTCCCTAGTGGTGGTCGAACAGCTACCGCCCAGTATCTAAAATCTTGCAATAATTCGCGTCATGAGAATTAACAGATCGCGGAAGGGGGTCAATTTCTTTGCTGTAGTGAATATTTTATTATTTAACATTTGAGCGCCTTAGAGTTCTCATATGCAGTATGCGTATGCATGTAAACCCAAGCGGTTTTGTGTGTATGAGTCGTGCGTCGTTGACTTTGGAAAGATCGTTGGAAACGAGTCGTGTTCTCGTTTGAATCCTTCGGTGTAAGGAGTGGTATTATCATGTCGCATCTGTGATGAGAGTGCGTGCTAGAAGCGAGGACGGGCCCTGGGATTATTCTTTTGTTTTGGGCGGTTATTTATTTGACTGCATCCGCTTCCTGTTTCTGTCCTGTTCAATTATTTATTTTATTTATTTTATTTTACGTCTGCTTTTTGTTTTAATTGTCGAACCTTCTTTATCTCGTGTATTTTATTTTTGACTTTGGTTTAATTTGCGAACCTTATTTATTTCTTATATTTTATTTTTTACTTTGCTTTCGTTTCGAATATTCTATATCCATTTGATTTTATGTCTGACTTTCATTATTGATCATCTATGATTTACTTTTGTTTTTTTTTTAAACTCTTGGACTAGCATTTCTTTTATCTTATCAATCGTAACGAACCGGGTCGATCTATGCGGGCGAGTGAGCATGTATGTGTAGAGCGTAGTTTCAGCGTTTTATCGTTGTCATCAGTCCGGACCTTACTTTTGTTAAATATTGTTAAAGCAATTGACTGGAAGGGATTCTAGCACATTACAATTTATCGCTTCCCGACCGTGCTACCGCGAGTGGCACCTTGGCTCTCGGTTAATGTTACCTAATATTTATAAATTGGTTATGTTGGATAATTTTTTTTCACCGGACCTTCTCAACAACTGTGCTCACCAGGACTCAGAACTAACGGTAAGCGTTCAATGGCATAATTTAGCATAATTCACTGTCGGTGAGGAGTAGAGAATTAATCGGTGCATCCTCATAGAGGTCTCACTCTATGGTGTGCTCTGCAGCGTGGGCTGCACCACGTTTTCACATCACTTGTTTCACACTCAATTAATATAATTGCGTGTGTTCTTATTAATTCACTGTGCTTTCCTCCCAACCGAGCTTGCTGGGCACGCACTGTGAATTTACTCTTCTCATTTTGTGCATCCTCAATCTATTTCTGTTACGTGCTCCGCAGTACTGACTGAGTCACGTTTCTCATATCTCACTTACAGCACTCAAACAATCAAACTGCAAGTGCTCTCACTCATTCGCTGTAATTTCTCTCAGAAAAACATACTGAGAATTTACTGTCATAATCGATACATTCTACGCACTCATGTCTCTCATTCCGTGGCGTCCTCTACAGCGCTGACTGCATCACGTTCACTACATAAAGCAAACACAGCACACAATTAATATAATTGTGTGCTGCTCAAGTTTTGTTGTCAAAATTCATTTTATATTTATTTGTATTTTTGTTATATATATTTTTGTAATATATATTTTTGTAATTATGAAGGTAGAATAATCCACTTTCTCGGTATACTACGATCTATGTGTCTGGTTTCTTTCCACCCTGTCACGAGTGAGGTTTCATGATATTCAATATCTTCGCAGATTCATTCCAACCACGTCTGGACGGATTCTCAACATGGGCTGTAATATATTGAACGTGGGATAAGTGGTCACTCGTGACAGGTGGAAAATAACCAGACAAATGATGTTGACAGAAAAAGTTGTCTATATTCACTCATAAATCTATAATATATCAATACATAAACATTTTAAATAGTAGAAAAAAAATAAAACATAAAGTTGAGCACTGAATTTACTAGGTGAGTTGCACATACAAATTGTATTAATTGCGTTCCGTATTTAACAAAGCGAGAGAGAGCGTGAAAGCAGCCCGAGCTGCAAAGCACGTCACGAGGTGAGACGATTGAGGATGCACATATAAGATGATATTGCCGTCACGCTGAGGGAAATTGGTTAATCTATAAGTGTGTTACCTTGCCAGTGGTAGTTGAGTCCTCTTAAGCGCGTTTTGAGGTGAGAAGAGCCGATGGTTGAGGTTGAAAAGTACATCCGTAGAGAGAAGTACCTATTGTTCACTTGGCGTTGACGATGGAAGTAATTCAAGATAGTGTACGTTTCAAAAACGTCGTTGGCGATGCTAACGCTGGATGAGAGCGCGATCGTCGTACGCGCGAGAGAGGTGCTCGCGAGGTGCTGCCACCCAGCTAACAGCGTGGCCGTTGAGCGCAATAGCGCAACAGCACCGATACGCTTCTACGCAGCGACCATTGCCTAGTAGTGCAAGCAGATTTCTCAACAGACCCCTTGCACTCCTGCATTTTTGGAATCAAGCGGTATTGTCAAAACATGCATCCATAATTTAAATATTCCTCTGAACTGTCTGTTTACAATGTGACAATTACGGTTCTAGCAAAAGGTTACGCAGGAAGCTGTACACCTGTTTTCCTTTGGTCCATTAATTTGCAATATGGTTATCCATACTTACCTATAAAATGAATCGCAGAAAGGAATAACCGGCACTCAGTCCCGTGACATACTAGGAACTACAACAATCATCGATAGATTTCCGACCTCCATCTCTTTCGTCAAGTTTACGCGTGTTGTTCAATATGTGTCCCACTGATATGGACGTGGCCTCCATAGACTCGTTTATATTTGGTGATGAGAAGAAAAATCTCGAGGTCCGCTGCTTCTTGGTACAACATACAATCTGAATTACTTAGAAACAAAGAAGATAAGTGTGGGACTTCAGCCGCATGTAAATGGCAATATCGTACCAATCATTAAGCTGCAGAATAATAACTAATCGGGAGGAATCATCCTTGAAACCACGATCATATTTCAAGGAGTGTAAAATTATGGCAGGAGGACCGCACCCCGAACACCCTCAAATTTGAAGACTTCGAGGTGTACTTTACAAGATCGTTCGGGTTTTAACTACTGCGGATAGTGTCGACCAAAACGAGGAGAGTCAAGTGGAACCACCGCCGGCGAAGAAAAAGAACATCTCATCACCGATTATAGTAATGCTAAAGGAATCGTTTGACGGTCTATGCGCTGTAACAGTGTGTGACGAGGAGCGCTTGAGACGACTCCAACGGTACACCGCTTATGTGAAAAACTGCATCAAGATTCTATGTACTGAATTACTCATTCATTTTCCCGCTAAAGAGCTAGTCGAAAATGTGGATAAAGTGCGCGTTAAGGAACTTTTAATACAGAATAGCTCTAATCTGTATGATGCTGTACGCCATCGAGTCGATCCTTCATTCATTGAATATTTCGATACACAGTTCCTAAAGTTAAAAATATTTTGTATTCGCTTCATAACATATGAAGTAAAAAAATTACTCACAGACATTTCTCTAGTAGCTTCAAATATGATCGAGTAATAATCGGAGAACGAGTGTGCAAAACTAATTGATAAGTAACATTTAATAATTCACATACCAGGTGTACAAGTGTTATGCCGGTACCGAGTAATTGGATTATTCGGTAGTCGGTATAATATTAAAAGTTATTATTTTTTGGGATCGTTTGCCGATAAGGAGATGGATCTCGAGTAAAAGATGGAAACGCGAACTTATATAAAAGGAAGTATTTATTATAAGCAACGGTAACTTTCCGTTGCCTATTTATATATCAAAGTAAGAAGTACAATAATGCGTTGTTTCGAGTATTAAACGAGGAACCAACCGTTCTCTTTTCAATCTAATTTAATACTGTCCTTTCGTAAAGCAGTTGCTAACTGTCTTCACGAAAATCCCTTAATTCGCAATTTTAGCGTTAGCCTATCGCCGAACGCCAAGCGAGTCGCTCATGCTGCGTCGGCGTTCTTGGGGTCGTTCATACGATCGGGCATTGGACTTCGTTTCCTGTCTTGAACGAATTCCAATGTTACTTTGCTATGGAATATTCCCGAATATACGAAATACGGAGTGGAATATTCCGCGGCACAACATCCCTCCCCCCTTAAAAGGAAAAATTTTTTCTTTAAAAATTTTTTCTTCGATTGGTTTCTCGTATTTCCTCTTACAATTTTATTGTTTGATGTTATATAACAATACAATAAAATGTTTCATTTTTTCATTCGTTGACGATGAAGTTTTTCCTCTGCTTCTTATCGTCTTTCGTGCCGAGCGAGTCGTTCTCGGTTGAGGGGACGGGTGCATAACCTGGCCAGCTCGGATCGCGGTTGCTCTTCTGGCTGTTGTCGTCCGATCGGCTCGAGGTTGATGTTTACCTCGGCTGTTGCCGGGGTCGTTGCCTCGCTTGTCCTTGTTGGTGTTCGGTTTCGTTGATACCTATAACATTTAAACAGAACATATCCAACCAAGGCTATTGGTGCTACTGCACCCAGTGAGTAGAAACTCAGATTATGGATGCGTTGCATCCATAATCTTCATAATGCTTCAGATTATGGATCCCGTCTCCGTCGGTATTGAGGTTGTCCATGATTTGGTCGGCTCGAGCTCCGAGCTTTTGAAGCTCTTTCGGGTCTCGCAACACGCTCTGTAATGAACTTGTCCTCTCGGTCTGCTTATGGGGTGCCTGACCTTCAATTTCCGTTAATTTTAAATTGAACGATGGAAGGTAGTTTTCCCTGATGACCTGCGACGTTCGCCCGATGGTTCTGATACTGAAATCTCGGGCGGTTACTATACATATGCCTACCAAAGCCAGTATGACGGAATTTTTCTAAATTACCATTACTATGTATGACATGTTTTCCATCGTGCTTTTTCAATTAAACAAGTTTTCATTTTATCTTGTTTCTCTTATTGGAGTTCCTTACCTTGCGCTTTTATTTAGCTTTTATTTCATTTTAGTGCTCTATAAAGAGCTTCAGGCGGTTTGCATGCACTGCCTGAGTTTTTCGTCCCTTTCGGATGACGTAATTGACGGGGGGCCTCTTTTCTACTATTTCGTGAGGTCCCGTCCACTTCGGGGTCAGCTTGGCTGACCGCCCCCTGCGCACCGTCTCGTCGCGGAGGAGTACGCGTTCGCCGACGCGGTACTCCTGCACCTGTGCGCCTTGGTCGTATGTAGTCTTCGACCGTCTTTTCGCGCCTTCCAGGTTGTCTCGTGCTACAGTCCATGCGGCGCGTAGTCGTTCGCGTAACTCTTGGACGTAGTCGTCGTACGCATAGGTGCGGCGGGGCTCCTGCTTCATGGCGGTCGGTAACTCCGCTTCGCGTCCGTATACCAATACATGGGGTGACAATCCGGTCCCCGTATGTGGAGTGGTGTTGTACGTGAACATCGCGTACAGCAGCCACTCGTCCCAATTACCTTGATCCTCATTTATGAAATTTTTCAGATATTCAGCGAGGGTGCGATGCGATCTTTCTAGCGCGCCATTTGATTCCGGATGGTAGGCCGTCGTTTGTATCTTCTTGATTCGGAGCAGTCGACATATCTCTTTGATGGTCGAGCTGAGGAAGTTCGTGCCTTGAGCCGATAATATTATTTCCGGTGTCCCGTGCCGTCACATTAATTCTTCTACGAGCGCCTTTGCTACTGTCGAAGCCTCTTGGTTCGGCAGTGGAATCGCTGCGCTGTACTTGGTCAATGCGTCTTGGATCGTAAGTATGTATTTTTTTCCGTTGACGCTCTCCGGTAGCGGTCCTACGATGTCGACCGCAACCTTTTCAAACGACCTCGAGGGGGTGTCGGTTACCACCATCGGTACTCGTTCTCTTTTCCTGATTTTATTCTTTTGACAGGATTCGCAAGACGATATATAATTCTCTAGATCTCTTCTCAGGCCGGGCCAGTTGTATTTGGTCCGGATCTCTAATTATTTTCTGGCGGTCATCGACAGAAGGAGTGGCTACGCCACTGCGGCAGTCGCTATACTCTTTCATCGCGCTGTCTTCATCCGCGCTGCAGGAAGTTCGTGGGCTACGGGCCCCGTCGTGCCTCGCTTCCTCAGCAGGCCTTTGCGGTGCTTTGTCCGCAGTTTCTTCGCTCGGTGTGCCCACCGGTGGCTCCGCCGTTGGGTCGCTCTCTCTCTCGAGCGGCCTTGCAACGTTTGCCTTTCGCGGCCTTCCGCGCTTCGCGGGTCTGCCATGCTGTGCTGGGCCCGCTCCATCCTTGTTAGCGATGCTCGCAGTCTTACCAGTGGCTTGCGTTGCTTGCTTACGTGGTCTGCCCCTTCCTCGACCGCACGGCTTTTCGGCGGGGCTGTGGGGTTCCGTAGAGCGTTCTGCAGGCACGCTGCGAATCTCTCTATCCTCTTCTGGCGCATTAGCCAGCGCGGCCTCTCTCTCTGCCGCGTTGCTAGGCTGGCCCGGGGTATTCTCGGCTCTCCGCTTTGTGCGGCTGTCCGTACCCGGGCGCTTGCTGTCCTCGTCTCGCTCGCGGGCGAGCTTGACCTCTCGCTCCAGCGAGCTACCATGGCTATACGGGGTATCTTCGGCTGTTCGCTTTGTGCGGTCTTTCGTGGTGCCTACTTGCCCCGTCGTGCTGTCCTCTTTCGACACACGGACTTCGTTCTCCGCTCTCGCTTGGGCCCTCGTAGTAAGGCATATTCGACTTAGCGCATCTCCATTCGTATTGCGCTTTCCTGCCTTGTACTCTACGTTAAACTCATGTTCCGCCAATTTAATTTTCCAACGCATCAATCTCGAACCTGGGTCCTTTACTCCGAACAGCCAGGTGAGCGGTTGGTGGTCCGTCACTACTGTGAAACGGGTACCTTAAATATATGGCCGGAATTGAGCTAGGGCCCATACTATCGCGAGTAGCTCTTACTCCGTGTGTTACTATGCCGACGAGTTATACTGGTTGCCTTGGGTATCCTCGACTCTCCGCTTCGTGCGGCTGTTCGTATACCCGATTGCGCTATCATTCTCTTTTTTGTGGGACTTTCTGTCCTGTCCCACTTGGGCTCGTGTGGTCGCATATGTGCGACTAAGAGCATCTGCAACAGTATTTTTTTTTCCGGCTTTCTGCATTTTACCGGACCCATGCCCCGATTTTACGGTCTTCCCAGGCAAGGGTTGCGATTTTAGGTCCTTCGATACGACCTTAAAGGGTGCGCGATCTTGCACCTCGTGCGTGCGCTGTCGCTTGTTCCCTCGTAGTTAGAATACACCGTTGTATTCGCACGCTATTCCTGCGCAAGCTGCTTGCTTTTCACTGCTGGGGGGCACCAAGTCGGGCTTCCGTCGTTGCTGCGCGAAGCGTTTGGCCCCCGTGCTCGTTGAGCGTACGCGTAGTGCCTTGACCTGCCGGCTCCATACGGCCTTCGCTATCTCCGACGGCTCGAGTGCGCCGACGGCCGTTGCACTTCTCCGTCGTTTTTATAACCATATAAACTCACTTTATTAGGTTTTGACGGTGTGACACGGAATCTCGCTACTTTTCCTCGGCTGATTCCGCTCCTCATAGGTAGTCCGACAGATTTATTCTCCTTGGCGGCATCCGTGTTAGACCCGTTTCCGTAAAGAGAATTTGTCTTCGTAAGCAGGCCTATGTATTTGCACGTGGCTGCAGTTCTACCGCGTGGTGACGAATTTATCCTCGTCGCGCCGTCCCGTAGCGGCATGCAGTGCCCATACAACTTGAGCATCTCGCCATGCAGGATATCCGCTTTATGCTGCTTGATAAAGTCCATGCCAAGTAATCCGTTGACCTTCAACGGCACATTGTTCGGGACTATGTAGAACCAATGTTCCACGTTTAGCGCCGGTGTCTCCAACACAATTTTTGCTATGCCAAGGGGGGTGAATTTTTCACCCGCAACACCCTGCAGTTCCACGGAGCACCTGCTCACCATGGTTTCGGCCTTGAGACAGCCTTCCTTTATTATGCTGCACTGCGCTCCGGTGTCCGCCTTGAGGGTGAGTACCCCGGTTGTGGCCAACGGTGCAATTATATCGAAGTTGCTGGCGGTGGCACTCGACGCCGGCAGCGTTACTTGTAGAAGCTGCAGCGTTGTTTTCTTCTGCTTGCACGCAGGTTTCTGCTGGGCCGCGAGCGTGTTTATCCTCATGGTTCCCAGCGGGCTGGCATCGGTCTTCGATCGACTTGCACTTGCATTTACCGTGGACCTTTCATTCTTGCCCCCTGAGTCCCTTGGACGTTGGGGATGCTGTGAAGACTGGGCAGGATCGCTTTTGTTCTGCGACAATCTTTTCCTGCAGTCTTTCCACATGTGGCCCCTTTTTTGGCAATAGTTGCACACGACGTCAACGTTGTGAATGGATGTATTCTCGCTGGGCATCGGTAGGCTTACTTTTCCCGATCTGCGGGTGCAGTCTCGAGCCACGTGCCCTGGTTTCCCGCAGGTGAAACAGTTCTCGTTCTGCTGGGATGGTGCACCTTGGGACCTTCTGGGGTGGCTTATTGCTCCACCAACCCCCCCCTTTGGCTGCATCATGTTGGTGATCTCGATGGCTCCGGTTACCGACTCGTGGAGGGTGGCGTAATTACGAGATCTCACCAGAATTTGGACCTGCCAATGCAGTCCATTTTCGAAGTTGGCTTGGGCGCTCTTCCGTGTTATTTTTTCGACGATGCGCATCTCCAACATCGAGGTGGCTTCCTCGCAGAGTTTTTCTATTATATCGACGGTGATACGCTCAGTCCTGGCGGCGTATACCGCGATGTCCTCACCCTGGCCCTGCCGGAGGGAGTTGAACTCTACTTGTAACGCAGGCAACGACTTCCGCTTCCCGTACAGGGCCTCCAGCTCGGTTTTAAGCTGTGCTACCGAGTGGATTAGTTTGTGCTTCATTTCTCTGGACGCCCTTCCCTCGAGCTTGCTGCTGAGCACCAGTTCCAACAGGATGTCTTGATCCTGGGGCGCTACTCTCTTGAAAACTGTCTCGCACGATCGCAAGAAGGCATCTAGTTCGTCAGCGTTGCTGCCGTCGAAGCGCTTTATATTTTTCAAGGCCAGCCCCAGGTCGAGTGTCCGACTCGGTGTTTCCGACACCCTCCGTTGTTCCCTCTGGAACACGGGATCCGCAGGGGGATAATCCGATTCTTCAAATCGGGTTTGCCTCGACCGCGGACGTGGTATTGGACGTTCTTCCAACCCTGTGTTTCCCAGCCTCCGCGATAGTTCGGCGTTTTGCTCTCGTAGGGACCGGATGAGTTCGTACTCGTCCGCACCTACCTCGTTGAGCGTGTCCGCCAAGTTCCGTCTCGCCGACGGTGTTTCGGCCTCCCTGAGTTCGCGATCGAGTTCGCGTTGGCCTCTATCGTGCTCGCGCTGCAGCCTCTCGCACTGGCGTCGCGCTCTTTCCAGTTCGCGTTGGCTTCGGTCGACCGCTTCCAACCGATCGCGTACTCTCGCTGGTACCGACCGGGCTGTCGTACCGGTAGCTGCTGAAAAACCTACACGATCTATGGTTCGCATGTTTTCTATTTCGCGCTCAACCATTTCCTTGGTGATGTGCTCGGGAGTTCGCTCGCCAGTAGCCATATTAAACACGTCGTCGCTACCGTCGCTGTCGAAATCCCCGAACGACGCACCCCTACGTGGGTTTACGCCGAACTGGGCCGTTAGTCGGTCTGCAAGGGCCTCTTGTCTCGTCGAAGGGATTCGCCCCGACGGCGAGAGCTCGAATAGCGCCCTGCGCGCTTCGTAAACGATGTCTCCTACTGCCGCAGCTAAACCGGCTGTAGGGTCTACCTCTTCGCCGGGCAACGTCGTCTCTAGCGAATTGCCCCTATTTCTTGGTCGGGCTCCTCTAGGATCTGACATGCTTGCAAATTTCTCGGCTGACTCTACTTTAGAATATTCCCAAATATCGATTCTACACTGGCTTTGATTTTTATCGGCAATATGTACTAATAACGTAACCGCCACTTACAGTATGATGATCTGGAAGGCGGTCCTTTCCATTGCGATGTCCTCGGGTGCTGTTCCTTCGGTGCTGTAGACCCGTTGTCTCTTAGCTTTCCTCGAAGGTTGCTCCAGTTGTCCTCCCTGGTACCGTTGACCCGTTCCGTTGTTGGTTCCTTAGCACGTCGCCAATGGTTGCACGACGGCTTCTCCTCGAGTAGCTGCTTCGCGTACTCGGTTGCACACTTTGTGCGTTTTTCCACGACTTGACGTAACACCGTCAATCGGGATTTTAAACGGTTGACCGATGTCACACCGCACCGACGTTCACTTCGCGTCTTCGCGTCAGATTAGTCGGGTTTTTACGAGCTACACTGGTGTCCTTGCACGAGTCGTAGTCGTCACTTCAGAGTATTCTCAACTTTGTCCAAAACACTTTTGTCCTAATAAATCACGAATCACTTAACTTCGGCAGATCCCACCGCTGCCACCAAATGTTATGCCGGTACCGAGTAATTGGATTATTCGGTAGTCGGTATAATATTAAAAGTTATTATTTTTTGGGATCGTTTGCCGATAAGGAGATGGATCTCGAGTAAAAGATGGAAACGCGAATTTATATAAAAGGAAGTATTTATTATAAGCAACGGTAACTTTCCGTTGCCTATTTATATATCAAAGTAAGAAGTACAATAATGCGTTGTTTCGAGTATTAAACGAGGAACCAACCGTTCTCTTTTCAATCTAATTTAATACTGTCTTTTCGTAAAGCAGTTGCTAACTGTCTTCACGAAAATCCCTTAATTCGCAATTTTAGCGTTAGCCTATCGCCGAACGCCAAGCGAGTCGCTCATGCTGCGTCGGCGTTCTTGGTGTCGATCGTACGATCGGGCATTGGACTTCGTTTCCTGTCTTGAACGAATTCCAATGTTACTTTGCTATGGAATATTCCCGAATATACGAAATACAGAGTGGAATATTCCGTGGCACAACACAAGTATGAAATGCGAATTTCACACAACAGCTGGCGCACGAATGCAGTTTGTGCTATAAAGATTTGACACTGCGCCATTTTGTTGTATCATCAACAAGTGTCAGACGCGCACGAGTGATAAATTGGAAAAGTGGGTGCATAGTGTTGTGTTGTTGTGTTCAATATGTCGAAATTTATACCGAACAAAGAGCATTCGCGGACAGCATTAATTTTTTGTTTTCATTTGAATAAAACTGCTGCTGAATCATACCGATTACTTCGAGAAGCTTAATGTGAATATGCTCCGTCGCAAGATACGTGTGAACGATGGTTTCGGCGTTTCAAAAGTGGTGACTTCGATGTTGCAGACAAGGAACGTGGAAAGCCGCCAAAAAAAATACGAAGATGTGGAATTGCAAGCATTGTTGGACGAAGATGATTCGCAAACACAAACACAATTCAGCGAGCAATTGGGCGTTAGTCAACAAGCTGTTTCCAATCGACTACGAGAGATGGGAAAGATTCTGAAGACCGGTAGATGGGTACCACATGAGTTGAACGACAGATAAATGGAAAAGCGCAAAAACATGTGACATTTTGCTCGCTCGGTACAAAAGGATCGTATAGTTACAGAGGATGAACAGTGGATTTATTTTGATAATTCCAAGCGTAAAAAATCGTGGGTAGACCCAGCCGCACCATCCACATTGACCGCAAGACCGAATCGTTTTGGCCGAAAGACGATGTTCCGTGTTTGGTGGGACCAGAGGGGCGTGGTCTATTATGAGCTGTTGAAACCTGGGAAAACGGTTAAAACTAAGCGTTACCAACAACAATTGACCGATTTGAACCGTTCACTGCTTGAAAAAAGGCCAGAATACCGAAAGAGGCAACACAAAGTCATTTTTCTTCATGTCAATGCCCCATCACATACGGAAAAACCGGTTCGCCACACGTTGGAAGCACTCAGCTGGGAAGTTCTACCCCATGCGGCTTACTCGCCAGACTTGGCTCCTTCCGATTACTACTTGTAATGTTATTTCATTTATTTTGAAATCATATGACTATGAATAGCAGCATCAATAAAAACGTAATGATTAAACATTAAAAACACAGAAAAAGATTACTGCACACCCCGAAATATGAATAACTAGGGCTAAGGCATTTCGAGATAAGATTATAGGATGATTAAACAACATAATATAAATAAATAAACTAGTACTTTACTTCAAGCGAGCACCACGCATGTTACAAATATATATATATATCAACAAATCAAAAACCTCTGATTCTCAGGGTTGTCAAAACAGTTTTATACGGTTAGAATATAGGGCAACGTGCAAAGAGCCATTTATTTTAACAATCTGACAATTATATTTTAATCTCGTGCACCAAGTCCACTCTGTCATTCAAACTCATGAACAGTATCTATAGCTTATCTTTTCGTTACAAACATATAGCTTTGCTTTTGAAACCAACGCAGTGGATTGCATAGGATCTTGCGCGAGTCGTGAATTACAAATATAAATATATAAATAGTACTCATCTTCTTTTTATTTATAAGAGGTGATCGTGAGATTCTTTTGTAGGTGTGTCCACGGTACTTGGAGGTGTGTCCCTCGTAGGATTCGCGTATAAAAGATGAGACGTCGCAGGATATATGAACGCACAAGATACTACGATAGATACTTTATTATAGTAATGATGTGTCTGTACGGACGACTGGGTGACGAGTGTTATCGAACTCCTTGCTCTTGCAAGAGTGTCTTCGCTCATTAGAAGGTGGGAGACAATCGAGACTGACCAGGGACTTCGGTCCTTCTCGTCGATGGTCGGAAAAATCGTACCTAGACGTTACTACACGTCTTTCATCACACACTTGTTTGCATCGATGGGTCACGCACTTGCTGAGCAGCGCTTTGGTTCGTACGAACATGTAAAAAAATGGCTAGATGAATGATTCACAGCAAAAGGGGAAGATTTTTACTGGCGTGGTATTCATAAATTGCCCGATAGATGGGAAAAATGTATAACAAGCGATGGAGCATACTTTGAATACAGCACTTTTTATCATTCTTCCGAATTTAACATGTTTTTTTAGAAAAAAAAATTTGCATTTCATACCTGTACACCTGGTATTAGTACATAGTTATGAACATAATAACTAATTTTACTAATTGCAGATAATAAGATTATTATTGTGTGACTTCTTATTAGTTCTAATTATATGCTGCCCCGTCTCGTGGTCATCCCATGTTTTGCTTAATCTAAATAAGAGTTATTAACACTGCATACATAATGCCATTGCCAATAAACATGTTTACTCTTGAGACATCTTGTTACCTATTATTATGATTATTTTTACCTACTATTATTATCGATAGCTGCTTTAAATGATTCGAATGATTTTATTGTTAATTAGTGTCAAATAGTGAAAAGCAAAACGTCGGATGTGTAGGACCTAAATCTGTTTATCGGTGGTAGGATACGTCAGGACGCTAATCTTTTCTACTGATGACAGGCTACAAGCTTCTTTTTCGATCTTTTTATCGACGGTAGGACATACTCTACTTTATTGATAGCTGGACCAAATTTACACTACCAACGTCGAATAGCCGCTCTGTTCTACCTGTTGTCGATAACATACTTCTTGTGGACAACTTACAATAGATGGCGCATTGACAACAACGTACGGTCCAGCAGATGGCGTACGTGTCGCTTAGGTGGAGTGTCAGTTGAAAGCTCAGGGTAAGTCGAAAAATCAGGTGTGGGGTAAGGTAGGCGAGGCGATCAATCAGGTGCGGGACGAGGTGGGGGGCTAATCACAAGCCAACAGGGGGAAGGGACGCACAACACGGAAAGTTACACTGGACATTACATGGCACGTTACACATATATAGTTGACACATGCAACGATAACTTTCACGGTATGAATAGAGATTCTCCAAATCATATGACTACGAGAGTCGAACGTCGTTTTACTTTATTCTCCAGTTCGTAAAAGGACAGGTCGAGACTGGTATACGAAACTGACTAAGGCAGCCTGATACGACAGTTAGCTCTAAGCTTGATCGCTGATCATAGTGGATACAAGTCCAAGTTGAAAACTGTACTATGCACATGCGACGTTCAATACGCAGTCTTAGCGCCATAGCGCGCGCAATTTATGTAGTTTTTAAGTATGCCACACGCCAGCCGAAAAAAAAGACATTCCTCAAACTGACCACGATTAGCTGGTATAAGTTACGCGTCGTAGAAACCAGCCTTTATACTATTGCTACCAGTCAGCTCTGGGAATAGAAAAGGCCCTTTATAGAGAGACAGGGCGTCGCCTCCTGGTGTCAGGGCGTGTCTAGACTAGCCCGCCCCCTCCCCTCAACTAGCCCCGCCCTTCCCCACCCATGCTGCTTTCTCATTGGTGGGTCCATGGGTGTGGAGTGGGCATGTCTGTCTCCACCCCCGTTCCTGATTGTTCCCCTACCCCCAACCCTGATTGGTCCACAGCAGTTCCCACCCCCCAGACCACCTATCCCAGTGTTTTGATTGGCGCAGCGTCGCCGCGCCATCTGACGGATTTTGACCCATACTTAATTGCCGATGTGCCATCTACTATTGGTAATCGTGTTACCGACAGTCGGTAAAAGTACATCGAATGTTGGCAGGCGATCAAGTAGAAAATTAATTGCCAATGCGCCATCTACTATTGGTAACCGTGTTACCGACAGTCGACAAAGTAGATCGGTTGTCAACCGTCGGTATGTAGCCGACCATCGCTACAGCAAATTTGGGACTTACGGAAGATAAGTAGATTGGATCTTACGGTAAATAATTAAGACGTTATACTCGTCTTATATTAAATATACCGCCGAAATGACGAGCTTAAACTAGATCCACACACATCAACATAGAGATTCATACCACACAGCACGCACACCTATAAACCAACTACCGTTACTCAAAATATAGTTATACTGACAAGCAGTAAGACTATAGTCTCAACTAACGTATGAAGAAGCATCTATAAGGAACACGCTAAATTATTATAACCAAGAAGAGGATATTAACGGGACAAATGGGCTACAGGAGATGGGCTACAGGACGACTAGAAGATATAGTAATACCCTGCTATATCGACGGAAAGGAAAGAAGAGCGGGGAAGCCGGTATAAAAGGGCACGGCAAACCACAGTCGGAGAGCATTCTGTTCACAGACTTTCGCCAACATCCGGATCTACCAAAGGAGGACCACCTACACAACCAAAGGAAGACCAGCTAATCGACCAAAGGAGGACCAGTTATCCAACTAGAAGAAGGACCACCTAGTCAACCCAAGGAGAAGCATCTTCAACTGCAACATCTCCAAGGATCAGGCCTGAAACCGCTGGCCCAGGGAAAAACGAACATCTCCAAGGCCAAATCCAGAGCCACCAGTCATCCAAGTAGTCCAGCATCCCAGCCTACAAGATCTTCCATCAAAATTATAACAAGTGGTATGGATCCAAAATATATTAAAATCCATAGGGACTAAAAAACACCATAGAAACTAGCTAGAGCCGCTCCTGTAGCTCTTCCGATGCGCCGATGCACCGAGGATGCACCGCGCTGACGCCTCCACCGGAACAGCGGCGGGACCAGCGAGTAGATCGCTCAGCCAGAGGAGCTCGAGTGAGAGCTCCGTCCCCACTACAGTCCACGCGCTATAGATATAGAATAGGCTACCTCCAAACACCGAGAAATAATAACAGAGGCGATATAGATATAGTAACGATGGCAAGCCCAGCAAGCGCATTTTATGTGTAGATACAATACCACCAAATAACTATAGAAATGCTTTATTAATTCAAGATAAAATCTCCTACTTCATGCGGACACGATTATAGAGGCATGCGTAAGCCCGGGTTAAATTCTTGTTGTAAGGTGCATAATCACCAAAATTAAGGAAAAAGGAGTATATTTAATTTTTACATAAATTATTTCACTTTTACTTGTATTATTTATTAAATGTGTCTAATAAACCATACTTTTACCTAATACAGAAGCCTATATTAATTTCCTCCCTGCTCGAGTTCGAACTAAAACCCTTTAAGGGTGATGTTAACGTAAAATACCGTTACATATTATATATAATATTACATACACATTAATACATATAATATTGTGTACCCCATCAACCGGTTAAACATGCCCAGCCGTCGATAACCGAGCCCCATCTATAGGTTTTTAAAAATGTTTGTCACAAGTATACCGGCAATTCATTGCGGTTGGAAAGAGAGGCAAAGATGCTTTCATCAGGCAGTTTCCTTTTCAACTAACCTTTCCGTAGCTGTTACGATTTTATATACATCTGACGTATCTTTGATACCTGTCCTAGCTAAATATAAAAATGCGTGTGACATGGTAGGGGAACTTTCGAATAATATCAAGACAGAAAATACAAGGCTTCGAATTTATTCATAGTAATTCCAAATCGTTCTGTACACGTTTGTATATACGTGTTTTTATTAATATTTTATAAAATTATATAAATAAATCCGCATATTTTGATCGTTTTTACACACATACATATATGCAAACTACAATAATATTCATGAAGAATAAAAATAATTTACAGAACTGTAAACATAAACGTACGCGCGCGCACACACACACACACACACACAGAGAGAGAGAGAGAGAGAGAGAGAGTATCTATACTTACATTACACACATACATATATATATACAAAGTTAAGTACAAAAATACTTGTGAAAAATTATCTACAAACTATATGCATAAACGACTACACATGCACAGACGCACACACACGCGCGCACCTTACTTTTCGCTGTACTGTCTACAGGACGTAGTTGTAACTACATCTACAATAATATTCATAAAGAATAAAAATAATTTACAAAACTGTATACATAAACGTACGCATTTACGCACACTCACTGCATCTATATTTACATTACTCACATATATCAGGAGTACAAATTGAAAATGCGGGATTTTTTTCTATTTTTGAACGTTTATTCTGAAAAAATGGTAACAAATGAATTATTCAAAGTATTGTCCATCGCTAGCCACAACTTTTTCCCATCTTTCTGGCAATTTACGGATACCGTCGCGAAAAAATTCGGCCGGCTTGGCTGCTATCCAGTCATCGACCCATTTTTGGGCTTCTTCGTAAGAATGGAAGCGCTGGTCAGCTAGGCCATGTGTCATCGATCGGAAAAGGTGGTAATCGGAAGGAGCAATATCTGGGCTATACGGCGGGTGGGGTAAGACTTCCCATTTCAGCGTTTGTAGGTATGTTTTGACCGGCGCTGCAACATGTGGCCGAGCGTTGTCATGTTGCAAAATTACTTTGTCGTGTCTTTGCTCGTATTGTGGCCGTTTTTCTTTGAGTGCGCGGCTCAAACGCATCAATTGAGTTCGGTATAGTGCTCCTGTGATGGTTTCGTTCGATTTCAATAGCTCATAATACACCACACCCAGCTGGTCCCACCAAATACAGAGCATGAGCTTGGCGCCGTGAATATTTGGTTTGGCCGTCGATGATGATGCATGGCCGGGGTAACCATATGATTTTTTGCGCTTCGGGTTATCGTAATGGATCCACTTTTCATCACCAGTGACAATGCGATGCAAAAAACCCTTCCGTTTTTGCCGTTCGAGCAGCAGTTCGCATGCAAAAAAACGGCGCTCGACGTCTCTCGGCTTCAGCTCATACGGCACCCAATGTCCTTGCTTTTGGATCATTCCGAGGGCTTTTATACGATGGGAAATGGCTTGTTGTGTCACTCCCAATGAATCTGCGAGCTCTTGTTGAGTTTGACACGAGTCTTCATTGAGTATTGCCTCCAATTCAGCATTCTCAAACTTTTTCACTTGGCCCGGCCGCTCTTTGTCCTCAACGTCAAAATCACCACTTCTAAACCGCACAAACCATCTCTCGCACGTTGAAACCGATGGAACATGACTCGGATAAGCCTCGGAGACCAATCGATGTGCTTCAGCAGCACTTTTCTTCAAATTAAAGAAGTAAATTAAAACTTCCCGCAAATGCTGTTTTGTTGGCACGAAACTCGACATATTGAGAGCTCAAAAAAACTATGAATTTGACACTGCGACAAATTGACACATACTGAAAATTAAAGCTATAAGACGTAGCTTTGACATGAACATAGTCACAGTACTGCCTGATGCGTATAGCGTTAGTAACGCCATCTGTTATCAAACCCGCATTTTCAATTTGTACCCCTGATATATACAAAGTAACAAGTACGAAAACACTTGTGCAAAATTATTTACAAACTATTACATAAACGACCACACACGCACACACACAAGCCCGCGCGTGCGCTATTTACATATTTACAAAGTTTATATTACATAGTTGTTTCTAGCCATCATCAGCATCGCTATCTTTTAATCCAAACAGTAGTGATAATCTGTGTGTAATATGGCGACGTTTACGGCATACGGCACGACAAGTTTTGTACATTGTACGGGTGATGACGTTGTGGAGGGGTGTTCTTTGAATTTATTAAAATTTTTAATGAAGCCATGTATTACTAAACCACGGTATTTCTGATTTTATAAGTTGACTTATTGAGTTAAAATTAATTGTTTGTGCGTTTTTATAATTCAAACTTATCCCCTTCACCTTGCAAACAGTGTCCACCACCGTTTCAGGATCCTCGGTAGTCGTAACCGTATAACCATAAAATTTCGGACCTCCGGAGACGAACGAGTTGATATAAGCGTTCGGAGCCACCGATATCAAATCGTTGGTCATGTCACCGAGGAGATTACCTATCGAGGGCTCCCAAGCATCATCACCAGTACTCACGTAAATAACTAGTTAAGGGGTTAGGGACAATAGCCTCGTCGCGAGATACCCAGTTCAAATATAACAAATCATCGTTAACCGGTAGCAGGCATTGAATTTCTTCGTCATTGTCGTACAAATACAACAATAGCTCCTCACGAATTTGAATTATTCCCGTGTGCGTCAGGTTATCCCACTAACCGTACTTATCCCAGAACGAATTTAAGCAAAGCTTAGCAACTGAGTGTAAGCCCTGATTACGCGTAATGTTGCTAGCGTTCAGCCGGATACCTTCCACGCGCTCGTAATAATTTATATATTCCTCGCGAGACGCTTCGTCGATACAGTGTTCGGGCCAACCGCTTGCCTCCTGTTTAATCTTTAAAAATGTATTTACATAAGCGGCAAACCGTCCACCCTCGCGTGTATCAGGATTGTACGTTGTTGTTTTGTACGTCCAAAACATCGAAATTTTAAAGATTTTATAGCCTATATCTATTGCCTTCCGCATCTCATCCGACACCCAGGTATCGGTGAAAGCCCTGGCATCAGGGTTGTCATGAATGCACGAGTCTTGAATCATAGACTCTGTACACTTACGGCACAGAACACAGCAGTTTCTAGTGCATTCGAACAGGTAGCACGAGGTGAACGAGGTTCTTTTCGGGAACGTGAACGTTTGACGCTGGTATCCACGAGTTAAATTTTGCCGAATATCCATCCCAACTCACGAAAATTTGTTTTTTCGCACCGTGTCCTTTTGTCCGTAAAATTTGATCAATCTTGAATTCTTTATTCTTCTCCACACGTTTCTTACGAATACTCGTCAATTATTTGGGGCAAAAGAAACCATCGATAGGTTCGTCTTCGAGATCACACAACACATACACATACAAGCCCTGCCTATGTAAAACTTTTTTGATACGGAAAATTTCTTCACTCCAATTTTTCTCGTAACCTTTTTTGAAGGTGTCTTTAGTTCTACTGATTCGAGTGTAATCTCCGGGTTTGTATTTATACGTTGTGAAACGTTTCTTGTCACGTCGCTTTACGGCACTAATTGTCAAATTACGCACCGCTGTATCGGCATTTTAAAGCTCGAGTGTATAGCATGATTATACGCATAAACTATTTGTTGTAGTATATCGATGTAACGATGAGTATTATGAAGTGTAACGCCACATCCGCTCCTTGAGAGTGCGATTAAAACGCTCGACAATCGAGGCTTTTTCATCCGGATTACGAGCAACGCGAAATTGTATGTTTTCATCGTTGAGAAATTTTTGGAGTTGACCACCGAGGAATTGTTTTCCACGGTCGGTTTGTAGTGAAACAGGTGTACGACAATCGTTACGCTCAAGAATACGTTTAAATGCCTTTGATAACCTCGCGAACAGTTTCGTCCTGCAAGGATTCGACCCAGGCGTATTTGCTGAGAACGTCAATTACCATAAGCAGGTAGGAGACATCGTCGTTATAGCTTCTCAAAGAATGTAGATCCACGAGATCGACCTCCCAGACATCGTCAAGATTTGTAACATTGTAATACAGTCGTGGAAAGACACGGTGCACGGATCTATGAACGGTATAACTATCCTGCTGAGTCAGTCAGTCATACACGGAGTCGGCTTTATTTTTGCTACTGAATAAACGCCGCGCCCCAGCGTATCCAGCTGGATGCGAAGGATCATAGTACACTTTTTCGAAAGTCATCTTTCACCGCTCGTTGTACAACTTGTTCTAAATCTTTATACACTTTTCAAACACTCTTATTACTTTTATTTTTCGACGTTTTGAAGAAATATTCCCCAGGGTGTATATCGTTGCCGTCGTCATAGTCGTCGTGATACGTTAAATTGTATGTCATGGTCATTATTCCGATTTGTCGAGTAAATTAAATCTATGTGAAAATAAGAGAGAGCAAATAATCTCTACTACCGAAAATAAAGTTATGCGTATGAAAGTTTTTGGCACAACGTAATCGTTGAAGTTTTTTGATAACTATTACGTACTTTGAAATATAACATAGTTAGCCTTACTTTTTTAATGTTAAAAAATCTTTGTGAATACACGTTGGAATTTTTAAGCTTTGCTAATTCTATGATTGATTAGTTTTTTCTAAAGATGATATCATCCGTATCTACATTTAGCATTTTTGTATGTATTAGGTGTAGTATTTTTTTAAATCTTGGTCGATTTTTTCTATTAAAAATTTCTAACAAGGAAGCATAGTTTGGTGTCCCCCTCTGATTTTGATAAAACTCACGTATGTTGTAGAGCATCGAAAACTAAAAGACACGTTTTTTTTTTATCGGCGGAAAAACATTTCTAAGGGGTGAAATCGCTCTCCAAAGTTAGGGGTGATTATGCAGTTTGACCCCTGCAAATGAATTTTTTTCTTCAACTTCACGTGGAATTTTTATTGTCTTCAATGAGGAGTATTTTGGTTTTTGTTTCATTAAAATCGGTTGATGCCTTCTGGGTGAAACTGCATAACCACCCCTCGACATGCCTAACTTTGAAGGGCGATTTCACCCCTTAGAAATGTTTTTCCGCCGATAAAAAAAAAATACGTGTCTTTTAGTTTTTGATGCTCTACAACATACGTAAGTTTCATCAAAATCGGAGGGGGACACCAAACTATCCTTCCTTGCAAGTTGTAAAGTACAGTAGAATTTAAATGTTTCTGGACTAGACCTTCCTAACGAGAGCAAAGGAGAAATTCGAGATGTTCTTGAAGACGTAGTTCCTTTTCATTAGTTCTCTTACAAATTTTGAAATTGTTGTAGATGCGTAGAACCAAATCTTCTATACAGACTTCTAAAGAAATCCATGTTTATTTGTATGCCAGTGTAGTTAATCGTTTGTAAACACAGTGACCGTCTTCGTTGTCAATTTACATCTCATACATACATACTCATACATACTCATCTAATTAGATGAATATTTCACGGCGTTGCGACGGTTCGGAGAAAAGTCAAATAAACCCCAAAGTTAATTCAATTCAATTCAAAGTCAACTGATCGCAGCACTAACAATGCAACAAATAATTATTCCTTCATCCATCTTAAGACTATTTTGAACAGACTCGGAACTTACAACTCTAACAAAAGTCTTACAAAATGCTGGTTGATCAATCTATCCAGTATTTTCTATCGGACGGAACTAAATTTTGTAATACTTACTCGCAAAGAAAGCAAAAGGTGCCATTCATAAAATTATTTCTGAATTTGAATCACAGTCAGATTTGATTCAGAAAGATAAGTCAAGTTATGCGAGACGCTTGCTAACTAATATTTGAAATAAATTACATTACACTAACACAAAATAGACACTAGTAAAGTCATACTTGATACTAAGATATCTTTATCTTTACACCGTGATATAAAAATCACTAGAGATGACAAAGTGAATAGCACTATTGTTCTAAAGTCTATTGATTACATACAAAAATCCCTTGCACTCTTAAATGATGAAAATTATTTACAAGTTTATGGTAACTGATACAATAAAAATTGCACACAAATCACTTACTAGACGTCCAGATATCTGAAATCGAGCACTATTGTTCTAAAGTCTATTGATTACATACAAAAATCCCTTGCACTCTTAAATGATGAAAATTATTTACAAGTTTATGGTAACTGATACGATAAAAATTGCACACTAATCAGTTACTAGACGTCTAGATATCTGAAATCGAGCAAAATTCATTAATGAACCTAGCTATCATTACTTAAGACCTGATAATACAAATTTAGCTAGAATATACACTTTAGCAAAAATATATAAACTGAACATCCCAACGAGGCCAATAGCTTAGTCTATCAATTGTCCCACACACAAAATCAATTGATTTTATTCATAAAATATTGACGAAGCGTATTAAGAGTCGATTCGTAATGTTAATGGCAGTTCTTCTCTGAAATCATTGGTTACGCAAATCATTTTACCTGCTTAATACATTTTAGTTTCATTAGATGTGACCTCTCTTTGAACAAATGTATCCTTACTATTAGTTTTAAACCGTCTTAAAACGAAGGTATTTGTGTGGAGAGGGCAATGTTATCATCGAATTACAAAACACACTGAGATAATTATGTCTTTTACTTAATTCACTTTGATAATAAAATTTACAAACAAATTTCTGGGTTTGCTATGGGTTTTCCGTTCGCTCCAATATTATATCACATAGTAGTTATGGCTGCTTGAGAAGAATGTTGCTTGTCAGAACTTTATTACACTCCAGTTTTATTCACAAGGCACGTAGACCACGTTCTCTCTCAAGCCAAATTCGATGAACTTCAACAATTTTCAACACTCAGCATCCCAAACTGCAATTTACTATTGAGAAAGAGAAAGATAATAAAAGAAAGAAAAAGATAATAAAATACCATTCATGGATTTGTTATTAATTAGGGAAAATGAGATCGTTATCACAGATTGGTGTCGTAAACTGGTCTGGTAGATTTATTAACTTTTTCTCCAGTCATAAAATATAGGCATTATATACATGCTCGTAGACAGAGCATTAAAACTTTCACATTCACAGTTCTGAAGTAAGGACTTGAAATTCATTAATGACACGTTACTCTTAATTTGTAATCCTATACATGTCAGTAAATGGACTATTCACGTTAGAAGACAGACTATCACGACTATTCCCGGCACTCAAGAAGAAAATTTAAAAATTGACACAGGATGGATTATCAATTGTTCATACATATGATATAGATACTATCCTTCAGTAAGACTTTTCAAATAATATCAGGGGTACAAATTGAAAATGCGGGTTTGATAACAGATGGCGTTACTAACGCTATACGCATCAGGCAGTACTGTGACTATGTTCATGTCAAAGCTACGTCTTATAGCTTTAATTTTCAGTATGTGTCAATTTGTCGCAGTGTCAAATTCATAGTTTTTTTGAGCTCTCAATATGTCGAGTTTCGTGCCAACAAAACAGCATTTGCGGGAAGTTTTAATTTACTTCTTTAATTTGAAGAAAAGTGCTGCTGAAGCACATCGATTGGTCTCCGAGGCTTATCCGAGTCATGTTCCATCGGTTTCAACGTGCGAGAGATGGTTTGTGCGGTTTAGAAGTGGTGATTTTGACGTTGAGGACAAAGAGCGGCCGGGCCAAGTGAAAAAGTTTGAGAATGCTGAATTGGAGGCAATACTCAATGAAGACTCGTGTCAAACTCAACAAGAGCTCGCAGATTCATTGGGAGTGACACAACAAGCCATTTCCCATCGTATAAAAGCCCTCGGAATGATCCAAAAGCAAGGACATTGGGTGCCGTATGAGCTGAAGCCGAGAGACGTCGAGCGCCGTTTTTTTGCATGCGAACTGCTGCTCGAACGGCAAAAACGGAAGGGTTTTTTGCATCGCATTGTCACTGGTGATGAAAAGTGGATCCATTACGATAACCCGAAGCGCAAAAAATCATATGGTTACCCCGGCCATGCATCATCATCGACGGCCAAACCAAATATTCACGGCGCCAAGCTCATGCTCTGTATTTGGTGGGACCAGCTGGGTGTGGTGTATTATGAGCTATTGAAATCGAACGAAACCATCACAGGAGCACTATACCGAACTCAATTGATGCGTTTGAGCCGCGCACTCAAAGAAAAACGGCCACAATACGAGCAAAGACACGACAAAGTAATTTTGCAACATGACAACGCTCGGCCACATGTTGCAGCGCCGGTCAAAACATACCTACAAACGCTGAAATGGGAAGTCTTACCCCACCCGCCGTATAGCCCAGATATTGCTCCTTCCGATTACCACCTTTTCCGATCGATGACACATGGCCTAGCTGACCAGCGCTTCCATTCTTACGAAGAAGCCCAAAAATGGGTCGATGACTGGATAGCAGCCAAGCCGGCCGAATTTTTTCGCGACGGTATCCGTAAATTGCCAGAAAGATGGGAAAAAGTTGTGGCTAGCGATGGACAATACTTTGAATAATTCATTTGTTACCATTTTTTCAGAATAAACGTTCAAAAATAGAAAAAAATCCCGCATTTTCAATTTGTACTCCTGATATGAATTTAATCTAGTCACAAATGACAAACATAACATTAACTTGATTAGCGTCTCAACGAAGGTTAAAATTCCCTCGTTGTTAAAATCCAAATTAGTTTATTTGTTAGCATGAAAATATCGTTCTGCAACTGATATTGAATGGATTAAAAGGCATGCATTCGAGAGTATAGAAATAGAGAAATCACCTGTAACAAGGTCGCACCACCTTAGGCAGTCAAATTAATGCGACTAAACATGCTTTTGATTTTTCTCGAATATTTGCTGTTGGGGATATCGCCTTTTCCGTATAGATTTTTTCTCTTCTTCCTAGTATACTGGCGGTAGCTCTGCCACGCTCTCACATGCGCGTTGCTCTCTCTCTCTCTCTCTCTCTCTCTCTCTCTCTCTCTCTCTCTCTCTCTCTCTCTCTCTCTCTCTCTCTCTCTCTAGCGTCGCACACAAGCAACTCTTTATAACGCATATACCAAAGGAAGAACCTCTTTGTACAACGAGTTCTTGTAGTTTTCTCAATAAACCTTTTTCTAATATATATTGCGAATCCCGAGTGAGAATTACTTGAGCGAATAATCCTAACATTTGCTTTTGAATCCTTTTTAAACAAACTTCTTCTCATGGAAATAATTTGCATAAAAGAAGACAATAATTTCACAAATTTTAGAACTCGCATTAATAAGTTAAGGATTATTCATAATTCCATATTATAAATCGGAAAAATAACTTTTGTTAATCGATTACTCGTATATATTGATACATTTATATTTATTTTTGATTTCGACATGGAATTTTCTTTGGCAATAATTTAGCATAGTTTTAACAAGGTTATAAGTGCAATAGAATTTGAAATCTTGCCCATAAAATATTGCTATAATTATATACGGCTTAGATACACCGCGATACGTTGTTTGATTAATTGATCATCACTGTTACACATTTGCCACGGATTACTGTCCATTATACCACACGACCGGCTTCTCCGGTTGATTCCTTTTGTGAAATGTGAATAAAATTGTATAATTCTCTTTTGACATATAAACTTATTGGTAATTATACTTAGCGTGTTTTCATATACATTACTTTAGTCAACATGACCTGCAGATCTCACGAAGCATTAAAAATCTAAACTTTTGAACTGGAATACCGTGTTACGGAGAAGTTCTTTCATTTTAGTAAATACTTATCTACAATGTATTATTCTCACTTAAATAATTTTATAATAAATTTTTTTTTAAATACACGTACTACACAATTTGAACAAACGTTTTCCAAACAAATTTCTCATCATATCTCTGATAGAAAATATGGTTGGAGCTAACTATCTAAAGTCATATGATTATGTTTCACATTTGGTGCATGTTATCGCTGCGATGTCAAATATATGACTATTGTTAATTTATATATTATTATTTTTGTCAACAATATTACAGCAATTGTAGTGAAACTTGTGAAGAGATTTCAGAAGAGAATCAGAGTCAAAACGTAATGGAAGTTCTTTGACTTTTTCTGACCGTCATCAACGCCACACAATATCACTCTAATTCCGAAATTTGTATGCCACCTAAACGTATTTCTCCTTACCACTATTATTAAGAATAATTAGTTGCAAAAATTCGAAAAATCAAATTGAATTTAGAGTAGAAACATCGAAAGGTAAAAAATGTCGATACGAAGGACCTAATCTGTTTATCGACGATAGGATACGAGTCTGATTATCAAAGGCAAGACACAAATCTAACTGTCAGCAATAAGATTTAAGTCTGTTTTACAGGTCGTAGGATCCATATCTGTTTATCGATGACATGACATCGTTTTTTATCTGTGGCAGGATGCAATCTTCTTTACCGTCGGTAAGGCCGAATCGTTTTATAGAATGTAGCCCCCAAATTAATTTATCGACGGCAGGGCATAACGTTTTACCGGCAGCAAAGCGCAAGATATTTTACCAGCCGTCCGGCCCAATCTGCTTATCGACTGTACGTCTATAGCGTGCCTTGCCAACTGTATGCCGACTCTACATTACTTACGGTCGGTAACATACCTACGGTTGACAACGATATATTTCTCCGACCGCCGGTACATAATCTACCCATCTGACTGCTGGTATTCGGTCTTTTTTACCGACTGTCGGTTACATGCCGATGGTCGTCGAATTACAGTAGGTGGCCAGCAGTACTATTAGGTGCGCAACTAAGTTCCCGCTGTTTTTTTTTTTTTTTTTATGAAAATGCAACTTTATTGTGAAAAAATGTTTACAAATGAATCGTTCAAAATATTGCCCATCGCTAGCGACAACTTTTTCCCATCTTTCTGGCAGAGCTTGAATACCGTCACGGTAGAAGTGTTGAGCGTTTCTAAGTACGTTTTAACGGGTTTGGCAACGTGAAGCCGAGCGTTGTCATGCTGTAGAATCACTTTTTCGTGCCTCTGCTCGTATTGTGGCCGCTTTTCGCGCAGTGCTCGGCTCAATCGCATGAATTGAGTTCGATACCGTTCCACAGTGATGGTTTCGTTCGGTTTCAACAGCTCATAATAAATATCACCGCCCTGGTCCCACCAAATACACAGCAAAATCTTCGCAGTGTGAATATTCGGCCGAGCCGACGACGTAGAACCATGACCGGGCAGTCCCCATGATTTTGTTCTCTTTGGGTTGCTGTAATGAATCCATTTTGCATCACCCGTAACGATGCGATGAAGAAAACCCTTCTTTTTTTGCCTCTGGAGCAGTTGTTCACAAGCGAAAAAACGACGCTCAACGTCTCTTGGCTTCAAATCGTAAGGAACCCAAGTTCCTTGTTTTTGAATCATTCCCAACGCATGCAATCACTTGGAAATGGCTCGGCGGGTAACTCCTAATGCTGAAGCAAGCTCTTTTTACGTTTGGCACGGCATCCTCATCGAGCAATGCCTCCAATTCAGCGTCTTCGAATGTTTTTGGCCTTCCTCCACGCGAACGGTCGTCAACATCAAAATCACCGTCTTTGAAGCGACGGAACCAATCACGGCATGTTATTTCACTTAGAGCAGCATCTCCGTAAATTTTTTGGAGTTCTCGATGCGCTTCAGCCGCCGTTTTCTTCGAATGAAAGAAGAAAAGCAACACTTCCCGCAAATGACGATTATTTGGCACAAAACAGACATTTTCATACAACCAAAACGTATATGACGCAAAAACATAATCACTAACGTGTCAAAGCGGTTTGTTTACCATATATCTAAGCTTGGTCCATGACATTTTGGTTATGTCCCAATTGACCAGCACTTACTACTAGAGCCATCTCTTGAAAAACAGCGGGAACTTAGTTGCGCACCTAATACAATTGCGCCACCTACTGATTTTTAAAAACACATAAATTTATTAATTCATCAAATTAATTTTAATTTACCCATTAAAATCATTTAACATCAATTTATTTAATAAAATTTAATTAATTACTAAATAATACCCTAATTAATTATTATTTTTTAAAACATAAAATTATTAATTAATCAAATTAATTTTAATTTACCCATTAAAGTCATTTAACATAACGTTATTTAAAGAAATTTAATTAATTAATAATTAATATCCTAATAAATTATCAGGGGTACAAATTGAAAATGCGGGTTTGATAACAGATGGCGTTACTAACGCTATACGCATCAGGCAGTACTGTGACTATGTTCATGTCAAAGCTACGTCTTATAGCTTTAATTTTCAGTATGTGTCAATTTGTCGCAGTGTCAAATTCATAGTTTTTTTGAGCTCTCAATATGTCGAGTTTCGTGCCAACAAAACAGCATTTGCGGGAAGTTTTAATTTACTTCTTTAATTTGAAGAAAAGTGCTGCTGAAGCACATCGATTGGTCTCCGAGGCTTATCCGAGTCATGTTCCATCGGTTTCAACGTGCGAGAGATGGTTTGTGCGGTTTAGAAGTGGTGATTTTGACGTTGAGGACAAAGAGCGGCCGGGCCAAGTGAAAAAGTTTGAGAATGCTGAATTGGAGGCAATACTCAATGAAGACTCGTGTCAAACTCAACAAGAGCTCGCAGATTCATTGGGAGTGACACAACAAGCCATTTCCCATCGTATAAAAGCCCTCGGAATGATCCAAAAGCAAGGACATTGGGTGCCGTATGAGCTGAAGCCGAGAGACGTCGAGCGCCGTTTTTTTGCATGCGAACTGCTGCTCGAACGGCAAAAACGGAAGGGTTTTTTGCATCGCATTGTCACTGGTGATGAAAAGTGGATCCATTACGATAACCCGAAGCGCAAAAAATCATATGGTTACCCCGGCCATGCATCATCATCGACGGCCAAACCAAATATTCACGGCGCCAAGCTCATGCTCTGTATTTGGTGGGACCAGCTGGGTGTGGTGTATTATGAGCTATTGAAATCGAACGAAACCATCACAGGAGCACTATACCGAACTCAATTGATGCGTTTGAGCCGCGCACTCAAAGAAAAACGGCCACAATACGAGCAAAGACACGACAAAGTAATTTTGCAACATGACAACGCTCGGCCACATGTTGCAGCGCCGGTCAAAACATACCTACAAACGCTGAAATGGGAAGTCTTACCCCACCCGCCGTATAGCCCAGATATTGCTCCTTCCGATTACCACCTTTTCCGATCGATGACACATGGCCTAGCTGACCAGCGCTTCCATTCTTACGAAGAAGCCCAAAAATGGGTCGATGACTGGATAGCAGCCAAGCCGGCCGAATTTTTTCGCGACGGTATCCGTAAATTGCCAGAGAGATGGGAAAAAGTTGTGGCTAGCGATGGACAATACTTTGAATAATTCATTTGTTACCATTTTTTCAGAATAAACGTTCAAAAATAGAAAAAAATCCCGCATTTTCAATTTGTACTCCTGATATTATTTTTTTAAACATATAAATTTATTAATTAACCAAATTAATTTTAATTTACCCATTAAAATCATAACTAGGTCTCCAATATTTTAAACGCACCGTCAACGGTTTTTCCTTTTTTCCACGATGTGAGTGTTGAAGTGGTCGTGGGAGCAGCATTTTATCATCGTACACCACTGATTATGATTTTTATTTACATGATTGGAATTATTATATTTTTTAATTTACTTTACCAATTTTGCGTTATTCGAAATTCTTTTCACACCCACTACTTTACCGATTATTAGAACTTTTTTTGATTGTAAAATGATTTAAATAATATTTCTCATTGAATTGACCTCAATTCCATACGATGTGTCGAGGGCGGACGCGCGGAGAATAAGATGTTGTCGTGACGACGGCTCATGATATTCCTAAAGTTATTCTGACTCATACTCCTGTATACACTGATATTATGTCCCTCGTTTTCTCCTGTCTACCTCATTCACATATACAAAACGGTCCCTTGCTTGCTTCTACGGACTACTGCACTCAAGACACTACAGAGTTGCTTACTTGCAGATTTCGATACTTTTATAAAATCTGTTAGATGCCGAGCACAGTTTAGAACCCTTTATCCTCAACCACGTAAAAAGACAGCTTTTTAACGTGCAGTGTTTTATATAAATATTTTTCATATAAAATTGACTACTGCACTATCCGAGATAATACTAAAAACTGCGAAGGCTGTGTGACGGTTTATGGTAAGCACAGGCGTGAAGCTGCCGCAGTCTTATAAGTCACAGGTAGTCGTCACCGGTGTTGCACGTGAGTCGAACTGGACGACACGCGCCAAATACAACAATACAAGAGTGTGCAACGAGACTACATAGGTTTAAACCATAGAATCGAATAAAAGCGAATAAAACGATGCTTTCGTAGAGAAAATTTTATCCGTTAATGTATGATGCTCATACGACCAATTTTTGCTTTGATAAAATTGCAAGTCGGCAAAACTCCAGCTCAAACCTCGACGCCTGTCCAAAATAAATCTAATAAATTTCGTCATAATTATTTTTGTAATCCTCAAATTATTCATGTTTGCCAATATTTCAGCTTAAATACATGTTAATAATTTGGTAGTAACTGTAATTTATCGCGAAAATATTTCTTCAATATGGACGAAAAAACCAATTGCAGCGTATTCCGAACTCTTGATATCTAGTCTCGAAGGACGTATGTCAAGCGCAGAGTCGTCGTCTAACGAGGTATATACGCGCAAACAATCTATTTCGAAGCATGCTGGTTGTTCTAAAGCATACGTTCAATTATTAATATTTTCATATTAAAAAATAGAAAAATATTTTTTTATTCCAGATTTTTGGATACTTATTTTTTTTATTTCATCAAAAGATATGTTGAATAAAAATGTGTTACATAGTGTAGTGGTTACAACGATTTATAACATTTGAACTATGTGCACCGAATTGTATCTTGTATTTTGACGTCTCGTTCAACACTACTTTATTCTCGTCGTCATCATTGTCATTTTCGTCACCTTCAATATCTTCTTCTTCTTCTTCTACTTCTTCTTCAGGCGTTGTTGTGGCGTTCTCTTCGTTTTCTTCGGCCTCGTCGTCGTCATTGACTGTTGATGTTAATGGCACACTGATGACATCATTATCGGTATTACCATAATACATGGATACCGCCTGCTTTAAATTAAATTAACTTTTGCAAATAAACAATTAGCTTTACATATTAAAAAATGTTAATTATTAACATATTGTTGGGGAATCAGCTGACGCACGGCAATCGATAATCGCCGTGCATCGACCTGTTGCTACTAGTGTTGTGCTGCTCTCGGCTGTCGCGCAAGCAGCCGAGGCAGCGCTTCGTAGACATGCTACTCAAGCGAGAGACCACGATCAAGCAATCTCTCGCTTGACTTCAGCGTCTCACAACGACTCTTTCATACAGTTCAGCCATCTTGAAAATAATGACACTCGTGAAAACCGCATAGATAGCAACTACCTCTGCTCTCACCTCGGACATTTTTACGGTTTTTTTTTCGGACCTACTTAACCTAGAAGTGCTCAACAGGACTCAAAAACTCGGTAAACGTGCATCTTCATAATTTAACTAAATTCAATTTTGGTGAGGTGAGGAAATCTCAATTTGTACATCCTCAAGAGTCTTACCTCGTGGCGTGCTTTACAGCACGGGCTACACTACGTTTAACCTTATATATTTTGGCACACAATTAATACAATTGTATGTGCAACTCATAAAATTCACTCAAAATTTATTCGTGTAATTTTTTTATACATTTTTTTATCGTAAAGCGAGTCGAGGTAGAATAAAAAACCACTTTCTCTACTTGTATCTTTGGTCTGGTTATTTCACACACATCGTGAGTGAAAACTCATACCTTTCCGATATAAGTAGTATGTGTACACCTTTGCTTTATCCCACTCCTTCCCCCACCACGCGGCTACCTCCACCACCCTATTTTTCCACCGCCACGCTGCCCACTCTGCTTAACCAGTGTCGGTAACGTGGAGATGGTAAAGTGAGGTGGTGTGGGTGCTCTGGAGAACAAGGAAGAGTAGAGATAAGAGAAGGATGGAGCAAGGTGTACACATACTTGGAAAAATGAATTAAATTATGTTTCACATGATTTAGCATGTGTCCGTGGTGGACGCGTGTTTTGTTTCATCATTGGTTTTTTAGTTTTGAGGGTAATTCTTTCACTGTATTGTGCTTAAGGTACTTACTGATTTTATGGTGTGGTGTGGAATTTGGAGGGATTGGCCTAGGCTCATGTATAGTGAACTAACGTTTTAGTCTTACATATGTGGAATGATTTCCAGTTTCGATCGGTTTTGAATTTGATATTCGTACGACGATCTGGTATCGTGCGTACGAAGCCCAACACTCAATTGATACAAAAAGAGACGGTTATCGCACCTGCTTTACGCGAGTTTCTTAAAACTACGTATATGGAATAACTTCCGGTTTGCTTAGGGTTTGATTTTATTATTCCTACGATGATATGGTATTGGGGGTACGGACCTCAACACTCAATTTACTATATAGGGGTTGTCGTGCTTGCTTTTACGCGATTTTCTTAAGACTACGTATGCGGAATAACTTCCGGTATATTTTGGGTTTTGATTTTGTTATTCGTACGATGATATGGTATCGTGCGCACGGAGCTCAACACTAAATTTACTAATATGGGGGTTGTCGCGCTTGGTTTTACGCGATTTTTTTAAGACTACGTATGCGGAATAACTTCCGGTCTATTTCGGGTTTTTGATTTGATTATTCGTACGACGATATGGTATCGTGCATACGGAGCTCAACACTCAATTTACTAATATGGGGGTTGTCGCACTTGTATTTACGCGATCTTCGAGGAGTTTTCTTCTGCCTTTCTAACTGCTTTAGCTTGTCCTCATACGTGGCTTCCCATGGTATTTTCCTAAGATCTACCGGTCGGCCTTTGTATAATCATCGGACGGTGGATTGATATTGGTGGTATGTTTTTCTAACGAATTCTATAACGTGTGACTTGGCTCTCGAAGCTCCGCCCTGTTGGGTGTTTCAGCGGCGAGTTTCGGGTCTCGGCCTTCTTAGCATAGAGTCGCGAGTATTTTTATGTCGGGTCGGGAGTGTGAGTTTACCTACCTATCGTACTCGACTTTGTTATTGTTTTGGTTCTCTAGCTATAGCTTACTGTTCGCGCAAGACACGGGGTTCGCAGCGATGACCAACTTGCTCATCCTGTACTTTTGATACTGAGGCGTTTATTCGCGTTGCATTAAGGTGCCTTATCGTGCCCTTAAGGGGCTTGCAACTTGGTTTCTTAATTACCGAGGTCTGCCGAGGTATCAGTGCGTGACAGGGGGTAGTTATCCGCTGACCCCGACGTGGTCCCAACCACGCAGGTACACCCTCCGAATCGAGCGCGCGCGGTCCAACAAGCCGGGATGCTACTCATTTGGCCTTGTGCCACACGTGATTTTTCACTTTCCAAGATACGAGTAGCCACTGCGCTGTGCGTGGGGAACTTTATTCCTCATAGGGTATCGCTAATTAGTTCGTTTGATCAACTGACGGCCAAGCGCAATGCAGGGAAATCAGCTTGATCGAAAGAACACTATTTACTACCATGATATTTCTAAAACGGTCAGTCTTAAAAATTAAATAAAAATTTCAGGTTGGCTGGGGAACAGCACTTCGTCTTGCAGAATATAATTTCAACAAGAGCCCAGAGGCGTGTCTTGTCGCGGTTTGTATAGTTTAGTTGATGAGCCCCGAGGGGGTGTTTTGTGGTAGACTACGTGATGTTTGTCACACCTTACTCACTGGGTGAAAACGGTGCGGGGCGGTGTGTAGGTGTCTTTGAGTTTCTATATTCGGTCGGCTTTTTGCTCTCTCGGAGTTTGAACCGGGGTTCTAGTGAGGTTGAATTCCTAGATTCAGTGTTAATTCTCTACCTGCTGGAGGTTCAAACTTTCTGCTGAGGTTTTTTGTTGTTGCTTCGTTGTTTTTGATATTTTTATGAAATGTTGGTCTTTGCCTACTTCGTGATAGTTGGTTTGTCGTGATTTCTGATTAATTTTCTGCAAAATTTGCGTTTTTTAGAGTTTTTTATGTGTCCCTCGCTTGTTTTTTTTTATCCTCTAGATTTTTGTTAGGTTCTAGGTGTAAGTAATGTTTCTAGGGTTGTTTATTCATTAGGTTTATGCAAAGATTGTCTTTGTTTATGAGTTTTTCCTGATATTAATGTTTATTTGTTGAGTGGGGGTAATTGGTGTAGTACTCATGTGATGGTACCCTTTTCGTCTCTTGGGTCTGTGGGACCTCGTGGATTCCAGAATTTGCTTTTGTCTTTGCCCGTGGTCTGGCGGTCTTGGCACCTAGGGCTGTTCGTGTAGTGTGGCTTATTTCAAAGGTAGGGCCTACTGCGCTAGGTGTTTGTATGGCGAGGTGTGTGGTCTTCCGGGTGGTTCCGCCTGGTCTTAGCGTACGGGCGGGGGCTACTGCGCTCGGGTCCGCTAGGCGCGGTGTGTGGTCTCGTTAGTCGCCCTGCCTCCTGTCTTGCTAGTACCGTTCGGAAGGGGTCCTCTCGTGTGCTATGCTTTAGTTTTGAGTGGTCTTAGCGCGAAGGTGGGGCCTGCTGCTCTGTATCATCCTTTTTAGGATAGGTACTCGCGGTTTCGCGCGTGTACCTACTGATTTTTTCTGGTTCCCTGGTTAGGTGGGTGCTTATTTGCCACTTTATTAGTTAGTTTTTGGCAATAATTAATTACTTCAGCGATTTTTTATTGATGGGCTTTTATTCCTGTCTTATGTTTTATATGTCTCTCCTTGTTACTCGTTTTTGCATGATCTTAATATTATGGTTAATTGGTATTTTAATTCTTTGTTGTGAGGTTAATCCCCTTCAGGTTCGTAGCGGTTCGCTCTAGTGGCGTTCCGTTACAGTACGCAGGAACACGCTCATCACACTCTCGACTAAAATTTCCTCATGGCCGAGTGCCTTGAAATTAGATGAAAACAATATGACATTCATCAGCGAAACTCGATAACTTAGTACATCACCATCGTTAAATATTTCCCTAGGTCTTGCTTTTGTTAAGTGATCGGCCAAGTGTGCGGCCATCTTCTTGGTTAGTCGTATTCATTACATCGCTGCAATATATGCAGAGAGAGAAAGAGAGAAAGAGCGTATTAAAGGAATACATACAGGGTGCGCCTTCTTTTATGTCGGTAAGTAAACATTGAATAACTTTAAAAAAAAAAACCGATTTCCATATATGAGGTATTTTTATTGAATTTGGTCCTTTACAATTAATTTGGACTAGTGTTTGAATACAACATCAATCAAGTGGCCGCCTTTATTGGCCAAAACAAAATGTGCCCTTTTTGCTGCGTTTGCCATCACTTTTTCGAGCATCTCGGGCGACATAGCGATGATTTCGGCACGAATGTTTGCCTTGAGCTCGTCAATAGTCTGAGGCTTGTTAGCGTACACTTTGCTTTTCAAATGAGCCCACAAGAAGAAGTCCGGAGGGATCAAATCTGGAGATCTGGGTGGCCAGTCGATGTCGCCATTTTTGACGTCACACGTCCAGGGAATCTTCGTTGCAGAAACTGCAAGGTTTAATTTGCAGTGTGACATGGCGCATCGTCTTGTTGAAACCAGTAACCGTCCGGACCTTTTTCACACATTTGTCGTCAGACATAATGAGCCAACATCCACCGATATCCATTCCCATCGCCTTCTTTGAAGAAAAATGGTCCAATGATGGTTTTGGCGCAAACGCTGGCCCAAACAGTCACTTTTTGGACATGCAATGGTGTTTCGTGGATCTCGTGTGGATTCTCCGTTTCCCAAATGCGGCAATTTTGCTTGTTAACGGCGTCGGAGAGTGTGAAATGGGCCTCGTCGGTCATAAAAATTTGCTTTAAAAAATTAGGTTCAGTGTCAATCATTCGAGCGACTGTTTGACCGTATTCCAAGCGACGTGGACGGTCTGTTGGCAATATTCTTTGAGTTAATTGCACTTTATACGGAAACAAATGCAGATCATCCTTCAAAATGCGCTCCAAAGTGGTTTCACTGAAGCCAAAATGCTGAGCGCGGTGACGATACGACACATATGGGATCTCGGCAACACTCTCTCTTACCGCTTCAACCAGTTCAATGGAACGTCTTGGGCGTTGATTAACGGCACGTGGACGATCTCCCACTGTCCCGCGCTCAAGAAAATTCGACACCAAACGACGAATAGTGTTGTCAGACGGTGCTTGTTGGCCACGATATTTTCGACGATATGCACGTTGAGTTAACACAACTGAACGACTATTTTCAATGTACAGCGTCACTATTTCGGCGCCTTGTTTCGGTGTGGAGCGATTCATGGTTAAAATTGTACTGAATTGACGTTCCAAAAACATGTCTACTCAAGTCAATCGGTTGATAAATGTCAAAGTTATTCAACGTTTATATACCGACATAAAAGATGGCGCACCCGGTATAAAAGCGTGCCGCTTTGAAATATCTCTAGTTAATTGTCAGATTTACTATGGTTACTAATACTCTAACAGCACAATCATAATCAGAGTGTTAAGCGCTCATTGATAAGAAAATTGATAGCGTTTATATTAAAGCGTAGACCGTCGTTAAGTTAGCGGTAAGGGAGAAGTAATTTACAGATCACCCTATGGGAGCTTCCGACATAAGAGGTTGTTCATAAAATTCGTGGTATGCTGTGCGAGTGTCATCATCGCGATTTAGTTGACGCGCATAATATTGGATTGTTTGATAATAAAATAATTATTGATTCGGTGGTGCGTGTTATTCGTCGACGCGGTTGGCTGAATGAACCTGCTTTTGCAGCCCATACTCAGTGAAAGACGTAAGTAATATACTGCGTTAATTACTTTTATTTTATTTCCTTTATTTTGCAAGATTTTTATACAGTTCGACGGTATGAGGAAGAAGAAGAAGAAGAAATGGGATCCGACACCTATGATTTCGATAAGGAGGGTAGAACTGATTCAGATGATCATACCAGGGACAACAATGGTGACAGCACCGCAGGGAATCGTTGGATAAATTTTACCCAGCCGTTCTGCGGTAAAACTGAAAACTGTAACGTAAATTTTGCACCCTAATGCACCACGGCACTTATAGCTGGTCCGAGCTATTTTTCCTCTCACTCTCATACGCTACCGACAACAACCCTCGACATAGACTTCGAATGTTCGCAAGAAACGGCCAAACGCCCGGACAAAATAAAACAATAGGTCGCTTCGAAATTCTTCGCGCGATACGGCCTATACCGGACTAGTCCTACGTACATCCAATAACTCTATAGCCACGGGACGCCGGAAGGTCACGTACGCGAGGCATCTACTAGTTCGAATCTCTTAGCTCGAAAATCGCAGGCAAGCAAAACCGAGAATGAATCGGGAACGAAATAATGATTAACGAACCCCAATTATATAAAATGAAATAAGAAAACCATAATTAAATAATCAACGTAAAAATAATAAAGATAACGATCCCTAAATTATTCAACTAACAAAAAAAAATAATAAAAGTAATGAATAATTTATCGAAGCGAGATGCGCCTCAAACCGTGCTAATCCCTCGCGAGCAAGTACAAAGACGGGACGACGGTTGATCACGCACTACACAGGCCTACAGATGAAATATAATTTAATATAATAAATAAGTGAAAATAATGAACTTTAGTCTAATATAATAAAATAAACACAAGGAAATAAAGAAACTAATATAAATCAGGTAGAGTACATTATTCTAGAAAATCCGCGACGCGGTCTATCACGTTCAAATCCCTCACACTCAAACATACAACGGGATAATGCCCTAACGCGCGCACGGTTTAACCGTCAGCAACTACAAAAAAAACGACTAAGAAACGAAATGACTTCTTCCCGGCTCCAACCCCCAAACGATCTCGATATAACACGTTAACAGACGCAGTCGGTCCCGATACAAATTTATACTCTGTGCGCGCTATACAGGAGTCACAGGTATGCCCTAGCTCGAATAGACTTATCCGTCAATAAAAGTAAGATAATGGCAAAAGATCGTGGAAGGAAAGAGAGCTCACCGGGACGATGCTGATGTTCCTTGGAATCCGGGAAACCTTGGAATCCGGGAAACCTCGAAAAGACGTCGAAAGATTCCCTCCTTGCTTTCTTTTAGTACGGTGGCGGATACTAAGATGATAGATTCCAACTTGGGTTCGGGATAGGCAACGCTACTATTCCTCGCCTCTGTAGTGGTTTGCGTAATCCCAAAAGTAGAGCGGGGCAAAAGAATGTGCGCTATGTCTTACTCGCTCGACAGTCGCCGGTAAAAAGTCCCTAGGTCCTGCTGGCAAGCGTGCCCGTGACCTATGATCCCCTCCTAACGAGCCGAAATCGGTTAATTGGGGGAATCGGTATCGCTTGGTGATCGCGACTAGCGCCTCAGCTGGACGACGCATAAATTAGCAACAGATAATAACGATGCGTAGCTCAGTCCAGCAGATGAACCCCACGAGATAGATGGATTGCTGCAGGTACATGATAGCTGAAGATAGATAGCAGCATATCGCTTGTCAATGAACGTCGAGCGTGACAGCTGTATATCCCGATAGAGAAAGGTGTAAAATGTCTGTCTATGTAAAATGTCGGATTCCGAAGCCAGTAATCGATGGATGTGGTTCGCTCATCCTCGTCCTCTCTCTCCGTCCACCCGGCCGTACAAATTGAAATATAAAAATACAAAAAAAAATATATAAATAATTAAATAAAGTGCGGCGATTATTCCCTAAAGCCCTGTGAGATCGTGTTGGCAGCCGTCGTGCAAGAAGGACGTAGCGCTCGAATATCCGGCCCCGTTATAAAACCAACAAACGGTCTTTTCATGGTTGGTCCTCCGAGAGAACCAGATGGAGCCGTCGCCGGTCCATCGCGACAATACACTTCAAGCGATGATACCAATAGCAATACAGACAACGAGGAAGAAAAAGAAGAAGAAGTAGAAGAAGACGAAGAAGAAGGACGGGAGGAGGTGAAGGAAGAGCAGGAAGAGGACGATTACGACGAGGAGGAGGAGGAAGATCCGGTAGATTCAGATAAGCTTTTAATAATACAATTACGCTGACAATAATTTAAAAATAACGGGGATAATAACAGTAAAAATGAAAAAACAGGGTACGAGTCGGACCCAAAGGTTTTTCGTTTTGCACGATTCACTGTGCTGAGATCGCCGACAATCGAGTTGGTTTACGAAATGCGTCGGCGGTTCCCGGGTGCAGTCGACGGCTCGAGGAATAGAAACAAATATAAGTTCATAATTCTTACGTTACACAATTGATATACATAGTATATAGCTAGCGACAAACAAAAAATAAAATAAAATAAAATAAAAATTCTAATAAATGGTTTAATTATGCTCGCAGGTGGACAGACTGGCGATGGAAGGACTGCTATACGGGGGGGGGTGATATTTTGCCCCCTGGTAAACGCTTCGGAATCGACAATGAGCAGAGCCGATATTTTCTACGCTTTAGGATGCAGGGTCGGGAGTCAGATTTTTATTTTCGTCAACCACCGGACGGTATTGATCATCTGACTTGGTTCGAGGGCGGTGTACGAGATGTTCTCGCACGTCTTACAGAATCGTGCGAAGGACATGACGATGTGGGTATGACTCTGAGCGTGCCGTCTTTCACGCAAGGACCTGTATGGTTATCATTTCGACCAGCTCGTGACATCGTTCTTGACGATATATGGCGACTAATTAATTGTGTAGCTCAGAGCGCGCGCGAATTTCGAATAGACGCTGGTACATGTAGAATGACGACATGTATAGTACGAGGCGTTGAAGGCGCCGGTGTGGGCACCAAGCTTATACACGAGTCTATAACAAAACGTCAATTTTACGCATAAGTAATAGCGATAATTTGTGTCTACAACGATCCCTTGTCACTGCCTGAGCGTATGCCGAACGCGGTCAAATTCGGACGGCCGAGCTATACACACGATGGTGTCAAATTCGGAACGGGCTTCGAGGAGCGCAGTATACAACAGCGATAGAGCTCACGCGTAATACGGGGGTAACGACACCGTCTAGAAGGTGTGGTGTGCGTGAGATTCAGCTCTTTCAGGAGTACTTGGTTCACGAGGGTATAGCGATTGTTGTTTATGAATATCTCACCTTCAAAAAACGCGTTCCGGCTCTGTACGATGGGCGAAAATCCGTACTCTCTGCAATAGGTAAAATTAATCATACACTCTTTATTCTCTATTACGAACGCTCTCATCACTACCAGCCAATATTAAATCTCGCTGCTGCGCTAGGTAGTTAGGGGTTCCGCACACAGTGTAATTCCAAGTATATTCGAGTATTCGAGCATCGCTGTAGCTACCAACGTGCTGGATGTAAATCCACTTATTGCAACGGCAATAGAGACTGTCAGCCTGAGTATCGCACAGACTGTAATCGTTCGTTCTTTGGTGCTTTTTGCCTCGCTCATCACAAGGGTGAGGGCTCCGCGGGTATTATGTCTCGTAAATTTAGACGGTACAGCGTCTGCAAAGCATTGAACATCTGTAGAGGTTGCTCGCGTATGATTAAAACCACACATAAAAAGATGCATGTATGTGGTATATCGTATTATATTACATACAGGCAAACTCGACCGACTACGCATGCGTGCTATATAGCACCTCTTAAGAAACCAGAAGCGTTAAAGGAGAAGAAAAAAGACAAGCCCTCCACGAGATTTTCGAGAGTTACTTATACGTTGCGAAAGCGTGTGCCCCCTTACAGAAGCATGCACGATAGCATCAGCATGTATGAGAGTATTTTGAAAGAATTTTTTACAGAACGATCACATTGCGGTGTTACGACCAGGGGAGTACCGCTGGGGCAATAAGCAGTCGCGCAAGGCCGTCATATGGCTCGAGCGTGAGCGCAACTGCGTTATCGCTCATGCTGGACGCACGAGAGAGTATCGCCCTCTGACCGGCCTACCGGCTGTCGACGAATACTACGTGGATGCGGGCGTCCATCACGTTCTTCAATTTCACGGCTGCTTTTGGCATGGATGTCAACGATGTTATCGCGTGAACAGAGATGCTCGAACTAAATTCGGCGATACGATGGATGAGTGATACGAGCGTACCGTTCTTATGTCCGGGCGAATAAGATCGAAACGGTACACTCTAACCGAAATATGGGAATGCGATTGTGAGAGATTACTTAAGAGAACGAGGAATTGTCGTTATACGTGAAAAATCACGCTATGGTCAAACAGGCGCCTCCGAACCACGCGAAGCACTCTTTGGCGGTCAAACGGAAAATTTTGTAAGCTTGTACGACGTCGCGAATGGGAAGCAGATACGCTATGTGGATGTGTGCTCGCTGTATCCATGGGTCTGTAAGAATGGAAAATATCCCGTTGCACATCCGAAATTGTACGTAGGTGACGAGTGTCGAGAACTCGTAGGACTTGAAAACGATCTAAGTGTCGTCGAGGGTCTCGTGAAGTGTACCGTAGTAGCACCGCACGATTTGTATATCCCCGTACTGCCTGTTCGCATGCATGGGAAACCACTGTTCCCCCTGTGTAGAACGTGCTGTACAGCCATGGACACATCCGTAGGCTGCACATAGGATGACACGTCTGAGCAAGCGTTTGACGGCACATGGGTCGTGGACGAGCTGAGAAAAGCTGTGTCGATCGGATATAAGGTAACGCATATCGATGAAACTTGACAATACGTTGTTACGCAGTATGACTCGACAACGCAACGAGGCGGTTATTTTGCCGAGTACATCGATATATTTCTAAAAAGAAAATAGGAGGCGAGTGGACCGCCAACAGAGTGTAACGATGATGAGGAAGCAATAGCGCGTTTTATAGCGTTGTACAAGGAGTCTGAGGGTGTACATCTGGAACGAAGTGCTTTCCAGTCAAATCCGGGTTTACGTTCGGTCGCAAAATTGGCTCTTATGTCATTCTGGAGAAAGTTTGATCAACTCGAGAATCTCACGACGGTTTTCACGCGCTCGGAGCTGATGAATTTATTAACGAATCCGGATATTAAGGTGACGGGAATGCTACCGGTTAATCACAAGATCATGTATATGAACTATGTGAGCAACCGCGATGCTATCCACTCATCCCCGACATCAAACGCCGTGATTGCAGCATACACGACGGCACAGGCATGCCCAAAGCTCTACAGTTATCTTGAGGAGCTCGGGCGACGAATATTGTACTGCGATACGGACTCCTGTATTTACGTGAGTCGCCACGGTGGCAACGAGTATGAGCCGCCAATCGGTCAGTTTCTGCGAGAACTCACGGATGAATTAAGTGAATACGGGCCAGGTAGTTATGTAAAAGCGTTCGTTTCGGGAGGACCAAAATTTTACGCATACCTTGTTCGTAAACCCGACGGTACGATTATTGCAAAATGTTAAGTGAAGGGTATCACGCTAAACTTTGCGAATAGCCGTCACGTAAATTATGACGCATTACGATCCTTCGTGACAGGAGCTAGAAGCGGACCTATTATTTTTAAATTCGACGCACGGAATTTCATCAGGTAGTAACGCGTAAAGAACCGAAATCATGCGAACCTGTTAACACGAAGCGAAAGCGGCACGGGATGTACTCTACTGTGCCGTATGGCTATTGTAAAATACGCTAGTTAGTATAACGCAAAAAAGTATATAGTTTTACGATTGAATTCGCGGTATTTTAAAATAATCTTTTTGTCTAATTTCATGTATCGTATTTACTGTGTACAATACGTTTAAAAAAATTGATTTATTATGTATAAAACCATTGTCTGCTCGTTCTTTTTGTGCTGCTATTCATAGCAGTAGCTGCTATCTCTCTACCGTTCCCTTTTACTCTGACTTTCTCATCGTTGATTCCTTTTGTCCCGTCTTTCTTATCGAGTATTTCCTTTTGTTCTGACTTTCTTGTGCTACCTCCGTGGATATTATATTGCTGTTTAGAATTACATGATTCGTAAATTTTGCGACATAGAACTGTATGCATAGTGAAATAAAAATGCTGCTTTATTTGTGAGAAGTTAAAAACTATCGTTATTTAATTTACACACGGTGTAAACATCAGCTTATACCGCGGGCACGCGCCTCATCAGCTAGTACAGGCGCACCGCTCCTTATCAGGTCGTCAAGGCCGCAGAAATAGCTGATGCCGCCGCGGTATACGCTTATTTAAGAGTCAGCGGATTGATTGACGATAGACACGCATCGATATGGACACATGTTGGAAACATCCATGGACAGCCGTGATAAGCGGTCCTATGGGCTGTGGTAAAACATATTTTGTCAAAAAATTCTTTAAATACATGCGCGAAATGACGGATGTCCCGTTCGAGCGTATACTTTTTTATTACTCACAGTGGCAGTCCGGGTATTCAGAGTACAGTGATAAAATCGAATTTCACGAGGGTTTATCGCAAGCAGCAGACTACTCAAATGATACAAGGCCTAAACTTGTGGTCACTGACGATCTAATGCGCGAGGCATCAAACCATACCGTGTTCAATCTTTTCACCAAAGGTAGCCATCATAAAAATCTTGGTGTCATCTTCATCACGCAAAATCTCTTCCATCAGGATCATGGACAGCGCGATATCTTCTTAAACGCTAATTATTCTTCAAAATTCCGCGAGATCGCGCGCAAATTCAACATCTAGCACGCCAGGTATGTTCCGAGAATCCGAGATTTTTGCGGGAGGTATATGACGATGCAACAGCTGCACCGCACGGCTATCTATTATTCGACTTGAAACAATCGACGCCTGATAATTGTCAACTACGCGCCTGTTTATTTCCCGATGACCAATACCATTACGTTTACGTGCCTCAAAAAGCAATTAAGGTTCGCGATGCGACGCGCGATGTACCATTAATGCGCTTGTAATGGCGTTACGCGGACCTCTCGATAAAAAGCAAATAATTATATTGCAAGCGCTCTGTTATTTGGAGCAAGAGCAATGACGTGCAATTTTGCGCAACGCAGATGTAGCGCTCGTACGGCGTATATCCGAGTGTGCTCTAAACGTCTTACAGGGAAACGTGAGTCTGAATAACGTGCAAAAGAACCATCTTTGGCGGCACGCGACAATTCTTCGACGACTAGCCGCCAAAAAGGGAAATTAGAGCGGTAAGAGGATAATCATTGTCGTGCACTGTGTTGGATTTCTCAAGCTGCTTCCTGTGCCTGACTTGGTCTACACGACCCATGGAATATGCCAGAAAGATGGTGCTTATTCCACATGATAACATACATCGTCTCGCGGCTCTCGCCACTACTGCTGTTACTGCTACTGCTACTACTACTGGTACTACTACTACTACTACAGACTCGTCGCCCTCCGTACAAACTACCGGTACGCCATTATCGCGCCTCGACTCTGAGTTGAGTGAAATTCTAAACTCTCAATCGTACAAGAGCGAGAGAGAGAAATGGATATTGTACCAGCAGGTTCTACAGCGCTATCATCACTTAGTCGAGTACGATAATACAGTACCGAATATTTCGATAAAATGAAAAATAGCAACACTCGATAGCCACGACAATAAAATCGACGACGTTTTAATGAACAAAGTTAAATCTCGACTCAATGACACACTTATTATCGATAGCGTACCAAAAAAAATTTATTCTAAAGAAATGTTGCTTCGCGATTTGAATCGCAGCGCCGTCGGTAAAAAAAATTACATGGGATCGTGACGGTGTTATTTCTATAGACAGCAGAAGAATTTCAAGTTCCAATATGTTTGATCTTGTTAACGATGCTATGCGAGCTAAAAAACGCGAAAAACCCATCGGACGATCTCACTTTGCCAAACTTCTGCGAACGATACAGATGCCACGCGAATTTATCGGCAATCCCTACAGAGTTACTACACAAGCCTACATCTACATTATTCTCGACACCGCAGTGGCGTCTCATTTTACCACGCGATAGTGATAGTAGCAGCAGCAGCAACAACAGTACCAACAACAACGATGCCGAGACCGCATACTCAAACAGAGATTTAATGCTCACGGCGGACAACGACATCATAGGGGGGGGGGAGAGGACGAACAATTATAAAACATCGCACAAGTAGAGAGCCAACGACACCCCAGTGAATATCGATCCCCCACACAGTTTAAAAAGAAAAAGGAAAAGAATGCATTAAACTAATCATCGTTCAAATTATGAAAATTCTTCAAAAAATCTATTATGACACCGCTCATCCTGCCTCCTATTCTCGGGGAAAAAATTGGCCCAGGTGGATCGAAAAGTGAGTGCGAGAAAATGTTTTACCATGGCTCGAGACACAGGATTTATATAACATGCATCGTCTCGTGCGACGACGATTTCCCCGTCGTACGTACAACGTGAGTAATACAGACGATGTATGGGAGGCTGATTTAGCTTATCTTCGCTCGATAGCTACGTACAACGATGGGTACGCATATCTGCTTGTTGATATCAACGTGTTCAGCAAAAACGTGTGGGTCGAGGCTTTGCGTGACAAAACGAACGCAAACATAGCCTGCGGTCTCACACGCATACTCGCACGCAGTAATAATCGTCGCCCGCAGCAATTGCAAACTGATCGAGGCAAAGAATTTATCGGCACTCCATATCAGAAAATTCTCAAGAAAAAGAATATCGATTTTCGCGCTGCTCGTAACCCCGATGTAAAAGACAAGGTTTTTGCCCAACGCTTTAATCGCACAATAAAAGAGCGAATGTGGCGTACTTTACATACATGCGAAATAAGCGTTACATCGATGTCTTACAAATTTTTTTATATGCATATATTCACACTAGACACAGCGGAACGCGTATTCCTCTGAGCGAGATGACCCTCGAAAATGCCTCTATAGCCCGAGAAAATGTAGCACGGCGTTACGAGCGTAACTCGGGAAAAACTAAAAAGCCTAAATACAGCGTCGGTGACTTGCTATGTATCAGTCCAGCTAACGCAGCATTCATGAAAGAATATGAGCGTGGTTGGAGTAACGAGTTATTGACGATTCAACGAATATCAGTGAATTGAGAACCATTCGTATGTTATGCCGGTACCACGTAATTGGATTACTTGGTAATCGGTATAATATTAAAAAGTTATTATTTTTGGGATCGTTTGCCGATTAGGAGATGGATCTCGAGTAATCAATGTAAATGCGAATTTATGTAAAATGGTGGTATTTATTATAGGCAACGGCAACTTTCCGTTGTTTATTCAAAGTCAATAAAAGAATGTACAATAATTCTGTTGTTTCGAGCCTGTCACGAGGAACCTACCTCTCTTGATTGAATCTATTAATAGACTCTGCTATTTCGGGCGAGTCCGATCCGTGATCAACCGTTCAGGTTGATGTTAAGCTTTTGACTGATTTCGGCAAAGCAGTTATTCACTCCTTTGACCGATATCGACTGTCGTAATGAATTTCACAATAAAGATCACTTGCAAATTCCACCAAGTCGTAGCTCGTAGCGGTCATTGCTCGCAGCTCGTTGCTTACGTTTGCACATTTTTTCTACTTCGGTGAGTCGCCTCACGCGAAGAAGGAACAATGGCGAAATAATGTACAATTAATTAATTCGCGGCACAACACGTGTTTATTTTACTTCATCTGAATAACGAGACTATCGATGGTATTTTCTACGAGGCAGAACTATCGCGAGTACGAGTGCCTCCGTCATCTGAGACGAAAGAGAAAAAGAGGACAAAGAGGAAGAACGCTCGGAATCACCGTCCCTGATAAATATGAGCTCCAAGGATAGCTTTTTCTTTATCGTACTACCCAGCAACAGTAGTATGCAGTATTTTCCGGATAATACGATGACGGAATTGATTAGAAAACTTCCGCGTCAGTTACGTTTACACGGAGAATGGTCTGTTTCTCTTGTGGAAATTGCTTATCCGATGACTTTTTTACATGTTCCTACTGTAGGAAATCTTTTGAGGATGGCGATTATGATTTATCGGGTTTAAATCTTTTAACACGGAGACGAGCTGATAGAGACCAAGTGCAACTTGGTATATATCGCTCTATAGACGCTCTTTTGGAGAGTATAAATAAGTTACCTCACGTGGCCCGTCGTTTGCGCTTTAAATCGTTTCCGAGTGGGCAGGTTAAAGTGGCGCGCGTATGCGACGATCTACGATACCACGGCTTTCGCGTATCGCCCGCTATCGCAAGGCTACTAAGATTCTCGGAAGAGACATGTAGGTCTGTAATGCTAGAACCGCTTTGCGAATACACAGGGTCGAGGCCTGCATCTCTCACCGGTGCTATCCCAGACAACATGTTTCTATACACCGCTATCTGCGAGAGCTATATTACTGGCGATGTACAAACACCCCTCTTACGAGTTGTTTCTATTGATGCTGACGACTGTCAGTATGATTCGATAAAAATGAAATCGTTTTCAACGCCACGATATATACTTCTCTTGCGCAACGATTTACACACTATCGAGATCGATATAAGAGACGAGTTTGGAAATCCTATACCATTCGAACAGGGAACGTTGACTGTGACACTATATTTCAAAAGGTCCCACGATTGATTACGCCGCTATGGATGATATTGACAGTACAGCACGGATGGGGCCGACGCGGGTATGGCGGTATTAGCTATGTTTATCAGCTGTACATCTATGAAATGTGGATTTTTTTTCTAAGAAAACATGTTAAATCCAGAAGAATGATAAAAAGTGCTTTATTCAAAGTATGCTCCATCGCTTGTTATACATTTTTCCCATCTTTCTGGCAATTTGTGAAAACCACGCCAGTAAAAGTTTTCCCCTTTTGCTGCGAACCATTCATCGAGCCATTTTTTCACATCTTCGTACAAACCAACACGCTGCTGAGCAAGTGCGTGACCCATCGATGCAAACAAGTGGTATTCGACAGAAGCCAAGTCTGGTGAGTAAGCCGCATGGGGTAGAACTTCCCAGCTGAGTGCTTTTAACGTGTCGTAAACCGGTTTTGCCGTATGTGCTGAAGCATTGTCATGAAGAAAAATGACTTTGTGTTGTCTCTTTCGGTATTCTGGCCTTTTTTCAAGCAGCTAACGGTTCAAATAGGTCAATTGTTGCTGGTAACGTTTAGTATAAACTGCTTCTCCAGGTTTTAACAGCTCATAATACACCACGCCCCTCTGGTCCCGCCAAACACAGAGCATCGTCTTTCTGCCAAAGCGATTCGGTCTTGCGTCGATGTGGATGATGCGCCTGGGTCTATCCATGATTTTTTACGCTTGGGATTCTCAAAATAAATCCATTTTTTAAAAATCCCCTGTAACTATACGATGCAAAAACGACTTCCTTTTGTACCGAGGGAGCAAAATGTCACATGTATTTTTGCGCTTTTCCATTTGCCTGTCGTTCAACTCATGTGGTACCCATCTACCGGTCTTCTGAATCTTTCCCATCTCTCGTACCCGATTGGAAACAGCATGTTGACTAACGCCTAATTGCTCGGCGAGTTGTTTTTGTGTTTGCGAATCACCTTCGTCCAACAATGCTTGCAATTCCACATCTTCGTATTTTTTGGCGGCTTTCCACGTTCCTTGTCTGCATGGAGCATATTCACCATAAGCTTCTCGAAGTTATCGGTAAGATTCAGCAGCAGTTTTCTTCAAACGAAAACAAAAAAATAATGCTGTCCGCGAAAGCTCTTTGTTCGGTATAAATTTCGACATATTGAACACAACAACACAACACTATGCACACACTTTTCCAATTTATCACTCGTGCGCGTCTGACATTTGTTGATGACACAACATAACGGCGAAGTGTCAAATCGTTATAGCACAAACTGGATTCGTGCACCATCTGCTATCTGAAACCCGCATTTCATACTTGTACACCTGGTATATCGGAACGCCTAATCAACGAGGACACGGTATCGGCAGCTTTCAAGGGGGCCTGTTTCGTCGAGTGTTACCACTTTTAAAGAAGGGCGCTAAAGCCGTTGGAAAAGAGGCATTGCGAGCTCGTGAAAACGTAGCCCGTGATATCCTGGATAGAAATATAGCTGTGAAAGTTGCTATTCGCGACAGGGCGCGAGAATCAGGCAGTAATCTCAAACGCAAAGCCTCTGAAAAAATGGATACTCTTGAGTAAACCACGTAACGTAAACCATGACGTATCTCCCGTAAAAATAAATGTGTAATAAAGAGAAAAGTAATGAAGAAGAAGAATAATAATAAGGACAATAAGGAGAAGAAGACTCGTCAACGTACGGTTGCAGATATTTTTGGATAGCCGAAACAAGGTTGCTTTTCTTCATGCGCACTCGTGCGAGTGTCTTAAATCGGAACTTGACATTTTTTCACTCCCACCGACGCAAACTACTATCGAAGGCTCCAATTGGGTGTATTATAAGCCAATTTCTTCGCTAACAGATGATTCACCTATTGAATTTGTTATGCCTGGACAGGGTGATGAGTATATCGATCTCGCGCATACTATGCTTAGTCTGAGAGTGAAAATAACATCTCTTTCTATGGAAAATGCCGCGGGTAAAGCGCTGAAAGTAAGTACCGGCACTGTAAACAATCTCTTGCATTCTATGTTTAATCAGGTGGATGTATACCTGAATCAAAAACTAGTTTCACCTCCAAATAATGCTCACGCTTATCGAGCGTACAAAGAAACTCTTTTGAATTACGATCTAGCAGCTAAAAATACGCATCTCACGAGCGTTCTCTGGTACGATGATACCCCTGGAAAAATTGATGATATAACATCGGGAAATATGGGTCTTGTAAAGAGAAAACAATGTTTAAATGTCGGAAAAACTGTAGACTTGCCCGGCCATCTGCATTGTGATATATTCCATCAGGAGCAGTTCCTATTAAACGGTGTCGAGATGCGACTACTGGTGCGGTCTAGAGATTCATTTTGTCTTGTGGGCGATACAAAGAATAGTCAATGCGGCTTAAAGGTTCTCGAGGCATCGCTTCTCGTTCGTAGAACAAAAATAGCTCCTGGTGTGCTGCACTCGCATGCCAAAACTCTGGATAAATCTACGGCTAAATATCCTCTTACGAGAGCCGAGGTAAAGGCCTTTTCAATACACTCCGGTGTTCATGGAGAGACTATCGATAATATCGTGCTAGGTCAATTGCCGAAGCGTATAATTATCGGTTTTGCCGATAACAAAGCGTTTAACGGCGACTTCAGTATGAATCCATTCAATTTCCAAAATGACAAGATAAATTATCTCTTGTTGTACGTAGGTGGTGCTAAAATACCTTCGAAACCGTTACAACCTGATTTCACGAAAAATCATCTGTATGTGGATGCTTTTCAAACGTTGTTTTCGGGAACTGGTATACATTTCTTGAACGATGATAATTCGATCGATTGCGATAATTATCGTGATGGATACTGCCTGTTTGCTTTTGATTTGACACCCGATCTTTCGGCGAACAACAATTCACATAGGAATTTAATAAAGCACGGTAGTGTGAAAACAGAGGTACGATTTGAGGATGCGCTTGCTTCAACGGTATATTGTGTAGTTTACGCGGAATATGATAATGTCCTTGAAATTGATGCCTCTCGGCAACTAATGGTGGATTTTACCTGATACGCGAAAAATGTGCTGATGTCGGAATAAAATTGTTTCGTGTTAAGAGACGTAGAAGCGTCTCTGTGAGTAACTAATTAGTCGAACTTGAGCATTTGTACATATTAGACGTGAAAATGGAAATCGTCGTGGATATACAGGGAATGCGTGGTAAAGACTCGGAATTTATTCAGAAAGAAATTGCCGTGGTAGCAGTGGATAGACCGTACTCTGCTCATTGGATCGTCGCACCACCGTGTCACTTTGCCGAATTACCGCAGCATTCCAAAAGCCAGAGTAATTTTCTCCCGAAATATTTTCACGGTCTTGAATGGTACGGGGGCGATATGAGCTGAACAGGCATACGCTAACTTGCGTGAAAATTCGCGAAAATCAAGTCGTATCTAACACGCGGTCACGAGAAGGCTTTGCGATATTACGAGTCGTAAAATTTCCAACCTGGAGGACGAGGTGGGCGCTCCATCGTACACATTTATGCCGAAATCTTTGCGAAAATGCTTCAGACACGCGATGTTTAAACGATACCGCGTCTTCGCATTGTGCAATGCGCCAGGCTTTCCAAATAAAAAATTGGCTTCGCGAGCATCCATTTAAAGGAAATCATACATGGATGTTTGGTCGGCAGACAAAGAGGAAGAGAATAAGAAAGAGGAAAAATCTTCACCATGTAGTCATGACACGATCGACAATGCTGTGAAATAAATTTTGCATATATACGTCTATCAAAGCGCATTCGTCATCATTTAATCATTGACTATGTGTTCAGCATAAACACTAGACAAATCTACGAGAGTCTGCAGTATCTGCTACTTTCAACCGTTGGCGTATACCCAGCTGACAGAATTCCTCGTGTGTGGTTGTTACCGGCCGGACTCGCAGTTAACATGGATAACCACGACGGACCTGGGAGCATTGGATCGCCATGTTAACCATCATGGAAAAGGAATATACTTTGATAGCTACGAGCTACCACCGGTTATACCGCAACATCTCGCACGACTACGAAGAAACTGCAAGTTCTATCGGTACGGCCTCAAGCAGCTACAGCGTAATACGTCGGATGTGCGCGGACAATTTTGTATCGCATTCCTGCATCTTATGTCGTGCGGCGTCACCATGTCGCGATTTAATAATCTCTTTAGCGATAATGTAATTAAAAACGACAGAATAGTACGTGAATATTATAATACTTTTGCCTCTCGATGATCAGACAGTGATAAAAATAAATTTAACGGCGGAGGAATCTCCGAGCGAAGATTACCGTTTTTGCAGGGATGTTGCATGCGACGGTAAATATGTGTAAAGTGATTTGAATAAAATATTGATTAATTAAAAACTAATACATCGTCTTACAGTGTCTCTTATTTTCTTATTATATTTAAATTATAATCAAGGTCTCTCGCAGTACGTTATAATATTCTGCGTATTTTACTGCAGAGCAAGCGCTGCGCGAGGAGCACAGCACAAAGCGGTACGCACGTGCAAAACCGCTGTCGTTGCATTTAGAGCGCTGGACTAGTTATGATTCAGAGGAGGGTATGTTAACTTCAAACCCTGTGAACCCCGCCAGCAGCATTCTGAGCATTCAGTCTGTCTTTAGCAGTGCATAGCGAAGTATAAGCAAAGTGTAAACGAACAATCTAAAAATCTTATCCACGGTACGATAACTTTGCGTTAGCCATGGCTTTTGTGTGTCGGGCGATTTGCGGTGCGGGGGATAACGCTATATACCTGCGCACTGAGTTAATGTGTGGTGCGTGGCTAAGACTAGAGGACGATTTGGAGAGCTTATATATTGGTGGGTGTGCTGAGAGGAGCGGGTTCAAATTTGAGGACTTGTGTATGGGAGCCTCATGTGTCGTTGTGCGGCATTAAAGCGCTGTGCGCGGGGAGATCATCGACGTGGATGATGACGGGTGCTCCGAGGTGCTGCTTGTCGATTTCGAAGAATCGATATACGTCGATTAACAGCAGCTATTTCACTCCGAGCCAGCGATTAGCACACTACTTGTATTGCTTGTGAAGTGTGTGGTATTCGGCCTCGATAATGCTATAGACGAGGCCGGAGATCAAGACCTGATCGAGGAAACATACGGTAGTGATACGCTAATCGGTAAACGGATACATACCCCTGACGGTCCTCACGCTCCATGGGTGCGGGTAATTTGTATTACTCGGTCACTGAGCTGCGGATGCTGATATGTGCGTGAGTGAGAGAGAGAGAGAAAGAGAGTGTGTGCGTGCGCGTGTGTGTGTGTGTGCGTGCGTGCGTGCACATGTGTGTACCATGGAGTAATTATTGTGTCCGTCACCCTGGATAGCCGCCGTAGATTCCGCCAATATAAGGGTGAGTTTCAAAATTTATGTAGGCATGTCGAGGGGTGATTATGCAGTGTGTGAGAGAGGACATTCGAGAGACATGAGTTTACAATCGCCGCAGAAGGAGGGTAGAATCCTCCAACAGCTGGGGTGGTGAGTACATATTTTTATTCATTCTTCCAAGTATGTGTACACCTTTGCTCTATCCTGCTCTTATCTCTACTCTTCCGTATTCACCAGGGTATCCACACCACCTCACTTTACCATCTCCACGTTACCGACACTGGTTAAGCAGAGTGGGTAGCGCGGCGGTGGAAAAGGGGGGTGGTGGGGGGAGGATTGGCATGGAGCAAATGTGTACACATACTACTGATATATTATATTACAGATTCAAAAGCACCAGGGAATCCTCAACAGATATACATACGGGATTTTTTCGATATACCCTTGCCATTACTTTCTTATTAGTTGTGCTTCAACGTTCTGAAAGCGTAAGTGTTGGAGTGCTCGCTCGCTTGTAGGAAATATAATCAGGATCGTCGTAAATATTTACTCTTTTAAGTTTTTCTCGAACACAGAAATCCACCCATTTCTTTCGATTAGTCATCATCTCAAATATGTGACTTCGAGATTTATAATCAGGGTATGTGAAAGTCAAGTGATACATCGATGGGTACTGTACAGTACTCCACCGTCAGCATTCTTGCACGTGTCGAAGAAGAATAAGTATCCAACAACGGTATAATTCAACGAGAGACAGGCTAGCGCAGTCGCGACACCTAATATTCTCGTAAGTGATTTCTCAGCAAAAACGATTTTTCTCGTTGTTTCCGAGCATTCCAGATCAGTCAAATTCGAGCATAAACATTGCTACCCTATGTGCACTTGCACTGACGGTTCAATGGCCAATGATATGACGAATTGAGACGCTTATGGGGCAAAAGGGACATGAAACGACTTAAATATACTTTATGGTGGGCGTCCCTGCGTAACATAGCGACAGCATACAACAAAGGCACACGTAATAAACCATATGTGCTTATGTGTATTTTTTAAGAACAACAGCGACGAGTTCTCGATCAAACTCTATGCATTTGCGGTATTGTGCAACAAAATAAAATTGTGCAAAACAAATACTGAACGGTGCTGCCATTATTGTGTGATTATACGCCATTGACAACCCTTGGATGCAACGAGCGATGAACGAGCAACACTCGTAAGAGAAAGGCGTATTGTGAAAGAAATAGAAATTACATATCAGGCACTGCATGCGATAAATCATTAGTGCTCAAAAAATAAACCTAAAAAATCGTCATGGCCGCGTTGTTATATCGATATTGAATTTCTTAAATTTTTTAGATTTCTAAGTAGGAGACCACGATAAGGAAGAGGAAGAAGATGATGATGATGATGATGATGATGATGAGTATGATGATGAGGAGGAGGAAAATGTTATGCCGGTACGGCGTAATTAGATTATTCGGTATTCGGTATAATATTAAAAAGTTATTATTTTTCGGGATCGTTCGCCGACAAGGAGATAGATCTCGAGTAAATTGTGTAAACGTGAATTTATATAAAATGGTAGTATTTATTATAGACAACGGCAAGTTTCCGTTTTCTATTCAAAAGACAATAAAAAGAATGTACAATAATTCGTTGTTTCGAGTAATGGACGAGGAACCAACCCGTTCTCTTTGAGTCTACTTTAAAAACTGATTTTCGTAAAGCAGTTACTAGCTGTGTTCTCAAAAATCCCTTTGTTAGCAATTTTTGCTTCAGCCTATCGCCGATCGCCGAGTGAGAGTCGCCTCATGCTGCGTCGGCGTTCTTGGCGTCGATCGTACGATCGGGCATTTGACTTCGTTTCCTGTCTTGAACGAATTCTTAATCTTAGCTGTGTCAGCTAAGGAATATTCCAGAAAATACCGTGAAATGGAATATTCCGCGGCCCAACAAAAAAGATAAACACACATCTGATAACGAAATAGTTGCAATGCAACAGAGTAGTACTGTCGCAGAAGCATCGGCTCAAAAACGAACGTACCAGCATCTATAACCTGATAAATAAGAGCATACTTGTTCGTCAATAGTCGGTTAGACTGTTACCAAACCCTCCTTCATATTCAGTGACAAGCATGAGTAAAATATAATTTTTTAAATCAAATGAAAAATAAAAGATTTTTTTTAAACTAATGAAGCGCAAACTTGAACAACTGCATATCGACGTCACGTCAGGAGTCACTTCATTAAAAATCAAGAAAAAAGCACCACCAGAGGGCCCGTCTAACTTGCACAATACACAAAGTCATCGAGCGGACAATAATGCTGATAGCAATGATGATAGTGTTATCAGCGAGGGGAACAACGAGATTGTAAATGAAGAAGCAGAGATCGAAATAAATGAGCACCATGAAAACCAAGTATAGCAATACCCAATTCACATCAACGTGCTATTGCCGAAAGAACTGCTTCAAACAATCGATAATTGGTTTTGCCATCTCTTGTACTCAGACGATAAAAGTAATTTTTATTTATTTTTCATTTTATTTAAAATTAAAAAATGTTATTTTACTTTTTATCCTCGTGTGAAAATAAAAGTATGTTGAATTATTTGGTGGTAGGACATTCGATTAATGAATATTCTTTATAGCTGAATCAGGTCTCATACAACGTACTCATAATTATCTTTACCGAATTTTCGCACCAATAACGTTCTACTCATTCATGCCCCATTTCGTTTTCCAGAAGTACAGACAGGCGGTAGTAAACCTCGCAGGATAGCTGCTTGGAACGATATACTTGGAGACATAGCCATCGGGAGTCTGCTTCGACACTATACAAGAGACTACGCGTTATTTCTCTGAAAAGTTAGCGAAATGGATTGACTCGAAGCAGCATTTCGCTATCTCCTCACACATATCAGGAAATCCTGTGAGCGAAGTGATTATGCTGGAGTTTCGTCTACAGCGAGTGGTTTCGCGCAAAATTCGATGTGTATCTTATCCCTATGCCCAACGGTACGACTACTGAAAAATCTGAAGTAAAGGGTATCAGGCTAAACTTAGCGTATAACCGCCACGTAAATTATGACGTGATACGCTCGCTCGTAACAGGAACTAGTGACCTAATATTTAAAAATTCGAGTATTTTACACTTTTGCAGGTCGTCATTCGTCATCCGCAGACAAGTCTGGTTTACCTTGTCGATTACTACGTGGCGCCCTGCTGTGTCCACGTAGTAGTACCCACCGTTGCGTGCTTGTGTGGGTATGGGGTATACTTTTTGTATACTATACTGTTGCTGCCCAATCAGTGGTATGTCGAGTACGAGCACTACAGCATCATCTTCGCTGTAGGCCTTTACGCCCACCAGTCGCATGAGTGCTGACGCTTGGCTGTGCTCTATATCGACTGGGAAACTATTGCCCGGCGGTAGCTTTGGTAGTGCATCGATGGGATGGCGTGTGAGTGTTCTCGGTGGCAGAGCCATTGCTCCTGCCTTGCCACTTGCTATGTCGTTTATCAAATACACCAACGCTTGTACATCACTGAGGAATGCCTTTACTGCGATACTTATCGCGTTTGGACTTTCATCTAAGTGTTGGCGCCTCTCCACCCAGCGTATATTGCTGTTTTCCAAGGCGACGATGATCATTACTCAAAACAATTTTTGTAATTCTAGGCCCGTGATTTGCTTTCTATTCAGCTTTGGGGTTAGATTGTGTACGCGTACCTTATTCCTCATTATAAGGCTTTGTTTGACATCGCATTGATAGCCAATGTAATGTTATATTTTTGCATAAATGCTAATATTGTCTTGAAATATCTTGAAATGTTATATTTTCGCAAATTTTGCTGTAAGTAGAGAGGGTCCAAGATAGAGAGACAGGGGGGCGTGGCCTATCTATATTTCTGCTGGCTTGTGATTGGTCCCCCGCCTCCACACCCCCACTTCTCTCCTGCATCTGATTGGTCGCCCCACCCTGAGCCCCCGACTGACGTGCCACCTAGACGACACATGGGCCATCTGTCGGACGCTCGTTACCGGAGAGTTATTTATTGTAAATATTCGACACGAGGTATGTTACCGGCGGGCGGTAGTGGGAGGTTTGATGCAGCTATCGATAAGTACATAGGGCCCTACATGTGACATAGCAGATTGGGCCCTACCAGTGAAAAAGAAGAAGAAGATTGTAGTTTGACATCGGTAAAAAGATTTGTGTCCGGTCATGTCCTACACATCTGAGGTTTTGCTTTTTTACTACTTGCCACCAATTAAAAAAAAATCCTCCGATACTTTTAAAACCCCCCATTATTGATGTTAATAGTAATAATAATAATAATAGGTAAAAACATTTGAAGAACAAATATGTTTATTGACAATAGCATTATGTATACAGTTTTAATAACTCTAATGTAGATTAAGCGAAACACATGATGACAACGAGACAGGGCCGTACATAATTAATACAAAGTCATACAATAATTATCTTATCATCTACAAGTAGTAAAATTAATTATTATCTTTAATAAACATGTGTTATTATGTCAATGCTTAAATACTACTTTTTAACTAGTTTGTACACTCGTTCTCCGTTTATTATTATTCGAGTGGATTTGTAGCTACTAATGAAATGTCTGTGAGTGCTTTTTTCACTTCATGCGTTATGAATGGAATACAAAATACCTTCAACTCCAGGAACAGTATATCGAAATATTCAATGAATGAAGGATCGACTCGATGGCGTACAGCCTCACATAGATTAGAGCTATTATGCGTTAAGAGTTCTCTAACGCGCACTTGATCCACATATTTGGCTAACTCTTTAGCGGGTATATGAATGAGTAATTCAGCACAAAGAATTTCGATACAGTTTTTCACATAAGAGGTGTAGCGCTGGAGGCGTCTCAAGCGCTCATCGACACACACTGTTGCGGCACATAATCCGTCAAATGATTTCTTCTGCATCACTATAGCCGGTGAATAGATGTTCTTCTTCTTCGCTGGCGGAGGTTCCACTTGACTCTCTTCGTAGTGGTCGACAATGTCCTCGGTGGTAGGCTCATCAATGCACCGATCGAACACAATGGCTTTGGACCCGAACGATGTTGTAAAGTGTACCTCGAAGTCTCCAAATTTGAGGGTGTTTGGGGTACGGTAAGCGGTCCGCTTACCATAATTCCTAGACTCCTTGAAATACGAGTCTATTTCAGGTAGTGCATCTTGTAGTTTACTCCAGGTAGTAATATCGAGGATGATTCCTCCCGATGAGTTATTATTCTGTAGCTTGATGATCGGTACGACATCACCGTTTATACGAGGTTGAAGTCCCACACTTATCTTCTTTGTTTCTGAATAATTCAGATTGTATGTTGTACCAAGAAGCAGTGGTATCTCGAGATGTTTCTTCTCATCGGCAGATATAAGTCGATACATGGTGGTCACACCCATATCGGCGGAACTCATGTTAAGCAACACGCGTAAATTTGACGAATGAGATGGTGGTCTGAAATCTATCGCTCCTAGCTGTGGTTTCTACCGTGTCACGGGCCTGACTGCCGATTAGTCCTTTCAACGATCCACTTTATAGGTAAGTATGAATAACCGTATTGTATATTATTGAATGCGGGGGCGGATGAAAACAGGTGTACAGCTTCCTGCGCGACCCTCGGCTAGCATCGTATTAGTCACATTGTAAGCAGACTGTTCAGATGAATATTTTAAATTATGTATGTTCGTTTTGACAATACAGTTTGATTCCAAAATGCAAGAGTCCAAGACGTTATATGCGCTGTCTTGTAGACAGAGGGTGTAGGTGTATACATACATTAAAATTAGGCATACTCGGTCTGACAATACAGACTGCTACCGAAAATGAAGGAGTTCGATGGCTTGTATTGACTGTTATGTAAACAAGTCTACGTTACTCTAGACAGAAAGTGCAGGTGTACGCATAAATTAGGGATGCTCGTTCTGACAATACAGGTTGCTTTCGAAAATGTAGAGGAGTACGAGAGTTTGTATTTACTGGTTTGTGAACAGATGTATAAAAATTTCAAATGACTAATGCTCGCTCACCAACAGATTGGTATAGTAAACGTGAGAATACGAAGACTCGTATTTAGAGGGTTTTCAAAATGGTTACCACAGGCTTGTGTAATGCATAATATGATATGAAAGTATCTTTATGAATAGACACCAGGGATGACCGTAAACCCTGTATATATATCAGGTCACATCGTAGACTTCAGCTTTTACCATTCTTAAAAGAACTTTCGTTAACATTTTTAGATTATACGGTGTATAGGGTGAAAAGTCAAATGCATTTATAGCTAGAGAAGAGAGGGGGTTATGGTCAAAATATAAAAGCAAACGGCATCAAAATTTTCGTCTAAATCCGTGTTGAAACGTAACAGTGCAACCACAGTTTTGTTTTGCTCTTGTATTTTTTAATTTATCTCGGTTTTAAAAAATGGTTTTTCCGCGTCGTTCACTTCTGGAAGTAGTGCGTGCAACGGCTCGTGCTTTAATCATACACGATCGACGATTTGTGCGATGGTATACGGTACGGTGGTTTGCTCATATCTCCAACTTTACGTTCGAGCGGTTGACGACGGAGTTTACCAGAGTGCTACGTCAAGGTGGTGCTGAAGGTATCACTACAGCCTTCAACAGGGGTGCCTTCTCAAGATCGGTGTTTGCGCAACGTTTCGTTGTGGAACATCTAGGGAGCCATGGAGGGATGCTTCACCCTCCACTGCGGGACCTCGTAATGAGAGTCGATAATTTTTATGGTGAGTAGTGAACACGTTTTGAATTATAACATGTTGTGAATTGTATATTATGTTTTGAAACGTGTATTATTAAATAACATGTTGACAAATAATATTTCTAATAGTAAATAATTTTCATTACAGCACGACGTAATTTATTACGTTCAAGTGACAACAGCGACACCGATACAACGGAGGATGAAATGGATGTCGCTGAAGCAGGGGTGTCTGGAACTATCGATACTGATAATGCAGACGAACAAGATGACGATGCCTACATGGGTGACAACGACGACGACGATGATCACGACGGCGACGTGTCTGCAGTCGGCGGTGAAAGCACCGATGACGACGACGACGACGACGACGACGACGACGACGACGACGATAACGCTGTGGATGAGGTGGAGGACGCGAACGAGGATACCTCCGACGCCGACGACCGTGACAGAGAGGCCGCCGCGTTAGTGGAGCAACATATAATCCAAAGGCCGTACAACATCGATGAGGCGTCCACAGAGGTTGAGGACAACGACGACGACGCCGACGACTATGATGTTTCAGACAATGGTAAGTAAAAATGTTTTTTACTTTTGTATATATATATAATTTTATATATAAATATATATGTATAATTTATATATAATAATAATATAATAATTTTTATTATATATATACACATATATAATAAAATCATTTTATAAATTCAGAGTTGCTCGTATGGCAACAACCACACGGCTGGTATGGAGATCGTGAGGGGGCTGGAATACCGGACAGCCCCGAGGCACCACCACCTCATGAAAGGGGTATTTTTATACCTAATAATAAGGAGGTGGCTCGGTTGGTCACTGTACCGTATTTCAACGCGGCTGGAGATGCCGGTATTGAATCCGACCCCTACGACGACGACGACGATCTGATTGCCGTTCGTTTATACGAGACCTGTGCTGGACCATCTGAAGAGTAATTACTCAAATTACAGATCGTACGCCACGCGTCACGGCATACGTGTCATCATCATCATCATCAACATCGTCAGCGTCATCGTCATCGTCATCGTCATCATCATCAACATCAGCAGCATCATCAACATCATCAGCATCGTCATCGTCATCGGTATCGTCATCGACAGTGTTATCATCGTCGTGTTCGGCAGCCTCGGAAGACTCCTCAAGAGTGGGATCCCCTGTGAAGTTCGACACGCCTCACGACCATTTCTACCAGGTAGGTGACGGCGGTATTCGTAAGCGCGTTCATAGTACTAGCAGTAGTAGTAGTAGTAGTAGTAGTAGTAGTAGTAGTAGACCGAGGTTCTCAAACGTAGTAGCAGGCGGTAATAAACGTAGTCGCAACGATCAAACCATTGAAAACGTAAACAGGGCTAATCAAAACATCGTTGAATCGTACTTGGGCGATATTAACATCACGTTACCACCGGGAAATCGTTTTACAATCATAAACACGGAAAGAAATCGGTATTTAAAGCGTTTTGGGGTTTTAGCACGGGAAGTTGATCTCGCGTTAGTGCCACCTCCGGCATCTACAAACCCCATCACATGGATCCGAAATGCAGTGAGCGATATTTATCATCATTTCATTAAGGATCGTGATGATACGGATTTGATAGGTGTAGGATTCGTCACGGATGAGATGGTTGACGGTGCAGCAGGGTTATCACTCAGACCTATATCACGGTTCACCGACGACCAGCTATGGGGTTTGATGTGTAGCGTGAATCAAAGCTCAAGAGTGCTCGCTGCATCTGACACGCTGCGATTCACGGTCACATACGTAACAGTACCGAGTGGTCGAGGGATACGTGTATCTATGGCGAAGAGCAAATCGGTTTATGTTATTCGAAACGATGACAATTTGTGTTTTCCACGGTCGCTCGTTGTAGCCCTAGCGAACAATAAACACAAACATGACCGTAGTGCAGCGTCGACAAAAGCCTGGAACCTTATAAGGCATAAGGCGTCGCCAGACCAGCGTAAAAAAGCACGTGCTCTAGTTGAAAAGGCTCAAGTGCAAATCCCTGACGAAGGCTGTGGTATTTCGGAAATACAGAAATTCCAACGGTACCTCACACCTTCGAGGGTTGCAATTGTAGTTTACGATTGGGATACCCTCGGTAGCGGTGAGCCGCCGATTTTCAATGGCTATTCGTCTTTTGAAACAAGGGCCCCATCTGAGATTGTTAATATAGCGTATAGTGTTATTTTAAAGCACTATTCACCTATTACCAATCTAATGGGTGCAGCGGGTGGTAAGAATTATTGTATACCCTGCAATAAATCTTACCGCCGTGTCTCGGAGCATCGGTGCACAAGTAAGTGTCCCCGGTGCTTTTGTGTACCACCCTGCGTTACAGAGGTTGTCCCAACACTCGACAAAGAGCTCGTACCTGGTTCTGTAGCGGCGACTGCGCAAGCAGTAACGTCTGCAGGACCTGTAAACAATGAGCGCTCGTGTGACGATTGTGGTCGCTCGTTCTTCGGTGCTGTGTGTTTCGCCAACCATCGGAAACCTCTCGAAAGACATACAAAAGTCATGACAGGTGTACGAAGGTCTATTTGCGAGTTATACCGTGTTTGTAAATCTTGTGAAAAAATCATACGCGGAGATCGCGACGTACACAAATGCGGTGTTGGTTTTTGTCGGTTGTGCCATTGTTCGCACGGGTTCAACGAGCGATGCTATATGCAAATAGCCAAACAACGCAAAGAAAAACGTGAACCCATAACCACTGCAAAACACCCTGAAACGCTTTTTATATTTTATGATTTTGAAACGCGTCAAGATGCGTTATATACAGGTATATCGGGTGATGTCCATGAGCACATTGTCACGCATTGTGTCGCACAACAGTTGTGCGAAATTTACTTATCTGCGGGAGAACAGCAGCTGTTAAACATTTGCGAGTGGTGTGGTACGCACGAGTTTGTTTTTAACAAAAATCCTGTTACAGAGTTTATAAATTTGGCTGTGCGACCTTCTACAGAATTTCGCAATATAGTATGTATTGCACACAATGCCAAGGCATTCGATGCTCAATTTATATTACGGAATATCGTAGAACGTTGCACGGGTATGCCCACCCCTAGCATAGTACTAACAGGTAATTCAATTATATCGATGAGGGTGGGCCGTACTAGTTTTATCGACAGTATTAATTTTTTTCATATGCGTCTTAGCGCACTACCCAAGGCTTTCGGATTTAACGATGAAATGGGTAAGGGTTACTTTCCGCATCTCTTCAATACAGAAGCTACACGTGATTATAACGGTGTTCTCCCCGCAGCAAAGTATTACGCGCCTGATACAATGAGTGAGCGTGACCGGTTAGAATTTTACGATTGGTATGCGGAAGAGCTTAATAAAAACGCGATATTTAACTTTGAAAACGAGATTGTTAAGTACTGTAAGATGGATGTTAATATACTCCGTCGAGCTTGCTATGAATTTCGTCAAATATTTTTATCTGTAGGTAATGTATGTCCGTTTACTGAAGCCGTAACAATAGCATCGGCTTGCTCGCTCGTGTACCGACGTAACTTTCTACGACCACAAACGATTGGCCTCATCCCTGCACAGGGATATAGGCGGGTGGGAAATCATTCACAGCAGGCCGTTGACTGGCTCCTGTGGGTTGAGCACGAGCTCGGGCGTGAACTCATTCACGCGGCCAGAGCTCGCGAGTATAAATTACCTGAAGGACCACTCGTCGACGGCTACCTGGAGTTGGATAATCGTCGTATTGTATACCAATACCACGGTTGTTATTGGAATGGGTGCTGCAAATGCTTTCCCAACGATCGTGCGAGAAATTCTCATGCTGGAAACGACAGTTTAGACTCACGATATGCGCAGACTGTGGCAACGAGTTTAAAAATTCGTTCACACGGTTACGAACTGGTTGAGATGTGGGAGTGTAATTTTAATACACTCCGTAAAGACGAACCACGTATCAACGAATTTTTAAATAACCATCCACGACGCGTCACAGGGAGACTGAACCCTCATGCAGCATTCTATGGCGGTCGTACGGGTAATATAGTTACGTCCTACGATGTCGCGCCAGGAGAGAAGATTTCGTACATCGACATTTGCTCGTTGTACCCTTATATATGTAAGACAGGTCGGTACCCGGTGGGGCACCCTAAAATATACCTCGATGCCGAGTGCGAGGCTTTGCTAGGGTGTTCGTACGACGCTTTAGGCGTTACGGTCAATGGTTTGATTGTGTGCACTATATTGCCGCCACGCCGACTCTTTCACCCTGTACTACCTGTGCGAATGCACGAGAAACTGTTGTTCGCCTTATGTCGTAAATGCGCAGAGGACGTGACTCAGGACTCGTGCGTTCATGAAAATCCCGACGATAGGGCTTTCACAGGTACATGGGTGACTGATGAGATACGGAAAGCAATAGACTGCGGTTATAAAATATAAAAAATTTATATTATTTGGGCGTACGATACAACAATTTATAACGCTGATACACGTGAGGGTGGCTTGTTTGTAGAATATGTAAATACATTTTTTAAAATTAAACAGGAGGCTAGCGGGTGGCCCGAGCAGTGTATCGACGATGCGTCTCGCAATCAGTATATGGACGATTACGAACGTGGTGAGGGTATCCGCTTGAACACCGATAACATAAAGAAAAATCCAGGGCTGCGCTCGGTCGCTAAGCTTTGTTTAAATTCTTTCTGGGGCAAGTTCGGTCAGCGGGATAACTTAACACGTACGGAAATTGTCGAAACTCGTGAGAAGTTATTGTTGTATTTGTACGACAATAATAAAGAAATTAAACGGCTGCTACCGGTAAACGATAATCTGTTATATCTTAATTGGGTGTCCCGTGATGAGGCTGTAGTTCCTAGCCCGTTAACTAACGTAGTAATTGCGGCGTTTACGACAGCTTTAGCACGTCTTAAACTATACAGCTACCTCGAGCGTTTAGATAGACGTGTTTTATATTACGACACCGATTCAGTTATTTTCGTGAGTAAGAGTGATGATTGGCAGCCCTCGGTAGGTGACCTGCTTGGAGACATGACCAATGAATTGCTCCCGTTGGGGTCTAATGCGTATATAAATTCGTTCGTCTCCGGGGGTCCGAAATTCTATGGTTATACGGTCACCACTACCGAGGACCCTGGAACAATCGTAGACACTGTATGCAAAGTGAAGGGGTTGAGTTTAAATGATACAAATTCTAAAGTAATCAATTTCACATCAATTAGCGATCTCATAAAAGCCGAATTACCTATCGTTAATAAAACTTCACTAAAATTACAATTTTCGGCAATAAATAGAACACCCCTTCACAATGTTATCACCCAAACCATGTATAAAACTTGTCAGGTCGTATGTCGTAAACGCCGACATCTTAGTCATAAATTATCTTTACCTTTTGGTTATAAAAATTAAAATAGATGTAGAGTAGAAAACTTTTTCTATTGTATGTATTTTCCTATAGTATATAAAAACATGTATAAATTGTAAATATTGATGTAATATTTGAAAATTTGAATGACTTTTTCTATTGTACATATTTTATAGTATATAACAACGTGTATAAATTGTAAATATTATGGGGTGTGTGTGTGTCTGGGGATGCGTACGTGCGAGCGTGTGTGTGTGTGTGTGTGAATTATATATCTTTGAAATATATGTATATTTTTTCTTGAAAAATGTGTTTTTACCCAAAAATAAACGAAATTACATAAATACGTATATAAATGTAACAAAATGTAATAAAAAGTGTTTATACGAATGTATCTAAATGTATTGTATTAAAAAATGTTATGTTAAGCAAATCCTGATCGTATAAATATGTGTACACATTTATCGATTCTTAATAAAAACTAAAATTCATACGTGGAAATGCTGTTGGTATTAACATGTGTATACGATTATAGATTTTTAATAAAAACTCAAATTCATCTGTATTTATGGTATTGTTGTTGTTGATGTTGCTTTACATTCACCGTCCCAATCAACTGCGTTAATTAGCTAACAACACATGCGACGTGTAAGCTGAATTGTGCGCATGTGTCGTGGTGGCACACACTCGCTCATAAGCTTATGAGCAGGCGAGTGTGTGTCTGTATAAGCTGAACCGCGTTCGCGCACACGTCTCATAAGCAAATAACTACGTGTGGAGCCGCACCGCCGCCGCCGCCGCCACCGCCGCCGCCCAGGAGGATAATAAGCTTATTGTATACAGTTTGCATCTTAGCAACGTAGATTCGAATAAGTGAAAATAATGGATGTGCGCTGGAAACATCCGTGGACTTCACTGATTTGTGGCCCAACAGGATGTGGGAAAACAGTTTTTGTTCGAAAATTTCTAAAGTTTCTCAATTCAATGAGCAACGTTGAATTTGATCGAATTATATTTTATTATGGCGATTCTCTCGATCCTGATACCGCTGTTCTGAATTCCATATATCAACAACAGCCATCGTCGTCGTCGTCGTCGTCGTCGTCGTCGTCGTCGTTAATTACTAAGAACATCAGTAATAAAAAACGTAAAATACCAAAAATTGAATTTAATGAGGGTCTACCGCAACAGGCGGATTATTCGGGTGATAATAATTTGAAAAAATTGGTTATCATCGATGATTTAATGCGTGAATCCTCAAACAATACAATTGTCGACCTTTTCACAAAAGGTAGCCATCATAAAAACATTAGTGTAATTTTTATCACACAAAATATTTTCCATCAGGGTCATGGACAACGCGATATATCTTTAAACGCCAATTATATCGTTATATTTAAAAATCCACGTGATCGTGCGCAAATTAGACATTTAGCGAGACAAGTATACCCCGAAAACCCACGCTTTTTAACTGAGTCATATCACGATGCTACCACACAGCCACACAGATATCTACTGTTGGATCTTAAACAATCGACACCTGATTATTGTCGTTGTCGTACAATGATATTTCCCGATGATCCACGAATGTTGGTCTACGTGCCGAAAAACGCTCATCAACGTATTTAACTGGAAGCGCAAATAGACAACGCATCAGTCAGTAATGGGGATGACTCGTGTACGCATCAACATCATACAGCAAGTTGTTTTTCAACAAACCCCACCTATTGTGAAACTACGTTAATGATGGATAGCGGTACCAACACCAGCAGCAAGAAGAAGAAAAAGAAGAAAAATAATACGCATTACATTCCATTCAATGAACGCTGTATAGCTCTGCTTAACGCTATTTGTCATTCGAATAAAAAACAGCGAAAAGCAATATTGCGTAATGCCGATAAACCGTTAATCAATTGTATCTGCGAGTGTGCGTTAAACATTTTACAAGGAGTCATTTGTGTCAAGTCAAGTGTTAAAAAACGTTTAAAAAAATATAAAAATATACTTCGACAGCTTGTCTCAGGGTGTGTGACAAAGCAGAGTGGTGGTGGTGGTGGTGGTGGTGGTGGTGGTGGTGGTGGTGGTGGTGGTGGTGGTGGTGGTGGTGGTGGTGGTGGTGGTGGTGGTGGTGGTGGTGGTGGTGGTGGTGGTGGTGGTGGTGGTGGTTGTAGTAGAGGCAGCCGCAAGAAACGACAATATAATTGGCGAGCGAAGAAACGCTTAATAATTCAAAAAGGGAGTGGTGTTTTTTTACCACTTTTACTGGCTCCCATCATCACAACTTTGTTTAGTAAATTGTTTGGCGGTAGTGACGCTTGAGAAAACAGTTCTGTGTATTACGGATAAAATTATTAATCATTTCCATTTACGTCATGGAGTATGCGAAAAAAATGTTTTTAGTATCAATGACCGAGGTAAACGATGGTAATACCGATACTGACGCCCGTTGCGACGAAATTCCTATGCGTGGTTCTGGCAATGATCCTACATCAGTAGCTAACGAGAAAACAGTGCAGACACAGGATGATCCTGTTTCAAGACTGGACGCTGAGTTATACAGAATTTTTAAATCAAACAAGCATGGTGAAGATGCCGCTAGTAAATGGAAAGAGTATTTACAAGTATTACAGCGTTATCTATATCTCGTTGGTTCGAAAAATAAATTGTTTTCACTACCGACTCTATCATCCACGCCTGAAACATCGTCTGAGTTGAATAATACAGAATCCACGAATGATGCTGACATCGTTAATAGCGTTCCAAATATGTATAAACGTCGAGCGACTGCGCTATTAAAGTTTCTACGCAAACCCACGAATGATGAATCAAAAAGCATAAGATGGGACAAAAAAGGTTGCGTGACAATAGACCGTGTTCTCGTTCCAAATTCTAATATTGTCGACCTTATAAACGATGCTGTACGAGGTAGAAAAAACTTTAAAGCAACAGGTAGACGAGAGTTCATCGTTAGTCTACGAGCAAAGAGCGTTCCACGTGAATTCGTAGGAAACAGTGCATTGTGGGATTTAGGTATATCCAGAGGTACTAAACGACCAAGAAAAGATTATCAGACGTTGCAGCATAACGATACGCATTCTATGGATGTGAGTGCGATCGACGATAATTCTAACGACGACTACGACGACGACGACAGCGGCGAAATACACCCTTCTTCAAAACGACGGAAAACAAAAGTAATAAAAACGTTTCAAAAGTGGATAAAGATTTAGAACAAGTTGTACAACGAGAGGTGAAAGATGACTTTCGAAAAAGTGTACTATGACCCCTCACATCCAGCTGGATACGCTGGTGCGCGACGTTTGATCAGTGGCTCAAATAAAGCAGACGCTGTGTACGACTGGCTGACGCAGCAGGATAGTTATACCATTCATAGACCCGTGCGACGCGTCTTTCCACGGTTGTATTATAATGTTACAAATATTGACGATGTCTGGGAGGCTGATCTCGTGGATCTACGTTCTTTGAGGAGCTATAACGACAACGTCTCCTACCTGCTTATGGTGATCGACGTCCTCAGCAAATACGCCTGGGTCGAGCCCTTGCAGGACAAAACGGTGCGCGAGGTAACAAAAGCCTTTAAACGTATTCTCGAGCGTAACGAGGGACGTACACCTGTTTCACTACAAACCGACCGCGGTAAAGAATTTCTCGGCAGTGAACTCCAAAAATTTCTCAAAGATGAAAACATACAATTTCGCATCGCTCGTAATCCTGATGTAAAAGCCTCGATTGTCGAGCGTTTTAATCGCACTCTCAAGGAGCGGATGTGGCGTTACTTCACACATCGCAATACTCATCGTTACATCGATATACTACAACAAATGGTTTATGCGTACAATCATGCTATACATTCAACCATAAAAATGCAGCCGGCTGCCGTGACACTGCATAATGCCGATACAGCAATGCGTAATATGACAATTAGTGCTGTGAAACGACGTGAAAAGAGACGTTTCACAACGTATAAATACAAACCCGGGGATTACGTTCGAATCAGTAGAACTAAAGGTACCTTCGAAAAAGGTTACGAGAAAAATTGGAGTGAAGAGATTTTCCGTATCAAAAAAGTTTTACATCGACAGGGTTTGTATGTGTATGTATTGTGCGATCTCGAAGACGAGACTATTGATAGTTTCTTTTACCCCGAAGAATTGACGAGTGTTCATGAGAAACGTATGGAGAAGAATAAAGAATTCAAGATTGATCAAGTTTTACGGACAAAAGGACGCGGTGCGAAAAAACAAATTTTCGTGAGTTGGGTGGGATATCCGGCAAAATTTAACTCGTGGATACCAGCGTCAAGCGTTCACGGTCTCGAATAAATGAAAATTTATGCAAAATGCATGACGATGATAATTTTTTTCTTGTTCTGCCGAGTAACAGCAGTATGAAGTATTTTCCCGAAAATACGACAACACATTTTACAACTCAGTTGCCACGCGAAATATCGTTAAAGGGCCATTGGGTTGTTGGCTTATCGGAAATTCATATACCCTGTACAATGACGCATTTACAAGAAGACGATACGATAATCGGTTGGGTGGTTTGTGAGAATAAAGAAGTTACTACAAACCGAATACCTCGAGGGTTGTACAAAAGTCATGAGGAAATTGTGGAACATATCAATGATTTACCAAGGCTGCGAGAAGCAGGTATAAACATTGTAAATGTTGAAAGGGCCAAAGGCTACGTTGCCATTGAGGCTGAGGTAACAGACTCGTGTCCTGAGCCTCTAGGCTACCCCGGTGTATTACGAGTGAGTAGTAAAATAGCGCGTATACTGGGCTTCGAGAAACACGAAGAACTGGCGCTTGACCGAGAAACCCCAGGGAGTCTTTACCTGCAGCTTATGCGAGGCGTTCCACGCGTAGGACGAGTACCAGCCTGTATAAATAGGGCTCTACCCGATCAGCTTTTTGTCTACACAGATATTTGTGTACCGTATACGGTAGGTGATACACAGACAGCACTACTCAGGATTGTAAATTTAAATACAAAAAACTACACGTATGGTACAACGCAAGTAAAAAGTTTCGCATCGTCAAATTACATGGGTTTACTCAACAATTGCTTCAGAACGATCGAGGTAGATATAAGAGATCATCTGGGTAATCCTATTGCATTCGAGTATGGAACGTTAACGCTCACGCTTCATTTCAAACGCCTCGATTAAACAATATGTGTGCTCATTATACGGCGTATTATGAGAATCAAATAGGGGGTAGACACGGTTATATAGGTAACGTGTTTGCAGGCTCCCCACATCAGCGCGGTCACGGTATCGGTAGTTTTCTCGGGGGTCTATTTCGAAGTGTTTTACCACTGTTGACCAGAGGTGCTAAGGCTATAGGGAAAGAAGCCATTCGCGCGGGTTTACACGTTGTCGAGGATGTGAGCGGCCACAAAATACCATTCAGGGAGTCATTGCGACGACGTGCAGCCAAATCTGGAGATAATTTACAACGAAAAGCCAATGAAAAAAATTCTCTTCTCATGAATGGTTCAGGATATAACGCTGTGGGCACAGCGCGCATGTTGCGGTCGTTATCAGGACAGTCACCTACGCGGACGACACCGAAAAGACGTACTGCTATTTCGAAAAAGGCGATAGGAATAAAGAAGAAGAAGAAGAAAAAGTCAACGAGACGTAGACGTGTTACTACTACAAAGAAACATCGTGGTAGCCCAAAGAATAAAAAGAAGAGGACAACAACAACAACAAAGAGAAAGAGAGATATAGGAAGCAGTAGCAGTAGGCGCAAACGAGTAAAGACCAGCGATATTTTTGGAAACGTCTAACAATGTCGTTCTTGCACTCACACTCGTGCGAATGTATGAAGTCGGAGCTCGACTTATTTACCATACCTCCAACGCAGACGTCTATAGAAGCATCACAATGGATACACTACAAGCCTGTGTCATCCCTCACGGATGACGGACCTCTGGAATTTGTCATACCTGGTCACGGTGAAGAATACCTGGATGTGGCTCATACAATGATTATTGTAAATATCAAGGTTATACCAACAGGTGAATCACAATACAACGTAGCACCTGTTAATAACTTTCTACATAGCCTTTTTAATCAGGTAGACGTATATTTTAACCAGAAACTCGTGGCACCGCCGAACAATGCATACCCATACAGAGCATATATTGAAACGTTACTCAATTATGGACCGGCTGTTAAGAATTCACACTTAACGACCGCACTTTGGTACGCTGACACACCCGGTATGTTTGACACTCTACCAGGTGCATCGAATAGCCCTAATATTGGTCTGAATAATCGTGAAAAGTATATAAAGAATGGGCGGACTCTAGATATGATTGGACATTTACACTGTGATGTATTTAATCAGGATAAATTTCTGTTGAACGGTGTGGAGGTACGGCTACGCCTTGTACGTTCAAAAGACGAATTTTGTCTTATGGAGACTCCTACTGCTGGTGTGACACATAAATTACATATTACCGAGGCAACATTACTCGTCCGTCGGGCGAAAATTGCACCAGGTGTGCTGATAGCTCATGCCAAAATGCTTACAAAAACAACCGCAAAGTATCCTATAACAAGGGTTGAGGTTAAAGCTTTCACGATGCATAGCGGTATCATTGGCGATACTCTGGATAACGTTATTCTAGGTCAATTGCCTAAACGAATAATTCTTGGGTTTGTGAATAACCGTGCATTCAACGGCAGTACAACGTTAAACCCATTTAACTTTAATAATCATTCGATAAATTTCCTGTCTCTATACGTCGATGGTCAACAAATACCTAGCAAACCTCTTCAACCGTCGTTTGGTGGCAACGAAAACTGGATAGACAGTTATCACACACTCTTTAGCGGTACCGGTATACACTTTCAGAATGAGGGTCTAGATATTAACAGGAGTGACTATCCGAAAGGTTACTGCCTGTATGTCTTTGATTTGACACCAGACTTATCAGCAAGTTGCTTCGGTCATTGGAATCTCGTAAGACACGGCAGTGTAAGGATCGAAGTACGATTTGCAGAACCGTTGACATCTACATTGAATTGTGTGGTATACGCCGAGTATGATAATGTAATAGAAATAGATTCCACACGACAGGTCATTACAGATTTTAGTGCGTGAGAGGGCACCACGCGCGCGCGCGTGCCACTAGTATTTAAAACGCGTCTACGCAGCTGCATCTTGTATCAGTCTACATCAAACCCTCATAATGGACGTTATAGTAGATATTCAAGCACTCTACGATGCAAACAACCGTTTTCTACCAAAGGAGATAGCTGTGACGACTCTTCAAGAGGAACATTATGGTCACTGGCTTGTCGCACCACCATACGACTTTGGTGGTCTACCAAGGAAAGTACGTACGAGCAACAATAAACTGACGTGTTTTCAACATGGACTGGAATGGCTTGACGGTGATACACCATTGAAAAAAGTCTACGCTAATCTGCGTTCGATGTGTCGTTACGCCTTACGTATTTACACAAGAGGCTTGCAGAAAGCCGAGCTTTTACGTGATGTTCTGGGCCGTGAAATCATCAATCTGGAAGAATACGAGGGACCGTCTCTAAAAAATATGCCAATCAGTAACGTTTACTGTATCCATCATGGTGTTTCGAGAGAAGACAATGTGAAGTGTGCTTTAAATAACGTGGCAAAAATCCGATCTTGGCTCCTTTTCAAAGAACTCGATGCAGTGAGCCCCGTTTATTCGCAACCTCTCGATAAATCAACATTGATTAAAACCAACCAAAAATCACCAAACTACGACACACCGATTGAAGAAAGTGTTATAAATAAAAGTTTAAGCGTAGAGTATATATTCAACGATATCACGCCGTCATGTGTCAGTACCGCGGTACCGTTGCACGGTGGAAGTGTACCGGCTAACGATGAAATAACGGTACTTTACCGAAGACGAGACCAACAAGTAGTCATACCACCTACTACACTACCGTCACCACCACCACGTAACGCACACAACCAGCAATCAGCGCAACCACCACCACCACCACGCAGCCATCATCATCATCATCAGCAGAGACGTCGCCAATCGCAACCCCACCGTCAACAGCAGCTGTCCAAACAGTATGAACAGTCTACAGATATTCGATGCTCTACAACGAATATCTGCTCAGACGAGAGGAGTATTCCGAGCCGATCGCATACCGAATCGCTGGTCTAGACCCGCAGCATTGGTATTAAACACAGACGATCATAATCTACCGGGTCGACACTGGGTGGCTGTTTACGTTGATAAAAATGGCCATGGAATCTTTTTCGATAGTTATGGATTGCCCCCACTCATCAAGCAACACCGTAACCGTCTACGGCGAAACTGTCGAAGCTACGAGTGGAACACACAACCCCTTTAATCACTCAAGTCTAAAGTGTGTGGCGAATACTGCCTTATGTTTCTTGATTTTATGGCTCGTGGTAATACTCTGGATGATTTTACTGAACATTTCACGACAAACAGGTTGAAAAATGATCGCATCGCTGCACAATATTACAAACGATTAAAATATTCAAACCGTAAAATAAAACGTATGAAAAATATAAAAAACAATAATATAATGGGATACGGACGTAATAGAAACACATGTGTACAAACTTGTAGAGAACGATTTGGATGCTACTTGTAAAATACTATGAATAAATTCTACATCTTGTATATTTTGTCTCATTATTATTCGAAAATCACCCCAACCTATGATACGTTTTCCCCCCTATGACACAAACCTGATGTCTATGTATATATATATAACTCTAGGAGCGTATCGATGAAATAAGAATACAGTTGGAGGATGCGCTAGCCAGTATTTGTATACCATGAGAAAACACCTGCGGATGCCCTATTCCTATAATAACGCGTGCGCGCTGTAATATAATAAAGAGTGGTGGAAGGATGACCTAATGTATATAAAACCGTAGCAGGTGAAAAAAGGTTAGTTGAAGAGGAAACGTTTTGGTGAAATCATCATCTTTTACTCTTTTCGTGACCATAATGGATCCCATTGATAGTATACTCGTGATCGACTGCTCCAAGGATCCTTGGAAATTCACCAAACAGGAGCTCGAGTACATCCCGAAACCCCTGCTGTTGAAATATTGGGGAACAAAAATATCTATTCTGTGGGACAAACTACCTGAACACCTCAAGAATGACCCTGAGGTTTCCACGTACCTACCGTGCCGTTTACATCACAACACACCAGGCTCGAGAACGCATATCGACGGTCCAGCACCAGCTCGCAGGAACTGTACAGGCTGTAATTATAAATCATGAACTCTGCGAAAATGAGTGAAGTGTTTCTTATATGTCTGATAATCTTTTAAATAAACAAAACAGTTTTTATCAAATTTCAAAAGAATTACATGTGTTTTTACTTAGCATAATTATTTTAGCTGGTTTTAATTAGTGTCAAATAGTAAAAAAAAAAGCAAAACCTCAGATGTGTAGGACATGACCGGACACAAATCTTTTTACCGATGTCAAACTACAATCTTCTTCTTCTTTTTCACTGGTAGGGCCCAATCTGCTATGTCACATGTAGGGCCCAATGTACTTATCGATAGCTGCATCAAACCTCTCACTACCGCCCGCCGGTAACATACCTCGTGTCGAATATTTACAATAAATAACTCTCCGGTAACGAGCGTCCGACAGATGGCCCATGTGTCGTCTAGGTGGCACGTCAGTCGGGGGCTCAGGGTGGGGCGACCAATCAGATGCAGGAGAGAAGTGGGGGTGTGGAGGCGGGGGACCAATCACAAGCCAGCAGAAATATAGATAGGCCACGCCCCCCTGTCTCTCTATCTTGGACCCTCTCTACTGCTGTAATTCGCGGAAATCGAATTACCAATAAACATGTGTGTATCAACCGAATAGAGTGTCCACATTGACTTATTTTTTTCCAAAATTAAGTATGCTCTTAGAGGCTTCATTTCTTCTATTTACTCTATATATTCTTATTTACACTCTACTGTGACGTAGTCACAACCTGAAAAGGATAAAAGAAAATAGAATAAAATAAAACACAAATTACTACGAAGAAAATTATTTATTTACACAAATACAAAATAGCAAAAATAAAAGATATATAAAAGGAATGAAAGAAAAGATTAAATTCACAGTCGAGTTCAGACGAGACCACGAAACAGGCTGAATCCTGTCAAATTCCTTCGCTGCCGAAAAACAGCGGGTCAGCGACCGGCTGGCCTTGCTCGAGCAGTGAGGGGACGTAGGGGCACGATGGCGGGGTTAGCTGAAACAAAAGAAATTACATGAGATATTAGAAAAAGAAGAGTTAAAATAAGAGAGTGGGAAAGGAGAGAAAGCTATATAAAGCAGCTTCAAACTAAGAGAGGGGCTTATTCGTTTTGGACAGTCACAGAGTCAGGAGTCGCTGGTGCGCTGAATAGAAATATTAAATATTCTGAAATTCATATTTAAATCCAAGAAGTCTATTAGAAAAGGGTGTGAGTGAGCCCATAAAGCTTGTAAGGACATTAAAAAACAAAAGAATACAGAACAGTCAGTGGAGGACTAATAAAAAGATTTATACCGGACAGCCGTGAACCGTGTAAAGACAGAAAATATTATAAATAACGAATTAAGAATAGGAAGTGGGTCGCATTAAGGTGAATAATTAGGATTATTTTAGGAGAATTAAGAAAATAACATGAGAAGGTTTGGGTAGAATAATTAGCAATAAGTCCAGTTAGATTCTAAGAAGTATTATCAACGCAGCGCATCGATAAGTGATAAAGACTCGGTGTTGGCACCGAGAGGTTGCCAAATGAAAAGCCTATAGAAAGGAAAAAGTGAAACAACAAGGAGAAAGAAAAGAGAATAACAAATAACAGTTAGAGAAATTATAACTTAAAGACATACTACAGTAGGTTTAAGATCTGCGATAGGTCCCCGCTTCAAGAGAAGAGAGACACTTGGAGCAAGATTTTGAAATAAAGCTCAGAAAATTAATTAATAAATAGGTTTAGGAGGGCACTTGTAAGCCCGACTCATAGAAACTCGATTTAGAATTTTAAGATAATTAGGAAAATAATTAGGCGAGAAACAATTTCAGTAGTTGTGTCAAGCGCGTCGCATGAGAACGACACCACTCAATAGATAGAACGGAGAAGAGAAAGATAAATTAAAAGACCAACTCACCAAGAGCGAAGAAGAACCGGAACATCCAGGTCCAACGCCAAAGATTTCTGGAGGAATCCATCGACTAAATAATGAAAAATTAATAATCACTGGGGAATCATAATCCAGCAACTGTCATTATTCCACACATAGAAAACATCACTCGCGAACCCGGACCACGATTATCACGGAAAGACACACTCGAAACACACGGGAGCGGCACGAGGAGAACAAACGAAGAACCCGAACGTGGAATAACACAAAAAGCAAAGTATTTCGATTATTTAACAAAACAACGCGGACGCGGACATAGACCCGGCGTCCATACCGGCTGACCGACGCGCCAGCGACAGCGTATCAAGCCCAGCAGACCGCACGTCAGCAGCCAAGGCGGGAAAAAAAAAGACGGCTGAGCTCGATGAGATATCCACCGCTCAGCGCAGAAGTCGGAATCCGAACACCACGGGTAAAGAAGAGCGTGGAACCATCAGAGCGACTAAACGTTACAAAGAAATTGTACGGCGAACAGCGCCAAAAAGCCGAACACTACTGAATTCTATGCTAATCATTGAATAAATCCTACTTATACCTCCTATAGAAGTCTACAATTAATTATCTTAGTGTTCGAGCCCGAATTCTTCCCCTCAGAAGAATAAAATTTAATGATAACGTGAAAATACCGTTACACTACGTTGAACACCGTTCGGCGGCAGCATTAATATTTTATAAAATATTCGAGGTGGTTTTAAAGAATGGCCGTGGTATTCCGGTCCCTCTGAATTGCGTAATTAATGTGCAATTTCTTTTCAATTATTTCGCGTAGACCGGTCCATTTCGGTGTTTATTTGACCGATCGACCGCGTCTTTTGTTATTGACATTTAGCGATACGTTGTCTCTGACGCGAAGTTTTCGTTTTCCGCAATCATGTTACAATTATTGCCATATATTCCAAATCCAGTGTTATTTCTCAATGTAGAACCGTTTTTTCTTTTTCCAATATTATTTTTAATTAATTAATTTTTTTTTATATGTATTTTGAATATATAAGTAAGCATAATGTTATTGTCAAGCGACCCAATTACATTATTGCCTTTTAATTTGCCTTTTAACCCAATTATAACATTACCCGTTATTTCGTTTTTTCTTCTTAAAGTTCCTCACCTTGCGCTCCATGGAGCTCCCTTCCTACATTTATTTTAGCTTTTACTTTAGCTCTAAGTATTTCGTTAAACTTGCCTTATGGTAAACTATATATGTAAATAAGAATAATAATAATAATAATAATAATTGTAGTGTTACGTCCCGGATTTGACAGAAGGGACGCAACGAAGGAATAACATATATTTATTTCCATTTTAAGCCAGAATGTACTGGCTAGGGATAGGAGTTGGTCTGGTGAGGGGCGGGTTCGTATAAATAAATATTGAAGCAGACAGAATTAACCACAAGATGCACTATATATGGAACAGTCAGGTTATTTAATATTAAAATAGTCAGGTTACAATAGACGATGATTAAAACGGTGAAAACTTGCGAACATCAATGAATTAAAACACGTAAGAAAAATGAAGCGCAGTGTATTGCATTTTTAACTCGAATAACGTGCGGTTAGCTGCAAGTTACACACTGTTGACTCGTCACTGATTTCGGGTCAATCAAAGATCACACTCGTGAACGTGAAGAAATTAGAGTACGTACTGAAGAAGTGAATGAGTACTTAAATTATTATAATTAATGTTTGCAGTTACGAGGGCTGACCGGTATGGTCGACTCCCGGAGAAGAACTTCACGATAGCACCAATAACATTTTACCGGCAATTTATTTATTTGAGAGCACCAATATATAAATTATGACAGAAGTGGGTGAAAATAATACGGGCCCGTGTTACGAGGGTCGACCGTCGTGGTCGGCCCCCGGAGATGAACTGCTCGAAACAATGAGGAAAGTAGTGCTGAAATCACCGCGCAAGAATTACGTTGAAAGGTAACGGGTGATTAGCACGACGCAGTGCATACTCAGCAGTGCATACTCAGCAGTGATAAGTACTACTGGATCGGACAAGAACAATTGCGCGTATGCGCGGTTAAAGCGAAAAATATATTACAAAATTTACACAAATTAAAATTTATGTTCACTCGCGGACGTAACAGTAGACATTATTATTATCATTATTATTAATAATTCCTACCAATACTCAATAAAGGGATTCAGTCAGTTCGTATGCACCGGCTGCCTTTTCTGTCGTCTCTGAACAATGTAGGTAACGGGAGAATGTTTCTTCGCGATTGTGAACGGTCCAGTTCACTTGGAAGTCAGCTTGGCCGACCGGCCGCGATCTACAGTTTCTTTGCATAAGAGTATTCGGTCGCCGATGCTGTATACTCTGTCCGTCGTCCCGAGGTCGTATGTTGCTTTTGACTTCTTCTTGGCTTCGCAGATATTGTTGCGTGAGACTGTCCATGAGGCGTGCAAACGCTCGCATAACTCTGGCGCGTAGTTGTCGTAGGTATAAGTCTTTCGGGGCTCTTGGCTAACCGCTGTCTGTAACTAGGCGTCGCACCCGAATACCAACGCATGTGATGTCAAACCTGTCCTCGTATGCCGCGTGGTGTTGTATGGAAACATTGCATACGTTAACCACTCATCCCAATTTCCCTGATCTTCCCTTATGACATTTTTTAGGTATTCTGCGAGAGTCCAACGTGATATCTCCGATGTGCCGTTCGACTGCAGATGGTATGCCGTTGTCTGTTGGTACCTTGGTGCGACAGGATTGTTTCCGGTGTCCCATACCGGCAGATAATTTCTTCCACCAGGGCTCGTGCCACAGTAGCCGCCTTTTGATTTGGTAGTGCCATCGCTGCGCTGTATTTGGTGAGAGCATCCTGAAAGGTCAATATGTATTTTTTCCCAGATGCTCTTTCGGGTAGCGATCCCACCATATCGACTGCGACCTTCTCGAAAGCTTTGGATGTGAGGACCATCTAAAGCTAGTACCCGATTCCTCCTCCTCGACGTCGTGTCTGATACCGGGCCAATCATACTTGGTACGAATCCTTGACAGCATACATTACACACCTTGATGCCCTCCTGGTGGGGTGCGGTGTTCCTTTAATTAGTTGCAGTCTATTCTTCACAGTAGGACAGGCTACGCCACTGCGGCAGTCGCTAGTCTCTTTCGTATCGTTGTCCTCGTTCGCGCTGTTGGAGGATCGCGGGCTACGATCCCCGCCGTGCCCCGCTTCCTCAGTACGCCTATATGGCGGGCTGTCCGGGGTGACTCGTGTCCACCGGTAGCTGCGCTGCTGGCCTTGGACGGCCTTGCAGCGTGCTCTTTTCTCGGCCATCCGCGCCTCGCTGGATCGGCCATGGTGTGCGGCTTGCACTTTGTCCTTTTCCGTGGAGCTCGCAGTCTTACCTTCTGCTTCTCTCGCTTGAATGTATGTGCTTCCCCTTCCCCGTCCGCGGTCATTGCAGCGGGACTTTAGGGACCAGTAGAGCGTCTTGCCTGCATGTGGCGAGTCTTGCTGTCTCTTTCTGTTGCGTTGTAAGGCCTCCGAAAGCTCTGCTAACGCCCTGCACGTCCTGAACGCGATGTCCCTGAATGCTGCAGCTAAGCTGGCCGCGGAGTCCATCCCCTGGCCCGCTAACGTAGTTTCTAGCCAGATTCCCCTACGTTTTGGTTCTGCGTCTCTAGTTTTCGGCATATGCGACTTTCGCGGTCGATTCTACTTTAAAATATTCCTTCTGACACTACAGTATACTCCTATTGTCTCAGATATTATATCGTGTCTTTGGGTGAATTATTATTATTATTATTTACAGCGTGTCCCACTGGCTTTGGCTTTATAGGCTATATGTAACAGTATAGAGTAACCTCCACTTACAGAAAGATAGTCTCGTAGATGATCCTCTCCATGGCGTTAATCTAGGTGCCGTTGACTTGGTGTTCTGCAGCTCCCCTCTGTTGCTGATGGTCGACGTCCTTCCTGGTGCCGTTGATCTGATCCTTCAGTGGTTCCGGACTCGTCCTCTGGTGCGTCGCCATCTGTTGCGCGACGGCTTCACTACAAGGTCACTTCCGCGTGCCCTTGCCTTGCACACTTTTGCGTTATCTGCGACTTGACGTGACACCGTCAATCGGAACGTTAAACGGTTGACCGCTTTGTTACACCGCACCAACTGTACACCTCGCAACTTCGCGTTAGGTTAACCGGGTTTCCACCAACAACACTGGTGTCCTTGACACGCGTCGTAGTAGTCACTTCAATCTTTGTCCGAATGCACTTTATGTTGTCCAAAGTCACTTTTTTGTGCGTGTACACTACATATCACAAACACTTCAGCAGATCCCACCGCTGTCACCAAAATGTCATCTCCTAAACGCGTAATAGAATATTACGATCGTTGGTATAAAATTTAAAACTTATTATTTTGGGATCGTTCGCTGATTAGGAGATATATCTCGAGTGAATGAGACAACGCGAGAGTTTATAGTAAAAAGTATAAGTCGGTTGTTTATTATAGATAACGGCAACTTTCCGTTATCTATTAAGTTGTATGAAAAATGTTGAAATACAATATGTATGTGTTCTCGAGTAGTCGACGAGAAACCAATCTGTTCTGACTGAATCTACCTTTAGATTTTCATATTTCGGACGAGTCCGACCCGCGATCAACCGTTCAGGTTGATGTTAACTTTTCACTGATTTCGGTAAAGTAGTTACCAACTACCTTTGGCGAAATCGATGAATTTGCGAAAATGTTCAATATTACAATTTGCTGCAAGTCGTAGCTCGAGCACGGTCACTGCTCGTGACTCGCTGTATACGTGAGCACTTTCATTCTACGTCGAGTGAGCGACCTCGCGCCCGAAGGAGGAATAATGTCAAAATATGGTAAATGTATTCAAGGAATATTCCTTGAATATTCCGTGGCACTACACCAGTTAACGCGGAGAGAAAACGAAAAGAAGTGTACTGTACTGTACCGCACGGCTATTGTGAAATATGAAAATTAAAATAATCGACAAAAAATATTGTTTTATGTTTTACAGATAAATTCACTCGATTCTAATTATATGTAATGGCGCTTCATGGACCTCGTGATAAAAAGGAAATGATTCTATTGTAGGCACTGTGCTATCTAAAACACGTTAATCGATGTGGATTATGCCGCGTGCATCCCAAAAAACTGTGGCCATAGCCTTGTTAGCCGGTAAGGTGGTCATAGTCTTCTTCGGTGCCGATTCGTCACAAGAAGTCCACTGTTTCGACTGGTCCTTGGTGTACTGTGATTCATCCGCAGTTACGAATCGACGCCAAAAGTGCTTCGAATTGCGCTTTAACTTCGCCAAACACTCCATTGAAGTTGTCACACGTGTGGGTTTACGGTCAATTGTGGGAAGCTTTTTCATATCCAAATAATCTTTCAAAATTTTCTGCACTCGTTCGATTGAGATGCCCACATTCTCACCAATCTCACGCACTTTCAGTTTCCGATCATTCATTACCATATCGTTGATTTTCTAAATCACTTCTGCTATGGTGACCTCATTTGGACGACCTGCTAATAAATGCTTGTAGAGTCGCGTCTAAATTCAACTGTCGAATATTTCATTGTTGCAGACGAAGGTGCAGAGTCTCCATATACTTCAATTCCACTTTTATTTCATCATTCGTTTTCGTTTTCGATAATAAGAATTTTATCACTGTTCAGCGAATCTGAAATATATTGAAAATTATGATTTTTCACTCACGACAGGGAAAAAGAAACCAGACTGACAGATATTTAACAGAGAAAGTGGTTTTATTGTACCATCCGCTTGTCAATTACAAAATATATATTAAAAAATGCAAGTAAATATAAGAAATTAATCTAATTCAAATTTGACTGCCCAGTACACAATTATATTAATTGTTTGCTGTCTTTTATTGAGTGTAGTGTACGTGATGTAGCCAGCGCTGCAGAGCACGCCACGGAATAAGAAGTGTGAGAGCGTAGAATATGTCACTTATTCCCAATAAATTCTCTATAGGTTTATATAAGAGAAAATACAGAGAATAAGTGAGAGGACTTGCAATTATATTGCTTGAGTGCTGGAAGTGTGATATAAAAGAACGTGATGCAGTCAGCGCTGCAGAGCACGACAAACTAAGAGTTTGAGGATGCACAAATGATTAGAAAATATTCACAGTATTTTCCCAGCAAGTTTAGTTGGGCGAAAGTACAGTGAATAATAGGCACACGCGCAATTATATAAATTGAGCGGGCAAAATATGATGAGGAAAATGTAGTACAGTCCGTGCTGCAGAGCAAGCCACAGAGGGAGACATTTGTGAGGATGCACTGATGAGTTTTCCACACTTCACCGACATTGAATCATGATAAATTATAACGGTGTACTCGTACCTGATTTTGAGTCCTAGTGAGTACGAAAAGCTGAGTAGATCACGTGGAAGCGGTGAAAAAGTCCGAGCGATGCAGAGATGTGTGCCCTGTTCAAGCGGGTTTCCACGAAAGTGACCAAATTAGCAATATGGCTGCGCTTTACAAAAGCGTCGTGCGACGCTGAAGTCAAATGAGTGAGATAGCCGGTGAGCGATGCCGAAGTCAAGCGAGAAAGATAGCTTCTCGCTTCATGAAGCATGCCTGCGAGGCACTGCCTCGGCCATCTCCGACATAGCCGAGCGCAGCACGCTACCCAGCAGCGACAGGTCGTCGCACGGCGAATATCGAACGCCGTGCGTCAGTGCATAGCATAGTGGTAGTAGTCCGGAGTGTCATCACCCTGGTGAGCCCATTTTTGCCTGGATGCAACGCTCTGACTCGTGCACGGTGGAAAGCGCTCATCCGTGAGCAGATCCAAAGAACCGATTTTAATGATATTGTTAGGATGATGTCACTTTGAGATAGACTGCTGCCGTTGTAAGTAATAAGCAGACCATTGACGCCAAAATTGTTGGACCTTCTGCTGCAACAATTGCCACGTGGGGAGCCGTGAGATTGCCAAATCCTCGACAGTTGGCTCTGGGACCGTTGTGACTGCTTCACCAATGAGAAAATGTCTAGGTGTGAGAGCTGATGAATCATCAGGATCATCGCTGAGTGGTTCCAGGGGCCTTGAGTTGAGTACAGCCTCGATTTGAGCCAACAGTGTGGTGAGATGGAAAACAGATGGAATTTCACCGATTTTACTGCTGTTTCCCATTTGCCACCCATGTGTGAAGCAGCAGGTGGATTAAACTTCCAAGCAACCTGGCGATTTGCAAAAGAAGAAGCGATGATGTGATGCTCTTGAGAGGCCTTCCTAAACAACTGACGTATAGCTTTGTGAGCACTTTGTGGTGCCACAGTCAGAGTATAGGATATGAGGAATGCCACGCCGAGATGAGAAGCGCCTGAACATTGAGAGAAAGCCTTCATCTGAGTAGTCGCTGTCTACCTCGAGATGGAGAGCTGAAATGGCGAGACACACACAGACGCAAATCCAGCCTTTGTGTGTTTTGTGTCCTCACCCCTTCCAAGTTTTGAGAGTGAGATGGCCGGCGTAGTCAACTCCTGTCTGAATAAATGCGCGCGTTGGTGTGACTCGCGAAGACGGAGCTGACCCATCAATTGTTGAGCCCGAATTCCTCTCTGCCAAGCACACACAACGCAATGTAAAATGTGAGTTTTTACAGGAGCTCTTCCGCCGACTATCCAATGAGTTAGCCGTATTTGAGCTAATGTGAGCTGAGTGCCTCCGTGAAGAGTCCGCAGATGTGCTTGGTCGATAATGAGAGTTGAGAGTCGACAGTGACGAGGGAGAATGACAGGGTGTCTTCCTTCATATGTGAGTGCTAACGGACCAAGGTAATCTCCTACTCTGAGTACACCTTCCTGGTCGATGAAAGCTGTCAGTCGACTGAAGGGGTGAGAGGATGGAAGAAAAGAGCCTGACTGCAGCACTTGTAACTCGTGTTTAAAAAACACGGCTTGTGTTGCTTTTGTCCAAAAGATGTTTGCTGCAGCCATCTCTTTTGCTGTGAGCGGAGCTGTTCCTGCCGATTCTAACCTCTTCCTCATCCTGGCCACTACTCTGACACAAAACGAGGTGAGACGACACAGTTTTGTGAGTGAAGACAGCGATAAATGAGATCCCAATGGTACTCCGGCGTCAGAGTTGCAGCGAGAAGAGCTACCCCCGGTCGGGTTTCCATAATGCTCAAATCTTCAGAATCAGTTGAGACTTTTGGCCAAAATTCATCAGGATTCACTATCCACGGTGGACCTGACCACCACAACTGATGAGAAAATAATTAAGATGTTGAGATACCTTGCTAGGCACAATCAGCTGGTTTGCTTGTGCCTGACACGTGACGTCACTGAGCATTGGGTGTGAGTTCTTGTATTTGAGCTACTCTATTTCGGACATAGTCTTTTCACCGAGCAGGATGAGCTTTGATCCAGGTGAGAGTTACCGACGAGTCCGTCCACAGGTGAGTGGATGAGATTTCGATCTTGAGTGTGACTTGAACGTATGCAACCAGTTTTGCTAGCAACAATGCTGCCGTCAGTTCAAGCCGTGGTATGGTGAGATTCTTGAGTGGTGCCACGCGTGTTTTTGAGCAGACAAGTGAAGCCACCTTTCCTGTGGAAGTTGAGTTGACAGTGATGTAAATCACTGCGGCCATGGCTCGTTGAGATGCATCAGAGCAACCATGCAATTCCACTTTTGAGTTGCTGCATGTGTTGAACCAACGAGGAATTGACAGTCTGGCCAGACATGTGAGATCTTCTCTGATTGCAGTCCATCGTGTTGAGACCTGGGATGGCAGTGGATCATCCCAGTTGAGCTTGTGAAGCCAAAGCTCTTGTAAGAGTATTTTGGCTCTTATCACAACTGGTGAGACGAAAACAAGTGGATCAAAGAGTTGAGCCACCTCGGAAAGAACGAGGCGTTTCGTGAAACTTTCCTGAATTGAGTTGATCCGGCATGCGAATGTGAACTTGTCTTTGCTAGAAAGCCAAGTCAGACGAAGAATCTTTGTCTCGCAGTCGTCCATTGATATAGCTGAGCTTGACGGTGATGATGAGATGGTATCAAGTACCTTGAGGTCCGATGAGTACCACTTGGCGAGAGGAAAACCGCCCGCCATGCACAAATCCTTGAGTTGTTGAGCTATTTCAATGAGTTGATGAGTTGAATCCGCCCCTTCAAAGATGTCATCCACATTCCTGCCAAACTTCATAGCTGGCACAGCAAGACGAAAACGATAGCCTTCATCTTCGGTGAGCTGCATGAGAGTTTTGACTGCCAAAAATGGCGCAGCCTTTATACCATATGTCACTGTTATTAATTGATACGGCACGGGGTTGAGTCAATCATCTTTTTATAAAATCCGTTGAAGATTCCAATCCTCTTGATAAACGCGAATTTGACGATACATTTTTGTAACGTCAGTGGCAAAGATGTGTCTATGTTGTGTGACGGAGTCACCTATCATAAGAAAATAATTAAATAATTAAATAAAAAGAAGAACATTTTATTAAAAACTTCACATCTCCGGAATGTTCCCTCACTGCCGAAAAACAGCGGGTCAGCGACCAGCTGCCCTCGCTTGCGCAGTGAGGGGAACGGCAGGACACGGTAACGGGGAATCTGAAACAGACGAAATCATATAAGATATTGTAATGAGAGGAATTAGAATAAGAGAGTGGGAAAGGAGTGTGGAGGATATATAAGGCCACTGCGAAAAGAGAGAGCTCTCTTCACCAGTCGAACCATTATCCGAGACAGTACTTATTTCTGCGCAACAGTGAAATTTTGAAGTATCTGAGACTTTACATAGAGAGTAGGGATCAGGATATAAAAGAGTGAATTTAGCCCATTAATTTGGTGAAACCTTTACCAAGAATAAAAGAAATGAGTTTGAGTGAGTGGGGAGGCTAGCATTGAATTTAACAGTGAGATAATATTAAGAGCGGACAGTAAAAAATAAGGGAAATAATTTTAAAAAGGCAAACAGAAAACCAAAAGGAAGGAATTATTAACCGTGGAAATAGAGTGAGTGTAGGAGAACTCAGGAAAATCCACTAAGGACAATTTTAGTAGAATAATTAGAAATAAGTAGGATAATAGTTTGTAAGAGGAATTGTAGCGTGTCGCATCGGTAAAAGCGAAAGACCTTTTTATAAGCACCAAGAGGTTTCTAAACAAAACCTGGTGAAAGAAAATAGTGGTGCAACACAGGAAGAGAAGAAATAGAAATAGAAATAGACAGCATCTACAATAATTATGACACAAATTTAGGGTACGGTAGACTTATAGAATACTGTAATAATAAGTCTCCGCACCAAGGAGCAAGAGACTCTTGGAGTAAAATTTTTAAAAAGAGCTAGGAAAGTTACTTAGTAAGAGAAATTAGGGGCTCACTACTCAACTGGACCGAGAAAAAAGAAATCAAGAATTTAAAAGCCGGTAGAACAATAATTAGGAGGGAAACAATTCTACTAGCCTGGTCAAGCGCGTCGGATGGGAATGATACCACTCAACCAGACACTAGGGATTAGGAAGAGAAAATAAGAGAACAACTCACCAAGATAGAAGTGTAACCGGAACCGTCCATGTCCACCACCGAAGATTGTTGAGGAATCCATTGAATAAATAATAAATAAATGAAATCACAGGAAAATATCAGGTGCGCAACTAAGTTCCCGCTGCTTTTCAAGAGATGGCTCCAGTAGTAAGTGCTGGTTGATTGGGACATAACCAAAACGTCATGAACCAAGCTTAGAAATATGGTAAACAAACCGCTTTGACACATTAGTGATTTTGTTTTTGCGTCATATACTTTTGGTTGTGTGAAAATGTCTGATTTTGTGCCAAATAATCGTCATTTGCGGGAAGAGTTGCTTTTCTTCTTTCATTCGAAGAAAACGGCGGCTGAAGCGCATCGAGAACTCCAAAAAGTTTACGGAGATGCTGCTCTAAGTGAAACAATATGCCATGATTGGTTCCGTCACTTCAAAGACGGTGATTGTGATGTAGACGACCGTTCGCGTGAAGGAAGGCCAAAAATCTTCGAAGACGCTGAATTGGAGGCATTGCTCGATGAGGATCTGTGCCAAACGCAAAAAGAGCTTGCTTCAGCTTTAGGAGTTACCCGCCAAGCCATTTCCAAGCGATTGCATGCGTTGGGAATGATTCAAAAACAAGGAACTTGGGTTCCTTATGATTTGAAGCCAAGAGACGTTGATGGTCGTTTTTTCGCCTGTGAACAAATGCTCCAGCGGCAAAAAAAGAAGGGTTTTCTTCATCGCATCGTTACGGGTGATGAAAAATGGATTCATTACAGCAACCCAAAGAGAAAAAAATTATGGGAACTGCCCGGTCATGCTTCTACGTCGTCGGCTCGGCCGAATATTCACGCTGCGAAGATTTTGCTGTGTATTTGGTGGGACCAGGGCGGTGTTATTTATTATGAGCTGTTGAAACCGAACGAAACCATCACTGGGGAACGGTATCGAACTCAATTGATGCGATTGAGCCGGGTACTGCGCGAAAAGCGGCCACAATACGAACAGAGGCACGAAAAAGTGATTCTACAGCATGACGACGCTCGGTCTCACGTTGCCAAACCCGTTGAAACCTACTTAAAAACGCTCAAATGGGAAGTCCTACCCCACCCGCCATATTCCCCAGATATTGCGCCGTCCGATTATTACTTGTTCCGTTCGATGGCATATGGTCTGGCTAATCAGCAGTTCAGCTCATATGAAGACATCTCAAAATGGCTTGATTCGTGGACAGCCTCAAAAGACAAACACTTCTACCGTGACGGTATTCGAGCTCTGCCAGAAAGATGGGAAAAAGTTGTCGCTAGCGATGGGCAATATTTTGAATGATTCATTTGTAAACATTTTTTCACAATAAAGTTGCATTTTCATCAAAAAAAAAACAGCGGGAACTTAGTTGCGCACCTAATAACATTTTTAGAGATGTCATATCACGCAAAAGAAAGAACATCACTTGCGATCTAAGGACAATATTACCACGAAAAAACACACTTAAAATCGACGGGGACGGCAGAGAACACCACAAACAGACGACTCGGACGAGAAACAATACGAAAATCGAAAGATTTTAACTATTTGAAAAACAACGCGGACGCGAACACAGACCCAGCGTCTATATCAGCTGACCGACGCGCCAGCAACAGGTTTTTCAAGCCAAGCAGACCGCACATCTCGGCAGCCAGGAGAGCGTAGATCAAGACGGTCGAGCTCGATTCCGCCTAGTTGAGACGTTCGCCGCCGGTCCCGAAAGCGCACGAGTCAAAGTCTAATATCATCGAGGATAAAGAAAAGCCAAGAGCTTTAGTATCTACTATTTCATTGTCAACTAATTGTACGGCCAACGGCGCCAACAAGCCGAATACCACATATTTCATATTGATTTGTTAAATAAACCCTACTTATACCTCATTCAGAAGTCTATTACTAATTATCTCAGTGTTCGAGCCTGAGTTCTTCCCCTCGGAAGATAAAAATTAATGATAACGTAAAAATGCCGTTACAGTTGACGGATCCAAATAAGTACGTCCGAAATATTGAGCAACAAATTAGGTCCAGTGTGCATGATGTCGTTAAGAGACTTTCCAGAAGATGTTGAGCTGGAGCCATTGAATACCACCCGTAATTTAGTGGTGATGCTGTCCGGTCTGAGAACACCGTGGTGAGGCAGATAATATTGTATTTCACTTGAAGACGATATTTAAGCCTTCACCATATGACCAATCTGTTCGTATTCATCCATGAATTGTGAGTAGAGCTGACCGTATTTAGCATTTTTCGGGATTTTCCGAATAGTGTGCTGCAGACACCGATGTGCTTTTGAGTATGAGCTTCCCAGATTTGCAGGTGAAGATGAGAGAGGAAGCCGAACGAAGTATCGACCTGTAGAATCACGCTGATGCGTGTTGCGAAAATGATCCTCGCATGCCTGCTTCTGTGGTGTGAGTTGACCAACTGTGTCCTTTGGTGGCTCTTCTTGAATCCAGAATTTTGTGACTACGTCCTGTAATTCCTGATCATCGTGCTGCAACTCATGCCAATCTGAGGCACAGTGAGTGCCTCAGATTGGCATGAGTTAACTGGTCCAATGATGAGCTACCCAAATATCGATAATTGTGCAATAGGCGAAGGTGGTGTTCCCTTGAGAATGTTAGGTTTAATAACCTGTCCATAAATATCTGCTCCAATTATGATATCGATTGCACGTGGTGTGGGAAAGTCAGGATCCGCCAGCCTAAGCTTCAGTATGTGAGGCCATGTACGAGCTGGTGACTCAAAAGATGACAAATGAGTAGTAACCGTGTTGAGAATGTGAGCCAGTACCGTGACTTTCTCCCTGGTGTATGTAGAGCACAGTGTGAGTTGAACCGAGCCATGTGTCTGCGTTGAGTGCCTTCCACCGATCCCTGTCATAGGAATTGATGAGTGCTTTCGTGTTGCGTTGAGTTTACGAAAGGGTTCTTCCGTAATAAAAGTCAATTCCGATCCGGGATCGATGAGAAGTCTTGCTTGATGGATTAATACCGATGTGTGAATGTGTGCTCGTGCGGTTGCCAATAATGTTGAGCATTTCCGTGTGAGCTGTTCCGATGAGAAGACGACTGCGGCAACATCCTACTGGGTCGACGACTGTGCCTGAGCCGGTTGTGCGTCGGAAGTAGTTGCAGGGGGCGCTGCCGGATGCGGAATAGTGTGGTGCCGTCCTGAACACTCCTTGCACGTCCGAGTGGATCGGCAAGACGTCGCGTTGTGTCGCCCCAGGCAGTTGTAGCACAGCCGCGACTTCTCCGCCATCTTACGTCGTGCAGCCACAGTGAGCTGCCAGAACTCCGGGCACATCACAATGAAATGTCCCTGAGCCTGACAGCAGTCACAGGGATACACGGACGCGGTGGTGTGTGATGACGGAGCGCCCCGGACTGTGCCACCCCCATGATGCGCCAATGCACTGCGCGTCCCGGCCTTCATCGGAGGAGGGTTCGCCGATGACGTTCGGTTCGAGCTGCAACCAGGTTTTGGAGTGGCCTTTGCCATCTCCAAGGCTCTGACCTTGGTCTCGGCAAACTCCTCGATCTCAGCGGAGGTCGGGAAGCTTGATGAGCGTCCCAACGTTGTCTCCCAGGCCTCGCGTGTGGTCTGGTCAAGCTGCTCACTCAGCAACCTCACCATGACGGAATCCCAAAGCTCTTCCTTCATTGCCAGCGAAGAAGGAACTTTGTAGGCCCTGGAGACGGACGTGACAACGGATGCGAGCGATTTCGCATCCCCTGAGCCGACCTTGAGTGCAAAGAGCTGGTCCAAACGCTCCTGTATCAGCAGCCGCTTATTCTCGAAGCGAGACGCAAGCGTTTCCCATGTCAGGTTAAACGATTCACAGGTGAGTGCGAACCCCGAGATAAGTTGTGCCGCCGAGTCCGACACGCAGCCACGCAGGTATAAAAGCCGCTCGACATCAGTGCGCCGGGTATTACAGATGACCAGCGACGTGAACAAGTCACGGAACGCTGGCCATCCGGAATAATCCCCCTTGAAAGCCGGCAGCTTGATATCCGGCAGCTTTGGGCGGGACTGCGGCGACGCGGCCGGTCGAGCAGGCAGACGCCGTTAAGCCAACCTCTCCATGGCTTCCCGTGCTGCTATCTTGCAGTTGAGCGCGAGCTTCACCTCAATGCTTTGCATATCATCGGTAAAGTACTCATGGTCCATGCAGGTCGGAGGCCACGAAGCTTCCATCAGTTCGTGTTCCTTGCGGAAGTCACTGTGGAGCTCCGTGATCTGCTCGACCATGGAATCGAGCGAAGCCATGGAGAGGGAGTCTGAGCCCTCGTCAAGCATTGCCACGATGCTGTGCAGCTAAGCGATCCGGCGCCGCTGCGATTGGACATTCAACACTATCTCGGTTGCCAGTCGAGACGGTGATAGGGTCTTCCTCGCAGCCACGTCGGCCCCAGGAACCAACAATGCCTTTTTCTCTTCAAGAGTACCAGGCGCCACACCGATATCTGAAGGATTGCCCTCGGACATTGCTGGTCCTGTTGTGCACGTGAGAAGAAGGAAAGAAAGAAGAAAGCAACGAAGATTCTCCGCAGAGATCTACTTTACCCCACTGATGAGCCGCTTGACGAGGTGATGTGCCGATGAGGATCCTGCGATGGGCTACGCAGAGTCCTGTTCCAAGATGAGCCGAAGAGTAGTTGTGGTGAGCGCGGAAGGTGGAGAACTCTGGTTCTACCCTGTTCGAGTCGAAAGTATCCGGCTCGAAGGACCAAAAATGTTAAGAATCCGTCCAGACGTGGTTGGAATGAATCTGTGAAGATATTGAAAATAATGAAACCTCACTCGTGACAAGGTGGAAAGAAACCAGACACATAGATGGTATACCGATAAAGTGGTTTATTCTACCTTCACATTTACAAAACAAATATATAACAAAATACAAAAAAATAAAATTGAATTTTGACAAGAGAACTTGAGCAGCACACAATTATATTAATTGTGTGCTGTGTTTGCTTTATGTACTGAACGTGATGTAGTTAGCGCTGCAGAGCACGCCACGGAACGAGAGACATGAGTGCGTAAAATGTATCGATTATTCACAGTAAATTCTCAGCATGTTTATCTGAGAGAAATTACAGCGAATAAGTGAGAGCACTTGCAATTTGATTGCTTAAGTGCTGACAGTGAGATGTGAGAAACGTGACGCAGTCAGAACTGCGGAGCACGCTACAGAGATAGATTGAGGATGCACAAAATGAGAAGAGTAAATTCACAGTGCTTTCCCAGCAAGCTCAGTTGGGAGGAAAGCACAGTGAATTAATAAGAACACACGCAATTACATTAATTGAGTGTACAACAAGTGATGTGAAAACGTGATGCAGCCCATGCTGCAGAGCACGCTACAGGGTGAGACCTTTATGAGGATGCACCGATTAATTCTCTACTCCTCACCGACAGTGAATTATGCTAAATTATGCCAGTGAACGCTTACCGTTAGTTTTGAGTCCTGGTGAGCATAGAGGTTGAGAAGGTCCGGTGAAAAGCTATTAAGATTGCGAGAGTCCCGAGGATGCGTGCGCTGTCCAGTGGCTTTCACGAAAAAGTGTCTAATTTTTCCAACATGGCTGCGAGATACGAAATCGACGTTGAGCGCTGGAGTCAAATGAGTAAGATAGCCGGTGAGCGAAGACGAAGTTAAGCGAGAGAGATAACCTCTCGCTTAACGCGGCATGCATGCGAGCTACAGCCTCGGCTCTGCGAGGCCCGCCTCGGCTATCTCCGATGTAGATAAACGCAGCGTGCTACACCGCAGCGACAGGTCGACGCACGGCGAGTATCGATCGCCGTGCGCCAGCTGATTATCGAACAGTAACTATGTTACGTCCCGATCTGAAGGCCTCGGGTAGCGAAAGATAGCAAACCCCTGCGTGAGCCGCAGGGTTTAAATTAATTTTTTTATTATGGAGTCTGTGCTGTCCGCCCCTAAACGGGCTCGGTCTCTCAACGCGGATGATCACGAAATGGATTTGAGACAAATATATACCAGGTCTATAAATATGAAACTGGAATTTGCCCATAGATGGCCCTAGCTGTCAATGTAGTTACCGCCAAACCGCGTCATTGGCGCCATTTCCTTGTTGACATCTCTGACAAAGATTTTCAACTCACAACAATACAAGTTTCATACAACAGCATAGTTTGTAATAATTTACGGACAGCATTGATTTTCTGTTACCAATTGAAGAAAACTGCTGCAGAATCGCATCGAATGCTTGTCGAAGCTTACGGTGAGCATGCTTGGTAAATCACAGTGCTTTAAGTGGTTTAAAAAATTCAAAAGTGGCGATTTTGACGTGAGAAACGAAAAACGTGGAAGACCACCGAAAAAGTTTGAAGAAAGCGAATTGCAAGCATTGTTGGATGAGGATGACGCTCAAACGTAACAACAACTCGCGGATTAATTAAATGTGACACAAGAAGCCGTCTCCATACGTTTGAAAGCCATGGGAAAGATCCAGCAGATGGGAAAATGGGCTCCACATGAACTGAATGAAAAACAGCAGGAAAACCGAAAAACCACTTGCGAAATGCTGCTCGCCAGGTACAAAAGAAAGTCATTTCTCCATCGAATTATGACTGGCGATGAAAAGTGGATATATTTTGAGAATCCTAAGCGTAAAAGATCATGGGTAACTCCAGGCGAACCATCGACATCGACTGCAAGGCCAAATCGCTATGGACAGAAGACAATGCTCTTCGTTTGGTGGGATCAGAAGGGTGTGATCTATTATGAGCTGCTAAAACCTGGCGAAACCGATACTACTGAACGCTACCGACAACAAATGATCGATTTGAATCAAGCTTTGCGTGAAAAACGACCAGAATATCAAAAAAGGCAACACAAAGTGATTTTGCTTCATGATAATACACCATCACACACAGCAAAACTGGTCAAGGAAACGATTGAGGCGTTTAGTTGGGAAATACTTTCACATGCGGCTTACTCACCAGACTTGGCTCCGTCCGATTACTACTTATTTGCATTGATGGGACACGCACTTGCTGAGCAGCGCTTTACTTCTTACGAAAATGTACGAAAATGGCTCGATGACTGGTTTCCCTCAAAAGAGCAACAGTTTTTTTGAAAATATTTTTTATCATTTTCATACAATAAACGTGTATTTTCTATACAAAAATTCTGGTTTTATATTTATAGACCTGGTAGTGTTGTAGGAATTAACCTATATCAGAATTTATTAAAAAGAACATATTCACTTATACATACACGCATTCATACTTACAAGTTGTTCGATGTTATAATTATTTAGTCCTTTTTGTAGTGCTTGAGACACAAGGAATATTGTTAAAATTTATCCATTAACCATTCTCACATTTACTCGCGCAGACATACTCTCCAAATTCGCTGATGTGCTCGTTATTTTTGTCCTTTCATATAGGTTTTACTTTTGGCGTATTCGGCCTTAACGTACACTTATACTAAAACTAGATATTCCCTAACGATTGCTTATTCATGAAATATCGTTTTAGTGCCTTTTTAAAATGATAGACTATTGTCTCTTTATATATTTGATAAAATACACTTAAACTGCGCGACTGATAAGCGGCGTACTTTACTCTCGGAGTTTTTTTAATGACTCGCGACATACGTGCCCAGAGCTAAAAACTATTTACCGCAGATTTTTAAAATACTTGTGCAATGGACCTCGGAAGAGCACCCCTCGGAGCAAGCGCTACACCAATCGGCGAAACACTGCAATCCCATTCTCTTGGCCGGAAATTTCTCATGCTTAGCCACGAGAAGAAGAGGGCAGCATTATTTTGGACTCAGCATTTTATTTCAGTACAAAGTCCAGTCTCTTCTCTTCGATTCTGCCTGGGAATGTTGATCTCATTCTCAGGTGATGCGAGAAGGGAAGATGTTGTTTTCCGCCGAGCTGTTTCCTGGCCAGAATCCGCCGCACGACATTCTCAAGTCATTCGTACGCAGCATGTTCCAGACAAAGTAAGAAGGGGGCTGCGCCGTATTCCAAACCATCGGGCGAGGACGGCATTTTCTTGTGCATACGTGTCGACCATACGTATCTGAAAATTTCAGAGATCCGTGCTCGGAAGGTATGAATAACAACAAGCAGTTATGCAGACCCATCGTTGTAGTGATAAGCCGAGTAAAAATGAGCTGAATCAACCTCCCATACATTGCCGATATTACTCATGTTGTACGAACGGCGGGGAAATCGTCGTTATACGAGACGATGCATGTTCTACGAATCCTGTGTCTCGAGCTATGGTGAAACATTTTTTTCGCTACTCTCCGATCTACCCGAGCAAAGTTTCGGCACGAGAATAGGATGCAGCATAAGAGGGCTCAGGATAAATTTTTCAAGGATTTTTTGCAATTTTGACGATGACGAGCTAAGCGGATTCTTCTTCTTCTATTTCTTTATTGTTTGTGCGGGGGAAAAATCATCACCGGTGTGTCGATGACTCTCTACTTGCACATCGTTTTTCCATCGTTCGTCTTTCTCTTCTTCTTCTTCCTCGACTATATCGTTCCCGTCCTCACTAGTACTGTTATACTGTTGCTGTCGCTATCATGCGGTCAAATGAGACGCCTTTATAGTGTCGACGTTCATGTCTTACTCCAGGTTCGTGAAGTAAGATGCGATTGCCAATAAATTCACGAGGCATCTGTATGGTTTGCAGAAGTTTGGCAAAGTGAGATAAACTGACGTCTTTATCGCGCTTTCTAGCACACATAGCATCATGAATAAGGTCGACAATATTAGAATTTGAAATTCTTCTATCACATATGGGATGTTAACGCCGTTACGATCCCATACCATTTTTTTACCAACCGCATTACGACACAAATTACGAAGCACTGATAATGCCCGTGTCATTGAGCCGAGACTTTACTTCGTTCATTACGTCATCGAGTTTATCCTCGGGATTATTGAGTGTTTCAACTCGGAATCAAGACGAGATATTAGTATACCGCCGGTTTGGACGGAAGGCAGTGGCTCTGTAATAGTGAGCCCCGCAAGACGATGCATGTTATCATGAGGAATAAGCATAATCTTTCGAGCATATTCCATGGCTCATGTAGTCTAAAACAAGCGCATGAAACAGCTTGAAAAGTTCAACACAATGCTCGACGATGATCCACCTCTTACCGTTCCAATTTTTCCTTTGGATGAGTAATTGTCGATGAATTGTCGCGTGCTGTCGAAGATGTTCCTTTTGCACGTTGTTCAGACTGACGTTTCTCTGTAAAATGTTTAACGCACACTCGCATGTACACCGTACGAGCGCCACATCTGCGTTACGCACAATTGCACATCGTTGCCTTTACTTCAGATAGCACAATGCCTGTAATATAATTATTTATTGGGTCTGGGAAAAAGTTCGTGGCGTTTTTTTAGTAAAATTCAACTGGTTTTCTTATAGTGTGAAAATGAATTTATTTAAACCAAATATACTCGTAACATTCAACTGGTTTTCTTATAGTGTGAAAATGAATTTATTTAAACCAAATATGCTCGTAACATTAAAATGTTTGCGGACGACACAATAATATATATGAAAGGAGGAAGCAGCGAAGAGGTAGAAAATAAATTGAACAGGGATTTTTTCTTGGCCAAATTCGGACATTTTTTCTAAACTGTGGTCTTCAATTTATCCACCAATGCAGCGTAGTACTATCCGTTGATTGTTTCACAATTTCCAAGGTAATCGATAAAAATTATTCCACGGCTATCCCAAAAAAACTGCCGCCGTCACTTTTCCTGCAGAGAGAACGACCTTCTTGCCTTCTTCGGAGTTGGTTCCCACATCGCAATCCACTGCATTGACTGTTGTTTGGTCTCAGGCGTATGGCGGTGTACTCAGGTTTAATCGACGGTTATCATTCGCCGCAAAAATTCCGCTGGATTTTTTTTATTCTGGCTAAGACACTTGCGGGACATGCCTGTCCGTATGTGCTTTTGGTCGATCGTCAACAAGCGCGGCACCCAGCGCGCGGATAATTTTCTCATATCCAAATCTTGATGTAAAATCTTGTGTACCCGTTCAGATGATATCCCACGAGCCTCAGCAATATCCTGAACAGTCAATCGACGATCTTCCATCACAGTTTGATGCACTAAATCATTCATTTCGGGCGCCCGGAACGTTCCTCATCTACAATTCTCGTACCACCATGTTTGACCGTTGTAAATGAAGGGGAGGCTTTACCGTATACAAAGTCTAACTAATCTTTTATTTCCTGAGTCTTTGTTCCTTTCAAATGAAGGAATTTTATCACTGCGCGATACTCAATTTTTTCCATTGTTGACAGACAATGTCAGCTGACAACTTTGAAAGAGTGCCATAGACAAAGTAATGACCAGAATGACTTGAAATTTTTACGGCTTACATATGTTAAGGCCATGTATCGGACGGCGAAAGAAATTTTTTTCTAAAGTGACATTATGTTGATGAGGCCGGAAACTTTTCAAATGGCCCTCGTAGCTAGTAAGACATTTTATGTAAGATAAAAATAGCTGAGTAAGCTACATAAATATCAATCATTCTCTCTCTCGGTAGACGCGTATTAAAGCGTTCCGTACTTTAACCATTTTGTGCGTGGAGAGAGAGGTTCAATATTCTTTTGTTATAGCTCTTTAGTTGCTTAGTGAACTCATTCACTAGTGACATAAAATAGTTCAACATGCACCTATTATAAAGCTAGTTATTTGTGTTTTTAAAACAGAAAATCAGTTCCTCACAACATGTTTAAAGGATAGTTTGTCACCACGTCGATTTTCTCCGCATGGCTTAAATGTGTGGTTAATATATGGATCATTCTACTCAAATTATAAAGTGGTGGAAACTCTGTGGTTAGTAGTGTGAACTCTCCTACTACATTTACATGTGTCAACTTGCACTGCTTATATACTCGGATCTGTACAGTATTATCAAGACGATATAAAATCAAGGTCATTTGACGTGATTGCCCTGAGTGTGTGTGCTTCTACCGTAGGACAGTAATATCTTTATATCATCTGTACACGTACACGAGTGCATAACAGCAGCTTTGTTTTGGTTCAAGTTCACTGATATTTTCATACGTGTGAACCCTGTGCGTCATTGCGTATGTACTGTCAGTTTACAATTTGGGATTTTCAATCAATTGCTGAGTAGTGGATATTATGGTGAATATGACGCCGACCGGCACTTATCTTTGACTTTATCCCACTCACTACCGTAGGAATGCAAGCATAGTTGATGCACCTCCGACTAATATTATAAACTCAATCTGTCTCCCTCTGGTGTTGCGGTATGTGGTGATCGCGGTTGAGCAGATGCTATCTCTCGTTCACACAACTACGATCAACACTCACGCACATAATGTCGCAGACTCGTTGTGGTGTCTGCAGCAAGGTGACTCGGGTAGGAGAAAGGATAAAGTGTACAGGAGAATGCAGTTGTCATTCCACTCCTCGTGTGCCAAAGAGAAATTCGCTTTTGATTTTGATGAACCAAGCACAATTAACCAGTTTCCCTGCGACACATGCTCAATACATCGGTCCAACATCTTACAACGCACGCCTCCGAAATCAAAAAATATCACTCTTGACTACGTAATGCGCCAATTACAATCATTGGTTGACGTTATGCGCCAAATACAAGTATCGACCGCTTCCACTGACAACAAATTAGAGAAAATTCAGGAATCACTTACTGGTGTCGAATGTGAAATTGCTGAACTTGCCATTAGCCATGAGGCCTTAACTAGTCGCATTACCACCATTGGGGCACGGTCGGAGAGTACTCGTGGTGAGATAGCTGACATCAAGAAAGACAATCACTCGATGATATCACGTCTGGAATTATTATTGAATAGTATATCGAAGATGGATGACCAACCCCAACAGCTTTCGACATCTGGCTCATCTTCTTCGCTATTGCATGCAGAAGTTATTATACCTGAAACGCCATCATCTATTGATGACACACCTCAAGTTATGGTCGAGAAGGTTTTGTAGGCTCGTAGTGTCACGAATCTCGTTAGTGACGTATTAGAAATTCGCAGCATCGACAAAAATAAAAATCGTACGATTGTCGGTCAAAACAATTCGACTCTTACGACAGCTAATGCAAATTACAAATTCTTAAAATTTATTTAGTGACCTTAAAATTGCAACAGGTTAAAGAATATATCATCGACAAAAAGCGTGCCAAAAAACCTACCTCTGAATGAAGTTTTTAATACGGTCCTACGTGGTTCTATATATGTAAATGAGTATCTTCCGACAGCACTCTATGATCTACTACGCCTTATAAAAACACGTGTGGCTGAAAGAAAATACAAGTTTGTATGGACACGCTCGGGAGTAATTTATGTGAGAAAAAGTGAGCGTCAATCATCGATCAGCATTGTTACGCTCTCGGATTTGGACAAACTAATTCTTCACTCCTATGTTTCTGATGACTTAGTACGAATTAATAAATACATTCATATACGCAATGATCGTGGAGGTGGGGTCGCATGCTATGTTCATTTATCTCTGAAAGCTAAAATTTGGTCGGCTTCGCCGAAAGAATTTTCAAATGGGCCAGAATATTTAATTATTGAAATTGCGAGGTCTAATTCTGAGAAACTGTTGTTCGCATCTGTGTATATATGACCAAAAGGTCGAATGTTTGGAGATTTCATGTAATCTTTATCTTGTTTTCCTCATGCGTATAATAATATTATTATCGCTGGCGATCTCAACTGTGATCTAACTAATAATAATTACGAGTCGAAATATCTAGGTCATTTAGCTTTCTCACAGTCACTTCACAATGTTGATTCGCCACCGACTCACCATACTGCGACTTCAGACTCGTAGATTGACGTGTTCATTATCGACAGTGAGGATAAGATACGATCGCTTGGTAAGTCAGAATCACCGTATATAGCGGATCACGACCTGCTGGAGCTCCATTACAAGTTCGATTCTAAACCCGTGGTCAATCGCATTATCACTCACCGTGCTTATAAAGATCTAGATGTCATAGGTTTTTGCGACTCATTGACAAATGGTTTTAGTATTCCTATTCTTCGGGACTCCAATCCGAATTTTAGTCTTATTGATAATTCAAGAGAACATACTTTACCGGATAGTATTGATTTGATTGTCGATGCGTTCTGAGAGATATATTAAAGATTTTTAGATAATTATGCACCGTTACAATCTCTTCGTACATGTCGACCGCCTGCGCATTAGCTGTCACAAAATTTGAGTGTCCGCATATCTTTAAAAAACACTTATACTCGAGCACGAAGAACAAATTATCTATTAGATCTAGCTATTTTCAGGGAGCATAGAGACCAACTTAATAATGATCTGAAGCGAGTTAAGATTCAATACTATTATATATTCAGAAATTCACTGATATTACTGACCCGAAAAAGTTATGGAAGGCGCTAGCAACATTGAGTCTGGCTAAGTCTTCACTTCTATCTCCGTTTAACTTCTTTAAACCGGATAAACTTAATGCTTTTCATTCAGCTGTATTCAGTCAACTACCGCCTTGTTCCTGTATTGAGTATAGTACTTTGTGTTCAGTTGTTCAGTCACCAGAAAGTGTATTCTATTTTGCTGAAATTACTACAGACCAAGTTTGCTCCGTTCTTACATCTTGCTCAAATTTCAAGTCTTTTACGTTTGGTCCTGACAAAATTTCGCTGTTCTCAGTAATCAAATCGCTCCAGGTTTCATGGTCATTGCTGACGAACATCTTTAATATGTCACTACAATGCTCCGAATTTCCGAAGTGCTGGAAGAAAGCTTATCTTCGCCCAATGTTTAAAATTAAAACACCCCTCTCTCCATCTGATACGCGACTGATAGCGAATCTTAGTGAGTTGTCGAAAGTACTTGAGCGAATAGTGCACAGGCAGATCACGGATTGGATTGAGGCGAATAAAATATTCGACCCACGCCAAACATCGTATCGAAGTCATCATAGTACACAGCGCTACTGCGCATATATGAAGATGTCAGACAAAATATAGATAAAAGACATATTACCATCTTAATCCTATTTGATTTTAGTAAGGCGTTTGACACTTTTTCTCATCTGTCACTTTCTCTGAAACTTAAGAAAATCGGATTTGCAAGACCAGTGCTTAACTGGAGTTTTTCTTATTCGACAGGGAGGACACAAGCGGTAGTAGATGAGTGGGGAAGCTGCTATTCCTGGTTATCTAGAACCTCAGGAGTCCCTCAAAGTCCGGTCCTTGGTTCGCTACTTCTCTCATTTCTCATTTCTCTCACACAGCGACTTATGTCGCCTATGATAAACTTTTTCGCTGATGATACACAAAATTATATAAACTGCCTACCAATTAGCCGAAGGCCTGAAACCTATATCCGAAGATGTATATGCCATTGCTGACTTCGCAGCTATTAATAGTTTGAAACTTAATATAGCCAAATCGAAGGTCCTAGTACTGTGGAGCAATTCCTATACTCGGCAATTTGACTTTAGTGCAGTATCACCCATCTCTTTGAATAATACGACCATTCTTTTTGTTGTTGAGGTGCGAAACTTAAGGGTGATGTTACATTGCAACCTAACGTGGGGAGCTCAAGTCAAGCATATCTCACAAAAAGTCCACTTTACCATCTACAAATTAAAATTCCATCGAAATGCACTTTCGCAAGAATTAAGAACACTGCTGATTACTTCTCTATTTTTTCCTCTTTTAGATTAATCATTTGATGATAAGGAATTTTGATACTGTGTTATAATATATTTGAATGGTATTTTGTTTGATTTTATTTTTGATATCTTTTTATTGTGGTTATATTCTGATCAGTGCTATTTTGTTATTTCTTGATTACGTTATGATTTCTGATATTTTGTTATTTTATTTGATTTTGATATACATTTTATGATAATTTTATTCACCTTGTATTAATGTTGCCAAAGATCTACCAAGGCATAAATAAACGATCAATCTCTCTCTTTCTCTCTCACCGAGTGCATCAGACGGCGATTTCATAAGATATTTAGAAGATATAGTGGAAATGTTTACAGTTCAAGGAGAATGTATAATGGTGAGCGACTTTAATGTAGATTTAATGAAAGGTTCATTAAATCTAGGTCAGCGTGGGAACGCTGACCTAAGCAAAAGTTTTACACCCAGCAGTGATAAGCACTATTGGGTCGCGCTAGAAATATATGTATAGAATGAAAATTTTTAATTTTACATGTATAAAAAAATCGGAGACCCAGGACGTCACAATTACTCTTATTATAACTATTTAATTATTTTTCGCTTGGGTTACTTTGCGATATCATCACATCGTACTTGTAAAAAAAGAATGAAAAAAAATTTATATTCTCATTGAGTTAATCCGGGTGAGAGACTATGGCGAGCTTGATGATTAGTCGTATGAGTATGGTGGCTGTAGTCTTCAGCGTTACCGCGCTGGTCCGTCCTGGCCTGGGTGCAATGCTATAACCCGTGCAAGTCTCATGCCACTTTGAGATGGACTCCTGACGCTAAAGGTAGTGAGCAGATCACTGGGACCAAAATCGTTACACCTTTGTTGAATGAGTTGCCATTATGAGAGCCTTGAGACTACTAGAGCCCTGAGAGATGGCTCATGGATCGGTGCGTACGAAATCCCGATGAGTAAGTTCCCAGGTGTGACTGCTGAAATGTCATCAGAATCGTCGCTGAGTAGCTCGGGAGGCCTTCAGTTGGGCACGGCCGTAATTTTAGTCACCAGTGTCGCGAACTCCTCGAAGGTGCACACAATGTCTCAACTGTACGTCGGAGATGACATTTCACTGACTTAACTGTCACCTTCTATTTATCGTCCATGTAACGCTGGAGGATTGAACTTTCTCTGTACATGATCATGAGTGAGTGATGATGCGATGACGTGATGCTCCTGAGCCGGTCTAGTGTCTCTGCGCTTGCAAATAAAATTTCTCTAGTGGAATATTTATTTCCCGCATCTGCCGTCCCGCGATCTAGAGTACGAGCCCTTTGTGACCATCAAGTCGTACTTGGGTGCGGTTGTGGAAATTATGGTTACAGTATACTGCAGTATATATAGTATATAACTGCAGTGGAAAATATGTTTTGGACTCTAAAATTCTAAATTCATTAATAAGGCCATGTTAACCTCTCAAGAAGTGGCTGAAGTTAGTTGAATGCTGTAACAGATACTTGAAGTGTCTTGTCGTCGATCGGTACTGTAGACGTAAGTGTATTTGTCTTGAGACACTACCGCGTCTCTTGATCTTCTGACAAAGTACTGAGAAATAATGAATTACAATACATTACTCTAATGTATAATTCATTGTAATATAGTCATTTCCAAAATTATTTCTAATAAGTTCAAATGCTATCTTACCTTAGCGTTCTTCGAAAACAAATATTATTATTAGTTATAATTCTCAACATAGAATTTTAAACGAAGTAAAGTTTTGCAATATTTTTTGGTAAATATAATTGGCTTCAAACCAACGAATTTGTGCGTGCATGCATGCGTGTGCGTTTGCGTTTGCATGCGTACCATGCCTATGTGTGTATCACGAGTTTTTCTGTCATTCTGTTTTGTTCGTGACAATTCGGTTCATTCTGTAACTCTTACAAATTTTGAGCTGACAAGCTGGCATACACAGTATATAAACATGCCTTAAACTGGAACCTTGCACATTGCTTTTTCATTATTTTCCACCTTTGACAATGCTTCCGTGATGAGGAAGCCAAAATGGACGAATATACTTCCTCCTACAGGAAGCTTTTCTGAAATTTAGAAATTTTATTGAAATTAGTTAATAATTGTTAATGAAAAATTGGGACTTTTTCGTTCAGCGTTTTTTTTTTAAATATTACCTCTACTTTTTACATAACTGACTTTTACTACATTGAATTCTTAAATCGGAAATTTTTTTGAATTCAATTATGGAATAATTTGAGAGAGTCGAAAAAAGTGGTTGATTGTCAGAAAATGTCTCATATGGAGGAAGGTTTATTAATGACTAGGATTGGAAGTGCAGAACTTGACTCACAAGGAAAGATACTTTGGTGTCCCCCTCCGATTTTTATGAAACTCACGTATGTTGTAGAGCATCGAAAACTAAAAGACACGTATTTTTTTTATCGGCGGAAAAACATTTCTAAGGGGTGAAATCGCCCTTCAAAATTAGCATGTCGAGGGGTGATTTTGCAGTTTCACCCAGAAGGCGTCAACCGATTTTAATGAAACAAAAACCAAAATACTCCTCATTGAAGACAATCAAAATTCCACGCTAAGTTGAAGAAAAAAATTCATTTGCAGGGGTGAACAACCCCCTGATTTTTCAATTTTCCACCCTACACAAAAAACTAACCAACCAAATTGAACAGAACATATACCATTTAGAAGCGCAAGTTAAAATAAAGATGCCGTATTCTTGCACATTCACAGGAAAATGAATTTACGGGGGTAAACTACCCCTTATCCATTAGTACGTATATTTGTGCGTACATTCTTGTTTCTCGTTATTTACATGTTAAAGAGCTGCTTGCGTTCACTCTTTGTGCTGATTTTGTGCTTATCAATAATTTATCGTCATATGTTATCGACCTTTCGATTAGATTGTATTTCGATTCGGCGCAAATTTCGGAATAAGTCGATGATGCAACAGTCGTTACATCTATAGAACATTGTCAATTATTCCAACGAAATGAATATTATCTTATTTTTTTGAGTAATCTAATCATACGCCAATATGATAAAAATACTTTCGACGCAGTAAGAGGTGTTTTCTACATAGGCGGCTATCTGGGACTGCGTATTATCTGCTGATATCGCATGTGGTTCAACAACAAGTCTTTCAAATATAAAAACAGCGATACATACAGCGATCTTCAGTTGCTCATTTGAACGGAGTGCCAGTGCGTCAGTTATAATTTCTGACAAAAAAAAATCAATAGACCATGAAAGTGAATGCAATCAACGTCATTAAACTTCTTTTGGCTACATTTCAAGCCATGAATATTCCCGAAACTCCGATTAACAATGCAGAAATCGAGGTAAAGCAGAATTTCGAAAAAGTTCTGGTCGACTGCATGGACGATTATAATGGAGTTGAAATTATCGAGGAACAATCGCTAGATTTTCAAGAGCCATTCAAGCAATATGATGTTAACCCTGTCGAGGACACTCTTTGGCAACATGATGAAGGTCCAGTGGATTCTGATACTTGTTCTAAAGACGAAGAAGACATAAGCTACGATTACAAACGCAAAGCAATCGAATACTGGAGATCCGGTAAGAAGAAAAATTACAGTGTCGATACCGGCAGTCAGAAATTCAAAAAAGTCAAATCTGTACGACAATTAAAACGCTGGGCAAATTAAATGAACAAAGGTGGGAACTACAAGGAGAAATTAGCTCAAGTCTCTGAATACATTTTGAAAAACATGCAAGCCGCAGTAGATGCTAGTTTTATTGTTCATGATATCGACCTTCAAAAGTGGGCTCTACAAGCTCAAAAAGAGATAGGTCACGAAGACATTCGTTTTAAAGCTTCTCGTAATTGGCTTCGGAAGTTCAAGAAATCACATCGTATTGTGTCCAGGAAAATTAATAAATTCGTAACACGAAAGATAGAAGACGAACCAGTTTTAAGGATGAATGCAGAAAACTTCGTGAATGAAATTAAACCATATATTCAAAAATATGGACGGGAAAACATATATAATTCAGATCAGAGCGGTTTTCAACTGGAAATCCACTCTGGCAGGACTCTGATGGCTGAAGGTACTAAACAAGTGCAATGTGTAGTACAATCCGTATCATCTACAACTCACCGCTACACTATCCAGCCAACCATAAATGCAGATGGAAAATTACTGTCACCCCTTTTTATCGTTCTGAAAGAGGGAAAGGGTGAGTTCGGCCCAATCGTGGAAAAAAATTTATTCAGGCCAGAAAACGTATTTTTAACAGCAACGAAATCCGGAAAAATTACTTCAGGTATGGACAAAAATGATTGCCAGAAAATATTGAACATATGATGAATTATACTATATCGATAACCAATATCATCCTATGTATAGAGCACTTCAAAGTTTGATTGGAAAAAGTATTCTTCCCCAACACCGGCCGTGACAGCGTATTATTTATATACTCGTGGAGTGGACACTGCCCAGAAGTTGTTCAAAATGCAACACCTCGGGGCAAAAAAACAATCACAAAGATAATACCTAAAGGCACCACAGGGAAAATCCAACCACTCGACGTTTTTGGTTTCCGAATATGGAAAAATTTTGTACGACATTTTTCCGACAGTGTATTATTACTTAATTCTGATATTAATTTACACTTGAGAAACAACATAATCAAACTGCAATCGCTCGCACACAATTAACTTTCATCACCCAGATATATAAATCTTTTCAAATATGCATGGTTCAAAAGTAATTATATAACCGATAAGCCAAACGAGTTCGACAATCCAGTGAGTTTTGGTTTCGGTCAATCGTCTCAAGCACACCGTTAATTACTAGGTTGTAATAATGTGGCCATCATCAGATGCTCATGGTGCAAGAAGTCTTTATGCTTGCAACATTTTTTTGAAGAGTATCATTTCTGCACGACTTACGAACCATGATTGCTGCAAATTATGACGTGCACATTGCGGGTTGATGAATTGTGAAAGGAATGATACATTATATTATATACTGCGGTGTATGTAGATGCGCAAGGCGGTAAGAATAAATGTGAGAGAATGGAGAGTGGGGAGAGCGATAACACGGGACGTGAAAAGGACGACAGTCGAATAAATGCGCATGCCGAAACCGGGTATTTGTTATTTCTCGCCTATGTCCTCAGCTGATTGCCGCTGTTTCGAAATACAGCCATACATATATGCCATACAACCACTCAACTCCAGCAACATTCCCGAGTATTCTGTATTTGAACAAGCTATTTTTTTCAGTAAATAACGCGAAACTCGTGAATGGACCCATCTACTTGTAAGTAACAGCCGGTCACCCCCTTAATAATAAATAAAGCATCATGCGAAGTTCCCCCCGTTGACTTCAGCTAACAGGAATGCTTTGAATCAATTCGGACATTTAAATAACGAGAAACAAGAATGTACGCACAAATATACGTACTAATGGATAAGGGGTAGTTTGCCCCCGTAAACTCATTTTCCTGTGAATGTGCAAAAATACGTCAACTTTATTTTAACTTGCCCTTCCAAATGGTACATGTTCTGTTTAATTTGGCTGGTTAGTTTTTTGTGTAGGGTGGAAAATTGAAAAATCAGGGGGTTGTTTACCCCTGCAAATGAATTTTTTTCTTCAACTTAGCGTGGAATTTTGATTGTCTTCAATGAGGAGTATTTTGGTTTTTGTTTCATTGAAATTGGTTGACGCCTTCTGGGTGAAACTGCAAAATCACCCCTCGACATGCTAATTTTGAAGGGCGATTTCACCCCTTAGAAATGTTTTTCCGCCGATAAAAAAAAATATGTGTCTTTTAGTTTTCGATGCTCTACAACATACGTGAGTTTCATAAAAATCGGAGGGGGACACCAAAGTATCTTTCCTTGTCAGTTTAACAACAATTTTTATTTCACTCTTACAGGGAAGCGTGGAGGGCAAAGCTGGTAGTAGTACGTCTATACGTATTATTATGAGGACCCTGCTGTAATCTCGAATCGACGAAAAATTATTGATATTCCATAAAGACTTCGGTATTCATGTGTCCTCGCCCGTTTAATTTGGAGAAGCAACATGGCAATTTCCAAGATCAGAAGCTTCCTCGATAATGGTCTGAAGAGCGTGACAGCACCGCTCGACCGGACAGCCAATTTGGAACCGGAAGTCGGCGTAAGAATAGTTTACTCGGCCAACGAGAAGACTCTACGGGTTACCGTTCTTGGTGCCAGACACTTGCCACAACATTTTGGCTTCACCAGGGTCAACAGTTACATTGTTAAGGTATATAATATCTTATGATTATTGGTTATGTACTATCCATTTTCGGTCTTGCATTTGTTTTATTCTGTTTGAGATGAATTCTTGAATTTGGGAAAATTAAACATCGTTTGCGAGAAACTAGTTTTTATTTCTTGACAGCGCGAGCTGCTTTTATTTTAATCGCTATATGTTCATTTCATTTGTATACAATCGGAGAAAACACGCTTTTCAATTATTTCTCGATTCATTTCAGATTTTGTCAATTATATTTTCTCACTAAAGAAGCAATATCAACTTTCTTAATTATACGTTTCATAATGAAATGATGAAAGAAGCCTGCAAAATAGAAACTACCGAATCGCTACTACATTATTCTCGACATTTTATTAGGTGCGCAATAAAGTTCCCGCTGTTTTTTTTTTGTTTTTATGAAAATGCAACTTTATTGTGAAAAAATGTTTACAAATGAATCATTCAAAATATTGCCCATCACTAGCGACAACTTTTTCCCATCTTTCTGGCAGAGCTCGAATACCGTCACGGTAGAAGTGTTCGTCTTTTGAGGCTATCCACGAATCAAGCCATTTTGAGATGTCTTCATATGAGCTGAACTGCTGATTAGCCAGACCATGTGCCATCGAACGGAACAAGTAATAATCGGACGGCGCAATATCTGGGGAATATGGCGGGTGGGGTAGGACTTCCCATTTGAGCGTTTCTAAGTAGGTTTTAACGGGTTTGGCAACGTGAGGCCGAGCGTTGTCATGCTGCAGAATCACTTTTTCGTGCCTCTGCTCGTATTGTGGCCGCTTTTCGCATAGTGCTCGGCTCAATCGCATCAATTGAGTTCGATACCGTTCCCCAGTGATGGTTTCGTTCGGTTTCAACAGCTCATAATAATTAACACCGTCCTGGTCCCACCAAATACACAGCAAAATCTTCGCAGCGTGAATATTCGGCCGAGCCGACGACGTAGAAGCATGACCAGGCAGTCCCCATGATTTTGTTCTCTTTGGGTTGCTATAATGAATCCATTTTTCATCACCCGTAACGATGCGATGAAGAAAACCCTTCTTTTTTTGCCGCTGGAGCAGTTGTTCGCAGGCGAAAAAACGACGCTCAACTTGGCTTCAAATCATAAGGAACCCAAGTTCCTTGTTTTTGAATCATTCCCAACGCATGCAATCGCTTGGAAATGGCTTGGCGGATGACTCCTAATGCTGAAGCAAGCTCTTTTTGCGTTTGGCACGGATCCTCATCAAGCAATGCCTCCAATTCAGAGTCTTTGAAGGTTTTTGGCCTTCCTTCATGCGAACGGTCGTCAACATCAAAATCACCGTCTTTGAAGCGACGGAACCAATTACGGCATGTTGTTTCACTTAGAGCAGCATCTCCGTAAACTTTTTGGAGTGCTCGATGCGCTTCAGCCGCCGTTTTCTTCGAATGAAAGAAGAAAAGGAACACTTCCCGCAAATGACGATTATTTGGCACAGAATCAGACATTTTCACACAACCAAAAGTATATGACGCAAAAACAAAATCACTAATGTGTCAAAACGGTTTGTTTACCATATGTCTAAGCTTGGTTCATGACGTTTTGGTTATGTCCCAATCGACCAGCACTTACTACTGGAGCCATCTCTTGAAAAACAGCGGGAACTTAGTTGCGCACCTAATACAAAACCACCTCTATGAGAATGTATATTAGTACGAGTAGTATATGGTGCGCTATGGCGACCCCCACTCCTATCTCCACTCTTTCGGCCTGGCCGGGTCCGTGAGGAGTGTGGGGGTTGGAGTGGCGGGTAGGTGGTGAGGTATCATCACAGTGCACCGTGTGTTATTATTATTATCATAATAATGTGAATTATTCGGATAAAAATAATTACATTAAAAAAAAAATATTTTCGTATAATAAAAAATACATTTTTACATTGAAGACAGCTTAGAGTACAATATTTATATCACTTTGATATCACTACATTTTTCAAATATTTTGTAGAGCGCAATGATATACTATGCGAGGGCGATGGTCGTCTCGTTGTCGTCAGTGCCATGACCACACTATGGTCAGAGATTCACGAAAAATGCTGATTCTTGTCCATGTTGATGACTCGTCGTTTGGTAGCATCTCCCAAGAATTTGACAGCTTGACGGCCTCTCAAGTATAGGAGAGCGTGGCCGACTCCTTTGGCTGTTTTGAATAATTCTTTACGCAAATCATCGATGCTGATGCTGCTCTCGGTCCAATGAATGCCATTGTCGTTCTCCGTTTTCCACTCATTTTCCAAACGTACGACAGGCGGTAGTTCGCTCATATGGTAGGCGGGGTGACCAGCCACCCTGCTAGGTATCGTGGTTTTTGTATCGCACCAACAACTACTTCTTTTGACAGAAACTCGCCATTTATATCTTTGAAGTGTTGGATATCGAAAACGAGATCGCACCCGCTCATATTGTAACGCCCACGAACACCAATCACATTCAACTGCTGTCATATTAACGTTGCAGCGGGCTTGAATGCCAGATTATTGAATCGACCACCCAGGAATTGCATGAGCAGCTTTTCAGCGTGTGTGGTAGCTATCATTTGTTGGGATAGGTCGTCGTTTTCTTCGAAGGCTTTAACGAATCTCACCGGAGTAGTATGTGTATGCCTTTGCTCCATCTCACTCCTATCCCCACTCCTTCCCATATCCTACGGCTTTTTCCCCTACTTTTTCACCGCCGCACTACCCAGTCGGCTTAAACAGTGTTGGCATCATGGAGATGGTAAAGTGGGATGGTGTGGGTACTCTGGTGAACAAGGAAGAGTAGAGATAAGAGCAGGATGGAGCAAACGAGTCCGCATACTTGGAAAAATAAATAAAATTATGAACTCACCACCTCAGTTGTTGTTGGTTTTCACCTTCCTTCCGCGGCGATTTTAAACTCCTATCTCTCTCGAATGTGCTCACGCACTCTCATATGCAGACACCCACACACTCACGCACGTACACACACTCACTCGCACACACATACATGGACGCACGCGCGCACCGCACGGATGCACGCCTCATTACTGAGACGTACGAACTATCTAATAACGCGCGGTGCACACTAAGGCATCGCTACCGCGCGTTACGTACACCAAGGAAGACCGACCTATATTCAGCAACTCACGACGCTCGGTACACACACAATAAAGCGCCGATACCGAGCGTCACTCACACAAGCTAGGCCGGCATATCGGTGACCAAGTCCCGTTATTCCACCCGAAAAATACGAGTAACGAACTATTAAAAACCAACGACGATTTTTAAAATGAAGTACCAGTGGGCTACAGGAGATGGGCTACAGGACCGCCACCAACTATAGTCATACTGAGATCACCTTGTTATTAACGTGCCGTTCCCGCCTCTTGGCCTACGACACGGCTCCCGCGAGCGTGGGGCCGAGATACGCTCGGCCAACGCGCCCCCCCGACTTGCATCGGGGCGGGCTACCAATCCCCGCTCGGTTTTACCCGAGTGTTACCTCTTGGTCTGAGGGGGAGCACTATCCATAAACTCCCTATTTACGCGTTGGCGTTTTTAAAAACCGTATGCCCGACAGAGTCCAACCCATTTAAAGGTTGTACACGGCAAAGCCGTGAGGCTGCAACAACCTCCCCATCTCCCAATTAGTCCGAAGACTTAACGTCTCGCTTGGTGAGCACCCGAGCCTACACCACGGCGGGGTTGCTAACTCCCGTACAGATAAGACGTTCACCCAGGGCAAGCAACCGAAGTTGCAATCTGGGTGGGCACAGTCCATCCGCGTGCGCCGGGACTATAGTCATACTGAAAGCATGGGCCAGCTGGAGGGGATTCTGGTATAAAAAGACCAGAATTTCGGCACTCGAGGAACAGTTTTGTTCGCAGGTCCCGCCGACGCAGACGTCAATCTCCAAGGAAGGAAGCCAACATAAGCCATAACTAGGTGCAGGCGCACGGATACCAGAGAGCCCAGCTGTGGTACCTGACGGACATTTTAACGAGAAGCAGCTGAGTCGGTGCTGCGCTCGAGACCAAAGCCCCGCAGCCCCAAACAACAATAAAGCGGCCTATCTCTGTCTCTTTTCCTCTCACTCTGGTAGCAAAGGATCGAGCGAACAGCGGTCACTCTCTCTGACATAAAATGCTTTTCGCAATATTTAAAATAACGACGACATAATATCTCCATATAAAAGACCACTAGATTAGGATAGCGTCGTCAGTTAGAAATATAATTCAGGGAAAATATACAGGGCGCTAAGTTAACCGGGTACGATCCTGATAAAGCGGCGCATGCACTAGAAATGCATCTCACTGACGCCAGATCGTAGCGGCGGTCAGGTGGACGCATGAGTCGGCCTTAAAAAAAAACACCAGTCGGGAACTCTACTCTCACCAACGGGCCTATAACATTAGAAGCAGGTATTGAACCACTCAGCGGCGAATCCTCGGCTATTTAGGATCCCGCAAGCAACAGCCGGCTAGTTACCGACGGTCCACATGCTAAACTTGTTATCCAGGGAACGTAACGGGGAGATAAAAATTATAGAACGACGCGTATTTTTCCTTTATCAATTCAATCTTAGTTTCCAAATATCTGGCATTAGGATTACAAAATTATCAATGTTTTTTCTCACAAATTAATATTCTTTAAAATTACCCGCGGACACGATTATAAATGCACTCGCGTGCCCGGGAATAATAAATTGTAAGGCACGAGGTAGCCATAATACCGAGAGAAAAGGGTGAAATTATTGAATTTTCTATTGTATCATATAACTAAATTTTGTGTTACTCTGAATAAACCCTACTTCTACCTATTACAAAAGCCTAAAATTACTTTCCTCCCTGCTCGAGTCCGAACAAGCCCATTAAGGGCAATGTTAACGTTTAATACCGTTACATTACACTACCCACCAAAATGCGTCGCTTAAAACCTCCTTGCCATATCGCGAATACATATTGCTTTTTAATATTTGCGCGTAGGATGCCAAAGACAGACTGAATACTCAGAATGCTGCTAGAGGGTATCTTGGGCTTAAAGATAACAATCACCTCTGAATCATAACTAGGTGTCCAGCGATTTGAATGCATCGACAGCGGTTTTGCACGTGTGTGTCACTTTGCACTATATTCTTCGCGAAACGCTTGCTCTGCAGTAAAAGGCATAGAATATGATCCGACACCAAGAGACTTCAATTATAATTCTTTAATTATTATACTATAAAAATAAGAGATATAGTAAGACCAGGTATTAATTCTTAATTAATCAATATTTTATTGAAATCATTACACATTTACCGTTGTATGCAATAGCACTGCAAACACGGTAATCTTGGCTTGGAGATTCCTCCACCGTTAAATTTATTTTTAAACACTGTAATATCCACATGCTATTCTATCGTTTTTCATGACATTATCGCTAAAGAGATTATTAAATCGCGACACGGTGAATCCGCACGACCAACGATGCAGGAATACAATACAAAGAAATGAGAAAAATATATTCCCAGTAAATTTCCAGCAAGTTTAGTTCAGAGAAAGTACTGTGAATGAGTGAGAGCACATGCAATTATATTAATTGAGTGCGAAAGGTTTGATGTGAAACGTGGTGCAGCCCGCGCTGCAGAGCACGCCACGAGGTGAGACTTTATGAGGATGCACCGATGATAAATACTCTCCTCACCAGCATTGAATCTACATAAATTATGAACGTGTACTCTTACCGTTTAGTTGAGTCCTGGTGAGCACGAAAATGATGAGTAGATCCAGTGAGATGGTGAAAAGGTCCGAGGTATGTACAGAAGGATGTGCTGTCCAAGTGGGTTTTCACGGAAGTGTCTAAAATCTCAAGATGCCTGCGCTTTCCAAAAGCGTCGTTGTGCGACGCTGAAGTCAAGCGATCGAGACAGCCGATGGGCGATGCTGGAGTCAATCGAGAGAGACAGTCTCTCGCTTAAGTAGCATGCCTGCGAGGCAGTGCCTCGGCTATCTTTGTGATAGCCGAGCGCAGCACACTACTGAGCAGCAACAGGTCGATTTACGGTGAATATCGATCGCCGTGCGTCAGCTGATTTTTCAACAGTTATCCTATGAACAATGTTTAAATAAACGAAACAATTTTCGTCATGCTTCAGATAATTATCATTGTTTTTTACTTACCATTATTATGAATAGCTACTTTGAAAAGATTCGAAAGATCTATTTTGAATTGATGGCGGAGAGTGAAGAGTAAAAAAACTTAGATGCATAAGGACTAAATCGGTTGATCGACGGGAGGAGTCCCAGTCTACTTATCGACGGTAGGACACCAGTCTGATTATCGACTGCAGGACACAAATCTATTTATCAGTAGTAGGTATATATCTATATGTGTTTTACGAGCTACATACCACGGCGACGCCACAACGTACCGTACCCATACGAAATTAATTAAAAATAGAATTCGTGGAGAGACAATACGTAGTTGTAGACGCGACACGGGCTGATCAGCGATTGGTAAGAGGTGCGGGTTAACGCACAGCCTCTTACCTCATTCGCGCTCACCGAAAATTGCGCCTAGCGAAATTATACTTACATCGCGCAATCATCTGGGAGAGCAATACGCTAATTGTCAGCGAGGACGTGTAGGCGTTTAGCTATTACTACGGGGTCTCACGCGTGAACACACCTACTGAGGAGATCGATCTGATAGCGATCAGACGGCTACCTGTCTGGCCGATGTGTTACATGTGATTCATTCATTTGAGCTTATAGTTTATTCCATGATACAGTTTATGTTTTCGGTCGCTGCATTCTTAATGCTCAAATCGGTTGTTAAAATCAATCCCGCTATTTTTAATGTACCAGTTATTGTTCTGAACTAGCGGGACATGGTCAAATAAACGATAAAAGTTGGCATACAAAATAAAACTTTAAATTTAGTATGTATCGTCTAATACCACGCTCTGATTATAAGTTCAAAAACTTGCTATAATTCGCAGATTAAAAACACAAAGCTTTTTCTGATGTCTATACACTCACTAAAATGTGTAAATAATGAAATGTTTTACTATTTAAATGACAAGAAAAAAATCACTATTTATCAGAATTCAGGAAATGCAAGAGGGCTGAAGCACTTTGTAAAAAAAATAGGAAATAGTATATTTCGATACAAGAGGCCGAAGCGGGCGATGTGCGCACTGCGAGTGCTGACGTCACACGAGCAGTGAGCACGAGGCCGCGAGGCCTCGCGTATCGAACACTATTTTTCTTTACAAATGCAATGCAAAACCCGAGACATATAGAACAAAAATAATAATGAACAATAATAGAAGATGACATGCATAAGCGAAGAAGCGCGGGAGTGGGTGGGTGGGGGTCCAGGGGCGGAGCCCCGGTGGGGGGTTCGGGGGGCGAAGGCCCCCGAAAGAACAATACACAAATCTTCAAGAATTATTAATAATTTATTTAATTTAATCAACGTCATAAAGAATTTTTTTTTACTAATGTTATTATAAAACCGAACATAGTTTATATCCTTTTATTCACGAGTCAATATCTTATTTTTTTATTAATATTATTAAAAAACGGAACATCGTTAATATTCTTTTATTTACGAGTCAATATCTTATTTCTTTAATATTATTATAAAAAGGAACATTGTTTTTATTATTTTACGAGTCAATATCTTATATTTGTTTAACATACATTTTTTTGGCACGTTTGCAGTTTAATACTTTTTTAATATAATATATTGATAAAACGAAACATAAATTGCATAATATTGTGTTTAATAGTGAATAATATTCTTAAAATAAAAGTCTTTTTTTAGCATTAGTGCAGTTCCATACGTTTTACATTATATAGCGCTTTTTCCTTAATATTTTAGTATGAATGTTACTTTTTTAAATATATTTATCACATTCATCTCCTTTGGCACCATATTACCGCTCATCTCTTTTTCTTATCGTGGATGATTAACAAACGTCACAGTACAATTGGACAGATTGTAAACATTTGTACCGCCTGCCTTTTTTGTGCTTATTGCATTTTCCTTATCGTGGCAGCTTGAAGTCGATGGAATTGACGAATTAGCTAGTGATGGAATGGGCAGATTTAAAGATCGATTTTTCTTATGAGACTCTTCGATTTCGATTGACTCTGTTATTTTGGAGAAAATCCTTTTTTTGTTGTTGATCGAATCTCCGAGATACCCTTCTGCAACTGCCGTCGATTTCCAGCCACCGTGTCTTTTTAATTCTGTTATGTCCGCCCCTGTATCGATGAGTAATGTTGCCGATGTGCGCCGAAAACTATGGCCCGAGTACAACTTTGGATCTGTTTTTCCCAGAAAAGCGGCGATGCTTTTCGGCATATTGCCTATTTTATTAATTCCAACGACTTGACTCGTGCATTTTCCTTTTTGATAATTAATAAAAAACTTGCAGCTCTTTAGATCCGCCGGGCGCAGTGCTTGATATTTTTCAATAAAGCGGCACAATTCTCCCATCACAACAAATGATTCTTTGTCTCCATTTTTTGTTTTTGGTATTGAAACAAGCAGAGAATTGTCCTTATTCTTTGTAACATTTCCGATGCAGATGTTGTATATCTCTTCTCTTCGTAATCCTCCGGCCATTCCCAAAATCAAAATCACCTGTAAACAATAAAACATTACAGTTATTATCTTGTTATATACAATTCTGAGATATTAACGTTTTCACGAGTCATCGAAACATATCAGTACTTTAAGAAGGATCGTAGAAAAAAATCCTTATATCGGTATCCTCAGAAAAGAGGACATTTTACAAAAGCGAAAGATTTTACACACTTTTCTCTAGAAGGAAGTTATATGCAGTTATATGACTTACCTTGTCAAGCAGATGTAATTCATCAGGGGCTTGTGCACAAAAGTTTGTAATATCCTCCGCTGTGAAGATCTGAGCCTTCTTCGGGCAGTAGCCTCTCGCTTGCCTCCTCATAAATGAAGTCACTTTTTCCCACGGCTTCATGTTGATGTTTTCGTACGTTAGCAACGTGCTTTTGAGCATCGAATACTTTGACCAAACTGTTGGTGGTTTTAGTTTGTCTTCCTGCGAGAGTTTGTGTAAATAGACTAGCATAACCTCTTCTCGCATGTTGTTTTTTGTCACATTTTCATCATTCCTCCACTCCACGAATTTCTCGTACACAGCTACGTATTTTCCTTTGGATTTAGCCGGTAAAGAGTCTAATAAAATATCGTCTGCTTTGTCAATTATACTTTGTAAATTGTCGAAACTGTCAGCACTCTCCTCTCCGTCGAAATCCATTGTTCAAGTCTTTTGTGACTGAATGACTCAACCGGCCCGAACGTCATAACACAATGTTTACGTAGTTTCAGCGTCTCTTTCGCACTCACGGGGTTTCGCCCCGCGTTTAACGCGGCAATGCTAGATGGCAGCAGTTGAGCGAAAGCTATAGCTCTTTGGCTATACTAATAAATGTTCAAGTGATTAGTGGATTTGATTGAACGATATATTTATTTATTTTACAGGCGAACTGATATTTTACATTTATACACAAGTAGCGTGGTTGAGTAAGATATAGGTTATACACAGGTAAAGTTCCATGAACCAGACCTAGAACCTTAGAGCTCACAAGCTGTAGTCAGTCTAATACTCAAGAAGCGACAAGAAGAAAAGTAACCAGAGTGGTCACCTGAAAATAGGGTGTGGGCTAGTTGGTAAATTCACCGGTAGTGGCATGACAGTCGGTGGATCGACAAGGTTGCTGCTGGTGGCCACAGTACTCTTCCTAAGTATTTTCAAACGGGAGTTTGAAAGAGACTTTTTTGTTCTTATAAGTTCTTGTCGATGGGTTTGTAGTGGAGTACCATTTGTAATCTTGTACTCGTTCCGTTGGTGAGTGTTCAATGCTGATATCTGCGTCTGTCTTCGAGATGTATGCAGGCTTCAGCCGATCGATGTTTATGTTTCTTCGTGTGCCGTCCACATTTAATTCGAATAAAATGTCTGAGTGTCTGTTAGTAATTTCGTACGGTCCTCTGTATGGATGCTCCAGCGGTGCTTTTACATGGTCAGATCTAAGGAATGCATGACTGCAGGTGTGTAGATCCTTGGGAATAAATATTCTTGACTTCACGTGGTGCGCTGTTGGGATTGGTCTCAAACCTCTCATGAACTCACGATGTTTTTCTAAAAAGATTTGTGGATCCGCAGCGAAGTCGGAGTTGATGAAGAATTCCCCGGGAACACGTAGTGTCGTTCCGTAAAGCATTTCTGCCGGTGAAGCTTGAATGTCCTCTTTCAGACACGTTCGTAGTCCCAGTAATACCGTGGATAAGATTTCTGTCCAAGGTTTTGGCGAGCACATCAGTGCTGATTTTAAAGTTCGATGCCATCGTTCGATAATACCATTTGATTGTGGATGATAAGGTGTTGTTCTCTGCTTTTTACAACCTATAAATGTAACAAATGCTTGAAACAAGGATGACTCAAATTGTGAACCTTGATCTGAAGTGATAGTTGTTGGCGTTCCATAATGTGCGATCCAGTGGTCAAATAAAGCTGTAGTAACTGTGTCAGCCGTGATATCTCTAAGAGGTACCGCGACTGGCCATCTTGAAAAGCGATCGATGATGGTAAGACAATATTTATGACCTTGATGTTCTGGAAGCATGATGATGTCGATGTGTATGTGCTTGAAACGATCATCCGGAATGTCTATGTGTTTAGGCTGCAGGCGAGTGTGGCGATGTGTTTTTGACCGTTGACACGGTATGCATTGTCGGGCCCATGTGATGACGTCCTTTTTAATTCCTGGCCAGACAAATTTCTCTCGTACTTTAAGTGACGTGACTTTACTGCTTGGGTGCGAAAGCCCGTGAATGACGTCAAAAGCTGTTTTGCGAAGTGACCGTGGTAAGTATGGTCGGACTATTCCAGTTGAAATATCGCAATAGATGTCTGCATGGTCCAATTTGAGTTTGTCAAATTTGAGTGAAGAACTGTTGTTCTCGAGAAGTTGTTGTAATTCATCGTCGTCCTGTTGATGTTGTTGTATCAGCTGTGAGTCCAATAGAGTTGGCATGTTGACGGTGTTGATGCGTGAAAGGGTGTCAGCGGCTACATTATCCTCTCCCTTCACGTAGACTATGTCTGTAGTGAATTGTGAGATGTAGTCCAATTGCCTGAGTTGCCGTTCTGATGCCTTCTCGAGTTTTTGAATAAATGCGTAGGTGAGTGGCTTGTGGTCCGTTCTGATGGCGAATTGTCGTCCCTCTAATAAGTGTTTGAAGTGTTTGACGCTGGCGAAGATTGCAAGAAGTTCCCTGTCGTATGTGCTGTAACGAGTCTCGGTTTCCGACAACTTCCTGGAGAAAAAACCTATTGGTTTCCATTTCTTCATTTCTTCTTGTTCGAGCGTTGCCCCGACAGCGTTGGTGGAAGCGTCCGTGGTCAATCGTAGCGGTAAGTTTGTTGCCGGATAGGTGCTCAGTGCCACGGATGAAAGAGCCCTTTTGCAAGCTACGAAAGAAGCCTTTGAAATCTCCGTCCAATCGATGGGCGTCTTGTCCTTCTTCTTTGAATTCTTCAGGTAGTCGGTGAGTGGCAGTTGAAGCTGAGCTGCATTTTTAATGCACGGACGGTAATAATTGTACATACCCAAAAACTTTCGTAATTCCATGACCGTCGCAGGAAGTGGAAAATCGTCAATGGCTTTAACTCTCTCCGTGAGTGGGTGAAATCCTTCGCTGTTGATCTCGTAGCCGAGGAATGAAACTTGCTTCTGACCAAAATGGCACTTGTTGACGTTAATGGAGAGTTTGTGATCAGCTAGTCGCTGGAATACTTGCTGCAGATGCTCTCTATGCTGTTCTTCGCTTTCTGACATAACGATGATATCGTCAATGTAAACGAAGACGAAGTTCAACCCTCGAAACAAGTGGTCCATATATCTCTGAAATGTCTGAGTAGCGTTTTTCAAACCGAAGGGCATTCCAACGTACTCGAATAATCCCCAAGGAGTGGTTATTGCAGTCTTTTGAATGCTGTCAGTGTTCACCGGAATCTGGTTGTAGGCTCTCTCTAGATCAATTGATGAAAAAATGTTGTTTCCGCGGATGACCAAAAAGAGACTTTGAATTAACGGCGGTGCGTATTTATCGGGAATAGTTATACTGTTGAGCTTGCGATAATCACCACAAAGACGGTAAGTATCATCCTTCTTTTTGGTGAGGTGGATTGGGCTTGCCCACGGACTGTTGGACGGACGAATTACCCCATTGTCCAGGAGTCGTTGAATTTCTGCTTTGGCTGCTGTTGCCTTTTCACCGAACAGTTTGCGAGAGCGTTCAGTGACAGGTGGTCCGGTAGTGGCGATTGTGTGACTGAATTCGCTGTTTGGATTCGGAGTAAATTGCCTTGGCTTAGTGATGTTGACGAACTTGGTCAGCAGGTCGGCATATGTCATGGTCGTACTGATCGTAGACACGCTGTGAACAGCTGTTCTCAAGATTTTTCCTCTCGAGGTGCAACCTGTTTTGGAGTCGATCAATTGTTGGTTTCGCATGTCGATTAGGAGGCCAAATTGCCTCAAAAAATCTGCCCCCAGGATCGATCCTGGGACATCAGCAATTATGAAAGTCCAACGAAATTGGCGTCGAAGACCCAAATCGATGTCGCCTGTATGCGATCCATAAGTCGGTATCGGTGATGAGTTTGCTGCAAACAATGTAAGATTATTATTCCTTGCACGTTTTCTGAATAAACGCACCGGCAGCAGGGAGACAACAGATCCAGAGTCGATCAAATATCGCAGGTGGGATCGCTTATCATGCAGGTGCAAGCGAATATCAGAAGCAGAGAAAGCAGTACTTGATGCGCTGACGTTAGTGACTGCATGAACATGCGACAGCGTGGTTAGTTTCCCTGGTTAGTTGTGGTAGTGAATGTGCAAGGTGTGGTGCAGCGTGTAGCGTTTTGTCCAAAACGCCTGTGATAGTAGCAAAGACCTGATCGGCCTGGACTACGCTGATTGTTGTTTCTGTCTCTGGAACGAGATCTTCCATTATGCTGCGATCGAAGTTCTACTCCCAGTTGCTGCTGCTCTTTTTTTAAATCTAGAATTTCCTTTAAGCAATAAGCAAGCGCAGCTTGTATTTCGGTCAACCTAGTGTCTAGAGAAGACCGAGGTGGTGTCGTGGATCTCGACTGCTGACTATTTACTGCTGCTACAGAGTATGGCAGTCTTGGGGTGACAGGTTCGTTCAGCGTAACTGATTCAAACAGCCGGTCAGCCATCTCAGCCAATGCGTCAATATTCAGTGTTTCTGAAATTACGAGCAGCGGTCTTAGTGTAATAGGTAATCGACTCACCCAGAGATTGTGTAACATCTCGTTATTGATGCTGCCACTCGCCAAGTCTTTCATCTCCCTCAGCAGTTGTGATGGCTTCTTATCGCTAAGGACGAGGTCGGTGAGCAATCGATGCATTTGCTTCTGCCGAGAGTCAGCAACTCGTTTAATGATCGCTTGTTTCAGAGCTTCGTACTTGTTGGCAGCTGGAGGTGCTGCGATGACATCAGTAATCTGGTGTAGAGTCTCCGGGTCTAAAGCTCGCAGTGTAGCAGTGAATTTTACGTCGTCACTGCGGGTCCTTAATGCCGCAAATTCTGCTTCAATCAAGTGAAACCAAATGTCTGGTCTTTCCTTCATGAAGGCCGGCAGCTGTGGTTTGCTGATTGCAGCAAGATGCTCTGCATTCATGGTAAAAAGCTGCTGAGGCTGCGTTAAATGTTGGATGTGTGACGGTGTGTCTCCATAGCACGTAGACTGTCCGGTTAACAAGTCTTGATTAAAATCTTGCGTTGTGGGGTTCGGAGTCTCGCGTGTCGGAGAGCGTTCAGTCAGCATTACGTCACTATATGTTTCTTTTTTGCCGATCTTGCGTTATCACCGCGCACTGACTTAAAAGCGAATATCACCGCGTGGATGAATTGAATCGCGGTTTTGAAAATCCACTTTAATCACGTCGGGGTCACCAATTATAGCTCTTTGGCTATACTAATAAATGTTCAAGTGATTAGTGGATTTGATTAAACGATATATTTATTTATTTTACAGGCGAACTGATATTTTACATTTATACACAAGTAGCGTGGTTGAGTAAGATATAGGTTATACACAGGTAAAGTTCCATGAACCAGACCTAGAACCTTAGAGCTCACAAGCTGTAGTCAGTCTAATACTCAAGAAGCGACAAGAAGAAAAGTAACCAGAGTGGTCACCTGAAAATAGGGTGTGGGCTAGTTGGTAAATTCACCGGTAGTGGCATGACAGTCGGTGGATCGACAAGGTTGCTGCTGGTGGCCACAAAGCTGGTGCGTTGCCGCTAAGAACCAGGCGAGCGATACCCAGTTTCAGACGCTAGATGGCACTCGTACATCGCAGTAAGCCGTGATCAAAAATTTTGCTCACAGTGAGCAAAATTATTGATCACTGTCGACCCCATTTTGCTAATCGCCTTTGCGCTCAGTGCGGCAATCGGCCATTTTGGAGGCCTGTAAACGGTGGGCAAACGAGGGTTTTGCATGCATCAGTAAAGAAAAAAATAGAGTCTATTAAATGTTCATTCCGGAAAAAATGGTAAACAGAATTTAATAAACTATTCAATGAAATTAAAGGAAAAAAAAACAAGGATGCAAAGTAGAACCTTGCACATTGCATTTTCCTTTATTTACTTACTTACTGACTTTATTTACCAGGTTTGGTACCAAATATCCCTGAGTGTTATTACGTTCGTGTCTGAAGTTTTACCTCGATTCGTCCAATATTTCGAAAGTTGTAGTAGTTGAAAATTCAAACTCCTATCAAATCCGAATCCTTCTACCGATCTCCACCAAATAAAATATATAGCACCGCTGAATACTATTTCGAACCTATAGAAAATTCAAATTTAGATGCTCGAAGTTGACGTGAGTTAGAGTGGCAACGTCAAATTTTCGAAAAATTCAATCCTATAAAATCAGAACTTCTTTATAGATTCGGCGCAAATTCTATACCGATCATGCTTTGACATTACTTTATTTGTAAAGAACTATTTTACTCGATAGCTAAACATTTGCGACAGCATGCACAAACTTTTTTCAAAAAAATAAAATTTTGATAAAATCAGCTGTTTCAATTATTGTATTCAATTCATGGTTTCCTAGCATGCCAAATTTCAGCTTGATTAATAAAGTCATTCTTTAGATATTGGAGCTTCAATTTTACAAGCCTTTTACACACACCCTCACATCCAAACATTTTTCTAAACCACTTATCCCGACCTTTTAGACTATTCTGCGTATCCTGACATGAAAATCTTGAACCGTGAAAAAAAAATTTTTTACGAATGCAACTGACGAAGCAAAATGCGATTTCATTATTTAACTTTTAAATTGTTTGTAACAATAAAATTTCGCGATTTTATAACTACTTAAAAAATAGTTCATAAAAGGTTATCCCCTCACCTTCAAAACGCGCCGTGGTTTATCTCTCTAAGGCAAATAGAACCGGAAATATTTATTTTCTAGGTTTAGTTCCCGCTCGGGCCAAAATTTGGTCTGACAAAAAATACTTTTTCTTTTTTTTTTTTTTGTTAATACCTTACATAAAAAATATTTATTTTTATAAATAAATACGCAGTCAAAAACACCCGATTCCGGCCGTTCTTGTGTGGAATCATTCATATAGGAATTTCGTACAAATATGAGAGCTTAATTAAAACACATAATTAAAACGCTAAGTTTTATTCATATCTTCATACTTCTTTCGTGCGAAGTTCATTTTCCGGATTTATGTTTGGCTATAGTTTGCAGTTTAAAAATTTCAAATGATTTGTCGATACTCTTAGCAGTTAGTACTGCTTACTACTACGAGGTCTGTTCAGAAAATATCGCGAATTTTGTGTTTTTTCAAAAACTATTTATTTATTCACTAATATCTATTTTGTCCCCTTCAAAGTAATTCCCCTCGGATATAATACATTTATGCCTACGTTTTTCGCAATCCTCGAAGCACTTAAAAAAGTCATTTTTTGTGATCTTGTTCAGCTCCTCCTTCGATGCCGTCTTTATCGCTTCAATCGTGGCGTAGCGTCGTCCTTTCATGGGCCTCTTCAGTTTTGGGAACAGGAAAAAGTCACAGGGGGCCAGGTCTGGGGAATACGGTGGCTGCGGCATCATTAGAGTGTTTTTTTTGGCCAAAAATTCGCGCACAGGCAACGATGTGTGAGCAGGGGCGTTATTATGGTGCAAAAGCCAATTTTTGTTCTTCCACAAATCCGGGCGTTTCTAGCGGATTGCTTCGCGCAAATTGCGCATAACTTGCAGGTAATATTCCTTATTGACTGTACGACCCTGTGGCAAGAACTCATGATGCACCACGCCCCTGCAATCGAAGAAAATTGTGAGCAAAACCTTCACATTCGACCGAACTTGGCGCGCTATTTCGGTCTTGTCTCATGCGGCAGCTTCCATTGCGATGATTGAGCTTTGGTTTCCACGTCATAACCATAAACCCATGATTCGTCACCAGTTATGACCCTCTGGAGCAAATTTGCGTCGTCGCGGACCGAGTCCAACAGCTCCTTAGCAATGTTAACGCGACACTGTTTTTGTTCGAAATTGAGCAATTTTGGCACGAATTTCGCGGCGACCCGTCTCATGCCCAAATCATTGGTAAAAATCGAATAGCACGAGCCAATCGATATTTTTAGGTCGTCAGCAAGTTCTCTAACGGTGATTCGACGATTGGCCAATATTATTTTCTTCATTTCATCAATGTTTTCGTCTGTTGTTGATGTGCTCGGGCGTCCGGCATGCTTTTCGTTGTTCGCATCTTCTCGGCCCTCTGAGAACATTTTGTACCACCGATAAACGTTGATTTGGTCCAAGGTAGCTTCACCATATGCCACAGTCAACATTCAGAATGCGTCGGCGCACTTAATTTTGTTTTTCACACAAAATTTGATCCAGATTCTTTGATCTATTTTTTGGAATAGGCAAAAATCGAAGACAAGCCAAAACACGTCCAACCAAAATAGCTGTCAACAATTAACTAAACATTCAAAGTGGCCGACTTTGTCAGCATAAGTGCGGGACATGAGTACCAACCTAACGCCACAAAAAAAATCGAAAATCGAATATACGTAGCTCGCGGAAATTCAAAATTCGCGATACTTTTTGAACAGACCTCGTACTTACTAAAAATATATAAGCTATTTGTGATATTATTCATACATAAGGTGACTCACTTAACGTGGAACGCCTTATATATCTAATTAATTCGGTACAAATAAATGCATACACAGTGCGGTAACATATTCATGATCAATGTAGAAAAAGCTCTTTAAATAAGTTTATCAAAGCTTTGAGGTTTTATATTTTCTCGAAGCTTCGTGCACTTTTAAGTACATATCTTGTGTAACCCGTTGGTGTATGCAAATCTTATTTTTAATAGCTATAATTAATACAACCAGCATATGGGTATGAAGTAATGTATATCCAAAGTACTTCGCCGCTAGCGAAGTCGATAAGTTTCAGCAACAGTCAACTGTACATATGCTTTTCACTTACATTAAATATTATATTACCTTCATATTCAACACGTGAATTATCATAAAATTATTAATAACTGAAGCTTTTTCTTTGCAGATAAAACTGTTTCCCGGTAAAAACAAATTCGAGACGACATCGAAGACTGAATCTTGGCCCCAATGGAACGAAGAATTCACGTTCCCACTGCGTAAAGAGTCGAAGGTTCGATTCGGCAAGTCTAAAGTTGTAGAGGATGAAATAGGTGCGTCGAAATTCATAATAGCGACTTTGTACGCCGTCCTCCAGGATAAGCCTTTGATTGCTACAGAGAAGAAAGTACCTTATGAAGAAAATGTCAAAAGCCAAGCGACGAAAAATGAGGAGCAGAAAGAAGTATTCAGTAGCGGTGAGGCTTCGGGGTCGCAGAAATCAAAAACGAACAAACTGCTCAGCCAGTTCTTCGGAAAGGACAAGCCCATTGATCCTGTGCCCGTGGAGAATAAAAATATTGACAAGAGACGCGTGATCGGCGCTACAACGATACCACTTGATCCGAAGAACTTTGCTTCTAAGCCACCAAAGTTCAAGTATTCCGACGACATTTCGACTGGTGATCTTTGGAAACCTTTGAGAGCAATTTCTAGTGGAATTTCTGGCGCTGAAGACAGAGTAAGCTATTAATTATTACTTCGTACTTAGCGAATACAACAAGCAAATCAACACTAGACTTACTTGCATCAGTAATAAAGCTGCAAAGATCTTTGGTGAAGCATGGAATAATGGTGCGAATTAAAAAAAAAATTAGTGCTGGTTTTAAGAATGATACGAAAAATTTGTGTTCAATTTCGAGTTCCGAAGCAAAAGCTCAGGGCAGTTTATCGTACTGTCGGGACGAATTAATTGTGCATTGCTAACTACGATAGAAAAATATAAAGACCGTGATATTTGCCACTGGAACTCATTTTTCCCTTCAAATTCGAGTTTATTGTAACTCAAGGCGAAAATTCATTTTGCAGGAAAGATTTATTTAATGTTGGTAACAGTTATAATTAATAACGATGAAACAATGATGAGATAACCTTTTTCTGTTGAACAGCGCGAAAGTAAAAAGGGACAGGTGGAGATGATTCTAATCCAGGAAAAGATCGAAAAGAAGGATGAGAGCGAAGGCAGACTCGTTCTCAGTCTGTCGCGTCTCAGATGTTCACTGCAAACGATGCACGAACAGGAAACTCTTAAGGGTCAGCTTTATATCAAGATGTCGGTGGTTGAGGGTGTCAAAGTGACACACTTCTGGAAAAGCGATCGTTTCGCCCCATCTGTCTCTTTGAAATTCGATCAGGAGACGGCGAGAGTTACTACTGATAATTCATATGAGGTGGCGCTCAAGGACGTCAGATTCGTCGTTAAATTCGTCTCGAAAAACAAAATGGGTATTTGTTTGTCTTCTACTGTTACTTATATTTTACGTGAACTGGTAAAAGGCCAAAACTAGAGTCATACTTAAGTAGTTCATATTCAAAATTAGACTGAAGTTAGAACAAAAGCCTAGACTGAAGCTTGAATGTGGAACACAAGATTCAACTTCAATTTGTATGTACGACTGCAAATTCAGCCGTAAACATCAGCATATGTATACGTTAATTAGTACAATTTTGTAGGGAAGAAAACAACGATCGGTCACTTCGTGATCGGACCTGAAGTTGGTGGAACTTACGCCGAACAGTGGAAACAGGCAATGGCGAGACCTGGACAGTCAATTACGAATTGGCAACATTTCGAATGAACGAATACAACGAGAAGTAACGATTTTTGCCTCTTGCATTACGTTTGAGTCTCAATTGCTCTGTGAACCAGTTCGTCAGCGCCTCTATGAATTCTTCTGAAACCTCGAAGAACCATAAGGTTAACGAACCCGTCGGACTCCCACGTATTAGAGAACCACTTATTTTTATTGTTTAATCAACAGGTATATGTACAAATTATTGTATTAACTTCGCGGGAAAAAAATAAACATATATGATCATCTCTGATCATCTATAATATCATATATGTTTATGTTACGTTGATATAAACAGATATCTATATATCTATAAGAGACATGAATGAGATCAAATGATACATGATCAGATGTGAACATACATTAGTTGATACAGGGTCAGGTATAGCTCCATATCTTGTCTGACATGAACGTGTATAAGCAGATATGTTCAGATACAAATACATATCTGAACATATCCGCACATCTACGGTTATATCTGACCAGATATGGAATAATACGCGACCAGGAATGAACGAATACGCAATCCATGTGAGCTCATACATGATCAGGTCTGAACATATCCCACGCGCCCTCTAATCTGATCAGATATGGATTAATACATGACTATATATGAGCTTATATATGATTGTGTCTTTAACATATATATAATCGGGTTTTGCGCCGATTCAATCATATTTAACCACTTCTATTCATGCACGATCATATCTGAACAGATTTGGAACGTTATTAGCCCATTTAGTAACTGACATCTGATCATATCGGATTAGATATGGAGTAATACCTGATCGTGCATGAGCTCATATATGTCATGTCAAAGCACATATAACCGTAAATCACTTATAAAACATCATTCGTTCTCAGTTAGGATATCATATGTCGAGGTCATATATGATGAGTGTGCGAATTACAAAGAAATATGCCGGATGTAATAAGTTTATTTATAAACTCCAATCACGTTTTGTGAATCGATTTGGTTGCTTACAAAGATAATCGTCCACTCGAATAAGGTGCTGAATACATTTGGCTAAATTCAAATTGATTAAACAAAACGTGTTATCTTCCTTTATGGGCATTATGTAGTCTACCTTGGCTTTCATTTCCGTATTATGAAATATCTTTGTATGTTGAACAGAGAAGCAATCAAGTAGTCAACATAATGTGTTAACTCCAATCTCGAAGAAATATCGAATCGAGCCGTAAATGACAGAATTATCGTTGTTGATTACTTGAACGGTATAACTACTTATTGTTATCGTTTTAGATATTTTCAATAATGTTGGCTCGAGCATAAACCAGTGAGCTTTGTAAGTCTAGATTGTAGGATGCTAAGAATACAGTTTTAGTAACATCAAACTTTGTAATAGTACTTTCGCCAACAAACTCGTATACATTTTCACGTAAGGATGTACGCTAGTCATTCTGTTCAGTGACTCGATACCTGAGTGTTTATACACCTTGTGCAATCCTGAAGTTATTAACAATCTCCTGTCCCAAGTGCTTTGTGCCATGAACATAGTTAGCAAGAAATTCGTTGAAATTCTCGAATGGAAACAACGAGGTCGAAATGTAGAAGCTGATGCATATTGTATGATAATTCGCGATCACTGTAAAGAGTTTTAGTACGCTTCACGAATAATTTCAGTAAATCTTTTGCTTGTTCAAGATCGGGACTTTTTAAAATTCGTTCTTGCAGCAGAATAAATATCGCTTTGACTAAAAGAATCCAATGTTGCAGATAATCATCTGGTAAATAATCAACTAGCGCTGGGAGCGAATAAAACAGAATAAAATTGTAATACTTGGATGCCTTATAGAACTTCAAAAGCAAAAGTGAACGTGGCATTCTATTTTAAAAAATGCGGTGGTCGAATTCTCAAAAGGTATCTATCAGTCGCTTTGTTTGAGAATGCACTCTGCTGTCTGATATTATTAACTTTAATATATTGAGAAAGGATGAGACGTGACACATGACAGGTGGAAAGATAAAGGCAGGTAGCTGTAACTGACAGAAAGTTCTACCATATAATCACAACGATACAAAAATAAGATATAGATAAAAATTGAGTATCACTGAATTTACATGAGAGGCACACGCAATTGTATTGATTGAGTGCCTTAAGAGGCATCGAGCGAGGGCATACGAAGCGCCAAGTGGCCAAATAGCAAACTACGATTTCGTAGTTTTCGGATTTCGCCGAAAATACAATAGTATTATATAAAAAAACATTAAAAATGAATTCTTTCATTTATTATGATTTGCGGTCTGGTCCGTCTCTCCATGCAATTTTTTTCGCATAGACACAATAAATTATCGAAAATTCGTGGCAGCTGTCGTTAGCCATGACGCTTTTCTCGCGAACTCATTAATTCATTTAACTACAATTTTCACGCATATCTGCTACACTTCACTGGACCAGACCGCAAATCTTACCACTGCACTGCACTTAAACAAAAAAATTCTAACTTGTTTCATTGCAAATCCAAGCGATAATCCGAAAAGTACGAACGGATATGTCAAAGTCGTGTTCACGGCCATATTGCAGTCTATGCTATCTAATTGTTAGTTCCAGCTCCTGACGGTAGATTCGCGATTCACGGTTGTCGGTATAAGCGGATAAGCGGGCGTGAAGGCATAAGCGTGAAGCGGGCCCCGAGACAAGACATTTTTTTATTCTGACTCAATGTTGCTGTAGAATCTATGTTGGTTTCTCGATTGAAAGTTTATTTACTGTACCCGGCCACATGGATCGGTGGGATACGACTCGGCGCAGAACCAACGATACTTGGGAGTTGGAGGCAGAGCTGCCAGAAAGCGGCCGCAGCAGCACGACGCACACAAGCGCACGCCCGTGTACGTGTGACCGCCCGAGCTCGTGGAGCATCGGACAATAGAAGAAGACAGATATATGACTGTCTGTCTCTTTCGGTCTCGATCGGCTCGGGCTGTCGCGCGATACATTTAACTTTGACTGAGATGAGCGCGTAACGTATGTTAATTTGCGGTCGATGATAATTCGAATCCACGCAGTGACAAATTTTTTTTTCAGTAAGTATTGCATTTTACGATTAATTAATTATTGTTATTTTATATTTTACATAATTTTGCTATTTCTTGTTTTATTACGTATGTGATACGGGCCATGTTATACCTCATGAAAACCGTATCAGTACTATTGCTGCAAAGAATGGACTATAAAATGTAATGGTTGCTTAAAAAATTTGAGACAACGAGAACTCGAACTGTCATCGGCCGCGGATGAGAGATATAACGCGCACGCTTCACTGATTATCGTTGTTAAGCTGCATTAGCAAATTAAGATACCCAAATTTGATTGAAAGCTTCTGAAAACTAAAAATATAACAGTTAATCCAACCAACCGCGTTAACGATTGTTGGAAGAATTACCAAAAGAACGCAATCCACTCTTAGCCAACGTGTACGTTATTTTCTTCTTTAGTATATATATATATATATGTTTGGCAATATACTTAATAATTTATTACCACGAATTAAATGAAAGCAACGTTATGTTCTTTTTAATTATATACATGTGTTTGTTATTATAATATCGCATAAATGTACGACGTACATGTTGTTGCTCGACGGAAACCGTGAGAAGGTGGTGGTTTCTTCCATCATCAAGAAAATATTAATAATGGTTAATTATAATGAAGCAAATACGACTAAAAAAACGACTAAGTACAACCTAACAAAGACTAACTAACAGTAATAGAACACCAATCTTTTAATTTCCTACTCAACAGTGTAAATATAACGTATATAAGTATCACGTATAACGTTGTGATTATAACGTATATGTAACATCACATTATCGAATAGGAAAGTATGACATTGATGCTATTACTCTTATTTGATGTTCGCTGGAAATTGTAATGTATATATACATTGAACTGGAATATATTCAAGTATCAATAAATGAAACAAACAATTATTTAATATTTTCTTACGTTAGTTCATAGAAACGGGAAAGTTATGCAAGAGCACGATGGAGTTCTCATTACTAACATTGAATAAAGCGTTCATACTTCACGTACTATATCTAACATGATACTTTAAGTAATAACAGGAAATTAAGCACCAGATTAGCGAAACACATTACATAAATAAAATTGATTGAAGACAACGGAGATGAAATACAATTTATTTAACACGTATCACTATGCATTTATTCATTATGCTTAATAATCCGCGCAAAATAAATAGTTTTTTATTTTTGGTTTCCAGAAAATTTGTTATGTTTGTATCAAACACTTTCGCGGTGAATTTGTGGTTTCTTTGCGGTAAATAAATTGCATCACTAGGTTAGACATGTGGGTTGAAGTCATGTTATTGATTTATAATCCGATGCGTTTTGTGAATATGTCAATTCACTTTATCTGAATTAGGATCAACCTGAAAAAGTAAAGTAAAAAGAAATCTTTACGAAACATCGGTGGCAAAAATCATGTACACACTGGTCCAACTCGGACGTCATACCTAGTTTTTAGGTGTATGTGTGTGCTTCGTCAATTATTCTTTTTTGCTTTAAATATTTTTTGATACATGTAATCAAATGCTGTTTCCAGCAAGAAATATCATATTTGTGAACGTTTTCATATATGAAAAAAATTAACAATTCTCAAATAGCATTTTTAAAAACTAAGTTTGTATTGTTTAGTGTTTTTATAATTACGCTTTTTCCTCATAAGACTGCACATTATGAAATAGGAGATTCTTCTCCTACAAAAAGTAGCGTTTATTGCACATTCTTATTGAAAACATTTTCGCATGATATGCATTGCAACTAAGAGAAAAGTTGAAGATTGCGATTTCAAATATTTCGTTTTATATGTAAACATTTGATTTATGAGAAAATTGAATATCTTTTTAGCCAATATCTTTTTAGCATAAATGTATGTCACTAAACGTTACGAAATCTATACACTTCACGTTGCTCGATTTAGTTATATTCGAGTGTCTATAGATGACAATAATAGGGTGTCCCTTATTTCTTGAATGAAACGTCGTGCTTCTTTTCATAGCAATCACGTAGTCCTAAGGTTGTTCCATGTTTTCTCGAAGTTGTTTCCTTGGATGTTTGTATAACGTTGCATGCGATTTTTGTGCAAGTTTATCGTAGGATATATATGCATAATTCTTCATGGTTCTTTCTTATGCTATTTCTTTTCTTGTCACATACATCCAATGAGATTATGCAGCTGTTTTGCTTGACAAAAGTGCTACAATAAATTAAATCGCACCAAAAATAGTGTATATCCTCACGTACAATATGTATGCACCTGTAATGTATCTTGATGTTGGCCTCGCTGTCTTACATTATGAACTGTATGTGCAAACTACATTTCATATAATCTGCGTGCAGGTTGTTGCAGTCTTCATTTTTGCGTAGTTATCCGTCTTCTTATGAAAAATCCACACGGAGCCATGACTACAATTGTTGGTCTTCTTGGGCACTTGAATTGAAATAATTTCCATTGTTACTCCCTCTTGTTTCTTGAAGAAACACCAATGGCACAAATTGCGGATTGGGTGATAATAAGAATTATCTATACAAAAGTAACGAATGACACATTTCTACGTTGATTCTTGTAAGTTGTGCAAAGCGACAGTGCGAACAGATCCTCTTCTTTTAATCAACTCTTCAACTTCTATTGTTCATGCAGATAATATTATATATTCGATGTATCGTCTTGATAAAATGCTTACTCACCACTACATGAACGTTACAAACGCGCATTGGCAACATATCAGCATCAACAACAAACATAATACTTTTTATGTGCATTATGTCGCATGCATCTCTCCATTGAAGCGAAGTTTGTCGACGTAATAGAGTTTATTCCGTGATGCGGTCCAACAATCGATAGAATATTTAATATCCTAGGCGATGCAACAATTATCGTTCATTTGTATGTTGTTGTATTCGTAGTGTCCGTATTAACGTTTTAAAAGGATAACAATAACGTTGGCGATATATATTTTATTCGCTAAAAATATCTTAATAATTGTTTATAAACATAGAGAATTCTTCCAATTTCCTCTTACTTACAAAGCAGTTGTCGAAAAAGATTTATTAAACATCACATTTATAAATTATCATTTTTTTAAGAATATTACTGATTTTATTTCATGTAATGTTCACTTTTATGAGGGAAAATATTTATTTTAAAATAAGCTATTTAAAAAAAACGCTTGAGAAACGTTTAATCAAAAAGTGCTATATAACAAATTGTTCCATGTAGTTTTTTCATCACATTATTGCATTTTAAAATATGATATTTCTTGTTAGGAACAGTTTTTTGCATTTTTCTTTAAATATTTTTAATATTTATAAGACGTATTATATAATTTATAATACTTGTGTGAACCATGAAAACATGGTTTAGAAGTGAAACAATTCTTTAAGTATATATTTCAACAGTATTATTGTGTGTGGATATACAAAGTCTTGAAAAATACTAATCTCTAAATGTCATAAAAAAGTACTAGCCGGAATAGTTATTCTATACATTTATATTTAAATTGAGATACTGGCGTGCAAATATGTTATAATAATCTGTTTGTCATTTCTCATCAATATTGCCCATGCTTTTATGCCACAGATTGTAATGCAATGTACACCGAGAAACATTGGCATTTTCTAAATTAGAGTACCTATTGTATATTCTATAAGCTCTTTTAATATATATTCCTTCCAAGTAACGATATTCTTTGTAGAACTTAATGTTTATGGAATTTTCTTACTTTTAGTATGCACAGCTTAATCACGAAAACTCAACTTCTGCAAGGAGAATTAATTGTTTAAATAGATTTCCATACACTTTATGTCAACAGTGCATATACCCAAGGAATACATCGCAGTCTAAATGACATCATTTTGACTTCAAATAATATAATTTTGACAGTTAAGTGTTTCTTAGGTATTCCTTGGGTATACGTTTAATGTTTGTTCTGTGTATTTTTTCTAAAAATGGCTTACAAAGTGGCTGGGTGCCTGAAGGAAAATTTGACTGATATGATAGCAACATTTTTCTATTATACTTTGTTTTTGAAATAGAAATATGCTTGAGTTTTATCTTTAGAACGCCTAACAGCTTATGATTTTTGGCTTATGAAATTTGACTCTAACACTATTTTTTGAAAAAATATACTTTGTACACTTTTGTTCATCGTAAGTACTTTTCTTTTTGTCAGGGAAGCTCCTAAAGGATAAATTAATCTTTTATTTTCAATATATTTCAGATCATTGTTTTACTATTTTGCAATTTGTTTCAGCGAAATAGTAATAAAACAGGATTTTATGTGGTTAAAAATAAACATGTCGTTCATGATCCTGAAAGAAGAAAATTCTGTTTTTATTGATAAAACTTTACACATATGTGGAACAAAACATAATTTAAATGTTTCATTTGATACGCAGATCCTGAGACAATAAATATTCGCAACTTGTAAAATTGATCAATATAAACGTGAAAGATTGTAGTAAAGTTAATACCATAGATTGAACTGTCAAATATGAAAATAGATCTCCTTTTCCATATACTGGTGGCTTTGATGAAGAATGAATAAGAACAGCAATTTGCGTTACCTGTCAATTTTACTGCAAAGATCATTTCTAAATTTAATTTCGACGATATGTGGAAGACAATCTTGCAGCGACACACGTCAAGTAAAAGTTCCATAAAAATCGATAAACCTTTTTTGTTAACTTATTGTAAACAAAAGGAAATTTAAAGTATTCTCAATGTTTATGAATGGCTTATTAATATACTTTTCAAGAGAAAAGAGATAAATGTATATAGACTGTAATATTTAATATCATTTTATTATATGTACATCTATATTTCAAGTTAAAATTAGAAACATATAAATAGTTTAGAAGGTTTTCACATCAGTAATCCACTCGAAATTTGATTGTTCTTTCGTCACATTATTTAAGGCTCGCTTGCCTACGTCAATTCAGAATACAATGAAAATTAATTTTGCCGACAGGTTTTACTTATCTTTTAATTAGGAGATCGTTATCGATTGATTGATGGCTCTTTCCTTTAGACTCTGGGGCACGCTGATTTTCCCGACCACGTGGAAAATGGGAGATAGGATGAGTAGGCTGGCCTAGCCGGTCCAGTAAAATAGATAGAATGATTATCTTCCCATGAAAGTTTGAGATCCTCGTTGGTGAGTGTGGAAGCGTCCTTCTCACTCGACGTCCCCAGAGAGAAAGAGAGTGAGCGCAAGACGCTTATTACCCCGTACTCCTACTTTCTGTGCTAGATCATGCGCGTTTGCGGATATAATATCTCGATGAGTCTGATACATCGATTATAGCTCTTGGACTCATCGAAATTCGGCGCAAAAGATATAAATGGGAGCTACATAAAGATTCGCCTCTTACAAGACTCACCGTTATCCTTTTCAAATAAATGCAAACAGCACAACTTAAAACGAACGATCAATTATCGTTGGGTCGTTTAAGATAATAATTCAGTCAAGTATTGGACTGAATTACAACGAAGTCAACTGCGTTACTTCGGCAAACTTCGCTTCTATGTACAATCTGCACATATATTGTAAAAAAATATATATACTAAAAAAGAAAATAACGTACACGTTGGCCAAGAATGGATTGCGTTCTTTTGGTAGTTCTTCCAACAATCGTTAACGCGGTTAGTTGGATTAACTGTCATATTTTTAGTTTTCAGAAGCTTTCAATCAAATTTGGGTATCTTAATTTGCTAATGCAGCTTAACAACGATAATCAGTGAAGCGTGCGCGTTATATCTCTCATCCGCGACCGATGACAGTTCGAGTTCTCGTTGTCTCAAATTTTTTAAGCAACCATTACATTTTATACTCCATCCTTTGCAGCAATAGTACTAATACGGTTTTTATGAGGTATAACATGGCCCGTATCACATACGTAATAAAACAAGAAATAGCAAAATTATGTAAAATATAAAATAACAATAATTAATTAATCGTAAAATGCAATAATTACTGAAAAAAAAATTTGTCACTGCGTGGATTCGAATTATCATCGACCGCAAATTAACATACGTTACGCGCTCATCTCAGTCAAAGTTAAATGTATCGCGCGACAGCCCGAGCACTAGCAGCAGTAGCAGCCCGAGCCGAGCGAGAGCGAAAGAGACAGACAGTCATATATCTGTCTCCTTCTATTGTCCGATGCTCCACGAGCTCGGGCGGTCACACGTACACGGGCGTGCGCTTGTGTGCGTCGTGCTGCTGCGGCCGCTTTCTGGCAGCTCTGGTTCGAGGATCAATCAGGGCGACCAGGGCCCACATGTACCACGGCCCGCCACTGAAATCCTTACATCCTGCAATACCGATAACTGTTACTTTTCGCTGGATGCCTTGGTTGACACACTTGCCACAAGCGGCGCTAGCTACAATGTGCATTTTTTCCGCGAGAGGCGCTACCCTCGATTCTGAGTTGGTCACGTGTGCTCGATGACTCTTAATGAGTGAATTGTACTAAGAAAGCGTGTAACAACCCGAGCTGCAAAGCGCGCCACGAGGTGAGCCAAAAACGATGATGCACTTGTTGAGTTTTCCGTACGCGCACTGAGGAAATTCGTTAAAATTATCAATGCGTTACCTTACGAGATGAAAGTGAGTCCAGTAGAGTACAAAATGATGATGAGAAAATCCGAGATAAGAACGTTTTATATCCGAGACAAGTAGATTGCACATGGCGCCTCTTTGCGAGCGCTTGGCGGTGTTTCCTCGGACTCCCGCTATTGCTTCCTATACCCTGTCCTTCTCTTCGATGGGGTGTACCTCCTCATCGGCTACCTGTAATACTTGGTGGTTTCTCTGTACCAGCGACGGTTTTGGCCTTCTTAGCCATCTTGAACTTTCACCTCGCAGTCCCGTTATAGTACGGGCATCGTAGTGCTATTCTGTTGATCTCCCTAGCAAGCTCGGCAGCATTGCTTCTTCCAACACCATTAGTGTTACCTGGGATTGTTGCCTGGCTCCTGACTGTAGGAAGGAGGTGAGGTCCTCTTTGGGGCCTCCAAAGTGTTCTGCCGGATAATATCACGACTGTAATTGTCTGGTCTGTTGCGTTTTGCTTTTATAGTCATTTTCCGGGTTAATCTCACGACTATCTAGGGAAATATAGGTTTCCCCCAAAAGAGCTCCAATCGTCGGGATATGATCTGGATACTCTAGAATTCGACCCGGTGTTCCAGAGGCACCGTTTGTGACACTATTCCCCAGTGCCATTCAGCCCTCGATACGGTAGCTCACGCCTTGGCTTAGGTTGACTACTGCATGGAGGCATGTTTGCCACCTGAACGATAGGATCACTACCTTGTCTATGCTGACGAACTGCTTGTTTGTCTGGTCTCTACTTTCCAACCTGTCCGGCATGGGTAAGTCTATCAGGGGGCACTAAGCCTGCTCCCTACCGGCATACCTTGTCAAATCCCTGAGATACACAGACTCTCCAACCAACGCTACGGTCGTGCAGTCCCCAAGGAGAGACGTGTATGTATAACTATGCCGTTATTTTTAATAAATATGAATTATTTTATGGACCGTCGAGTTTCGCATTTCATTTTGTCAAGTGGTTGTCATATATCCTTTTAACCGATCGACCGGGAGCGTACAGTTTTTAGATCTATTTTGTTTATTTTTTGGGATATTTACAAAAAAACCACCATAAAAACTGATTAAAATATTGTCAAAATTATAACAAGTTTTTATCAACACATTAGCGAATGCGTTAAATGAATTTTATGGACAATTAAGTAAACGTGAATGTGTTGTCTAGAAAAGCTGTTTTTTTTTAGATTATTAAAACTATTGATTATTATTAAGCGGATAAAAAATAACAATGACCGTAGATTACTTTAAAACCACAGGAATTAAACGGAATTATCACTTAATACTTCACATACTAAAAAACTTTTAATAATAAATTATTTATAAAAAACACGGTTTCAATCGTATCCATTTGTAGTTATGTCGGTACCGCGTAATTGGATTATTGCGGTAATCGGTATAATATTATATTAAAAGTTATTATTTTTTGGGATCGTTTACCGATAAGGAGATATATCTCTAGTAAATAATGAACACGTGAATTTACGGAAAAATAACAGTTGGATATTCATTATAGACAACGGCAACTTTCCGTTATCTATTTATGACGATAAAAAGAGTGTTACAATAATTAACTGTTTTTCGAGTAATTGACGAGGAACCAACCTGTTCTCCTTGAATCTACCTTTTAGACTGATTTTCGTAAAAGCAGTTGCCAACTGTGTTCACGAAAATCCCTTAGCGGATCTATGCGTTAGCCTATCGTCGATCGCTAAGCGAGTCGCCTCATGCTGTGTCGGCGTTCTCGGTGTCGATCCTACGATCGTGTATTGGACTTCGTTTCTTGTCTTGAACGAATTCCAATGTTTCGTTAGCTGTGTCAGCTATGGAGTATTCCATGAAATGGAATACTCCGCGGCACAACATCCCTCCCCCCTTAGAAGGAAAATTATTGCCCAAAAAATTTTCCTTCGTTGGTTTCTCGTGTATATGTGACAATGACAATGTTTTACATTTTGATACATTTTCTTTTCATTTCGTTGACGATGATACATTGAATTTTTCCCTTTCGCTTCTTATCGTCAGTAGAATGGTACAAAGATAGCGAGACTCGTAGGCGTGGCCTCCCCTCTCCCTGCTGGCTTGTGATCCCCCCCACCTGGGCACCTGATTGGTCGCCCCACCCTAAGCCCCCGACTGAGGTGACACGTGTGCCATCTGTCGGACGCTAGACTGTCGGTTATTGCCAATGCGCCATCTATTGTAAATAATCTACAGGAGGTATGTTACCGACAGCAGGTAAAACAGAGTAACTATTCGACTGTCGGTAGTGTATATTTGGTGCAGCTATCGATAAGTAGATTGGGTCCTACAGACGATACCACAGATTGGGCCCTACCATCGAAAAAGAAGATTGTAGCTTGACATCGGTAAAAAGATTTGCGTCCGGTCGTGTCCTATCAGTGATAAACAGATTTGGGCTCTACACATACGAGGTTTTGCTTTTCACTATTTAACACCAATTAAAACTAAAATCTTTCGAATCACTCAAACCAGCTATTAATATTAATAGTACATAATAATAATAGGTAAAAATACGTGCGAAGAACAAATATGTTTATTGACAATAGAATTATGTATAGTTTTAATAACTCTAATTTAGATTAAGCGAAACATGGGATGACGACGAGACGGGGCAGCACATAATTAATACAAAGTCATACAATAATTATCTTATCATCTACAAGTTAGTAGTAAAATTAATTATTATCTTTATAACTATGTGTTATTATGTGAATTATTAAATACTACTTTTGATTTAGTTTGTACACTCGTACTCCGATTATTATTCGATCGGATTTGAAGCTACTAAAGACATGTCTGTGAGTAATTTTTTCACTTCATGTGTTATGAATGGAATATAAAATACGTTCGACTCTAGGAGCAGTATATCGAAATATTCAATGAATGAAGGATCGACTCGATGGCGTACAGCAGCACACAGCTTAGAGCTATTCTGTGTTAAGAGTTCTCTAACGCGCATTTGATCCACATTTTCGGCTAGCTCTTTAGCGGGAATATCAATAAGTAATTCAGCACATAGAATTTCGATGCAGTTTTTCACATAAACGGTGTAGCGTTGGAGCCGTCTCAAGCGCTCTTTGACACACACTGTTACGGCGCATAGCCCGTCGAATGATTTCTTTTGCATCACTATAGCCGGTGAATCGATGTCCTTCGTCTTCTTCGATGACGGTGGTTCCACTTGACTCTCTTCGTTCAGGTCGACGGTGTCCTCAGTGGTTGTCTCATCAATGCACCGATCAAATACAATGGATTTGGACCCGAACGATGTTGTAAAGCATACCTCGAAGTCTCCAAATTTGAGGGTCTTTGGGGTACGGTTAGCGGTCTGCTTACCATAATTCCTACACTCCTTGAAATATGAGTCTATTTCCGGTAGTCCATCTTGTAGTTTACCTCAGGTCGTGATTTTGAGGATGATTCCTCCCGATGAGTTATTATTCTGCAGCTTGATGATTGGTACGCCATCGCCGTTTACACGCGGCTGAAGTCCCACACTTATCTTCTTTGTTTCTGAATAATTCAGATTGTATGTTATACCGAGAAGCAGTCGTATCTCGAAATTTTTTTCTCATCGGCAGATATAAGCCAGTACATGGCGGCCACACCCATATCGGCGGAACTTATATTGAGCAACACGCGTAAACTTGACGAAAGAGATTATGGTCTGAAATCTATCGATGATAGTTGTAGTTTCTAGTGTATCACGGGCCTGACTGCCGGTTATCCCTTTCTGCGATTCGTTTTATAGGTAAGTATGGATAACCATTGTAACGGTATTTATCGTTAACATTACCCTGAAAGGGTTTTGTTCGGACTCGAGCAGGGAGGAAAGTAATTTAGGCTTTTGTAATAGGTAAAAGTAGGGTTTATTCAAGAAACGCAGTGTAAATTTTGGTGATACATTAAATGGAAATATGTAAACGTTATTCCCGGGCACTTGAGTGCATTCATAATCGTGTACGTTGGAGAGTCTAAAGAATTTTTGAGAATCTTATATTGAACAGATCTGCGTTGGTCAATAATGTGTTTTATAATGGAGATATAACATTCGATCAATAATATGCTCTATGATGTGAAAATAGACGTTGATGAATCATATAATTTCTAATGTAAAAATATTCGTTGATTAATAATATAATTTATAAAGTGAAGATAAACGTCGGTCGATAAACGTTTTACCCGTCGCGTTCGCTAGGTAAGATACTTTAGTACGCGTACTGTCGGTAAATGGCCGGCAGCTGCTCGTAGCACTTGGATTACCCTCAGATCTCTACTGGGTTGATCAATACTCGCTTTCTACGTCACAGGACCGTTGGTGGAGTGGAGTTCCCGCCTGGTACGCTGTGAAGGCCGACTCGCTCGTCCACCTGACCGCCGCTGCGATCCGGCGTCAGTACGATGCACTTTGGGTGCATGCGCAGCTATATCAGGGCCGTACGCCTTCTATATTTTCCCTGGGATTTCCTGATTTATATTTAAATTATTAATTTTCCTATCTTATTTCCTACGCTGTTGTGTAATTCCTATCATCTTTAGTATGGTGACATTATATCTCCGTTATTTAATATCTTGGTATTTTATGTCCGGTATTTTAATATATGGGGACTATTAATTTTGCAATAGAGAGCATAGCCTGTTGTATCGTGCTATCCTCGGCTACCAGAGAGGGAGACCGCTTTGTTGATGGTTGGATGGCCCGTGGTGCGTTGAATTCGAGCGCAGCACGGACTCAGCTGCTACCCGTCGAGTGTATGTCTAGTGCTACAGCTGGGCTCTGTGGGTATTGGTGTGGCTGCAGCTAGCAAGGGCTCGTTTGCTCTTCCTTCCTGGTAGCTGGACTTCTGCGTTGGCGGGACCTGTGAACAAATGCCTTATTTCTGGTCTTTTTATATCAGTATCCCCTCTGTCCGTCCCATGCTTCTGGTATTACTGTAGCTGGTGGTGGTCCTGTAACCCATCTCCTGTGGCCCACTGGTAGCTTTGGTCCTTCTTTTAAAATTCGTCGTTTGTCTTTTAACGTTTCGTTATTCGTGCTTTTTGAAGGGAATAACGGGACTTGGTCACCGACATGCCGGCCTCCCTTGCGTGAGTGACGCTCGGTAGCGGCGCCTTGTTGTGTGTGTACCGAGCGTCATTAGTTGCCGAGTATAGGCCGGTCTTACTTGGTGTATGTAACGCGCGGCAGCAATGCCTTGCTGTGTACACCGCGCGTTATAAGATAGCCAGTACGTCGCATTGTTCCCCGATCCAAGGGGAACCTGCGTGCTGGTGAACCGAGGATCCTCGCGATGCTATTTTTTTCTCGCTCTCTCTTGCTGTCGTCTTTCACTGTGCTATTCTATTCTCATTTCATTTGTATTTATTTTCCTTTCTGTTCTTGTCGCTAATTTCTCCATTTCAACTCTTTTTGATTTTATTATTTTATTATCGCTTTTTACTCAGTTGTTCGCGATGTGGTGTCTGATTTCAAATTGTCGAACGTTTGTCAAGGCGTAGAGAAAGTCCGGTGAATACGTCCTCTATAGTTTGGTTTTTCGTTCAGGACACCAACCTCTGATGTTATCGTCGGTCAAAATCGTGCAACCGTCACGATCGACCGGGTAGATAACGTCCCAACGTGCGATTCTGATACCATGACGCTCCAAAATTGTTTTCCAGCTCTTGACTTTCCTTTTTTTTTCAAAAACTTTTTTTTTTAGCTTCCAATTCTTTATTACGTTATTTGTGGATGTTTCCATTTTCAGAAGTTCTTCGGGGTCCTGGTGCTTCGTTGCTGCCCAGTGGTGTACTGTCTTTGCCTCACGAGAATACGGGTACTGTCCCTAGTTTCTTCTTTATATGTCTTTTTTTTTTTATACATTTAAAATTTTCTTCGTTATGAGATCCCCTCTATGTCTTTACTCTGCTTAGTTCCTCTGGATCTTCCTTATCGGTCCTGGGTGCTTGATCGATGGTGTCTTCCCAAAACTCTTTATTCTGATGTTGTTATCGTCCGTGAATATTTCCTTTGTTTACCTTTGTAGTTATGTCTAGTAGGTAATATTCCGGCCGATTACTGCTTGAGTAATTTCTTTTCTTCATAGATGGGTCTTCGATGGTGGTCGTTCGAGGTTTTGAGTAGTTTTTTTTTCTTTTTTATAGCTATTTGGCTATAATTATTCCCTATAATTCCTATTTTTACTATAACTATTTAAAAATATTCTTTCTATTCTTTATATTCGTTAATAAATTCCTGGTATTATTATTTTATTTCTATTTATCTATCCATTTATTTATTTATTATTATTACTAGATGTTTCTTTAGGATACTATTCATTTTTCTTCTCGCCTCTTCTGTTGTTCTTTGTTTTCCTCCTCGTCACAACACACTTGGTATTTTGTGAGCAGGCTGGCGTGGAATTTTCCGCGTATTTTCTTCGTGAGCGGATCCATTAACTCGTAGGTAGCCAATCCTACGCATTTTTTTATTTCGTACGGGCCTTCTTGGAGTGGTAAAAATTTTGATGTATTTTGGTTTGCCGGATTAGAGACATTGAGTGCCTTTACCAGTACCACATCTCCTTCCTCGAAAGTTGTTAATTTATGTGTACTATTAAAACGTTCGGCCCTCTTTGCTCCTTTTTTTATAATTCTTTCTCGGGCAATCTTTATCTTGGCATCGTAGGTGAGTGGATCATCCTCTTCACTCGCGGGTATTCCTAACCACTTATTCCACAGCCGGATTGGTTTTTTCTTTCGTTGTAATTCCGTTGGAGAGAATTCTGTGGTTTCGTGATGGGATTCATTTATGCAGTCTTGCACCACCTGCACCCATTTGCACCATCCGGCGTGATTATCCCTCAGGAAGGTCCTAAAAAATCGTCCCAACTCTCGATTCACTCGTTCCACAATATTCCCTTGAGGATGGCGTATCGAAGAAAATACTGCCTTTATGTTTTTATCCTCCAATTTTTTCAACCGATTTTTCGCAGTAAATTGTGTACCATGATCGAATTGGATACGACTTGGTTTCCCAAACTGCGGAATATAGTCTTGGAATATCCTTTTTCTTATTGTTGCTGTATTCGCTTTTCGCATAGGAAACAGTACTACGTATTTACTAAATGCATCGATTGTCACTAGGATATGTTTTATCCCTCCAATGGATGTTGGCAGAGGCCCATAAAAATCGATTGATATTAAGTCCCCCGACCTCTCGGGAATAATCGTCTGCATTTCGGCGTAATTTGTCTGTACTGCAACCTTGCTGCGTTGACAAATATCACAACATGCGATGAGTGACCTTGTGAGTTTTACCAGGTGTGGATGTGAGAAATCTTCAACGAGAATACGGAAACACTTCCGGGCTCCAATATGCCCATAAAGTTCGTGACATTCTAAAATTATTTGTCGAACCAAACATTTCGGAAGCACGACTTTCCAGATACGAGCTTTCGTGTGTTTCTGTAGAATACCCTCTCGTAATCGAAATTTTTTCTCTTCTTCGGTGTCGTTTTCTTTCTCTAAAATTTCCATAATTCTACACAAATCCTCCTGGTTCCTTTGATGTTTTGCGATTTTCTTCATTTCTTTTATTAAATCTTTTGATGCCTTCCGTGCCAGAGTTGCAGCAATTACCACCAATCCTTTCGTTGGTCCGCGTTTCCTTCCATCCGGCTCAGAGCGTCGGCGACAGTGTTCTTTCTCCCTTCGAGGTGCTCGATGTTCAGATTGTAATCTTGGATTAACAGGACCCACCGCATTAATCTTTCTGCCGTAAACCAACATGTTTTAAGAAATATTAATGCTTTGTGGTCAGTTTTAATATTTATCTCAGCACGCCGAAGATACGTTCTGAATTTTTCCAGAGCCCATATAATAGCTAATAATTCCTTTTCCGTGGTCATATAGCCATGTTCTGCTCCTTTCAGAGTCCGACTCGCAAAAGATATCACCGTGCTTTCTCCTTGCTCATTTTCTTGTGATAAGATGGCTCCAAGCGCATACCCACTTGCATCCGTGGTTAGGGTGTATGGTTTTTTTACATCAGGAAAACGAAGAATCACGGCTTCACAAGTATCCTTAACTAGGCCAAAAGCTTCTTGGTGAGTTATGTCCCACTTCCACTTCACCCCTTTCCTCAGCAATTCCAGAAGTGGAGCGGTCTCGTGGGCATGGCGGTTAGTAAATTTCGTGTAAAAATTTATCAAACCCAAAAATCCTCTCAATTGTTTCAGATTTTTAGGCGCCAGATATTCTTTAATTGCTTTTATCTTCTCAGGATCGGGTTTAAGTCCCCCTGTCGTGAGAATGTGACCGAGAAGGACACTTCTTGTCGGAAGAAGTGTGACTTTTTAAATTTCAGAGTCATCCCATGCTCTTTAAATCGCAGAAATAGAATCTCGGGATGCGAGAGATGTTCCTCATGGTTTTTCGATAATACCAGTAGATCGTCAACGAAATTTATGACAAAATCTAACTCGTCTAGCACTGTCTAATGCTCGAATTAAACTTGCCGTACTTGTCTTCAGTCCAAAGGGCGTGACAGTAAACTCATAGCATTTTCCGTTGTGCTGGAATGCTGTATATTTCCTGGAATCCGGGTGTAATGGAATTTGCCAGAAACTGCTTGTAAGATCTAGCGTTGAGATTACAGATTTTCCTCCACATCTCTGGAACATTTCTTCGATAGGAGATGCATTATTGTAATCGTTCACCAAGTAATTATTAAGTTCCCTGGCATCCAAACACATTCGAACACTCTCGTCCTTTGTCACTGGCATTAAGGGGTTAATAAAAATACTCTCAAATTTCTGTATTACCCCGTAATCGAGCATCCGCTCGATCTCTCGTTGGACTTTATCTCGCTGTGCCAGTGCTACCAGATACGACCGATGAAAATATGGTTTTGGATCCTTGAGCGCCAGATGATGGACATATCTTGACATCGTTCGTGGCCTTTTATCGAATATCACCTGATTCCTTTCCACGATGGTCTTGAAATCATTCTTGATATTACTCTCGAGATCTTTACATTCCTCCATTTTCTCCTCGAATTCCCTCTCCGATAATTGAAATTCTTGAGGCATTGCCGGTGGTACTTCTTGGGTATTGCAGATCTCTTTACCATCCTCTTTCGGTATCGAGCTCGGATTAGCTAATTGCCATAATCCGTTAATTAATTTTGCTACTACCAGATCTCCGACTGCAACATATTTATTGCGAGCATCGACACAGATCTGAAGATTCATCATCCCGTCAATGCCGATCAGGATCGGTCGCAGCAATTTCGGAACAATTAATAGCTGGATTTCTCCTCTAAATCCATATGCACTTGCTCCTACCATGATCTGTTTTTTAACCCTCTCCGCTTCACCGCCAAATGCTCCTACCACCTTCGTCGAAGTGACAGGCAGTGTGGGGCATTTCTCAAAATTTTCTTTATATTGATAAAAAAAATCTTCCGAAATGCAGCTTACCTCACTGCCACCGTCAATCAGACCTTTTACAGTCACCCCCTCGACCTCCACCGGAATTTCAGGACACCGAGGATGTACATCGTCGTACCATTTTTCCTCCTTCCTCGGTTCCTCTCGTAAAAATTCCCGTGGATTTTCGGTGACCGTAAAGACCGGGTAATCTCTTGCATTTTGGTCATTGCCGCTCCATTTTTTCGCCGCTTCTTCAGACCTATCTCGCCGATCATTGGCCTTACTAAGGGTCGCGATTCCCTGTTCTTGGCTTGATAATTTCGGTTTTTCAATATTCTTCAGAATGGCTTGGTTTTTGGATGGCTCACATGCAAATTTTTCCTTGTCTGTCTTCGACTTTACTTCCTCTTTTTTTTCTCTTGTTACTCTCCGTTCCTGCCTTCTCTTATTCTTCTTTTCCACCACCTTGCTTCGCACCTCCTCTTTTTGTATCTGTCTTTCTTTTATTCCCATTGCGCCTCGTTTTTTAATTTCTTTCCGCTTAATTTTTCCTACGGGCGCAACGTCTAAGTGTTTCCCGGATTAGTTCTCTGAGAAACGTTTTGTTGCGCTCGTGCCGCTGGAGTCACCGTGTTCTCGATAAATGGTCCAGGAGGATGCCCCTGGATCACATTCATCTGTCTCGGTGGCTCCTGCTCCCTCCTAGGAGTCGGTGGAGGCGCTTGTTGCCATATCGTTGGTCGAGGACTTCCTTGGTCACGTGTCGGATGTGGAGGCGTTTGGTACTGGGGTGGCGGACCTTGTTGCACCTGTTGCCATGCCGGTGGTCTTACGTTACCACTATGCCATCGTGGCCGGTTGTCGGACTCCCGTGGTGCCTGCCCCTCGTTTCGCGGTGGTCCCCGCCATCCTTGATCCCTTAGTCCTCCGCGTCCTTGGGGATCTCTCCTTTGACTGCCTCTTTTACTGTTCAGAGGTCCCGCCATGTCGATGCTTTCCAGTAATTCCAGGAATTCTGGTACCGAGCTGATCTGGCGGATTCTAACAGCATCCCTGACTTCTTCATCAAAATGCCTGGCGACGCCATCGGATGATAGCCTCGTCGGACATTTTTTCCTCAAGGTCACGAGCATTTCCGAAAATTAGGGTGGCGTACTCTGCTCTTGTACGATTCTGGCCCTCGGTATCGTATATTCCGAACTCGAGATTGCTTCGGATTTTATCCTGCATCTCTCGTGTTCAGTACCGTGCCGTGAATGCCTCTGAAAAATCAGAAAAACTATGGATAGTACTCTCCACCAGATGCCACCAATTTTTCGCTTGACCCTCTAAGGCGTCCTTAATAACGAAACGCACGTCCGATCCTTCTGTTCCGGCTGCCTCGCAGTATTCCTGTAATTCCTTTAGGAATTTCATTGGCCGTTGTTTACCATCTGCTGCAAACTTTGGAGGCTTCTGCGATACTGCCTGGAAACGAGTAAAGTTTCCTGCCTGGAACATCGACAATCCTCAAGCCGAATTTTCTATGCCCGTGGTGACACGTTGTTCTAACTCCTTAATCCTCGCTGCGTCATTCTCGTTAACAGCCTGATTCTTTTGAATTCGCTCCTTAGCCTCCTTCATTTCTCTCTCGAGCCTCTCCCGAATCATTTGCTCGTTGACAATGATATCCCGCTGGTAATCGTTAACTACCTCCTGGTCCTTAATGATTTCTTGCCGGACTGCCTCGATTTTAGTATCCGTCCTTTCCTCTACCTTGGAGATACTGGTCTCGACGTGTTCCCGTATATTCTCTCGGAGTGTCGCCGTCCTCGAAATACAAGAATCGTTCGCGTCGTTTAATTTTGCCTGGATCCTCTTGAGTTTTTCATTTTGTCCTTCTTTCATGTTTTGTAAGAAGGCCATGATCTGACTCGTGCCGAACGGATCAGGAACAACAGGGAGAGTATTCCCTAGCACCGGAGTTGATTGTCCCTCCCCTTGTACAGCTGACTCGTTCCATCGTTCGTGTTATATTAAGAATCTTAGATAAACGTGCAATTTCCTCACGGTCCTGTCTACGTTGCTGTCTTAATAGACCGTCTGCTGTGCTGGATTCCTACGCGAGTGATCGTTCTAACAGAGATGTGCTCAATTCCGCATCTAACAGTGCCCGCTGGACTAAACGATTCGCGAACGTTGACTTGAAGCGCATAATTCCTCTACTTGGCACCCACTACCAGCCTTTTTTTTCCTATGCTCGAGTCCCTGTTCGGGCGCCAAATGTAACGGTATTTAACGTTAACTGTATGTTAATGAGTATGAGTACATTATATCCGGCTCGAAGGACCAAAAAATGTTATGATAACGAGTGTGAGACTGAGTTTGAGTTTGAAATTATTTTTAATCTGTCGACAGGTAGCAAGTCGATACATTCACACGTAGCATGTCAAGTGACAGATGCGAATAGTAAGATTAAGGATCCTGGTGACAAGTATAAATAATTAAAAGCACTCAGTAATGAACAATAATAAATTCAATGTTTATTTAAATTATATAACAGTGATTGCATAAAAAATACCTGGTGATTATAACAAATATATACTGTGATTTGTCTGGCCTGCGTGTTGATGTACTGTTGGTGAGTAGGTTCTCAGGCCTCTGAGTTGACTTGTTGATTCCGTGTGGTTGATCCTGGTGATACAGTCTGGTTGTAGAGCTCGAGTAAAGCCACACGGCAGGCTGGTGAGTGTCCGGACGCCGATGATCGGTGCGAGGCAGAATGGCGTCTCTGCTGCCAACGAGCGAACCACGCCGTTGACGGTTATGTGAGTGCTGCACTAGTCCTGTTGAGTTGCTGTGATTCGCACTGACACTGAATTTACACACGGGTGATTTGATCAAGAATGTACTACACTATAATAATGAATGCGCACAAAAGTGATTAGAACGAATGAATATCTCTGTGAGTTTACGCGGGAACGTGTACTGCGAGCGACTCGAGTGAGAACAATGACCACATCCGTCGACCACGAGGCAGAGTATCAAGAAGACGGACGTGCGTCACAGCTTGCTTGTGATTCGCTGTCAGCGATGGAAGGCGAGCCTTGTGAGTGGTCTTGCCGATGGGGCCACGCTAACAGCGTTGGCCGCTTGAGTGACCTTCGATCGAGGATGTGAGCAGATGGACAATATGCATGAGTGCGCGGTCGATAAATCGATATAGCATACCTGCGAGCTATACCATATGACGCGAGGCGTCAGATGATTATGAGTGTAGCGTGTGCATGAGTTGAGTGTGTGCTTGGTAGGCGTGAAAACTAAACATTAACATTACCCTTAAAGGGTTTGTTCGGACTCGAGCAGGGAGGAAAGTAATTTTAGGCTTTTATAGTGGGTAAAAGTAGGGTTTATTCAAAGAAAAACAGAGATAGAATTTTGTGATACATAAAAAATAAAATAGAAACTTCAATTATCTAACCCTTTCTCTTGGTATTATGGCTACCACGCGCCTTACAATAAATTATTCCCGGGCACTCGAGTGCATTCATAATCGTGTACGCGGGTGAATTTAAAGAATTTATGAGAATAGAGATGTAACATTCGATTTAACAATATGCGCTATGACGTGAACAGAGATGTTGATAAATAATATAATTCCTAATCTGAAGATATTCGTTAACTAATGTTTGTGAAAAATAAATAAACGTCGCTTGATAAATTTTATCGATTCGTCGCGTTCCCTAGGTAAGAGGTTTAGCGTGCGTACCGTCGGTAACTGGCCGGCCGTTGCTTGCGATATCCTGACTAGCCTCGAGTCTACTGCTGGGTTGTTTAATACCCGCTACAGGCCCGTTGGTGGGAATAGAGTTCCCTGCTGGTATTTTTTTAATGGCCGACTTACGCGTCCACCCGACCGCCGCTGCGATCCGGCGTCAGTGGGATGCACTCTGGGTGCATGCGCAACTACTTGATATACCAGGGCCGTACCCTGTGCATTTATCTCCTTTTTATATTTTTCCTTTGATCTACGTTTAATTTATATCCCTGTTGAATTACCTACGCTAATATTACGTATAGGTCTTTAACATAATGATATTTATATGCAGTATTTTAATGAGTGAAGATTATTAGTTCTCGTTCTCAAGAGCCTAGCCCGTGTATTAGGCTGTCCTCGGCTATCAGAGTGAGAAACAGAGACAGAGATAGACCGCTTTGTTGATGTTTGGGTCTGCGGTGCGTTGGCCTCGAACGCAGCACCGACAAAGATGTGTGTCAGGTACCACAGCTGGACACTCTTGGTATCAGTGCGGCTGCACCTAGCGAGGGTTGGCTTTCTCTTCCTTTCTAGTAGCTGGACTTCTGCGTCGGCGGGACCTGTGAACAAAACTGTTCCTCGAGTGCCGAAATTCTGGTCTTTTTATACCAGTCTCCCCTCTGGCTGGCCCATGCTTTTTGTATAGCTATAGCCTCGGCGCACGCGGATGGACTGTGCCCGACCAGATTGCAACTTCGGTTGCTTGCCCTGGGTGAACGTCTTATCTGTACGGGAGTTAGCAACCCCGCCGTGGTGTAGGCTCGGGTGCTCACCAAGTCCCATCATCTCTCTCTCTCTCTCTCTCTCGAGCGAGCGAGCGAGATTCTGTGGAGTTCGATGCGTCTCAACATGACTTCTACCAGGTAGGTGGTTGTGGTATTCGCAGGCGCGCTGATAGTAGTAGTAGTAGTTATAGTAGTAGTAGTAGTAGTAGTAGTAGTAGTAGTAGTAGTAGTAGTAGTGTTAGTAGTAGTAGTAATTGTAGTAGTAGTAGTAGTAGTAGTAGGTTGTTAAACACGGTAGCAGACAGTAATAAACGTAGTCGCAACGGTAAAAGTATCGAAAGCGTTAACAGAGCTAATGAAATCATCGGTGAATCCCACTTAGACGATATTAACATCACCTTACCACCGGGAAATCGTTTTACACTCGTAACCGCAGAACGAAAATGATGTTTAAAGCGTTTTGGGGTTTGAGCGCGGGAAGTTGATCTCACCTTAGTGACACCTCCTACATCTACAAATCCTATCACATGGATCCGAAATGCAGTGAACGATATTTATCATCATTTTGTTAAGGATCGTGATGATACGGATTTGATAGGTGTAGGATTCGTCACGGATGTGATGGCTGACGGTGCAGCGGGGTTAGGGTATAGGCTCAGGCCTATATCACGGTTCACAGACGACCAGCTATGGGGTTTGATATGTGCCGTGAATCAAAGCTCAAGAGTGCTCGCGGCATCTGACACGCTGCGATTCACGGTCACATACGTAACAGTACCGAGTAGTCGAGAGATACGTGTATCTATTGCGAAGAGCAAACCGGTTTATATTATTCCATACGATGGCAATTTGTGTTTTCCACGGTCGATCGTTGTAGCCTTAGCGAACAATAAATACAAACGTGACCGTAGTGCAGCGTCGACAAAAGCCTGAAACCTTATAAGGCATAGGGCGTCGCCAGATTAGCGCAAGAAAGCACGTGCTCTTGTCGAAAAGGCTCGAGTGCAAATCCCTGCAGAAGGCTGTGTTATTTTGGAAATACAGAATTTTCTACGATACCTCACACCCTCGAGGATTGCAATTGTAGTTTACGATTGGGAGTCCCTCGGTAGCAGCGAGCCTCCGATTTTCTATGCATATTTGTCTTTTAAAACAAGGGCACCGTCTGAGATTGTTAATATAGCGTATAGTGCTATTTTAAAGCACTATTCACCTATTACCTATCTAATGGCTGCAGCGGGTGGTAGGAATTATTGTATACCCTGCAATAAATCTTACCATCGTGTCTCGGAGCATCGGTGCACAAGCAAGTGTCCCTGGTGCTTTTGTGTACCGCCCTGCGTTACGGAGGTTGTCCCAACAGTCGACAAAGAGCTCGTACCTGGCTCTGAAGCGGGGACTGCGCAAGCAGTAACGTCTACAGGACCGGTAAACAATGAGCGCTTGTGGGAAGATTGTAATCGCTCGTTCTTCGGTGGTGTGTGTTTCGCCAACCATCTAAAACCTCTCGAAAGACGTATCAAAGTCACTACGGACGCACGAAAGTCTATTTGCGAGTTATACCGTATTTGTAAAACTTGTGAAAAATTCATTCACAGAGATCACAATGTACACAAATCTTGTGTTAGTTTTTACCGGTTGTGCCGTCGTTCGCACGGGTTCAACGAGCGATGCTATATGCAAATAGTCAAACAGCGCAAAGAAGAACGCGAACCCACACCGTTGCAAAACACCCTGAAACGCTTTTTATATTTTAATTTGCTTTGAAAACGAGATTGTAAAGTACTGTCAGATGGATGTGTATGTCCGTTTACTGAAGCCGTAACAATTGCATTGGCTTGCTCACTTGTGTACCGTCGTAACTTTATACCGCAAACGATTGGCATCATCCCTGCACAGGGGTATAGACGGGTGGGAAATGATTCGCAGCAGGCCGTTGACTGGCTCCTGTGGGTTGAGCATGAGCTCGGGTGTGAACTCATTCACGCGGCCAGGGACCGTGAGTATAAATTACTCGAAGGACCGCTCGTCGACGGCTACCTGGGGCTGGATAATCGTCGTATTGTATACCAATACCACGGTTGTTATTGGCATGGGTGCTGCAAATACTTTCCTATCGAACGTGCGAGAAATTCTCATGCTGGAAACGAGAGTTTAGACTCGCGATATGCGCGGACTGTGGCAACGAGTTTAAAAATTCGTTCACACGGTTACGAACTGGTGGAGATGCGGGAGTGTAATTTTAATACACTGCGTAAAGACGAACCGCGTATCAACGAATTTTTAAATAATCATCCGCGACGTGTCACAGAGAGACTGGACCCTCGTGCAGCGTTCTATGGCGGTCCTACGGGTAATATAGCCACGTCTTACGACGTCGCACCGGGAGAGAAGATTTCGTACGTCGACATTTGTTCGTTGTATCCGTATATATGTAAGACAGGCCGCTACCCAGTGGGGCACCCTAAAATATACCTCGGTGCCGAGACCGAGGCTTTGCTAGGGTGTTCATACGATGCTCTAGGCGTCACTGTTAATGGTTTGATCGAGTGTACTATATTGCCGCCGCGCCGACTCTTTCACCCTGTTCTACCTGTTTGAATGCACGAGAAACCGTTGTTCGCCTTATGTCGTAAATGTACAGAGGACGTGACTCAGGACTCGTGCATTCATGAAAATCCTGGGGATAGGGCTTTCACAGGTACCTGGGTGACGGATGAAGTGCGGAAAGCAATAGATTGCGGTTATAAAATATATAAATTTTCTATCATTTGGGCGTACGATACGACAATTTATAACACCGATACACGCGAGGGTGGCCTGTTTGTAGAGTATGTAAATATATTTTTAAAGATTAAACAGGAGGTTTTCCATGTTTTTATGATCAGTATCACCCTAGCTCTTGTAGTTGTGATAACCAATGAAAAGTTATCAGGAGTACAAATTGAAAATGCGGGATTTTTTTCTATTTTTGAACGTTTATTCTGAAAAAATGGTAACAAATGAATTATTCAAAGTATTGTCCATCGCTAGCCACAACTTTTTCCCATCTTTCTGGCAATTTACGGATACCGTCGCGAAAAAATTCGGCCGGCTTGGCTGCTATCCAGTCATCGACCCATTTTTGGGCTTCTTCGTAAGAATGGAAGCGCTGGTCAGCTAGGCCATGTGTCATCGATCGGAAAAGGTGGTAATCGGAAGGAGCAATATCTGGGCTATACGGCGGGTGGGGTAAGACTTCCCATTTCAGCGTTTGTAGGTATGTTTTGACCGGCGCTGCAACATGTGGCCGAGCGTTGTCATGTTGCAAAATTACTTTGTCGTGTCTTTGCTCGTATTGTGGCCGTTTTTCTTTGAGTGCGCGGCTCAAACGCATCAATTGAGTTCGGTATAGTGCTCCTGTGATGGTTTCGTTCGATTTCAATAGCTCATAATACACCACACCCAGCTGGTCCCACCAAATACAGAGCATGAGCTTGGCGCCGTGAATATTTGGTTTGGCCGTCGATGATGATGCATGGCCGGGGTAACCATATGATTTTTTGCGCTTCGGGTTATCGTAATGGATCCACTTTTCATCACCAGTGACAATGCGATGCAAAAAACCCTTCCGTTTTTGCCGTTCGAGCAGCAGTTCGCATGCAAAAAAACGGCGCTCGACGTCTCTCGGCTTCAGCTCATACGGCACCCAATGTCCTTGCTTTTGGATCATTCCGAGGGCTTTTATACGATGGGAAATGGCTTGTTGTGTCACTCCCAATGAATCTGCGAGCTCTTGTTGAGTTTGACACGAGTCTTCATTGAGTATTGCCTCCAATTCAGCATTCTCAAACTTTTTCACTTGGCCCGGCCGCTCTTTGTCCTCAACGTCAAAATCACCACTTCTAAACCGCACAAACCATCTCTCGCACGTTGAAACCGATGGAACATGACTCGGATAAGCCTCGGAGACCAATCGATGTGCTTCAGCAGCACTTTTCTTCAAATTAAAGAAGTAAATTAAAACTTCCCGCAAATGCTGTTTTGTTGGCACGAAACTCGACATATTGAGAGCTCAAAAAAACTATGAATTTGACACTGCGACAAATTGACACATACTGAAAATTAAAGCTATAAGACGTAGCTTTGACATGAACATAGTCACAGTACTGCCTGATGCGTATAGCGTTAGTAATGCCATCTGTTATCAAACCCGCATTTTCAATTTGTACCCCTGATAATAAAAAGATTGATTATTCTTTTAAACTCGTGCATTCATTTGTCACAATTATATCCCTACCTTTTAACCAAAAAATAAATAAATAAAAAAAGCTGCTCGTCTTTCCTTATAACAGCAAAATGATCCACAATAAAAAAATATTTATTCATTCCATTACGGGAATATTAATATCATCGCATAATAGTTGGCTTAGAAATGATACAACAACAATAATAATAATAATAATAATAATAATAATAATAATAATAATAATAATAATAATAATAATAATAATAATAATAATAATAATAATAATAATAATAATAATAATAATAATAATAATAATAATAATAATAATAATAATAATAATAATAATAATAATAATAATAATAATAATAATAATAATAATAATAATAATAATAATAATAATAATAATAATAATAATAATAATAATAATAATAATAATAATAATAATAATAATAATAATAATAATAATAATAATAATAATAATAATAATAATAATAATAATAATAATAATAATAATAATAATAATAATAATAATAATAATAATAATAATAATAATAATAATAATAATAATAATAATAATAATAATAATAATAATAATAATAATAATAATAATAATAATAATAATAATAATAATAATAATAATAATAATAATAATAATAATAATAATAATAATAATAATAATAATAATAATAATAATAATAATAATAATAATAAATTTTAAAAAAGTCCGCGCCGGGATTCGATCCGGCGACCCAGCGCTTACGAAGCGGAGACATTGCCGACTACGCTACGCGCTCTTGTTGAATATAATTTAACGCAGAGAGTATATAGAGAGTATATGAACGCTCGGAAATTTTTATTATTTTATATATCGAAAATGGCTGAGTATTGCATCCTATAACTTGCACCTATTTTACCCCTGGGTGCGACCTACCTGTAAAAAAAATTTGGTCCGAATCGGTGTTCTACGTACCTGGAGGTCCCCTTGTTAGAGGCCGTGACCACCCAGTCTTTCTCGGTTTGCTCCAGCCGATTGCCAATTGCCCTGGTATGTGAGTCACCCAGTCTTGTATACCCCAGAAAGTGCTTGTCCATCAGTACTTGCATTTCCTCATCCTGTGAAGCCAGCCGCCGAAACGGTTTTGTGGCCGGGTGTCGGTCTCTTCAGAAAACCTTTCATAGTCTGGCTGCAGCAGGGATGCTGTAGGCCTCTCCACAAAACTTTCTCCATGGCTTCCTCCATGGCCTACATGATGGCCTCCGTGTATTTCCTCTGACACTGTTAACAAATATCCCAGTGTCATGTGTCCCTAGATTTGCTGGCCTTGTAGCAGGCGTATCGGATTTTCGACCTAAGTTCTTCCAGAGTCCCGCTCCACCACCACGTTTTCCTGGTGCCCATCGTCCTGATTGAGCAATTATCTTCAAAAGTTCTTCTGATAGAGCTCTGCAGAACTTCTAATGCACAGTCTAACTCTATTGGTGTGCCATATCTTGAAGGGAAAAACTCCATTCATTCCTTCAGAACCTCCACATAAGCTGTCCAGTCGATCACTTTCGGGTTCATTATTATATCGACTCCCGATCGGGCGCGCCGCGCCGAATGGTGAAGCAGATATGTCGGAGACCCGACATCGATGGTTCATCCGACCCCTTCTACCCCACGACGTGCTCTCTCCGTGTCCCCAAAGTAAGGTCAATCACCGACTCCCTATTAGTAGTTAAGAAAGTCTGCTCCTTGCCTTCGTTTAGAATGTGCCCAATTCGCGCCAGCCAAGTATTCTAGGAGGGCGTGATCTCGGCCGATCACATCCGTAGTTCCCGAGACAGTGTGGTGTGAGTTGGCATCGTAACCGAGTACCAGATCCGATCTCCTGTCACACCCTGAGAGTCCTAACCTGCTCTCTGCATTCCTCTGACGGTGGTGATTCTTGCGAGTCGTGTGGCATGTAAACCGACGCCACTACGATTTTTCTACTCACTCCTCACAGGGATACCTGCATCTTTGCTGCCACCAGATGCCTGCTGCAGTGCTCCCTGGGGATGGTAGTTGCAACCCTCCTTACGAGGATACACGCCCTGGCACTGTGAACCGAGTCCTCATAAATTAGTTGTCCTTGATCCACGTGAAGTCACCTGATCTGCCCTCGGAAAGCTTAAGATTAAAGCACTATCGATGCATGTAGGGGTACACGGGGTTACCCTTGATAATGTCATACTTGGTCAGCTGCCTAAACGTAAAATTATCGGTTTTTGTCGATAATAGGGCTTTCAGCGGCGATCGTGCAATGAATGCATTCAATATTCAAAATTACCAAATCAATTATGTTTCTTTGTCTGCGGATGGTTTACAAATATCGTCAAAGCCTCAACAACCAGATTTTGTAGATGGTAATATGTGCGTGGACGCATTCCACACATTATTTTCCGGTGCCGGTATTAACTTTCTCCATGAGGGTAATTGCATTTCTCGTTCAAGCTATCCGAGGGGTATTTGTCCCTCCGCTTTTGATCTTACACTCGATCTCTCCCAATAGCAGCACTCATTGGAACCTGGTAAGACATGGTAGCGTGAGGATAGAAGTAGGTTTTGCGGAAGCCCAAATTTCAACAATTAATTGCTTTATGTATGCTGAATACGATAATGTGTTGGAGAGTGACTCATCCAGGCAGGTCATCGTATATTTCAGGGACTGATGGGAGAGAAGCGCCTTCAGCTTGGCTTAATTATTTGGAACGCGACGGTCAAAAAAGATTTCATCATGAATCTCGTTATTGATATACAGAGTATGAGGGATAGAGAAAATCAGTTTATACCTCAAGAAGTAGCTGTCGTCTCGGTACAAACTGAGGCCTTTGACCATTGAGTTGTAAAACCGCCCTATGTGTATGACAGATTGCCAACGGTTGTAAAGAGGCAAAACATGTGGCTCAGCGGTGATATTCACGGCATAGAATGATCTGAAGGTGATGCGTCATTACGTGCGCTAGAAACAAATCTTACGAGAATTGCAATCCAAGATACACGGATCTTTACAAGAGGCTCTGATAAATCATCATACCTAACGCAGCTCACCGGATGTTTCATTATAAATCTGAAAGATGATGAGGCTTTTTCATTCCACTGCCTACCACGAAGTGACACACGTTATATGTCTCATGGTGTGCTAAATAAAACCACCAACACACATGCGCTCCGAACACCGCTACCAGGGTCAAAGCATGGCTCTGCCATAGTGAATGGCCTCCTTATGGCAATATAGAACTATTACATCGCGTTATGTCGGTTTGTCAGAGGACGAGTCAGAAGAAGAAAAATAGCCATTGGGTCATGAACAGTCTTTACATTCTGCAATCTCTTCAGATTATAAAGGATCATACGGTGGGAGTGTATCCAGCAGATCGCATCTCGAGGGTGTGGACAAAACCGACGGCATTCGTGGTTAACACTGGTGGACACAAACTGTCCGGGGTCTACTGGGTCGCGATGTACGTCGATGCAGATGGACACGGCTGGTTTTTCGACAGTCACGGCCTACCACGAATCATCCCACAGCATTTCTCGCAACGCAACTCAGCTTCAAGGCCCCAATTCACAATTCTACCGATAGTATTGTGTTATGTTTCTTCATTTTATGGCTACTGGTTTCGGTATTCACCGATTTAGAGGTGTATTTTCGAATGATTTGCAACGAAACGATAAAATAGTTGATGAGTAATTGTTGGAGAATCAGCTGGCGCACGGCGATCGATAATCGTCGTGCGCCTACCTGTTGCGCTGTTCTACAACGGGTTGGTCGGCTGAGTCGAAGATAGCCGAAGCGCGGGCTTCGCGAAGCCGAGGATGTGCCTCGTGGGCACGCCGCGTCGAGCGAGAGGATGTCTCTCTCGCTTGACTTCGGTTTTGCTCACCGGCTATCTCGCTCAACTGACTCCAGCGCCCAACGTAAAGTTCATACTCGCAGCCATCTTCAGATTTTCGGCACCTTTTGCGACACACACCGGCATGGACAGCACGCGCATCTTTTGGACTCTCGGACCTTTCATCTACTTCTACATCGGCATCACTCAACTTCACTCAACTTCACTCAACAGGACTCATTGCTCAAGGTAAGAGTGCACTGGCACAATTTGCATAATTCAATACCAGTGCGGAGGAAATATGGTACATCAGCATTTGGTCTCACACGTGGCGTGCGTTGTGGCACATGCTGCACCACGTTTTGCATCACTTCTTTTGCCGGGTAATTAATACAATTATGCCGGTGTTCATATTCACTGTGCTTTCCTCCTCGACATCTGCTGGGAGAGCCCAGTGACTATGCTTGCTCATTTTGTACCGTCTTAATATCTGTTTGCATTGGGCTACGCAGTGCTGACTGTGTGGCTGGGTTCACTCAGACGAGCCCCTTATAACATTTATTGAGAGTGCTCTCAATATTAATTCGCTGCAACTACTCAGCAATACAGTGCTGAGTAGTTGCAGTGAATTACACACAAATTTTTGCACCTCATGGCATCGGCGTGTCGTGCTGCGTAGCTGTTACTACGTTGCACGCAGAGCTGGCTCAAGCTCAATCACATTCAGCACACAATTATATTAATTGTGTGCTGTTCAACTCTAATCTGCAAAATTCAATTTGTTTATTTATTGTTATAATTTGTATTTTTTCTAAATTTATATTTTGGATGGTTTTCTAAATTAAAGTAATTTTGGTGTTAGTTTTCACTTGTAGTGTTCACACATTCTATATTTAAATCGTATTTCTACGATATTTTTGGAAGGTAGAATAAACCACTTCCTCACCATAACAGCTATGTGTCTGGTTTTATTTTCCTCATGCTCGAAGTGAGTACTCACATTCCGTCAATATATTCACAGGTCGGTCAAGCTATCACCGGACGGATTCTCAACATCAGTTTTAGTTGAATTTCTCAACATTTGGTCCTTCGAGCCGGATACTCGACTCGAGCAAAGAGAGAACCAGGGTTTTCTACCTTCCGCTCTCACCTCTACACATTCTTCGGCTCATCTTGGGATAGGACTCTGCGTAGCCTGTCGCAGGATTCTCATCAACTCATCCTGGTACTCGTCAGCCAAGCAGCTTGGTAAAGTAGCGCTTTGCGAAGTATCTTCGTTCTTTTGTATCATTCCTGTGTTACACTATCATCCTTGCGCACCATGTCTAAGCGCAATCTACCAAACAACGGGACCTTAACGACAAATGTTCATTGCAAGTGTCAGATGGAACGGCACCGGGCACCATCACCAAACGAACGAGTACCACCAGCTAACCTCGTCGGAGGACAATCCGACAGCTCAACGAGCTCTAGCACTCGCAGCGGAGCCCTCCAGCCTAGCTCTGCAGTATAACCGCTACACGTGATCGACTCGTCGCAGTACTACATTTACATCTTGGGGTAAAGTACATCTCTGCGGAGAATCTTCGATTCTATCTATCACTTTCTCTACTGGTTCCGTGTGCAACAGGACTAACAATGTCTGAGGGAACTCCGAAAGACTCTGGGGTGGCACCTGGAGTTCTGGACGAGAAAATGACATTGGTGGTTCCTGGGGCCGGCGTCATTCCGAGGAAGACCCGATCACCGTTTCGACTGACAACCGAGATGGTGCTAAAGGTCCAATCGCAGCGGCGCCGGAGTGCTCATTTGCACACGGTCATTGCTCTGCTTCACGAGGGCGCAGACTCCCTCTTGCACTCAATTGTAAGATCATAGCACGGAAAACCATGGAGAGGTTGTGCTATAACTGCCTCGGTCGACACAACGCATCGGCTTGCCGATCTACCTGGACGCGCAAGGAGTGTGCAGGGCGGCATCACACCATGCTGCATCCAGCAGCGCCCCCTGCAACGACTTCCAACGCACAACCAACACATTCTCAGACGTCGACGCACCAGGATGTTGCCGCGGTCGTCCTTTCATCGGCACAGCTCACATGGAACATGCACAACCTTATTAGCAACTGCACTCACACATTTACACATCGGCATTGACTCACTAGGCACGACTTCACGTCGATCCTGGATCGGAATTGACAATTATTACGGAAGAGCTCGTCCGTAAACTCAATATCACACGTAAGCACTCATCAATTTCGATCACAGAGATCGGTGGTAGTCACTCAATGCAGACACGTGGTTCGGTTCAACTCACAATGTGCTCCACACACACCAAGGGGAAAGTCACGGTATTGGCTCACATTCTCAACACGATTATTACTTATTTGCCATCATTTGAGTCGCCAGCACGACATGGTCTCACATAGTGAAGCTGAAGCTGGCGGATCCGGACTTTCTGACACCACGATCGATCGACATCATAATTGGAGCAGATATCTATTGACAGGTTATTAAACCTAGTATTCTCAAGGGCACACCATCATCGCCTATCGCACAATTATCGATATTTGGATGGCTTATCATTGGACCAATTTATTCATGCCAACCTGAAGCACTTACTGTTCTTCATGCTGCCATGCAGCACGAGGATCAGGAATTACAGAACGTGCTCACACAATTTTGGGTTCAAGAAGAGCCACCAAAGGACACAGTCGGTCAACTTATACCAGAGGAGCAGGCATGCGAGGATCAGTTTCGCAACACGCATCAGTGTGTTACTACAGGCCGATACATCATTCGGCGTTCTCTCACATTTTTGCCTGCAAACCTGGAAACTCATACTCAAAAGCACATCGGTGTCGGCAGCACATTATACGTAAAATCTCAAAGGATGCTGAATACTGTCAGCTCTACTCACAATTCACGGACAAATACAAACAACTTGGTCATATGGTGAAGGCTTCAAGGTCATCTTGAAGTAAAATACAATTATCGGCCTCACCACGGTGTTCTCCGGCCAGACAGCATCACCACCAAATTACGGGTGGTATTTAATGGCTCTAGCACAACATCTTCAAGTAAGTCTCTTAGTGACATCATGCACACTGGACCTAATTTGTTGCTCAATATTTCGGACGTTCTCATCTGGATCCGTCATCACAGACACATCTTTGCCACGGACGTTACCAAGATGTATCGGCAAGTTCAAGTTCACCCTGACGATTGGAATCTTCAGCGAATTTTGTGGATTGATGCTCAACTCAACCCTGTGCCGTACAAATTAACAACCGTGACACATGGTACCACAGCATCTACAGGCGGATTCAACTCATCAACTCATTGAAATAGCTCAACAACTCAAGGACTTGTGCATGGCGGGCGGTTTTCCACTCGCCAGGTGGCACTCGTCGAACCTCAAGGTGCTTGCTAATATCTCATCATCACCGTCAATCTCAGCTATCTCAACGGACGACTGCGAGACAAAATTCTTGGCTTGACTTGGCTTCTTCATGAGGACAAGTTCACATTCTCATCACGGTTCAACTCAACTCAGGAAATTTTCACCAAACACCTCGTTCTTTCCGAGGTGGCTCAACCCTTTGATCCACTTGGTTTCGTCTCATCAGTTGTGATAAGAGCCAGGAGACTCGTGTAAGAGCCTTGGCGTCACAAGTTCAACTGGGATGGTCCACTGCCATCCCAGGTCTCAACACGAAGAATTGCAATCAGAGAAAATCTCACTTATCCGGCCGGAATCTCAATTTCTCGGTGGTTCAACACATGGAGCAACTCAACAGTGGAATTGCATGGTTTCTCTGATGCATCTCAATTGGCCATGGCAGCAGTGATCTACATCACTGTCGACTCAATGTCCACAGAAAAGGTGGCTTCACTTGTCTGCTAAAAACGCGCGTGGCACCACTCAAGAAGCTCACCATACCAAGGCTTGAATTGACTGCAGCTTTGTTATTAGCTAAGCTGGCTGCCTACGTTCAAACCACACTCAAGGTTGGAATCTCATCGACTCACCTGTGGACGGACTCATCAGTAACTCTCACCTGGATCAAAGCGCATCCTTCTCGATGGAAGGACTATGTCCGAAATAGAGTCGCTCAAATGCAAGAGCTCACACCCAGTGCTCAATGGCGTCATGTGGCAGGCACAAGCAATCCAGCCGATTGTGCCTCACGAGGTATTACAACAGCTCAACTGGCTTCTCATCAGCTGTGGTGGTCAGGTCCACCGTGGATGGTGAAACCTAGACAATCTTGGCCAAAATCCACAGCTGATTCAGAGGATTTAAGTATCATGGAAGCCCGACCGGGGGTAGCTCTTCTCGCGGCAACACAGGCGCCAGAGTATCACTGGGAACTCATTTATCGCTGCTCTTCACTCGCAAAATTATGTCGTCTGACCTCATATTGTGTGAGAATAGTGGAAAAAATGAGAAAGAGGTTAGAATCGGCAGGAAACGCTCCACTCACCGCGAGAGAAATGGCTGCAGCAAACACATTTTGGACGAAGGTCACACAAGCCGTGTTTTTCAAGCACGAGATACAAGTGCTGCAGTCAGGCTCGCATGTTCCATCTGCTCATCCCTTCAGTCGGTTAACAGCTTTTATCGACGAGTAAGGTGTGATAAGAGTTGGAGGTCGTCTTTCACAATCAGCACTCACTTATGAAGGAATGCATCCTGCTATTCTGCCTCGCCACTCTCGATTTTCGACTCTCATAATAGAGCAAGCTCACGTGCGTACTCTTCACGGAGGCACGCAGCTCACACTAGCTCAAGTCAGGCAGACACATTGGATCATAGGCGGTAGAGCTCCTGTGAAATCTCATATATTACACTGCGTGGTGTGTGCTCGGCAGAGAGGAGTTCGTGCACAACAGTTGATGGGTCAACTGCCTCTGTCACGAGTCACACCGTCACGCGCATTTTCTCACACAGGAGTAGACTACGCCGGTCCTCTCACGCTCAAAACTTGGAAGGGTCGAGGCAGCAAAACGCACAAAGGCTGGATCTGCGTTTTGGTGTGTCTCGCCACTTCAGCTCTACATCTTGAGGCCGTCAGTGACTACTCAGCTGACGGCTTCCTCTCAACGTTCAGGCGATTCTCATCGAGGCGTGGGATTCCTCACACCATTTACTCTGACTGTGGCACCAACTTCGTTGGTGCACACAAATTTATATGTCAGATGTTCAGTAAGGCTTCACAAGAGCATAATCTCATCGCTTCTTCTCTCGCAAATCAACAGATTGCGTGGAAGTTTAACCCGCCTGCGGCACCACATATGGGTGGTAAATGGGAAGCAGCGGTAAAGTCCGTTAAATTCCATCTGCGGCGAACGATGGGTGATACAGCACTCACGTTCGAAGAGCTCTCAACGCTGCTTGCTCAAATCGAGGCTATACTTAACTCAAGGCCTCTGGAACCGCTCAGCGATGATCCAGATGACTCATCAGCACTCACGCCTGGACATTTTCTCATTGGTGGAGCACTCACAATGGTCCCAGAATCAAACCTGGAAGATCTGGCAATCTCACGGCTCTCAAGGTGGCAATTGTTGCAGCAAAAGATTCAACAATTTTGGCGACAATGGTCTGCACACTATTTACAACGGCAGCAGTCGATTTCAAAATGGCATCATCCTGATAACATCATTAAAATTGGCTCGTTGGTCCTGCTCACGGATGAGCGCTTTCCACCGTGCAAATGGCCACTTGCACGTGTCATCGAGTTGCATCCAGGCAAAGACGGGCTCACCAGGGTGGTGACACTCAAGACTGCTACCACCACGCTCACCAGGCCGATCTCAAAACTTGCTGTTCTGCCAATCTCATCCAACACCCAGCAATAATTAATCATCAACCCCGTTGCTGATGGCGGGCGGAATGTTGGAGAATCAGCTGGCGCACGGCGATCGATAATCGTCGTGCGCCTACCTGTTGCGCTGTTCTACAACGGGTTGGTCGGCTGAGTCGAAGATAGCCGAAGCGCGGGCTTCGCGAAGCCGAGGATGTGCCTCGTGGGCACGCCGCGTCGAGCGAGAGGATGTCTCTCTCGCTTGACTTCGGTTTTGCTCACCGGCTATCTCGCTCAACTGACTCCAGCGCCCAACGTAAAGTTCATACTCGCAGCCATCTTCAGATTTTCGGCACCTTTTGCGACACACACCGGCATGGACAGCACGCGCATCTTTTGGACTCTCGGACCTTTCATCTACTTCTACATCGGCATCACTCAACTTCACTCAACTTCACTCAACAGGACTCATTGCTCAAGGTAAGAGTGCACTGGCACAATTTGCATAATTCAATACCAGTGCGGAGGAAATATGGTACATCAGCATTTGGTCTCACACGTGGCGTGCGTTGTGGCACATGCTGCACCACGTTTTGCATCACTTCTTTTGCCGGGTAATTAATACAATTATGCCGGTGTTCATATTCACTGTGCTTTCCTCCTCGACATCTGCTGGGAGAGCCCAGTGACTATGCTTGCTCATTTTGTACCGTCTTAATATCTGTTTGCATTGGGCTACGCAGTGCTGACTGTGTGGCTGGGTTCACTCAGACGAGCCCCTTATAACATTTATTGAGAGTGCTCTCAATATTAATTCGCTGCAACTACTCAGCAATACAGTGCTGAGTAGTTGCAGTGAATTACACACAAATTTTTGCACCTCATGGCATCGGCGTGTCGTGCTGCGTAGCTGTTACTACGTTGCACGCACCGCTGGCTCAAGCTCAATCACATTCAGCACACAATTATATTAATTGTGTGCTGTTCAACTCTAATCTGCAAAATTCAATTTGTTTATTTATTGTTATAATTTGTATTTTTTCTAAATTTATATTTTGGATGGTTTTCTAAATTAAAGTAATTTTGGTGTTAGTTTTCACTTGTAGTGTTCACACATTCTATATTTAAATCGTATTTCTACGATATTTTTGGAAGGTAGAATAAACCACTTCCTCACCATAACAGCTATGTGTCTGGTTTTATTTTCCTCATGCTCGAAGTGAGTACTCACATTCCGTCAATATATTCACAGGTCGGTCAAGCTATCACCGGACGGATTCTCAACATCAGTTTTAGTTGAATTTCTCAACAGTAATATAGTGTGTATATCGATAAGTGCAGCAAATCTAGCATTAAGGTGTTAATACGCGGACGATCTGACTTGAATTATTTACCACGTCAACTAAGAACACTCGAGCTCCGCGATGGATTTTTCACGCATCAATAGAGTGAGCGAATTAACGGAATTCCTACCCGTAAAAAAACTGAGCGAATTGGTAGTCGGAAAGGACTATAAAATCACCAACATGAGGACTGCGCGAACAAGATGGGCGAAAAGAATGACTGATGTGGACAATGAACTCACGTGTTTCCTACCGGCGAGATTCGTGAAAACCTTCGAAGAAGACGACGACCTGTTCGAATAAATGATAGCTATCACACATGCTCACAAGCTGCTTATGCAATACCTGAGTGGCTGATTGAATAATTTGGAATTCAAACCTGCTGCATCGTAATATCACAGCAGTTGAGTGTGATTCGTGTTCGTGGGCGCTACAATATGAGCGGGTGTGATCTCATTTCGATATCCAACACTTCAAAGATAAAAATGGCAAGTTTCTGCCAAAAGAAGTAGTTGTTGGTTCTTGGTTGTGCGATACAAAAACCACGATACTTAGCAGGGTGGCTGCTCACCCCGCCTTACCATATGAGCGAACTACCACCTGTCGTACGTTTGGAACATATTTCTCGACTGTGGTAACTTTGTCAAAGGTGGAAAATAATGTAAAAGCAACGTGTAAGGTTCAACTTTGCATCTGGCCTTCAATTTATCCAGCAATGCAGCATAATACTGTCCGTTGATTGTTTCACCCTTTGAAAGGTAATCGATAAGAATTATTCCACTGCTGTCCTAAAAAACTGTCGCCATCACTTTTCCTGCAGAGAGAACGACATTTGCCTTCTTCGGAGTTGGTTCCCCCACCACTGCATTGACTATTATTTGGTTTCACGCATATGGTGGTGTGACTAGGTTCCATCAACGGTTATCATTCGCCGTAAAAATTCCGCTGAATTTTTTTGATACAGACACCTTTGCTAAGACATCCAGCGCGCGGATAATTTTTTCATATCTAAATCTTGATGTAAAATCTTGTGCATCCGTTCAGATGATACCCCACAAGCCTCGGCAATGTCCTTACCAGTGAATCGATGATCTTCCATCACAGTTTGATGCACTAAATCGACCATTTCGTCAGCTGTAGCGGTTTTCGGGCGCCCGGAGGGTTCTTCGTCAAAAATGTTCGTACGACCACGTTTGTACTCGGCCACCCAATGTTTGACCGTTGTAAATGAAGGGGAGGCTTCACCGTATACAGAGTCTAACTCATCTTTTACTTCCTGAGTGATTCCCTTTCAAATGAAGAAATTTTATCACTGCGCGATACTCAGTTTTCTCTATTATTGACAGACAATGTCAGCTGACAACTTTTAAAGAGTGCCATAGACAAAGTAATGATCAGAATGACTTGACATTTTTACGGTTTACATATCTCAAGGCCTTCTATCGGACGGCGAAATTTCTTTACGATTTTGGTTAAAATAATTTTTATTGTTATTTTTAGAATAGTGTTGGAAAATCAGCTGACGCACGGCGAATTCCGATCGCCGTGCGTCGACCTGTTGCTGCTGGGTTGTAACGGTTTTTCTGACGTTATCATTAATTTTTGTCTTCCGAGGGGAAGAATTCGGGCTCGAACACGTAGATAATTAATTATAGACTTCTGTAGGAGGTATAAGTAGGGTTTATTCAATAATTAACATAGAATTCTGTAGTGTCCGACTTTTCGGCGCCGTTGGCCGTACAAGTAATTTGCCGCGTAAAATCGATCTGAAGGTTTCGTGTTCTTCTTTATCTGCGATGATATCGGAGTTCCTCTTATACGCTCTCCGGATTTGCGGTAAACGTCCCAACTAAGCAGAATCGAGCTCGGCCATCTTGATTTTTTGCTCGCCTGGCTGCTGATGCGCTGATGCTGGGCTTGATTTGCTGTTGCTGGCGCGTAGGTCAGCTAATACAGACGCCGGGTCTGTGTCCGTGTCCGTGTTATTTCTTAATTAATCGAAATAATTTGATTTTCGAGTTGTTTCGCGTTCGGGCTCTTTGTTTGTTGTATTCGTGCCGTTCCCGTGAATCTCCAGTATGTTTCTTTGTGGTAATAATGTTCTTAGTTCACGAGTGATGTTCTTTATGTGGTGAAATATGACAGTTACAGTATCTCTATTTTCCAGTGATTCTAATTATTTATCATTTATTTGACGGATTTCTTCAGCAATCTCCGGTGTTGGACCTGGACGTTCCAGTTATTCTTCTATTTTGGTGAGTTGGTCTTTTATTTGATCTTTTTCTTATTCTTTATGTCTTGTTGAATGGTGTCGTTCTCATCCGACGCGCTTGACAAGGCTACTAAATTTGTTTCTTTCCTAATTATTTTTCTATTGGTCCTAAAATTCTAAATCAAGTTTTTCTGGGTCAGGTTTGCTGGTGCCCTCCTAATTCTTATTGTCTATTATTTTTCCTACCGTTTTTTCCACAATTCTACTTCAAGAGTCTCTCACTTCTTGTTGCGTAGAATTATTACATATTTTAAGTCTATCGTACCATGCCTGTGTGTTATAATCTCCTTAAATATTATTTATTATTCTACCTCCTTTCTCTGTGTTGTACCACTACTTCTTCCACACTGCTTTATCCTTCAACCTTTTGGTGTCACTAACAAGTTTTTTTTCACATTTGTCGATGCGCTGCGCTAACAATTCTCCTTACAGACTATTCCGACTTATTTCTAATTATCCGATTTAAACTTCCTTATGCTATTTTCTTAAGTCTCCTAACTAAACCCTACTCATCTATTTTAATGCCACCAACTTTCTCTTCTCAATTTGTTTTTTAGAATATTTTCTGTTTTTACACGGTCCAATGCTGTTCGGTATCAATCTTTTTATTAGTTCTTCCACTGACTTTTACTGTATTCTTTTATTTGTCAATCTTCTAATAAGTTTGCTGGGCTCACTCACACCCTTTTCTATTAAAATTCTTGGATTTACTATGAATTTCTGGATATTGCAATATTTTGACTTCAGCGCACAAGCGAGTTCCGACTGGGTCGACACTTTGAACGTATAAGAAGGCTTCTCTCTGTTCGAAGCTGCCTTATATATCCTCCACAAGCCTTTCCCACTCTCTTATTTTAACTCTTCTCCTTATCATGACTTATGTATAATAATTTCTGCTTGTTTCAGATGCCCCGTCACCGTGCCCTGCCGTTCCCCTCACCGCTCCAGCGAGGTCAGCTGGTCGCTGACCCGCTGTTTTTCGGCAGTGAGGGAACATTCCGGATATGTCACGTCTTGCGGTGACTCACCACAGCTTTAATACTTAAAATCTAGGATTTTATTTCATCAATTCTCTTACTATGTATAATGAATTTTTCACATCTTATGAAATAAATGAATTTTTCGATCAAATGTTCGATTTTTATTTAATTATCTCCTCTGATAAGTGACTACGTCACAGGGCAGTGTGCTGCGCTCGGCTATCACGAAGGTAGCCGAGGCGGTGCCTCGCAGGCATGCTGCTTAAACGAGAGGCCGTCTCTCTCGCTTGACTTCAGCTTCGCACCACGACAGCTTCTCTCGCTTGACTTCAGCGTCTCACAACGACCCTTTGGTAAAGCACAGCCATCTTGAGAATTTTAGATACTTCTGTGAAAACCCGCTTGGACAGCACATTGCCGTGTACTCACCTCGGACAATTTTCACCATCACACCGGATTCACTCATCATATTCGTGCCAACAGGACTCCAAATAATCGGTAAGAGTACACCTTCATAATTTATCTAAATTCAATGTTGGTGAGACGAGTAAATCTCGTGGCGTGCTCTGCAGTGCTGGCTGCACCACGTTCACCTCACAGATGACAGTATACAATTAATATAATTGTGGTACAATAAGTAGGATAGCTGTATTTTCTTTATTCGATGCTTCGTTGTTCGGTTGGCTTTGCTGATTTTCAATAGGCGTTGATTTGTCGATAGATTGCGGATAAATGAGCTAACTGCGTCGAGCTCCTCAAGCATGAGATACGAACGTATTTTTGCCTCATTATTTAGAGCGCACTTTACATCGTATTCTTTCGAAATACCATGATGAATACAGTAAACGTTGTCGATGGGCATGTTTTTTAACGATGGACCCTCATATTCCGCCAGATTGATGATTTCACGCCTCAGAACGTCACCTAAAAGCTCGGCTTTCTAGAAGCCTCTTGTGTAAATACGTAAGGCTTAACCTCACAGTAAGCGTAGATTGGCGTAGATTTTTCTCAACGCCATGATGAAAACACGTTAGTATATTGTTGCTCGTACGTACTCTCTTTGGCAGATCACCAAAGTCGTATGGTGGTTCGACCATAAGCGAATGACCATAATGTTCTTCTTAAAGGGTCGTCACAGCTATCTTATTTGGTAGAAAAGGGTTGTTTGCATCGTAGAGTGCTTGAATATCTACTGTAACATCCATTATGAGGGTTTGATGTAGTGTAACGGTAATTTCTTATCATTTGCCATAATTTTATTTTCCAAGCGGAAATTCGAACTCGAGCACAAGGATAATTAATTTTAGACTTGAAGGTAGGTAAAAGTAGGGTTTATTCATAAAGGCAATTAAAAGAAGATATGAATGTTCGGTTTCTTGGCACCGATGGCCAGTACATTGCATTTAAATTCGTTCTTTCCTGCGATTATTTTACAATTCTTTTCGTGTATTGCGTTCACGTAGATTCTCGGTACACCTAGCTAGGTGGTTTGTTATTGATTTCATGCGTTGGTAGTGAGCCTGTCACTCGACACACAAAGCTACACGCGTCGAACTTGCTCTTCATCCACTTTGAACCTACTCGCTTATACACTGCTCGCTTATTCTACCTGTTTAAATGCTATGCGCTTAAATTCTATCCGCTTAAGTTCTATCCAACTAATTCTATTCAATTAATTTTATTAACTTTTAGATTAATATAAATTTCTCCGAAACTCTACTAATTTTTTTCTGTTTGTTCAAATGACTCGCCTGTCTTTCCTCTTTCCGTTGTCTTCGTTGTCCACCACACAGCCTCGATTTTCTTAATTAAAAGAGCACGTATCTCAATAAAATGTAATAGTAAACGTTTCAAGAGCTCAAACTTGTAGAAAAATTGCACGTATCATCGGCGAAAAGAGCCTTTGACTAAGAGAGCATTTCTCCTCCTGCAGGCTTTTTTATACCCTGCCCCGCTGACTCATTCCCCTCTATATCATTTTCGATTCCAATTTTTAAATATAACGTTTTCCTAATTTTATGCGTTACCGTCACCGCGCCACCCGTCTTCCCCTCGCCACAAGCGAGACCAGCTGGTCGCTGACCTGTTTATGGCAGCGAGGGAATTGTCTTAGCTGTGACGTAGCCCATTTTTGTCATAGCTCCGGATGCGATGGGCTAGTGACCGCAGCCCTCGGTACGCTTGAACCGTTTTTATACTTCACGCGTTTCTCTAGACTCTAGCTTTCGATGTTGTGCTCTTCGACTCTCCTTCACTATCTGGCGAAGCCAGCTGGTCGCTGGCCTGCTTTTTTCAATACTGAAAAACTTCACTCGGCTCGCTGTCGGCTGTTATTACCTATTGTTCTGACTCCTTTTTGATCGGCTATGAATCTCTCAATTATCATTTAATATCTCTAATTCCCCTCGTTCCCAGCAAATCTAATACAGCAGGTTCGTGGTTGTGATTAGATCACATTATCCCCCGAGATCTTTAAGAGAGTTGTGTTTACAACCTACTCAAAGATCTCCCACATTGTAATCTCGTAATAAATTAATTAATTTTTTATACTTTTTTTTTAATTAATTTTTTTTCTCTTTTTCTTTTTTTTATTTTTATTGAGTTTTCTTTTCCTCTTGTTCTTCTCTTATTCTTTCTTTTACTTTTATCTAGTTCCTTTTTTTTTTCTTTCTTTTATTTTTTTAAAATTTTTATTTCAATTTTTTTAGTATATTTTCTTAACCTCCTTAGTGCCTAACTTATTAACTATTCCTTATTTCTAGAAACAAACGCCGCAAATAAATTATACACAAGTATGTTTTCTGGGTTTTTTAAAAATTTCTTGGTTATCTCGGTTTCTGTAATTACCCCCCAGTGGATCAGTGTCTCTCTTGTCTCTTCGTCCAGTTTCGGCGTCGCCAGCCACTCCATGTCGTCGTCCTCTTCATTCTCTTCCCTGTCGTCTGTCTCCATCCACTCATCTTCCGTCCAAGTGTCCTGGAATTCGTTGGTGACCGCAGTTTGATTCGTTGGCGGTGTTGTCGCCTCTGTTGCGCTCTCTCTCTCTCTCAATCTTTCTTGGCGAAAATGTTTTCTATGGAAACCCAAGTCCGGGCCATGTTTGTAGATTGGATTCTCCTGACTCCTCCTCGCCTGCCCCTTCTGGATCAAGTATTCCCCGACGTCATGTCCCCTGTTGTTGAGGCTTGCGTGTATGTCAACCCAAATTGCTTCTGCAACAGGGTCCAATTCATTTAGATATAAGTCGACAGGTCCGGCCGTGGTTAATTCAATGAACTGATCCCTCGCTGTCTCCGTCCACCCAGATCCCACTGGGCTGAGCGATTGTAACGATCCATGGCAAATGCGACGGCGAAATAGGGTTCTCCGAGGTATAACCCTGGTGTAGTGTACAGGGTTTCCATCTCTACGGAGATCATTCTGGCGAGGTCGCCCAACCATACGTAATACTTCCCGTTACTCCTCTTCCTCATACCGTCCCCCGAAAAAACGAATACTCCTCCGTTTCTTCTTCGTCCATTAACAGGAAGAGCACCGTTCTCCTGGGGTACGCTTCCTCCTCCAGGATTCCATGCCCCTGTGGGTGGTCGCGTGGAGTGGTCGCCACGGTTTTCAAGAAAGATTCCCGACGCTCCTCCTCATCCTCCCTCCAGATATAAAATCGGCTGGGATCTTTCACGTTGATGATCACTGCGGAGTTGGGCTCTCCTGGAACCAAATACTCCACAGCATTTTCAATATACCTCTGCATGCTTCTGGCTCTTCGATCGAACAAGAAACTCCGAGGAAGAAAATTTCACTTATTACACTGATATTTCTCTGTGTTGTCTATGTTCGTTTAATTTTTGTGGAGCGACGGTCTGGTTCGTTCCTTTTATAGCCTCCTCGGAGCTTTTATTATAGCTATATTTCTCGGTTTCCTACTGATGGCCTACTTCCTCTTCAGCCGTTAGCCTCAGCCAATTAGGTGCTCCACTTGTCACACCTCTTTCTCAGATCCACCCTACTTCTTCGGAATTTGGAGCATTCTTCCCGGAACGGCCGTTTGTCGTGACGTTAGGAGCTTCCGTTGGTAGGGCTCCATATCTGGTTCGATGACCATCTATCGATGTATTGGTACGGCACCTGTACGGCCTTGCGTTGGCCTTGTTGTTTTCATTTCGGATGTTGCCCTTTCGCTGTCTCGCTCCCTCCCCCGTGTGCTGTGTTCGCCTTGTCCTTTTCTTTCTTCTCTGTCTCATCTGTCTCTGTCCTATAACTTTTAACATACTCGCATGGAATTTACCTCTCTCTATCTTATTGTCTAGATCTATAAGCCAATAAGTAAGAAGTTAATTGTTTAAATGGATCCGAAACATTCAACGCTTTTACCAGCACTAGATCGCCTTCTTCAAATTTCGTTAGGCGGTGGGTGGAATCAAAATTCTCCACCCGACACTGACCTTTTTTTCGATTCTCTCTCACGATCTCAATTTTCGTTTCGTATGTTATTCTATCTTCTTCGTTTTTCCCTAGGCCCATCTGATTATTCCATTCTCGTAGAGGCTTTCTCTTGCACTGCAGCTCTAACGGTGTAAATTCGGTCGTATCGAGGTGACTCTCATTTATGCAGTCCTCAATTATTCTTACCCACTTAAACCAAGAAAAACCTTCAGAGCTTCCGATTTACTCGTTCGACAATATTTCCTTGGGGGTAACGTATCGATGAAAATACGGCCATGATACCCTCGTCCTTGAGTTTTTGTATCTAATTTTTCGTGGTGAATTGTGTTCCGTGGTCGAATTGGATTCGACGTGGCTTTCCGTACTTTGGAATGTAATATTCAAATATTCGTTTTATCACATTAGATGTATTTACCTTCTTCATGGGGTACAGAACAACGAATTGACTGAATGCATCCAGTGTCACGAGAATATGCTTGACTCTACCTACAGATGCAGGCAAGGGTCCATAGAAATCTATAGACACTAAATCTCCCGGTTTCTCCGGTATTATTGTTTGCATCGCTGCGTAGCTTGTTTGTGTTATGCCGGTACCGGGTAATTAGATTATTCGGTATTCGGTATAATATTAAAAAGTTATTATTTTTTGGGATCGTTTGCTGATAAGGAGATGGATCTCGAGTTATCGATGAAAACGCGAATTTATATAAATGCAAGTATTTATTATAAGCAACGGTAACTTTCCGTTGTCTATCTAAAAGTTAATAAATGAGTGTACAATAATTCGTTGTTTCGAGTACTTGACGAGGAACCAACCGTTCTCTCTTGAGTCTAATTTAATTCTGATTTCAGTAAAGCAGTTAGCAACTGCGTTTGTTTAAATCCCTTAGATGGCAGCTTTAGCTTTAGCCAATCGTAGATCGCCTAGCGAGTCGCCTCATGCTGCGTCGGCGTCTACCTCGCATCCTGTCTTGTATCACAGCTATCTTTCAGAATTTCATCTCTAACTGTGTCAGCTAAGGAATATTCCCGAGAATACGTGAAGAGGAATATTCCGCGACACAACATCCCTCCCCCCTTATAAAAAAAATTTTCAAAAAAATTTTTTTTTCAGTTGGTTTCGCGTACCTTACAATTTTAATACAATTTTACGGTACAATATATAATATATAATATATGTGTAATAGTACGTAAAATGTTTCATTTTTGTTTGTTAGTGTCGTTCAAGTCGAGCAAGTCGTTCTCGATTGGGGGGACGATTGCATAACCTGGCCAGCTCGGTTCGCAGTCGTTCCTCTGGCTGTTATCGTCCGAGTGGCTCGAGGTTGATAGTTACCTCGGCGAGTACCGGGGTTGTTGCTTCTCTAGTGCTCGGTGGTGTTCTGTTTCTTTTGTACCTGTAACATTTAAGCAGAACGTAGCCAACCAAGGCTATCGGCGCTATAGCGCCCAAGGAGTAGAAACTCAGATTGTGGATGTGTTGCATCCCGTCTCCGGCAGTATTGAGGTTGTCCATGATTTGGTCGGGTCGAGCTCCGAGCTTTTGAAGCTCTTCTGGGTCTCGCAGCATGCTCTGTAGTGGAATTGTGCTCTCGGCCAGCGTAGGGGGCGCCTGAACTTCAATCTCCGTTAATTTCAAATTGAACGGCGGAAGGTAGTTTTCTCGGATGATCTGCGATGTTCACCCGATGGTTTTGATGCTGAAATCGCGGGCGGTTACTATACATACGCCTACCAAAGCCAGTATTCCCGAATTATTTAGTATTTCGTGTTGAGTGGGATTTTTTCCACAATTTATTCCTACGGGAACCGGGGTTGGCGCGACGTATAACCATCGTCCTTGCTGTTGCATTGGAACGATTAGGGGATGGGTGAGTTTGATAACCCTTTTCGCGCAATTTTTCCCGTTACCGGTGTCCATTACGCATAGATTAGGACTTCGCAGGGTGCGTTGTTGGTGACCGGAATAGTAGGGTGTGTTGGTGGGCAAATGTATGATTTGCCCAGTACCTTGCAATTTTTTATGTCATCGGATGTCATCCTTAGGTACTTGCGATTCTCTATATCTATTACCAAGTGGGTCTCGGTCGCGTCTATGTAGTAGTGCCTGCCGTTGTCACCTCGCATGGGTATAGGATATACTTTTTGCATACTATATCGTTGCTGCCCGATCAGCGGTATATCCAGCACGCGTACCACTGCGTTGCCTTCGCTGTAGGCCCTGGTATCTGCCAGTCGCATAAGTGTTGACACTTGGTCGTGTGTTATTGCGACCGGGAAGCTACTGCCCGACGGTAGGTGTGGTAGTGCTTCTACGAGGTGTCTAGCGAGTGTGCGTGGCGGCAGGAACGTTGCTCGGGCCTTACCGCTAGCTATATCGTCCACCAGCCACACCAGCTCCTGTACGTCGCTGAGTAATGCTTCGACCGCAATACTTATTGCGTTGAGCGTCTCGTCCAAGTGTTGGCGTCTCTTTATGTAGTATACGTCGCCGTCGAGCGTGCGGTTGATTTGCTGCATCAGGGCCAGCAGGGTTTGTTCGTTAGCCTGTATGTGATGCGCGCTTTCATTAAATAGGCTGAGCGTGGTTTTTATGACCTGTATTTGATTTTTCAACCCTTCCTTCAGGGTCTGGTGGGACGCCTTAAAGTGCGTTATCTTTTCATGTAGTTCCTTTGCGTAGGCGGCATCCATGTTTCCCGTGATGGCCTTGATTATGCTTCCAAGGCCGTCTACCAATCGTCTGCGCTTTCTGACGGGGCGCGTCCCGAGGAGGTTGTATATGGTCAGTACCCCCATCTCTATTCTTCCCTTCATTCTCAGAACTGAGTCGCTTACGACGGGGCATATGTCGTTGACGCGAGTTTCTTTTTTGCACAGCTCCGTCAAACGTTGTATTCTTTTGCTTATCTCCCTTTCTCGGTGCAGTAGTGCAGCGAGGTCCAGCCTGGTAATCAGTCGCCACGTCGATTAAATTATCGTAAGGCTCCCTATGTTCTCATAGTAGATGCCCGGAGTGCTGGCAAAAGTGCTGACGACGTAGTCGGCCGTATGCGGTGTGGCTATGGTTTGTCCACTCCTTACCGCGATCAATCTGCAATCAGACGAGGGGAGGAAAAGTGAGTTCTCCCTCTTTTGTTGCAGTCTCGCGGGCTTCGTCGCACGAGAGTTTCCTTACTCATTCTTCGCTTTGCATTCTACCCGCAAGGATGTCCGTAATTCTCTTCAAAGTGTCCGGGGCTCATGGGCCGTAATTTTCAGGGGAATGGACCTGACCCCCGAGGTGTTAGAGTTGAACGTAAGTACTCTCCTTACCTTCTTGGGTTTTTTAATGTTTGTACATTTTTCAAAATATTCCCCCTTTAATTATTTTTATCTAATTTTTCAGAGCTGTTTGGTAGTCGTACCAAAACAGAATAGAAAATGGCTCTCAGACGAGTTCTTGGCGGCGTTAGCCGTCCGCCGCCGCCGGCAGAATTGTCGTCGGGCCGTCTATGGTCTGTGGGGCCTGGGGCCCTGGATCGGCGATGAGGAGACCTACCCGGACTTTATTAGATTACGGCGTCTATTTGCTGAGGGGCCCCTCCTTACTTATCCCGTATGCGGGACCGTTTATCATTAATTTTATTTCCACAATTCATGTTTTTATATCCACAATTTTATGAACAATTTTACATTTTATGTTTCATGTAAATTAAAAAGTTTCAAATTTATCTCGCTAATTAATGGAGTTCCTACCTAGCGCTCCGTGGAGCTCCCTACCCTGATTTATTTAGTTTTTAATGATTGATAAATAGCTTCAGGCAGTTGGCATGTACCGCGTGAGTTTTCCGTCCCTTCTGGACGACGTAGTTGACGGAGGGCCTTGCCTCCACTATCTCGTAGGGTCCAGTCCACTTCGGGGTCAGCTTGGCTGACCGCCCCCTACGCACCGTCTCGTCACGGAGGAGTACACGTTCGCCGACGCGGTACTCCTGTTCCTGTGCGCTGTGGTCGTACATATTCTTCGACCGTCTTTTCGCGCTTTTCAGGTTGTCGCGTGCTACGGTCCATGCTGCGCGTAATCGCTCTCGTAGTTCTTGTACGTAGTCGTCGTACGCATAGGTGCCACGGGGCTCCTGTTTCACGGCGGTCGGTAACTCAGCTTCGCGTCCGTACACCAGTACATGGGGTGACAGTACGGTCCCCGTATGTGGAGTGGTGTTGTACGTGAACATCGCATATGGCAGCCACTCGTCCCAATTTCCTTGATCCTCATCTATGAAATTTTTTAGGTACTCCGCGAGGGTGCGATGCGATCTTTCTAATGCGCCATTCAATTCTGGGTGGTAGGCCGTTATCTGGATTTTCTTGATTCTCAGCAGTCGACACATTTCCTTGAAGGTTGCACTGAGGAAATTGGTGCCCTGGTCCGATAGTATTATTTCCGGCGTTCCGTGCAGCAAATTAGTTCTTCCACGAGCGCCCTTGCTACTGTCGAAGCCTCTTGGTTCGGCAGGAGGATCGCTGCACTGTATTTGGTAAGTGCATCCTGAAAGGTGAGTATATATTTTTTCCCGGAAGCGCTTTCCGGTAGCGGTCCTACGATGTCGACCGCGACTTTTTCAAATGACCTTGATGGGGTGTCCGTTACCACCATCGGCACTCATTCCTTTTCCCTAATTTTATTCTTTTGGCTAGATTCGCAGGATGTTATGTAATTTTCCAAATCCCTTCTTATGCCGGGCCAGTCGTATTTGGTCCGGATCCGATGCAACGTACGCCTGATACCCTGATGCTCTCCTAAGGGGGTGTCGTGATATTCTTTTATGATTTTCAGGCGGTCTTCGAAGGATGGAGTGGCTACGCCGCTGCGGCAGTCACTGTGGCAGTCGCTGCGCTCTTTCATAACGCTGTCTTCTTCTGTGCTGCTGAAGGTTTGCGGGATGAGGCCCCCGCTTTGCCTCGCTTCCTCAGCAGGCTTGTGCGGTGCTCGGACCGCAGTTTCTTTGCTCGGTGTGCCCACCGGTAGCTCCGCCGTTGCTGCGCTCGCTCCGTCCCTTTCAGCGATGCTCGCAGTCTTACTCGTGCCTGTCTGCACTAGCTTGCGTGGTCTGCCCCTTCTCCGACCGCTCGGCTTCGCGGCAGGGCTGTTGGGCTCAGTAGAGCGACCTGCATGCACGCTGCGGATCTCTCCTCCTTCTTCTGGCGCATTGGCCTGCGCGGCCTCTCTCTCTCTTTCTCTCTCTGCCGCGTTGCTGGGTTAGCCCGCTGTATTCTTGGCTCTCCGCTTTGTGCGGCTGTCCGTACCCGGGCGTAAGCTGTCCTTTTCTGTCTCGTGGGCAAGCTCGATCTCTCGCTCCGGGGAGCTACCATGGCTGTTAGGGGTATCTTCGGCCCTCCGCTTCGTGCAGTCCTTCGTTGTGCCGAGTTGCCCCATCGTGCTGTCCTCTTCCGACTCACGGACTTCGATCTTAGCTCTCGCTTGGGCCCTTGTAGTGAGAAATATTCGGCTTAGCGCATCTGCATTCGTGTTGCGCTTTCCTGCCTTGTATTCTACATTGAACTCATGTTCCGCCAATTTTATTTTCCAACGCATTAGTCTCGACCCTGGGTCCTTTACACCGAACAGCCAGGTAAGCGGTTGGTGGTCCGTCACTACTGTGAAACAGGTACCATAAATATATGGCCGGAATTGATCTAGGGCCCATACTATCGCGAGTAGTTCCTTTCCAGTTGTCGTATAATTCAGCTTGGCTTTATTCATTGTGCGGCTTGCATAGCTTATCGGCAAATCGTCCCCGATCTTGCCTTGCGAAAGTATCGCGTCGAGCGCCCGATCTGAAGCATCTGTTGTCACGACGAACGGCTTTTCGGAGTCAGGATACTGCAATACTGGTGCCGTGGTAAGTGCCATCTTTATTTCTTCGAATGCGGCATCTCTTACTGCTGTCCATTCGAACTTAACCCCTTTCGGGTTAATTCCGTGAGTGGCTTAGCGGTTTTCGAGAAATCTTCGATGAATTTCCGGTTATAACCGGCTAGTCCGAGGCAGGATTGAACTCCTTTTACGTCTCTCGGCACCGGGAATTCCCTTACCGCTTCTAGTTTCGCAAGAATTGGCACTTGCTAGGTTGCACGGCCAGTTTTGCCTCTCTCAGCCGCTGTAGCACCTCCCGCAGCCTGTCGTTATGTTCCTTGAGGGTTTTTCCATGTATGACGATGTCGTCTAGGTATACGTAGCATTTTACTCCCTGAAGTCCTGCCAACGCGGAGTTAATCAGCCTCTGGAAGGTCGGGGGCGCGTTCTTAAGTCCAAATGGCATGCGGTTATATTCGAAATGACCCTACGGAGTGGAAAATGCAGTTTTCTCCTTATCTTGCTGCGCCATCGGAATTTGGTGAAATCCCAAGGCGAGGTCCAGGGCAGTGATGCCAGAAGCGGGATTTTTGCCCCTATCTCGCTGCCCGTGCTAGGCACGTCAGGGGAAGGCTTGCGCCGCTCGTAACAAATCTCGTCTCGATTGCGCTTTACGTTGTCTCGCCCCACCCACTTTACAACAGCCACTGCGCGGGCTTTTATGAAATGAGTTATGTAAGATTTCCTAATGAATATATATATATATAATATATATAAATAAATAAATAAATGATGAAAGTGAAGAAATATGTAAAACGCTCACTAATTTTGCAGCCGTCAGCAAATGAATAGTGCATTACAATATCCAACACCAAATTGTAGTCCTTTACACGGCAGGTTCATTACAATTTATTGAATAAAAAGGAATTGTAATGCTCTACTCACGTCCCAGGTCCTACCACGTGGAGGTCGCTCCATACTGTTGATTGGTCGGTAAGTTGAGTCTGCGCACGGCGCAGTGTGTGACGTCACACGCTGCCTGACTGCTGATTGCTCGGTGCGACGGATGCGCGCGCAGTGGGCGCTAAAGCAGACCCAGTGGAGAGGGTACTCAAACGGGACCAAAAATCTCGCTTCTAGCATCACTGGTCCAGGGTCGTATAATATCGGGCTCGTCCCAGCTGGTCCAGTATCTCTGTGATGTCTGGCAGAGGGTAGGAATCCCCGATGGTGACTTCGTTTAACTTTCGAAAATCCACCTGTTGAGAATCCGTCCGGATGACACTTGACCGATCTGTGAATGTATTGAAACGGGATGAAAACTCACTCAAGATGAGAGGAAAATAAAACTAGACACAAAGATGTTATGTTGAGAAAGTGGTTTATTCCACCTTCCATTATTAGGTATACAAAATATTATTTAAATTTAGAAACAATAAAAATGATATAAAAATAGATACACCAAAAAATCAGAGAATTGACAAATGTATAAATAAATCAAGTGAATTGAATTTTGAATCTAAATGTGAGCAGCACACAATTATATTAATTGTGTGCTGAATTTAAACTTGAGACAGCGGTGCGTGCAACGTAGCGAGAGCTACGCAGCACGACACGCTGATACCATTGAGTGCGAAAATGTTTGTGTGTAATTCACTGCAACCACTCAGCAGTGTATTGCAAAGTGGTTGCAGTGAATTAATGAGAGCATTTGCAATAACCTTTGCTTGAGTGCAGTAATTTTGTGAGACCAGCTACGCAGTCAACACTGCGTAGCACAATACAACATAGAATGAGGCTGTACGGTTGAGCAAAAATATTCACTGTACTTTCCCAGCAGATTTACTGGGGGAAAATACAGTGAATATGAGGCACATGCTTAATTATATTAATTAAGCCGGCAAAATAACATGAGGAGAACGTGGTACAGCATGTGCTGCAACGCACGCCACAAGTGAGACCCAGTGCTGATGTACCATTTTCTCCTCTCTGACAGTGAATTAATACATAATTATGCCAGAGCCCTCTTACCTTGAGCAATGAGTCCTGAAGAGCGAGAGGTTGAGCGAGTCCGATGAATAATGTCCGTGGAAAAAACCTGAGAGTCCTATGGATGCGCGTGCTGTCCAGTGGATGTGTAGCGAAAAAGTGCCAAATTCTCAAGATGGCTGCGAGTATGAAAGTTTCGTTGGGCGCTGGAGTCAGTTGAGCGAGATAGCCGGTGAGCGAAACCGAAGTCAAGCGAGAGAGACATCCTCTCGCTCGACGCGGCGTGCCAACGAGGCACATCCTCGGCTTCGCGAAGCCTATGCCTCGGCTATCTTCGACTCAACCGAACAACGCGTGGTAGAGCAGCGCAACAGGTAGGCGCACGACGATTATCGATCGCCGTGCGCCAGCTGATTTTCCAACATTCCGCCCGCCATCAGCAACGGGGTTGATGATTAATTATTGCTGGGTGTTGGATGAGATTGGCAGAACAGCAAGTTTTGAGATTGGCCTGGTGAGCGTGGTGGTAGCAGTTTTGAGTGTCACCACCCTGGTGAGCCCGTCTTTGCCCGGATGCAACTCGGTGACTCGTGCAAGTGGCCACTTGCACGGTGGAAAGCGCTCATCCGTGAGCAGGACCAACGAGCCAACTTTGATAATGTTGTTAGGATGGTGCCACTTTGAAATTGACTGCTGCCGTTGTAAGTAGTGTGCAGACCATTGTCGCCAAAATTGTTGTATCTTTTGTTGCAACAATTGCCACCTTGAGAGCCGTGAGATTGCCAAATCTTCCAGATTCGGTTCTGGGACCATTGTGAGCGCTCCACCAATGAGAAAATGTGCCGGCGTGAGAGCTGATGTGTCATCTGGATCGTCGCTGAGTGGTTCCAGAGGCCTTGAGTTAAGTATAGCCTCGATTTGAGCAAGCAGCGTTGAGAGCTCTTCGAACGTGAATGCTGTATCACCCACCGTTCGACGCAAATGGAATTTTACAGACTTTACCGCTGCTTCCCATTTACCACCCATATGTGGTGCTGCGGGTGGATTAAATTTCCACGCAATCTGTTGATTTGCTAGCGACGACGCGATGAGATGATGCTCTTGCGAGGCCTTCTTAAATAGTTGACCTATGAATTTGTGAGCACCAACAAAGTTAGTGCCACAGTCAGAATAGATGGTGTGAGGAATGCCGCGCCGAGATGAAAATCGCCTGAATGTTGAGAGAAAGCCGTCAGATGAATAATCACTGACGACCTCCAAATGCAGAGCTGAAGTGGCGAGGCACACAAAAACGCAGATCCAGCCCTTGTGTGTTTTACAACCTCGCCCCTTCCAAGTTTTGAGCGTGAGAGGACCGGCGTAGTCTACTCCTGTGTGAGCAAATGCGCGCGATGGTGTGACTCGTGACAGAGGAAGCTGGCCCATCAATTGTTGTGCACGAACTCCTCTCTGTCGAGCACACACCACACAATGTAATATGTGAGATTTCACAGGAGCTCTACTGCCAATGATCCAATGCGTTAGCCTAACTTGAGCTAGTGTGAGCTGCGTGCCTCCGTGAAGAGTACGCACGTGAGCTTGCCCTATAATGAGAGTCGTGAATCGAGAGTGGCGAGGTAGAATGGCAGGATGCCTTTCTTCATAAGTGAGTGCTGATTGTGAAAGACGACCTCCAACTCTTATTACACCCTCCTCGTCGATAAAAGCTGTTAGTCGACTGAAGGGGTGAGCAGATGGAACATGCGAGCCTGACTGCAGCACTTGTATCTCGTGCTTGAAAAACACGGCTTGTGTTACTTTTGTCCAAAACATTTTAGCTGCAGCCATTTCTCTCGCAGTGAGTGGAGCGTTTCCTGCCGATTCTAACCTCCCCCTCATTTTTGCCACCGCCCTGACACAAAATGAGGTGAGACGACATAATTTTGAGAGCGTTGAACAGCGATGTATGAGTTCCCAATGATACTCTGGCGCCTGTGTTTCGCAGCGAGGAGAGCTACCCCCGATCGGGCTTCCATGATGCTAAAATCCTCTACGTCAGTTGTGGCTTTCGGCCAAAATTCAGCAGGCTTCACCATCCACGGTGGACCTGACCACCACAACTGATGAGAACATAATTGAGCTGTTGGTATGCCCCGCGAGGCACAGTCAGCTGGATTACTTGTGCCTGCCACGTGACGCCATTGAGCACTGGGTGTGAGTTCCTGTATTTGAGCAACTCTATTTCGGACATAGTCCTTCCATCGAGAGGGATGTGCTTTGATCCAGGTGAGAGTTACCGATGAGTCCGTCCACAGGTGAGTAGATGAAATTTTAACTTTGAATGTGGCTTGAACGTATGCAACCAGCTTAGCTAACAACAAAGCTGCAGTCAATTCAAGCCTTGGTATGGTGAGCTTCTTGAGTGGTACCACGCGCGTTTTTGAGCAGACAAGTGAAGCCACCTTTTCTGTGGAATTTGAGTCAACAGTGATATACATCGCTGCGGCCATGGCCAGTTGAGATGCATCAGAGAAGCCGTGCAATTCCACTTTTGAGTTGCTCCATGTGTTAAACCAACGAGGAATTGAGAGTCTGGCCAGACATTTGAGATCTTCCCTGATTGCAGTCCATTGTGCTGAGACTTGGGATGGCAGTGGTTCATCCCAGCTGAGCTTGTGAAGCCAAAGCTCTTGTAACAGAATCTTGGCTCTTATCACAACCGGTGAGACGAAACCGAGTGGATCAAAGAGCTGAGCCACCTCAGAGAGAATGAGGCGTTTTGTAAAACTTTCTTGAGCTGAGTTGAATCGGGATGCGAACTTGAACTTGTCTTCACTAGGAAGCCAAGTCAAACCAAGAATCTTTGTCTCGCAGTCGTCCATTGAGATAGCTGAGCTTGACCTTGATGATGAGATATTGGCAAATACTTTGAGGTCTGACGAGTGCCACTTGGCGAGTGGAAAACCGCCCGCCATGCACAAGTCCTTGAGCTGTTGAGCTATTTCAATGAGCTGGTGAGTTGAATCCGCCCCACCGAAGATGTCATCCACACACCTGCCAAATTTGATAGCTGGCACAGCAAGCGGAAACCGATGACCTTCATCTTCGGTTAGCTGCATGAGTGTTCGAACTGCCAAATATGGCGCAGCTTTTGTACCATATGTAACCGTAGTTAGTTGAAAAGGCACAGGATTTAGTTGACCATCTTTCCATAGAATCCGTTGAAGATTCCAATCCTCTGGATGAACTCGGATCTGACGATACATTTTTGTTATGTCAGTGGCGAAGATGTGTCTATGTTGACGGATCCAAATGAGCACGTCCGAAATGTTGAGCAATAAATTCGGTCCGGTGTGCATGATGTCGTTGAGAGATTTTCCTGATGAAGTTGAACTCGACCCATTAAATACAACACGTAATTTCGTGGTAGTCCTGTCTGGTCTGAGAACACCGTGGTGAGGCAAGTAATAATGTTTTTCACTTGGAGATGATTTTGATGCCTTCACCATATGACCGAGTTGCTCATATTCGTCCATGAACGTTGTATAGAGCTGACCGTATTCAGCATTTCTTGAGATTTTCCGTAGCGTGTGTTGCAGACACTGAAGTGCTCGTGAGTGTGAGTTTCCAAGATTCGCAGGCGATGATATGAGAGGAAGCCGAACGATGTACCGGCCTGTAGAATCACGCTGATGCGTGTCGCGAAAATGATCCTCGCATGCCTGCTCCTCTGGTGTGAGTTGACTTACTGTGTCCTTTGGTGGCTCTTCCTGAATCCAAAATTTCGTTAGCACATTTTGTAATTCCTGATCGTCATGTTGCACCGCAGCATGATGAACAGTGAGTGCATCAGATTGGCATGAGTTTGTTGGTCCAATGATGAGCCACCCAAATATCGATAATTGTGCAATAGGTGCAGATGATGTGCCCTTGAGAATATTTGGTTTAATAACCTGTCCATAAATATCTGCTCCAATTATGATATCGATTGGTCGTGGTGTGAGAAAGTCAGGGTCAGCCAGTTTCAGCTTCACTATGTGAGGCCATGTACGAACTGACGACTCAAAGGATGGCAAGTGAGTAGTAACAGTGTTGAGAATGTGAGCCAGTACCGTGACTTTCTCCTTGGTGTATGTGGAACACAGTGTGAGCTGTACCGAGCCATGTGTCTGCGTTGAGCGCCTTCCACCGACCCCTGTGATCGGAATTGATGAGTGCTTGCGTGTTGCGTTGAGCTTACGAAAGAGTTTTTCCGTAATGAAAGTCAATTCCGACCCAGGATCGATGAGACGTCTTGCTTGATGAGCTGAGACCGATGTGTGTATGTCTGCTAATGCAGTTGCCAATAATGTTGAGCAGATCCGTGTGAGCTGTGCCGATGAGAGAACGATCGCGGCGACATCCTAGTGCGTCGACGTCTGAGAATGTGTTGGTTGTGTGTTGGAAGTCGTTGCAGGGGGCGCTGCTGGATGCAGCATGGTGTGATGCCGCCCTGCACACTCCTTGCACGTCCAGGTAGATCGGCAAGCCGATGCGTTGTGTCGACCGAGGCAATTATAGCACAACCTCTCCATGAATTTCCGTGCTATGATCTTACAGTTGAGTGCAAGAGGGAGTCTGCGCCCTCGTGAAGCAGAGCAATGACCGTGTGCAAATGAGCAATCCGGCGCCGCTGCGATTGGACCTTTAGCACCATCTCGGTTGTCAGTCGAGACGGTGATCGGGTCTTCCTCGGAATGACGCCGGCCCCAGGAACCACCAATGTCATTTTCTCGTCCAGAACTCCAGGTGCCACCCCAGAGTCTTTCGGAGTGCCCTCAGACATTGTCAGTCCTGTTGCACACGGAACAAGTAGAGAAAGTTAGACAGTAACGAAGATTCTCCGCAGAGAAGTACTTTACCCCACCTGTTGGTCCGCTGGACGAGGCGATGAGCTGATGAGGATCCTGCGACAGGCTACGCAGAGTCCTATCCCAAGATGAGCCGAAGAATGTGTAGAGGTGAGAGCGGAAGGTAGAGAACCCTGGTTCTCTCTTTGCTCGAGTCGAGTATCCGGCTCGAAGGACCAAAAAATGTTGAGAATCCGTCCGGATGACACTTGACCGATCTGTGAATGTTTTGAAACGGGATGAAAACTCACTCAAGACGAGAGGAAAATAAAACCAGACACAAAGATGTTATGTTGAGAAAGTGGTTTATTCCACCTTCCATTATTAGGTATACAAAATATTATTTAAATTTAGAAACAATAAAAATGATATAAAAATAGATACACCAAAAAATCAGAGAATTGACAAACGTATAAATAAATCAAGTGAATTGAATTTTGAATCTAAATGTGAGCAGCACACAATTATATTAATTGTGTGCTGAATTTAAACTTGAGACAGCGGTGCGTGCAACGTAGCGAGAGCTACGCAGCACGACACGCTGATACCATTGAGTGCGAAAATGTTTGTGTGTAATTCACTGCAACCACTCAGCAGTGTATTGCAAAGTGGTTGCAGTGAATTAATGAGAGCATTTGCAATAACCTTTGCTTGAGTGCAGTAATTTTGTGAGACCAGCTACGCAGTCAACACTGCGTAGCACAATACAACATAGAATGAGGCTGTACGGTTGAGCAAAAATATTCACTGTACTTTCCCAGCAGATTTACTGAGGGAAAATACAGTGAATATGAGGCACATGCTTAATTATATTAATTAAGCCGGCAAAATAACATGAGGAGAACGTGATACAGCATGTGCTGCAACGCACGCCACAAGTGAGACCCAGTGCTGATGTACCATTTTCTCCTCTCTGACAGTGAATTAATACATAATTATGCCAGAGCACTCTTACCTTGAGCAATGAGTCCTGAAGAGCGAGAGGTTGAGCGAGTCCGATGAATAATGTCCGTGGAAAAAACCTGAGAGTCCTATGGATGCGCGTGCTGTCCAGTGGATGTGTAGCGAAAAAGTGCCAAATTCTCAAGATGGCTGCGAGTATGAAAGTTTCGTTGGGCGCTGGAGTCAGTTGAGCGAGATAGCCGGTGAGCGAAACCGAAGTCAAGCGAGAGAGACATCCTCTCGCTCGACGCGGCGTGCCAACGAGGCACATCCTCGGCTTCGCGAAGCCCATGCCTCGGCTATCTTCGACTCAACCGAACAACGCGTGGTAGAGCAGCACAACAGGTAGGCGCACGACGATTATCGATCGCCGTGCGCCAGCTGATTTTCCAATACCACCACTACGCGCATTTTCCTTACTCCGGCCGCGTCAAGTTTCTTCGCTACAAGCAGCAGCGGCGCGTTCCATTGACTTCTGCTGGGCTGTACTTTGCCTTCTGTGAGCATTTCGCTGGTCTGCCTTTTGCTTCGTCCTGACGTAACGTCGCATTTATCTTTTTCATTTCGATTACGTTAAAGTTCTTCTGTTTTAGTTTCGCTACAGTAAAAGTAACCTCCCAGTTTTTTCTTTTATTCTCGAACTTCTTAAGAGGAGAGGAGAGCGATTTTAGCGACAGAGATCGGAACAGGGTGAAGATGCGGCCCTACCGACCGTCTCCCGGGAAAATTAATTTTGTAAAGATGGAATTTTTCAGCGCTCCCGGTCAAAAGGCAAACTTTCAAACCATGGGATCTACCGCGTAGACCCGGTTATCGACTGCCATTTATGGATCTATGATTATTCTCCCTGATTGTACAGTGGTAGGTTCGGACGTTGGCTCGAAGAACCACCCTCTTTTCTTCGCCTCGATAGCAATTCGCAAGATGCCGAAAAATAGAGCAGGACACAGATAAAGGGTACGCTACGTCTGGTTCGCTCAACGGTCACCGGGAAAAAGTCCTGAGGTCCTGCCGGCACGCGTGCTTGTGAACTATAATTCCCACTTAACCCGCTAAACTCGGTTAATTGGGGGAACCGGTGTCGCTCGATGACCGCGAGTAGCGCCTCTGCTGGACGATGTATTAATTAGCGACAGACGATCCCAACGTCGCGTAGCCTAGCAGATGACTCTCGGAGACATATAGATTCCCGTGAGTCGGCGGCCGCTAAGGATGGAAGGCCGCGTATTATTTGGTGCGTCGTCGGGAAAATGGCATATCCCGACCAAGAAATAGGAGACATAGAATATCGGTCCGAATTTTCTAGTTGTTACATTCCTCCTCCTCTTCCTAGTGCTCCCTCTCCATCCCTCGGTCGTATCAATCGCATTACATATATATAAAAAAATAAAACAAGAAAAAAAAATAAAAATAGAGAATAAATAAAGCCTGAAAATCACCCCCTACAACCCTGTGTGATCGTGTAGGTAACCGCTGAGCGAGAAGGACGCAGTCTAAATATTCTGCCACATTACAACACTCCCCCTCTTAGACACGGCCGCCCTCGGTCGGAAAACTCGTCTTCCTCCCCTGCGGTCTTTGAAGAATTAAATTCCGGTCACCCGTCCGGCCTCGGTACCCCACGATCTCGCAGGCTTGTATGGGTCCGCTTGAATGGCGGCAAGTTCTCAATTCCCGCTCCCCGCAATGCTGTCGTCATCCCGGTTTACCACCACAACAAAGGGTGTCCACCCCATCCCTCGGATTCTCGTAACCTGGGCCCGGGAAAACATGTCAGGAAGTGAGAAGTCCCTATTCAATAACCAAAACCGATACCGTAAGTTTTAAGAGGCTTCCTTTAATCTTTATTTCCTAGGCTCTCTCTCTCTCTATGGTTGCTCAGGCCCTCTGGCTCCCCCGCCTCCTCCGGTCTCTGTCGAGTTGACCCTGGGGGGACGCATACAGGGGTCCACATCCGGGACACGTACGCACCGTCACCCCATCGCGACCGCACGAATAACAGCGCCGAATGTTGGACGGCGGCTCCGTGCATCCGGCCATCAGGTGTCCGGGCTTCCCGCAACGCCGGCAGGTCATGCGTGGGCTCACGTCCACGGGAGGCGGACGAACAACCACACACTGGTTTTGCCTTTCAAGAGGGGCAGGGCCCGGCATCGAGAGCGTCTCCGACTCCCCTTTCTTCTCCGCAACCATGCGTCTCTTACCGGCGAGGAAGTCGGCGTCGTAGCCTATTGGCGCCATATCGATCGCCAACCACCACCGCACCTTCTTGAGTACCACCAGCGCCCTGGCCACCTCCGATTCCGGATGCGGAGGGGGGTGCCCATTACCAGATTCGGGGCTACCAGGTTCGATAGCGCCCGGCATCCCCGAACCCAGCACCACTGGTCCTCGCCTCCCGACGGCGCGAGGCCCACACACCGCTTCTCGAAGTCCCCCGATAGATGACGTAGCTGCCGCAGAGGATCCATCTAGAAAATCAAGCGAGACCCGGGACCGATAAGGTTTTAAATCGTCAATTGAAACCTTCCGAACTATGCCCCTCTCCCGATCTTTCAGCTCGTAAACCCTTGGTGCTAGAACCCGACTGATATGATACGGCCCCTGAAATTTGGGAGCCAGTTTGGCTGCCACGTTTGGCGAAGCTGAGGACAATACCCGCTGACGGCGCATCATTTCATCCCCCACCTTAAAGGTGGCGGGATTCCGATGTTTGTTATACTGAAGGGACTGCCTCCGGTAGGCTTCGTCGAGATCATGTTGCACCTTGTTCCTGAGGGGTTGTAAATTATTCATTCGGGCCGACCAACTATGGGGGTTAATTGCTCTCACCTCCTTTTCCCCCGGGATCCTCCGATAGAACTGGTGAGGACGCGGCATTCGGCCGAAATTCAAGAACGCGGGACTAGTGTCAATAGAGAAGTGGTAGGCGGTATTATATGCGAATCGAAACTCGGCCAAATGCAGGTCCCACTCCCTGTGATCGTTTTCCTAGAATGCCACTATCATAGTCTTGAGGACCCTGTTCACCCGTTCCACGGGGTTGGCCTGAGGATGGTATGGAGGGGTAGTAGTATGGAAATTACCATACTCGGCCACTACCTGTCGCAGGTTGATGTTAACGAACTCCGTACCGTTGTCTGTCAAGAGCACCTCCGCTACCCCCCACCGGGAAAACACCAATTCTTCTAATGCTTCCCTGATCTTTTTTCCCGTAGCCTTCCTTAATGGACAGCACTCCACCCACTTGGTAAATAGGTCCTGGATTACCAGAACATAGGCAAACCCGGACCGACTGGGTGGAAAGGGCCCCATGATGTCTGCTGCCACGACGGTCCAAGGTTCTTCAACAACCCGACAGCCCATCAGTCCCATCGGTGGCCCCTGTCGGGACTTCGTACGCTGGCAGGTGTCACAGCGTTGTACGTATCCAGTGACGTCTCGATACAAGCCAGGCCAATAATATGAGCTTACTATCCTCTTGAAGGTCTTGTCAATCCCCAGATGGCCCGCTTGCGGGACATCGCGGTTCTCATAGAGAATAGCTGGTCTCTGGTGTCGCGGGACTACAAGTTTTCAGACAGTGTCCGGCGAGTCTAGACGGGACATTCTCCGTCGCAGGAACAATTTCTCATCCCTGAATTTCCAGTCGTGATAGCGTGCTGGATTCTCTCGTACGTCCTTGACTCGTGTCTCATACCAGAGATCTCTCTCTCCAGGAGGCAGGGTGAGCAACACGTTAACAGAAGCTTGAGGTGGCAACCCCGCCACGTTAGGCTCGTCATCTTCTTCGGTATCGTTCCCAGGAGGAGTAGATTCAAACATTCGGGACAGAGCATCGGGCAGTTGATTTTGTGAGCCCTTCCGATGCAACACATCGAAGTCTGAATTCATCAGCTTCCATGTCCATCGGGCTACTCTCCCCTTGGGTTCCTTCCGGGACAGTAACCACTTCAAACTCGCGTGATCGGTGATGACTGTGAAACGATACCCATTCAGATAGGGTTTAAATTTTTCGACTGACCATAGGATCGCCAGGCACTCCAGCTCCCGAACATCGTAGTTACGCTCCGCACTGGTTAAGCTACGACTCGCATAAGCAATAGGGTGTTCTGCCCCATCCGGTTCTTGAGTGAGCACAGCTCCCAACCCGGTCAGGCTTGCATCAGTCTGGAGCGTAAACTTTTAAGTGTAGTCAGGACGTGCTAATACTGGCGCCTCAGTTAACGCTTTCTTAAGGTGGTCAAAAGCTCTCTGTTGCTCCTGGCCCCAGAACCATTCCTGTCGCTTTCTGGTAAGCTCGGTAATGGGTTCCGCTACCTTCGCGTACTCGGGAATAAATCGTCGATACCATGAAGTAGCTCCCAGGAATTGTGGGACTTGTTTATCTGTCCTCGAGACTGGGATCTCAAGGATAGCTGATGTTTTATCCGGATCCACCAACATCCCTTCGAGGTTAATCAGGAAGCCCAAGTACTTCAACTCCTTCCGACAAAATTCACACTTCTCAGGGTTGATCAGCAACCCTGCCGCCATGATCTTCTTGAAAACCCGTCTCAGCCACTCCAGATGTTCCTCGAACGTGTCGGTGGCAATGACAATATCGTCCAGATAGGCAAACGCATGAGGTTGCATGTCGGGACTAATAACCCGGTCTAATAATCGCTGAAATGTAGCAGGACCGGTGGTCAAACCATACGGCATCCTTTTGAACTGGAATAGTCCCCTATGGGGAACTGTAAAGGCTGTAATTTCTCGAGACTCTAGGTCTAACGGGATCTGATCGAAGGCCTGACTCAGGTCCAGTGTAGAAATGTACTTGGCCGACCTCAAGCAATCCAAGATATGGCTCATGTACGGCATGGGGTATGCGTCTTTTTTAGAGACCTCGTTTACCTTACGAAAATCCAAACAAAACCGGAAGGTGCCGTTCGGTTTTGCAGCCATCACGATTGGAGTGCTCCATTCACTGGTGGAAGGCTCGATCACATCGGCCTCCAACATACGATCAACCTCCTGATCCATCGCTTCCCTCATAACGAGAGTGATTGGATACTATCGCTGTTTGATGAGTCTGGCATCACCAACATCGATATGGTGGACTACCAAGTTAGCGACCCCGGGAGCAGATTTCAATCTTGGAACTTGGATGGACAGGAATTCCTCCAAGCGAACGGTTTCGGCCTCCGTCAGGTCCGTAATTGGCATCATTGTGTTATCGTCTTCTATTACCTCTACCGGCTCGAAGTCGAACTCTGTGGTTTCCCCGCTGAAAAACCATTTCCGCCTCCTAAGATCCACTCCAATCTCTAGCAGGAAAAGAGAGTCGAGGCCCAATAGCAACGGGACCGGGAAGTCGGGATAGACTCTTGCAGTGAGCCTATTCCAATGACCCTTCAACGTTGCGCTGAACTCGACTTCCTCCGTGCACGTAATCTGCTGTCCATTGGCGATGGTGCTATGGTGTTCGGGTGTTGGCCGTCGAGAATATCCCAGCCTGGCCATCTCCAACAGTCCCTCCGTGCTGATGTAGGAGCTAGTTGCCCCGCAGTCCACCAACGCGGGCAGTGGTCGTCCGAAAACCTCGAGGCAAATAACTAGGACCTGTCGGGCCTGGCGGTTGTCTCCGACCGGACTACATAGATATTCCGGGATTGTTACTGGGGAATTTCTCTGAATCGAGGAAGTCGCCTCTCAATTCAACGGCGGCTCCCATAACCGTTTCCCGTTCAGTTGTGGGCTGTTCGAGTAGTCTCACCCTCTTTGCCGCATTGGTAACAGCGGACCTTTTTTCGGACCGCACATCGTTTTGCAAAGTGGCCTGCGATCCCGCAGTTGTGACAGATGACCGGCCTGTCGGAAGGTTGAACGCCTGTCGCCGTCCCCTGATTTTCCCTCGGTACCGCAGGTTCCTGCAGGAATGGGTTAGTGCTGGTTGCGGCTACTCTTGGTATTGGAGCCCTCTCCGGTCGTATAGCTGGTCGGGATGGTACCGGTACATACTGGTCACGGTAACTCCCTGCCGAGCCTCCCCTTGGCTGACGCACAAAGTTGGTCCGGTGAGGCGGGGTGGAAATAAAATTCCTCGAATGCCCTCCCTCAAAAGGGTTGAAAAACCCCCGGGGAGCCAGGTTCTCGCCGGTTAGTATCGGGCTCTGATCAACCATTCCAAAGGTGACGCGATTCCTTGGCCTCTCCGGTGGATGATACGCGAACTCCGGGAGCATCGATCTCTCCGGAGCTGGGGGTGCATGACATGCGCTGGCGGCAGAGTAGCTACACTCCACTCGGATGGCCGTTCTTTCCAAACCCTTTAGGTCCATGGTGTCGGTAAGGGTTATAGCTACCTGGAGTCTAGGCAGCAGGTTCCGAAAGGTGATCTTCACCTGTTCCTCCGTTGTGAACGGTGGAACCACTCTAACGAATAGGTTCCACATACAGGTGAAAAAATCCGCCACCCGTTCCTCTGCTCCCTGCGTTCGCGTTCGGATTTGCTCACGCAGCGAGAATTGAAAATCCGGATCCCCAAAACGCTGTTGAAAGGCCTTCTTGCATTGTTCCCATGAGGACCATCGGGAACGTTCCAACTTAACCCAATGATATGTTATCCCCTTGACGAACAAGGGTAGGCAATTCATCAGATCCTGGTCCGAAATGGCTACCAGGTCCCCGACTATCCTCAACGCGTGCGAGAAATTCGTCCACCTCCTCGCCTGGTTTACCCAAAAACGACACGTTCCATTTTCTCAAAGTGTCGCATGCGGTGATTGCCGACGTCGAATGACGGGAATGCGAATGATGGATTCTGACCGGGGACGAATGGTGGAAAGGATTTGTGATCATCGCGTGATCATGTTCCACGGGTGCCAACGGGATGGCATCATTTGGTGAAGGGGGGTTATCTTCTTCCTGTATCGTGACTAACCCGGTAGCGGAATCGTTGGGGTTTGCTAAGATCCCGGAAAAATACAGCCTTTCCCGCATAGCAGCGGAAGTACCCCCTATCGGCAACCCTCTGGAGGCTAGTTCGGCCTTGACCTCATCCTCCGTAAGCGAGGCTATTTAATGTAATTAAATATAATTAAATGTAATTAATTAATGTAATTAAAATTCCAAAGAAGAAAGAAAAAATTAATTAAGTAATGAAATAAATGAATAAGTTGAATGAATTATTTATATAAATAAAGAAATAAAACAACTAAATCAGTTAAATAAATAAATCAATTGAATAAATCAATAAATTAATTAGTTAAATAAATAAATGAATAAATAAATATATAAATAAATATACCCCTTAATTAAATGAATAGGGTAAAGGGAAAAAAAAGATTTGAACGAATCCGGGAAGGCCGCAAAAAAAAATTTCACCCGGTTATCTCTCTCTTCCCCGGGTACGGGCTGAAAGATCGTTGTTTGCTCACAAATTGTAATTCTTATGCCAACGGGAAGTCAGAAAAACCCAAATAATATGAAAAACAAAAGAACGAAGGGTCCAAGACAGGAGTACGCGAAATAAATACACAAATCCAAGTAATAAAATAATAAATAATAAATAATAAATAAATAAACAAAACGAAAATAGAAACAAATAATGAACAATCAGACCAACGAAATAATAAAATACACGAAAATAAACAGATGACCCAAAATAAATAAAGTAATTAAATAAACGAATATCCTGCCACAATATAGCTTCAAAGAAAACGCAAAAGGTCAACAAAACAAAATGTAAATTAGAGAGTGAAAAAAAATTTTAAAATAAAATTATTAAGAACAAAACAAATGATAGAACAAAAATAAATAGATAAGACAAAAAAAAACAAATAAACTAATAGCACAATAATGGGAACTATAGAAAATATAATAAACAAAGAAAACAGAAGTAAATAATAAATGAAACCAAAATAAAACAAATGAATAAATAAATAAACAAATGACTGCTGGGTAACTATAATAATCTTAAAAAAACAAAACAAAACAAACGAGATTAACGAACAAAAAAACAAAAAAAAGAGAAGTGCAATAACGAGGAGCGGTGAGTCCCTTCGGGATGGTGATATAAGGCTAACCAGAGAAAAGGAAAAATTTTAAAAAATTATATTCACGTAGCGGGACTAGGCCCGATCTACGATTTGTTCAAAAATAATAATAATAATAATATTGAAAGATAAGAATAATAATAAATCCAATTACTAAAAAAAATAATAATAAATCAATGTTAATAATAAATCGAATGAGGAAAGAAGGAAAGAATAAAAAAAATGAAATAAAAAAAAATAAATAAAGGTAATAATAATAATAAAATGATTAACTAATGAAGGTAATAGTTATAAAGATCATTCAATGAATAACTGTATCCAAGACCTACTATATTACAGAATTATTCCTTCTCTCTAGCTAACACAGACATAGACTCGGGACCCGCAAATTTGCTCAACTCTATATAATTTCAAATAATATTTCAGAGTATTATAATAAGCGAGAAATAAAATGACATTAGCCAGGAGTACCAGTTTCCAACATCGAAAACTGCTACTCACTCGGCAAAACTCGGCAAAACACACAACAAAAAAACGTAAACGCGGCTGGCCTCGAGCGCGGCACTAGACAATGCGAGCGAGCTTGGTCTACTGTGTGCCTCACGAAGGCTTGCTACAGTGCGTAGCGGGATAACTGTACTGCCGAATTCTGTAACGTTAGCTATACTATCCCGCTTGATTATTTCAGATAATTTTGGATAGAAATTTTAAATAAAATAAAAAAAAATTATTAATGCGGGAGAAATGTCGAAATAAATGTTTTTAAAAAATCTGCTATGGTTGCGATAGTCAATAATAAAAAGAAAGAATAGAAGAATAAATAAGTAACGAAATATTTTTAAAAACTGAAGTGATTTAAAAAAAAAAATACGAATTGTTACTGAAAATTAAGAACAACAAAAAAAAATATCTCTCAACAATAAAAAGTATTAAAATAGAAAAAGAGGGAAAAATAAAAATTCTTATTGAATACTGAATACTGTTGGATAATCAGCTGGCGCACGGCGATCGATATTCGCCGTGCGTCGACCTGTTGCTGTGCTCAAGCACACGTCGTTCGGTTGAGCCGAAGATAGCCGAGGCAGGGCTTCGCGAAGCCGAGGATATGCCTCGTTGGTACGCCACGTCGAGCGAGAGGATGTCTCTCTCGCTTGACTTCGGTTTCGCTCACCGGCTATCTCGCTCAACTGACTTCAGCGCTCAACGTTAATTTCATATTCCGCAGCCATATTGAAAATTCAGTCACTTTTGCTACGACATGGAGGAACAGCGCACCACTTTCTTGGACTTTTCTCGTTGGCTTTTCGCTCAGGACGCTCTCATCACTCTCAACAGGACTCAAAATCAGGTACGAGTACGTTGCTATAATTTACCGCAAATTCAATGGTAACGAGGAGTTGCATGCTCATCGGTACATCAACATTTTTGGCCTCACTTTTTGGCGGCATTGCAGCACATGTCAAGCCACGGTTTTCTCACCATCATTTGCCGGTATAATTAATATAATTATGCAGATGTACTATATTCACTGTACTTTTCCCCAGAATATCTGCTGGAAGAGTACAGCGGCTATACACTGCTCATTTTGTGCATCCTCAATATGTGTTGTGTTGTGCTACGCAGTGCTGCCTGCGTAGCTGGTCTCATACGTATGGAGTACTCAAGCAATTTCTATTGCAAGTGCTCTCATTTGTTCACTGCAACCTCTGCATTAAGCTGCAGAGAGCTTGCTGTGAATTATAATACCACCTTACGCACTCATACATCTCACTGCGTAGCATGCTCCGCAGCACTGGCTGCGGTGCGTACACCGCTCTCAGTACTCACAGCACACAATTAATATAATTGTGTGCTGATTCTCAGCTCATACAATCAAGTCTATTTCAATTAATCAAATTCAGTTTTCTAATTCTCAAATTTTTGGTGTATTTATTTTCATTATTTTGTATTTTTCTAAATTCAGTATACTTGGTGTTTCATCTCATATTTAAAATAACTGGTTTAAAATGTATTATTACAGTATGTGTGCGGAAAGTAATAAACCACTTTCTCCAAATTTCATCTACTAGTCTGGTTTTATTTCCACCCTGTTGTGAGTGAAGTCTCATATTTTTCCAATATATTCGCAGGTTCAAGATCTGTCAAACAATACCATCGGACGGATTTCTCAAACAAATACTGAATATTGAAACAAAATTTTTATTAATTAAAAGACTTGACAGTCGGGCCCCACGTTGGGCGCCAAATTTGTAACGTAAATTTGTGCCTCAACGCACCACGTTACCTATAGCTGGCCCAAGCTATTTTTCCTTCCTTTTTATTTTCTCTCACGAAATGGGCGCCAGGCGCTTACGCGCCGGAAGGAAAAATAACAAGATGTTCGGCCACACTCAACCCAGGCTAGCTACAGCTGTTCAAGGCAGAGTGGGTGGTTCGGGCTGTCGAGTCACAGACTAGTCCAAGTAGAATACGAATAAAATCAATTAATTAAAATATGTCATCAATAATCCATGAAGAAAACCAGTCAATAAAATATCGCCAATAAATATACCAAACACAAACAATAAACAAGGGCCAACTAATAAAATAATACCAATAAATAACTCCAAGAACAATAGCAGGTACGGGATTTACAAACGCCGCTTGGGCAATTTATTTATTTCTTAACAAACAATTACGAATTTTCAATAAACATTGATAGTGAATTCAAACAAAATGTCCCGTAAAATTAATCGTTTTTCTCTTTCGACAATATTCTAGACCTAATTCGATGTCTCAGTCTTAATTGTTAATTCCGCAGTGCCAATTATCCCGTCCTCTCTCCTTCTCACTCGCATACTTCGGTAGTCGCTATAACGCCTATCTCACTCGCTTCTTCCTCAACACAACAGAGACAATATCCAGTACTAAATTGCTCCAACCTACAGCTCGCGATACGGCCTATTCCGCGCTGATCCCCCGTATACTCAAAAACCCACAATAACGGGACGTCGGAAGGTCACGTACGCGCAGCTACCTGCGGCTCGCTACTTCAATCCAACAATTTAATTACCAAATGCAGGACAGAGAAAGGAATCTTCAGCAATTCATACGATATCAATGTACGGATAAATAACGACTATTAATTAAATCATAACTAGAAAAATAACAATAAATTATAATAATTAATCAATAAGTCAATAAATAATAATTAGCGTTGAAATAATAAGACCGATTGATGACTAACTCGTCGAACAAAATATAATGAAACCCAATAAATAATCTAACTACGCGGGATATGCTTCGGACCGTATGCGTCCCTTGAGTCCATGTACAAAGCACGGGACGACGGCCGATTACGCTCTCCGCAATGCTGAGATGATATTTAAACCAAGCCCAAAGATAATAAATAAATAAATAGTTAAATAAAACCGAGAAACACTATTTAACTTGGAGGATACGTGACGCGGTCTACAACGTGCCAGTCCCTTTCACACCAAAAATACCACGGGACGACGTACTAACGCACGCACGACCCTCTAAATTAAAACGGAAACAAACTCAAACAAAATCATGTAAACCTAAAACCCAGGATTCGATAAAATCCGTGACGCGGTCTATCCCGTTCAAATCCCACACAAACAGTCACACTTCTGGATAACGGCCTAACTCGCGCACGGTTTAACCGTCAGCAGAAACAAATAATTAATACAATGACTTTTCCCCAGCTTCTACCGGTTAAACGATTTCGAGGTTACATTTATTAAACGCCGCGATTCCCAATACAAATTAACACTCTGCACGCAGGGTACCAGAGTCGCAGGGGTGACCAAGCTCGAATAAATTTAGAATAAACCAATTAAATGATGAAATAATAAAATCTTAGCGAAAGACCGTAGATGGTCAGAGAGCTCACCGGGAAGATGCTGCCGTGACGTTCCTCGAAGTCAGGGAAACCTCGAACGATGTTGAATTATTCTCCCTGATTGTACAGTGGTAGGTTCGGACGTTGGCTCGAAGAACCACCCTCTTTTCCTCGCCTCGATAGCAATTCGCAAGATGCCGAAAAATAGAGCAGGACACAGATAAAGGGTACGCTACGTCTGGTTCGCTCAACGGTCACCGGGAAAAAGCCCTGAGGTCCTGCCGGCACGCGTGCTTGTAAAATATGATCCCCACTTAACCCGCTAAACTCGGTTAATTGAGGGAACCGGTGTCGCCCGATGACCGCGAGTAGCGCCTCAGCTGGACGATGTATTAATTAGTGACAGACGATCCCAACGTCGCGTAGCCCAGCAGATGACTCTCGGAGACATATATATTCCCGTGAGTTGGTGGCCGCTAAGGATGGAAGGCCGCGTATTATTTGGTGCGTCGTTGGGAAAATGGCATATCCCGACCAAGAAATAGGAGACATAGAATATCGGTCCGAATTTTCCAATTGTTACATTCCTCCTCCTCTTGCTAGTACTCCCTCTCCATCCCTCGGTCGTATCAATCGCATTATATATATATAAAAAAATTAAAACAAGAAAAAAAAATAAAAATAAAGAATAAATAAAGCCTGAAAATCACCCCCTACAACCCTGTGTGATCATGTAGGTAGCCGCTGAGCGAGAAGGACGCAGCCTAAATATTCTGCCACGTTACAATTAATAAGTCTCTCGTAAAATATTGGAATTTATAGTAAAAATACCATCACATATATATATAATATGTTATGCATATATAGAAAGGATAAAGGAAATATTAGGATTAATTTATGGTAAAATAGCGAAAAATAGACAAGAAAACGAGAAAGAGATGAGACTAAAATCGGGTTGCAATGAAGTTTCCTCTGCAGGAAAGCGGGGCTGGCCGACTCTCCACGCAACGATAAACGCCTTGCGCCAGGTCTGAACAGCGATCTAGCTGACTTGCGTACGGACGAAATATACGAGTAACCGAGTCGGGCGAGTCGCTGCCAAGAAAAGTACTCTCTCGCTCTCTCTCGTTTCCATGTATAAAAATACTAGCTTTACCAGCAAGTTATATATATGGAATATGTTACACATATAGGATAAAATGAAATGTTAAGATAATTTTACAGCTGAATACCAAAATTAAGACGAAACGAGAAAGAGACAAAACTATAACACGTTTCAATAAAGCTTCCTTTGCAGGAAAGCGAGGCTGGCCGACTCTCTGCGCCATGACGAACGCCTTATCGCTAGGGCTAAACGGCGATCTAGCCGACTTGCGTACGAACGAAATCTACGAGTAACCAAGTTAGACGAGTCGCTCTCAAGTAAAATCCTTCTCTCTCTCTCTCTCTCGCTCTCGTTTCTATAGCACGAGAATAATCGTCTAGCTAACAAGTTAATGAAGAAACTTATTAACTATAAATAGAGTAATTACTAATTAAACGAATAACCAATAATGATTAGAATGATCCATAATTGAACAAAAATATTTACAAGAGATTAACGCGAAAATCAGCTTGCATACGACGAGTTAACTACAGAATCTGTAACAAAATTATTACTAGTGGTTTCATGTGAAGGATTTAATTAAGTTCCGTACAAACGCTGAAAATCTGAGCCATTACCATAGACACATCTACATAGAAGCGAGCATAAGGATATTACCTAGACTAAGAAACTCTACCGAAAGTAGGCCAAGAACAGGGGTGGTAAACATCGCCTCATTTTCAGGGGAAAAACCCCTCGAGCGCATTCCCTCACCTAATCGCGTGGTTCTCTGTGTATCACATCGCGCGGACAAATCAGAGCGCGCCATACCGATGCACTTGCATAGATTTATGGCTTTGCATGTCGAGAATCTACTCTGCGGAGTAAGGGGAATGAAGACGTGTATGGTTGAGATAGACCACGGGGAAACTCTTATAATCAGGATAGGGTTTTATCCCTTCTTTTCTTATACGCGCTTGGCGACAAGAATTTTCGACGCTCAGGAGCCCTATAAAAGGCCGCGAAAATCGGCCTGCGAGACAGTTTCACGGGGAGTCAAGTAACACAGTTTCACAGGGAGTAAAGGGCTAATCACTTGCCAGGCAGTCAACCAGTCGCCAGCTGTGAGTTAGACTTTTTCCAAGGCAGCAAGTAGTACTTTTTGCCGAGAAGTAAAGTAGTACAGTTCGATAGTTTTTCACCGCGGCTCAATTTCACAAAGTATAGTTTCAAGTAGTACAGAGTACGAGTACAGTACTTATAATTATTAACGCGTGAAAAATCGGGAATATTGAACGTGTAACATTCGACTTCTCATGTAGCTTTATTTCAATAAATAATTATTAATACGCACCAACGCCTGCGTTCAATTTTGAGTTTGTCCGACTACACTAGTCCACGTCTAACCAACGTTCAACAGCAAGAACCACAGCAACAAACAACCGTAAGTACAATTTTCAATTACCAATTAAAGTGAAATCTTGCTCCGCGTGAAATTATCATTCAAGTCCCACTCCATTATTTGTAAAGTGATTATCCCCAACCAAGAACAAAACGCACTCCAGCCCTATCCCGAGTAATTTTCCGCGAGGTTAGACTCAAAAACGGGCCTGCGTCTTCGGTATTTTCTCGTCGGGTGTGGTAAAGGGAGAATTTATTATCCTTGACCAGAGCACGGAAAAGATACACCGAAACGTGAAATCTATGTTAAATTCGTGGGTTCGTAAGATAGGCCGCGATTTTGACGTAACGAATTCTGAGGGCTCGTCCGGGATCTTAGAATGTTAGCTTTGTTCAAACTAATATTGTTAAAAAAATCAACTGAAAAGCAAATATTTTTTACTTTTCCCTTTTTACCGTGGTTTTGTAAGCCGATTTAATCCTCGAAAATCAATTTTTTTAATTTTTATTGAGTTTTAGTGATTCAATTCATTTCACGTAAATTAATCCCTCCTTGTTACTGAATTTTATAAAACGATTTAATCCATAAAAGCCACCTTTCCTCTTTTTACCGTATTTATGAGAATTGATTTATTTTAGAGAAATTGATTTTTTACTTTTTATTGAATTTTAAAGATTCAATCCATTTCACGAAAATTTATCATCAGTCACTACTGAGTTTCTTTTTACGATTCAATTCATAAAATCCACCTTTCCCCTTTTTACCGTATTTATGAGAATTGATTTATTTTAGAGAAATTGATTTTTATTTTTTATTGAATTTTAACGAGTCAAGCCATTTCATAAAAATTTATCATCTTTTTAAGAGAGTACCCGCTATTATTCAAGTTATTTGGTAAGCCTTCTTCGTAAGTCAATTGACCTTGTGGAAATCAAGTGTGGAAACTAATATTCGATAATGACTGGTGAATTAAAAAAAAGAGAAGATAGAATTTGTATCGAAAGACATATACGTGGATATATGTATACTAGTATATAGACTAGTATATATATATATATATATATATATATATATTCATCGGTTGTACTCCATTATATGGGACCATTTGAAAAATTATTGGTACTTCAAGTGCGTATAAAGGAACTCGAGGTTCTCGCACAAAAACTCATTGAAGAAATCACGCCAGAAATTTTCTTAAATCAACTCGGTTTAGAACGAATAAAACAGCAAGAAAGAATTAATGCTAAAACATACGTGAGGAGAACTACAAGGAAAATAGCTTCCCCAAATATTAACTATAGAGAGTAATATTATATTTGTTTTAACCAGACAGCCATCAGACTTCTTGGGTTGTTTCTATACGATTCGCTCCGTAACATTAACTTCTTGGTACTATCATTTGCATAAAATCTGTCAATCTACCAAGCGTTAAAACAGTTGGCATACAATTCTGAAAATATTAATAGAATTACAAAATAGTTCTGCTATTCACTCCTACGTTGCTCATCTTAATAACCCCCTCGAGCGATCACTAGAATCGTTCACCACGTGCTACTCTTTCTGCCATAGACCTTTAACGAATTCTCCGGCTCGCTTACATCAGCGGTCAGCATTCTGAAAACCCTACCCTAACTACCCTCTTTTCAACCTAACACATGGGCAATCAGATTGGCCCGCGCACGTATCACTAACAACACAATCATCACGAAACACATTACACTAGTGAAAGAAATCCTATGTTTTAGCTCCCTGCGCAAGCGAGTTCGGGGCTAGCAAGGTTCATTCACAAAACACATTATACTAGTGAAAGAAATCCTATGTTTTAGCTCCTCGCGTAAGTGGGGTTAAGGTTAGCAAGGCTCGTTCACAAAACACATTACACTAGTGAAAGAAGTCCTATGTTTTAGCTCCTCGCGTAAGTGGGGTTAAGGCTAGCAAGGCTCGTTCACAAAACACATTACACTAGTGAAAGAAGTCCTATGTTTTAGCTCCTCGCATAAGTGAGGTCAAGGCTAGCAAGGTTCGCTCACGAAACACATTATACGAACAAGACAGACATAACTACACGTACTACTTACTTATTTTGATAATTACCCTATCACTATCGACCCGAATCATTTATCCATGCCGAAAACCCATAGAGCAGGAAGGAAAATTCAAGCGCAGAGATTAAAACGACGAATCTTAAAAGAACAGTACCAAGTTTTAACAATTGCGTGCAAATCGTATAACGAGCAAAATCCTAGAATTTTTGACATTGAAATAGAGAGCAATAATAAAACTATTCCTCTCGAAGGAAGAGAAATAACAGAATATAAGAAACATTGCGACGACACAATTGCAGTACATAACGACTACTCGAGGCAAGAAAGGAATAGAAATTTAAATTCTAGTAAAACGAATCGTCCTTTAACGGTAACAGCGAGTGAATCGTATAACAAGCAAAATTTTGGAGTCTCTAGCATCAAATCTATAAAAGATAACGAAGGTATTTTCCTTAACCAAGAAAAAATAATAGGTTTTCAGGGACCTTTAGTTGAACAAACAGAGAAATATAAAAACCATTCAGACAGTACAAAGGCAGATTGCGTAACCCTCTCTAACGAAGAGATACCATATTTATTAAGGGAAATTACGTACGAAGCAAGCAGCAGTAAAGTCACACAGGGTGTAGACACAGAAATACCGAATAAATCTCAAATAAATCGCCTTAAGCAAATCCGAAAATCGAGCGGAAAAATGTTCTAGACGAACTTGTTGCTGATTACGAAGCTCACTCGAGACTAGGGATACGCTATCACCCGATTGTAACACCCTGCAAGCCTCACATCATTAAGATCGAATCGTTGAATAAACATCAAGTCATCCTCCTGAAGGAAAAACCACATTTGATTTTACCTCAGGGAAATTTCGAAACAAAGTTAAAGGAATAAAGCTCTATAATTTTTCTTCGTTACAAGTAACAAAAAGAAAGTTATTCCTATTTTCTCTTCCTGTGCAATTTTACTCGAATAATATTCTTATGTATTGTTGCATGTCTCTTTGATGCGGTATAAAAAAAAAATATATTATTATACTTATATAAAATACATCATAAATGAGTTCAACTCGATCAAAGGTAAGACTTGATGATAATGTGATACATGATTATCCTGAAGACCGAAAAAAGAAATCTCGAATACATAGCCCTCCGAAATCCCAATTTGAGACAGTCGAAGAATTTTCCGACGAAAGTACTGACAGTTCGCCTCCCAAGACTCCCTCCACAACGAATCCAACGGGAGAAATTATTGCGGATACAGAGAAAAGTAGCAACATTAATCAAGAAAATCTAGAATTAATTAAAGTAGATGAAGATAGTCATATACAATTTTTGGAATTAACGTCAAGTCATTTAATTATTACAAAAACGGAAATAAATTGCGAGGAAGCAAACGATTCTTCAAGTACTGGAGACATTCTATCAGACAATTTTGATAATTATAGTACACCAAATAGTCTCTTACAGATTCAAGAAATTTCAAGGAATTCAGAAAGTTTTGAGCAATTCACGAACCGAGTGCAAGAAACAATTACAGCGAGATCGGGAAATAATTTATTGTCTGTAGTGGGATTTTTGGAAGAACCTGGTCACCAATATTTACCACTTGTAATATATAGAGATCCCTGTAACGAAATTCCAGTTCAGATTCCCGCATCCCCCGAACATATTGTAAAAGGCGTCGAGCTGCAGCCCGCTACACACGAGACAACAGGTACGAATACATCAGTCATAGCTTTCCCGAACCCCGTAGTCACCACGCCCACGTTAGGCCTTTCGAACTCCAGCGACATATTTTACACTCCTGCAGGGGGGTCTACCCCACTCGACTTACCCATCGGTACACAGTCCCTCGTGAGTCATAATAAAATACTGTCCCCTCCAATAGATAAAAGCAATACTTGTGAAAAATCTAAATGAAAATCAATAATCAAACCCTCCCACATTGTGCCACAGAATTTGTTGAAAAATTTGCACCTGTTATCTGAATACGAACCTGCTATTCCTGGTTGCTTCTCACACCCCACGGGAAAAAGGTCGAGTCCAGATAAAAAGCCCAGTAAAATACCACCAGTGAACTTTTCTCTTGAAACTAGTGACCCTGTACCCGACCCTCCTCCCATAATGGTTAATAATAACCAAACGTTGTCTCTTCGAGATGCACTAGCTGTCATACCGAATTATGACGGTCATACTTTGTCATTGGGAATGTTTATCCAAGGATGCAAGGAAGCTTTGGCTATGATGGGGCCAGGCGTCGAATCAAATTTAGTAAAAGCAGTCCGCATACAAATAATTGGCGAACCCCGTCGCACGATACAAGGGCAAACTTTTGAAAAAATAGAAGATTTGGGTAAATTTCTCAAAGATATTTATGCACCCACGCGAAACGTATATCAGCTGCAAGGTGAACTAGGATCAATATACCAGAGCGAGAAAGTGAATCTGTTATTGCCTATTCGAATCGTGTACGAGATTTGGGAAATTTGATACTTGAAAATTATGATGCGAGCGAGGATAATCCCTTGGCAGGCGCTTTTATTGATAATACTAGACAAAGCCTTCCAGCTTGTTTTCTACACGGTTTAAAACCAGAAATTGAGCAACGACTAACTCCCAATAATAATCTCGAAGAATTAATAAAGCTAGCAGTGCAGACCGAAAAGAGTTTAGTGTCCCAAGCAGCCTTGCGTAGCGGCGAGCAAGTAACGTCGAGTCCAAGGGTCCCTAAGCCCGAGGCGAAACGAGGAGTACACGTGGTAGCTAGCGAAGAAGTGCATTGCCAGTTGTGCAATAAAAAAGGGCACAATGCTAAAGAATGTTCGACCTAGAAGACTAGCCAAGCGTTGGCTGTTGGGTTACAAAATACGGGAAATGTCGATAAAGGACCGAGCATATGTCAGATCCGTCAGAGGACTGGACACTCGGCAGACAAATGTTTTAAAATTTTTCCACCTACAAATAACAATAAACCTAGCCTCGAAGCTCCTTCATTTATCATATGCCAGATCTGTAAAAAAAACAGGACACTCGGCTGACAAATGTCTTAAAATCTTCCCCCCTTCAAATAATAATAAACCCGTCTTTGACGGTCCTCCGCTCACTATATGCCAGGTATGTAAAAAGCGCGGGCACACTGCCGACCGTTGCTATAGAATTTTTCCTCCTGAAAGGAAGGAGTCGGGAAATACATCGATGTTTTGTCACTTTTGTAAAAATCATGGACACACAGCGAATAGATGTCCTCAATCACCGTCAGCCCCCCCCCCCTAAATTAATGTCTTTACCGCAAACACAGGTGCCAGTCAATCTCCGATACCAAAATCCTAGCGATATTCGGTGCCAAATATGTAAAAAAAAAAGGCCACGGGGCTCATATTTGTCTATATCGTAACAACCACTCCCAGCCTTTAAATATCAACCGATCGGAAAATCGCGGAAATATTAATAATTTCAATAATAGTTCCATGAATTCAACAGGACCATGTTTTTATTGCAAACAACCCGGTCATTTTATCCGTGAGTGTCCCGCTCGAAGGGAGAACGAAGCAACATATGGAAGTACGGGAAACCGAAGTGGTCTTCCGAGTACGGGTGCGCCCAGGGAGACTCTGCTAAACATGCATCCGATCCGTACTATTTCAATCACAGCTTCAACCCTCAACCGCGAGTAGTCCGAATCTTTAATATCCCATATCACTCTTATGGTTGGTACGGGAGCCGGGCCGAATATCTTAAAGAAACAATTTGTAAATAAACATATCGCTATAAATCACGGAGAAATTTTACAACTTAATGGAATAACAACAAATTCGATTTTTCCCTTGGGACATATTACCATACAAGCCTTCGGACGTTTCGCTACTTTCCATATTGTAGATAATAACTTCCCCATAAAGGAAGCTGGTATACTGGGTTCGGAATACCTTGACGGCAATCGCGTGAAAATTGACTATGAAAAAAGACAATTGAAAATGCAGAATGTAAGAATACCATTTGCAACTCAGGAAACTATTGTTATCCCTGCAGCGTCCACCAAATTGTGCTTCGTGAGAGTAAAGAATTTGGATTTACGGGAAGGTTATCTGCCTCCCCTGGATGCAGGTGAAGGTATAAACATAGAAAGGGGGTTTGTCATCAATAATAATGGTAAAGCTTACATTTATGTGACAAATAGCAATAGGTATTCGGTTCAAGTCCAGGTACCAGTACTAGAGTTAATGTCATCGGAGGAATTAACTTGCAGTACAGGAATAAGAGAATCTACTGACGATTCAAAGACGAAAAAGGAACGACAGGTAACAAGTAAAGTTGAGTTAATAAAAGAAAATAAGTCCTCGGACGGACTGAGTCATGAGACTAATAAAGATAAAATCGATTCAAGTGAAAATATTGGAAAAAAAATCATTCCGACGGGAAAGAATGCGTTCGTATCAGAGACACTACCCCGCGGAGATACTATGGTTGATTTTGTGAAAAAAATTATAAAGGAAAAAATAAGAAATTGTTCAGAAATTATTGAAAAAGCTTACGGAAATCGTGTGAAAAATGAAAAATCAAGTAAAGAAATTGGTAAAGTAAAAATAGAAGATCAAGTTGAAAATTCGCAAGAGTGATAAATCTAAGCGACAATTGATTTGACCAAATTTTTTGATGGAAAATTTCTGGCAGTTCGCAACCCGGGTAGAGTCAGCGCCACCTTAGATCCCTGTGTTATCGATCTCAGAAAGATCTCTAACAATCGAATCATTAATTATTTTTGTCAACTTTGATTGCTTCACTCATTCATTAAGAATTAATGAGGCAACCAGACCTGACGATTTTTAACTTCTAAAGAAATCGTGAAAAAATATTGCCACAGCCCGGGTTCGAACCGGGAACTCCAGAATTCTAGCCTGGTACGTTACCAATTACGCCACCGCGGCTCTAGCAACATCAATTCACGATCTCTATTTTTAATGTCAAATAATACACCTTTGTTGTAGATTAATTAATTAATCCTTTTGTACGCGGTCATATGTTTCTTAAGAGTGATAAATCTAAGCGACAATTGATTTGACGAAATTTTTTGATGGAAAATTTCTGGCAGTTCGCAACCCGGTTATAGTAACGTACCAGGCTAGAATTCTGGAGTTCCCGGTTCGAACCCGGGCTGTGGCAATATTTTTTCACGATTTCTTTAGAAGTTAAAAATCGTCAGGTCTGGTTGCTGCCTCATTAATTCTTAATGAATGAGTGAGGCAATCAGAGTTGACAAAAATAATTAATGATTCGATTGTTAGAGATCTTTCTGAGATCGATAACACAGGGATCTAAGGTGGCGCTGACTCTAACCGGGTTGCGAACTGCCAGAAATTTTCCATCAAAAAATTTGGTCAAATCAATTATCGCTTAGATTTATCACTCTTAAGAAACATATGACCGCGTACAAAAGGATTAATTAATTAATCTGCAACAAAGGTGAAAATTCGCAGTCTAGTTCGCGAAATTTTATGGACCTTCGTACGTCGGATTCAAGCAAGGGGAACACTTATATTGAACCTGTAGAGATTTTTGTACCCAGAGAAAACGTTGTCTATCCGAATTTGATAGAGACGAAAGTAAACTGTGTTAATGAGGGGACTTGCCTTGGCTCCACAGGGGTGTCTGTGCCGACAAAACGGGTAGCGCTCGTTGGAGAATTAAGGGAGCTCAGCTCAAATTTTTCGGGAAAATCTGTGCCTATGAAAAGGACAGAAACTCCTCAGGTTTATGAAAATTATGTTCAAGAAGAAAACGTCGTTAATTCAAATCCAATAAAAACAAAAATATCGGCAAAAGATAGTGAGTCTAATTGTGTTAATTATGCGGGTTGTTCGAGCTTCACAGACGTAACTGTGCCGACTAAACGGATAGAACTTGTTGGAGATATGCGAAAACTCGATCCAGATTTTATAGGGATATCTGTGCCTATGGAAAGGACAGAACCCTTTGAAGATGTTAATAATTACAATGAGGAATTGAGAAAGTCAACCAAAGAACAAATACTCCGAGAGAATACAAAAATTGAAACAATTGAGTCAGTAAAAGTCAACTATTCAGATTTTACCAAAGCATCAGAGTCATCAAAAGAAGTAATAACCATGGAAAATAAAGAAGTACTTTGCCAGAGACCTGTTGAACCTTTCGTGCCTCTAAATCATTGCGATCAAACTGTCAATTTTGAAAATTATGAAGACTCGAAGAATTTACGAACAACTTGTACACTTGAACCGTCAAAAAATGAACGTATTATAGGAAATATTAAAGATAAAGATACACGTTTGAGAAGCGAGAATTATAGTCCAAAAACGTATAAAATCATGAACGTTTCGTTAACACAGAAACTCAGTATAGCTAATATCACTCGCGAAATTCAACCTTTCATCCGCGAAAAATCATGTTACGTAATATCAGATTCGGTAATGATTGACCGCTATAATCAAATTAAGGAATTATTAAGACTCGTCGAATTGAACGAAGAAGAAAAAGCAAGTATCGAGACGCTTTTAAAGGAAAGCGCACATTTATACCAAATCCCAGGAGATACGTTGACATGCACCACTATATTGAAACATCGCATTCCTACTACCGATGATCTTCCTATAAATACTCGAGGCTACAGATGGCCAGAGTGTACTAAAGAAGAAATAGGCAAGCAAATAGAGGATATGCTCGGTAAAGGAGTAATAATACCCTCTACCTCACCATACAATTGTCCTGTCTGGGTCGTTCCCAAGAAAGCCGACTCTCAGGGTAATAAAAAATGGAGAGTCGTGTTCGATTACCGATCGCTGAACGAAAAAACGATCGCCGACGCATACCCCATACCCAATATCAACGATATATTAGATCAATTACGCGGTGCACAATACTTTTCTGTATTCGATTTAGCATCAGGATTCCATCAGATAGAAGTCTCTCCAGAAGATCGTCATAAGACCGCATTTACTACGCCACGTGGCCATTTCGAATTCGTTAGAATGCCGTTCGACTTTCGGAACGCCCCTCCGACGTTTCAAAGAGCAATGGACCTCACACTAAGTGGGCTCCTCGGGAAAGGACTATTTGTTTATTTGGACGATATTGTTATTTATGCCTACAATCTCAAAGAACACGAGAATATATATCGCGAATTAATTAAACGATTAGAAGCAGCAAATTTAAAACTGCAACCAGATAAATGCGAATTTTTAAAAAGAGAAGTCGCGTATTTAGGACATATAATCGGGAATAATGGAGTTCGGCTCGATCCTAAGAAATTAGAAGCTGTACGTGAATATCCCGTACTTAAGAATGTTAAAAATATTCAACAATTTCTGGGATTAACAGGTTATTATAGGCGGTTCATAGTAGGATACGCCAAGATATCAAAACCCCTTACGACTTTATTACGCAAAGAAATTATATTTGATTGGGGACCCGAACAACAACAGTCATTCGAAATTAAAAAAAATAAACTTTGTACGGCTCCAGTTTTGCGATATCCTGATTTTTCCAAGCCTTTTATTTTAACAACAGATGCATCGGGTTATGCTATCGGTAGTATACTTTTACAAGGAGAAATTAACAACGATCATCCATGCGCTTACGCCTCGCGAGCTTTGAGTCTAGTCGAAGAACGGTACGACACTTACGAAAAGGAAGCATTGGCTATAGTATACTCTATACTCCACTTTCGGCCATATCTGTATGGGCACCATTTCACTGTAGTAACCGACCATAAACCGCTGTTGTGGTTCCGACGGGCTGAAACTCGCCGAGTACGAATATATAAAACTAACGTTAACGCCGACGCTCTATCAAGAAGCCCCATAGAGTCATTAGCTACCACAGACGATATTTACATGGTTCGCACGAATCCTTTAAAAAGTCACCGTAAAAATAATCAACGTATCTTATCAGACACCGATATAGCTCGGCTATTAGAAGAAGATTCCGAAGAGGAGGAATATCTAAGCAACGATGTCTCTGGAAATTTCGGTTATCTTAACGATGTAGAAGAATGTGACTGGGTACGTGAGTCGGTTGATCCTTTCGAACAGCTGGAAGACATAGCCTCACCATACAAATCAACGACCACTAGTCACGAAAACGAAATTTTTCAGACGCCTGCAGCTAACAAGGCACCACTAAAGAAACCCACCGTAAAAATGAAAGCTAATATGCATCGGGAGACACGCAAGAATGAAAACATCGAAACTAAGACTAAGCAAGTGACCTACAGTGTTGAGAACTTTCCTCTGCCATCCGACACCTCTTCAGATCGACCGAGTAACCAAACACATGTGCCGTTACCAGTCCTATCCCACAACGATGTGTCTCTTAAGAACAACGAATCTAGCGGCGAAAGCGAACTCAAGGACCATAACCCTCGAGAAAACTCAAACAGAACAGTGCAGGGAAAACATGCACGTGAACTTTACCAAGGTAGCGAAACAGAACCCCTAAGCGACAACATGTCCGACGCAGAACCTGAGAATTCACTTATATTGCCCGCCACCATCCTGCATAAAACCACGAAGGGTAGGATTATTGCTTCCAACGTCAAACAATCACGAGATTTATTTCACACTCGAAAAGATATTTTAGTTTATTTTGTTTCCACCGATTGTGCACTGATAGACACTGGAGCTATTGCATTACGAGATAACGACAATTTTCCACACTTAAAGAATCTAGAATTAAAGAAAGCCCAATCTATTATGAAACGAGCTCACAGATTCAATATAGCTTTGCCTATCACAGATAATTCTGGAAAAGGTCCCACATTAATTTTGGAAAATATAGTAGAAGCTTTAAAAAGTGCTCGTTATTTAATTGACAAGTTATCATTGCAAAGGCTAAAGAAAATTCCAAAATATATCAAGACAAAAAAATTAATCCTGTTGCATTTAAAGTGGGTGAACCAGTATTTTTGCTTAAAGGACCAAAACCAGGAAAACTCGGTGACCACTACACCAGTCCGCACGAAACAAAGACTATATTAACGAACGGTAACGTGCGTATTAAACTCCTGAACAGAGACATTATTGTACATTCAAATCGATTCAAAAAATCGAGAATTGCATACTAAGATTTTCGAAATAATTTTTCCAGAAACATATTTTGCATAAAAATATACGATGTTTAGATAGTACGCACTCATGCGGCACTTTCTTTTTGGATATCATGTAATAATAAACATAGAATTTACATAATAAAATTGATTTATACAAATGAAAAATCAGAAAATGAAAATAAAAATAAACATATATATATATATCATACGGGAGATAACATAAAACTACAATAAGCTCTAATAACACTCCATATTTATTTTTATCAACGATATCTCAATACTAGAAGACAATTTTGGCATAAACGATGCCGAGTCGTCCACCAAATACCGTGCTATAACGCATTAATCAAATAACCCTCTATCCGATAAATAAACATATTAAATATGAAAGGAAATAATACATACATATAGTCATAGTAATAATAATAATAGTAATAATAATGGTAATAATAGTAATAGCAATAATAATAATAACAATGATCAGTGTGTTCAAGTTTTAGTGAATAGAAATTTTTCTTAAAGGTTTTAAACCAGGCAAACACAGTTACCCATACGCCAACGCAAACGAGATACCAGGAAACGCACTCAAAGACAAGGTATTAAATAAAACCTCTTGAAGAAAAAATATCTTAGTGCACCCCGATCAGTCTTAGACTTCAAAGGAGAGAGAGAGAGTACAACCAAATATAAAGCGAATGCCATAATAACCATATTAAGAACATTAACATATACCAGTAAATATACGCATAAACATTTTTATTAACATAACTAAATAAATACGCTACTATTTATACCTGCATCTTGAAAAAGATTAATCATAAAAGTGTGCATATCATCAATAAGCATGTCATCAAAAGGCCCACGCGGCATGTACTCATACGAACAAGTGCATCTCGACAGTTACCGTAGTTGGCCAGTAAATTTTCTAGACCCGCGGCAACTTGCCGCTGCAGGATTTTATTACACCGGGCAGGACGACGAGGTCAGTTGTTTTGATTGCAGAGTTACTATTAAAGAATGGGAAGTTGGTGATATACCAATGCATGACCACCGTAGGTTGCAAGAACAATGCCGTTTTGTCCGCGGCATACCCTGTGGGAACGTTCCCATCGGGGCCGATCCACGAGATGTACCCTTTTCTTGTGAAAAAGAACGCCACGATTGCAGACTAGAAGTAAGAGTAAACGCGACCCCTGTTTGCCACGAGGATATGCCTCCAAAGAAGAGCGATTTGACTACAGCCCGCGTACCCCACCTACGAAAACTATACAGACCGCATGGAAAGTTTCATTTCCTGGCCTGAGACGCTACCGATAAAACCAATAACATTAGTAGATGCTGGATTCTTTTATTCTGAGAAAAAGGACAGAGTAACTTGTTTTTATTGCGGAATTAAAATAAAGCGTTGGGGAACGGGTCCAAACCCCTTACACTTACACGTCTTGTTAAATCCAGGCTGTCGATTCCTGAGCATGACTACGAATACGTCCCCATGTTCCTCTTTGTCCACCAGCCCTGCCGATTCAATTACATCGTTACTTCACAGACCTCCCGCTCCCCCTCCATCGTCCGCTAACCGAGATAATCATGCGAACCAACATTCCGATACAACGGCCAAAGACGAGTCAGACGAAAAACTAATTACTTCACATAGTCGCAATTTCCGACCTCCTACCCCTTGGGCGGAGTCATTGGACCTATCCACACTATCGCTGACACCCTCCCACGAGGAAGATGCCGCCTCTCAGTTATGTCAAACCTGCCATCACCAACCTATAAACGTGACGTTTCTCCCTTGCCTCCACGCAAATAATTGTTACAAATGCAGCAAAAATAGAGAAACATGCGATGAATGCAACTCAGCGATACAGTGCATCGCGTTTGATTCCAAATAGGATAACGTCAACAAAGAGAAAAACAAAAACTAAAAGTTATATCGATAACGACAATAAGTAGCTAGAACCATAATTGAGTATGTTAATTAAAATCAACTGAGGTTCGGTTAATTAATTCTCTTTCACTCAAGCCTAAATTGCCAAATTTCAAAGTATGGTTCCAAATTAATTATTAACGGATTTTGAAAAGCTCCATACACTTACAATAAAATAGTACGAAATCCCTGATTATGCAGAGATAATTTCAGAATATAATGCATAATATCTTTTTCCTTTTCTCTTTTTTACGTTTTGGGATTAAGGGGTTTTTGTTTGAAGCTATAACTCCAAACGCGTATGTCGATATTTTTGTTTGATTTATTTAGAAAAAAATATTTGTAGTTTTCTTTTATCCTCTGTCTCTGTCTCAATACAATATATATATATATGTTTGTAAAAGGGTACTTATGGGGACACAAAAAAAATTGATTTTTTTCAGTGTACATAAGCTAGTACGATCCATGAAAGAACAACTCTAATAAAATTTTTCAAATCTGATATCTGGTTCTATCATATACACCAAGTCCCAAATTCATGCAAAAGGGTGTTTATGAGGACGGTCCCTATAAACACCACTTTACATCCATTTTCACTTGTCTAGTGGTACTTGTGGGGACACGCATTTTCATTAGTATTTAAGTCCAATCTATGACATGTTCCATCGGTCTCAATAGCAAAATAATGTTGGCTGTGTGATAATCTGTATATTTAATATAGTAGACAATAGACATTTTCAGAAAATACATCTGGAATGTACAATATAAGGTTCACTCGTCTGAAGTTGATGCTATTTGGTACTTGTGAGGACACCGGGGACTTTCCCATATCCCGATAATCGTCTTTATAGTTTTACGAGGCATTCAAATGAGTCCAGTATGAATATAGCCCTCTGTATACATTTAATTATAAAATCTTTTAATTTATTAACCAACTATTGTAATTTCAGTGTCCTCATAAATACCGATAGGCATAAAATCGTATATATCAAAGTCACTACTTACGGCCAGTCGGTACTTGTGAGGACATCAGGTGGTATCGATCGGGTGGTCCTCATAAATACCGATAGGCATGAAACCGTATATATCGAAGTCACTACTTACTGCCATTCGGTACTTGTAAGGACATCGGGTGGTCTCGATTTTCTTTCCAGTAAAAAAAACGGCAATAAGATATCACTTTATGGAGTTACTTTGATCCCCCACTTTTCTCCAAACTCCTACTTCTCTATTTTCTGTCAGCCAAAATTATTCATTGTTAACTCAGCATCCTTATAATGCATATGACTTGAGGGCAATCGGTACATCCGGGGATATTATGACTTATAATCGCACTTGACTGCTGAATGGGATAAAAATGGCGCATACGTTACATATTTTTCTTGACTTTTGTTGAATCAGCGACTTTCGTACATGAGATTCAGTTGGATAGTTGATGACTTACCTAACAAAAGTGCATATGGATACAGACGATTATCACAATATATAGGTGTGACATATCCGTCACGAAGGTCACTAGTATAGACACGTGTTCATCAAATAGGAAACGTCGGTTTCGATGTCATAATTAATTAAACAATAACAGTGGCTAAAATTACAGATCCTTGTAATTTCAGTGTCCTCATAAATACCGATAGGCATAAAATCGTATATATCAAAGTCACTACTTACTGCCATTCGGTACTTGTGAGGACATCAGGTGGTATCGATCGGGTGGTCCTCATAAATACCGATAGGCATAAAATCGTATATATCGAAGTCTCTACTTACTGTCATTCGGTACTTGTGAGGACATCGGGTGGTCTCGATTTTCTTTCCAGTAAAAAAAACGGCAATAAGTTGCCACTCCATGGAGTTACTTTGATTTACTAACCTTTCTCCAAACTCCTACTTCTCTATTTTCTGTCAGCCAAAATTATTCAATGTTAATTCAGCATCCTTATAATGCATATGACTTGAGGGCAATCGGTACATCCGGGAATATTATGACTAATAATCGCACTTGACTGCTGAATGGGATAAAAATGGAGCATACGTTACATATTTTTCTTGACTATTGTTGAATCAGCGACTTTCGTACATGAAATTCAGCTGGATAGTTGATGACTCACCTAACAAAAGTGCATATGGGGACAGACGATTATCACAATATATAGGTGTGATATATCCGTCACGAAGGTCACTAGTATAGACACGTCTTCATCAAATAGGAAACGTCGGTTTCGATGTCATAATTAATTAAACAATAACAGTGGCTAAAATTACAGATCCTTGTAATTTCAGTGTCCTCATAAATACCGATAGGCATAAAATCGTATATATCAAAGTCACTACTTACTGCCAGTCGGTACTTGTGAGGACATCAGGTGGTATCGATCGGGTGGTCCTCATAAATACCGATAGGCATGAAACCGTATATATCGAAGTCACTACTTACTGCTATTCGGTACTTGTAAGGACATCGGGTGGTCTCGATTTTCTTTCCAGTAAAAAAAACGGCAATAAGATATCACTTTATGGAGTTACTTTGATCCCCCACTTTTCTCCAAACTCCTACTTCTCTTTTTTCTGTCAGCCAAAATTATTCATTGTTAATTCAGCATCCTTATAATGCATATGACTTGAGGGCAATCGGTACATCCGGGGATATTATGACTTATAATCGCACTTGACTGCTGAATGGGATAAAAATGGCGCATACGTTACATATTTTTCTTGACTTTTGTTGAATCAGCGACTTTCGTACATGAGATTCAGTTGGATAGTTGATGACTTACCTAACAAAAATGCATATGGATACAGACGATTATCACAATATATAGGTGTGATATATCCGTCACGAAGGTCACTAGTATAGACACGTGTTCATCAAATAGGAAACGTCGGTTTCGATGTCATAATTAATTAAACAATAACAGTGGCTAAAATTACAGATTCTTGTAATTTCAGTGTCCTCATAAATACCGATAGGCATAAAATCGTATATATCAAAGTCACTACTTACTGCCAGTCGGTACTTGTGAGGACATCAGGTGGTATCGATCGGGTGGTCCTCATAAATACCGATAGGCATGAAACCGTATATATCGAAGTCACTACTTACTGCTATTCGGTACTTGTAAGGACATCGGGTGGTCTCGATTTTCTTTCCAGTAAAAAAAACGGCAATAAGATATCACTTTATGGAGTTACTTTGATCCCCCACTTTTCTCCAAACTCCTACTTCTCTTTTTTCTGTCAGCCAAAATTATTCATTGTTAATTCAGCATCCTTATAATGCATATGACTTGAGGGCAATCGGTACATCCGGGGATATTATGACTAATAATCGCACTTGACTGCTGAATGGGATAAAAATGGCGCATACGTTACATATTTTTCTTGACTTTTGTTGAATCAGCGACTTTCGTACATGAGATTCAGTTGGATAGTTGATGACTTACCTAACAAAAGTGCATATGGATACAGACGATTATCACAATATATAGGTGTGATATATCCGTCACGAAGGTCACTAGTATAGACACGTGTTCATCAAATAGGAAACGTCGGTTTCGATGTCATAATTAATTAAACAATAACAGTGGCTAAAATTACAGATTCTTGTAATTTCAGTGTCCTCATAAATACCGATAGGCATAAAATCGTATATATCAAAGTCACTACTTACTGCCATTCGGTACTTGTGAGGACATCGGGTGGTCTCGATTTTCTTTCCAGTAAAAAAAAACGGCAATAAGATGCCACTTCATGGAGTTACTTTGATCCCCCACTTTTCTCAAAACTCCTACTTTCTTATTTTCTATCCGCAAAAATTATTCAATGTTAATTCAGCATCCTTCTAATGTATATGACTTGAGGGCAATGGATACATCAGAGGATATTATGACCAACAATCGCCCTTGACTAGTGAATGGGATAAAAATCATACTGAATTAACATCGAATAACAGATGAACGGACAGAAAATAGAAAAGTAGTTTGGAGAAAAGTGGGGGATTAAAGTAACTCCATGAAGTGGCATCTCATTGCCGTTTTTTTTACTGAAAAGAAAATCGAGACCACCCGATGTCCTCACAAGTACCGAATGGTAGTAAGTAGTGACTTCGATATATACGATTTTATGCCTATCGGTATTTATGAGGACCACCCGATCGATACCACCTGATGTCCTCACAAGTACCGAATAGCAGTAAGTAGTGACTTTGATATATACGATTTTATGCCTATCGGTATTTATGAGGACACTGAAATTACAAGGATCTGTAATTTTAGCCACTGTTATTGTTTAATTAATTATGACATCGAAACCGACGTTTCCTATTTGATGAAGACGTGTCTATACTAATGACCTTCGTGACGGATATATCACACCTATATATTGTGATAATCGTCTGTCCCAATATGCACTTTTGTTAAGTGAGTCATCAACTATCCAGCTGAATCTCATGTACGAAAATCGATGATTCAATAAAAGTGAAGAAAAATATGTAACGTACGCTCCATTTTTATCCCATTCACTAGTCAAGGGCGATTATTAGTCATAATATCCCCGGATGTACCGATTGCCCTCAAGTCATATGCATTATAAGGATGCTGAATTAACATTGAATAATTTTGGCTGACAGAAAATAGAGAAGTAGGAGTTTGGAGAAAAGTGGGGGATCAAAGTAACTCCATGAAGTGGCATCTTATTGCCGTTTTTTTTACTGAAAAGAAAATCGAGACCACCCGATGTCCTCACAAGTACCGAATGGTAGTAAGTAGTGACTTCGATATATACGATTTTATGCCTATCGGTATTTATGAGGACCACCCGATCGATACCACCTGATGTCCTCACAAGTACCGAATAGCAGTAAGTAGTGACTTTGATATATACGATTTTATGCCTATCGGTATTTATGAGGACACTGAAATTACAAGGATCTGTAATTTTAGCCACTGTTATTGTTTAATTAATTATGACATCAAAACCTACGTTTCCTATTTGATGAAGACGTGTCTATACTAGTGACCTTCGTGACGGATATATCACACCTATATATTGTGATAATCGTCTGTCCCAATATGCACTTTTGTTAGGTGAGTCATCAACTATCCAGCTGAATCTCATGTACGAAAGTCGATGATTCAATAAAAGTGAAGAAAAATATGTAACGTACGCTCCATTTTTATCCCATTCACTAGTCAAGGGCGATTATTAGTCATAATATCCCCGGATGTACCGATTGCCCTCAAGTCATATGCATTATAAGGATGCTGAATTAACATTGAATAATTTTGGCTGACAGAAAATAGAGAAGTAGGAGTTTGGAGAAAAGTGGGGGATCAAAGTAACTCCATGAAGTGGCATCTTATTGCCGTTTTTTTTACTGAAAAGAAAATCGAGACCACCCGATGTCCTCACAAGTACCGAATGGTAGTAAGTAGTGACTTCGATATATACGATTTTATGCCTATCGGTATTTATGAGGACCACCCGATCGATACCACTTGATGTCCTCACAAGTACCGAATAGCAGTAAGTAGTGACTTTGATATATACGATTTTATGCCTATCGGTATTTATGAGGACACTGAAATTACAAGGATCTGTAATTTTAGCCACTGTTATTGTTTAATTAATTATGACATCAAAACCTACGTTTCCTATTTGATGAAGACGTGTCTATACTAGTGACCTTCGTGACGGATATATCACACCTATATATTGTGATAATCGTCTGTCCCAATATGCACTTTTGTTAGGTGAGTCATCAACTATCCAGCTGAATCTCATGTACGAAAGTCGATGATTCAATAAAAGTGAAGAAAAATATGTAACGTACGCTCCATTTTTATCCCATTCACTAGTCAAGGGCGATTATTAGTCATAATATCCCCGGATGTATCCATTGCCCTCAAGTCATATGCATTAGAAGGATGCTGAATTCACATTGAATAATTTTGGCTGACAGAAAATAGAAAAGTAGGAGTTTGGAGAAAGGTTAGCAAATCAAAGTAACTCCATGGAGTGGCATCTGATTGCCGTTTTTCTACTGGAAAGAAAATCGAGACCACCCGATGTCCTCACAAGTACCGAATGACAGTAAGTAGAGACTTCGATATATACGATTTTATGCCTATCGGTATTTATAAGGACCACCCGATCGATACCACCTGATGTCCTCACAAGTACCGAATAGCAGTAAGTAGTGACTTTGATATATACGATTTTATGCCTATCGGTATTTATGAGGACACTGAAATTACAAGGATCTGTAATTTTAGCCACTGTTATTGCTTAATTAATTATGACCTCGAAACCGGCGGTTCCGATTTGATGAACACGTGTCTATACTAGTGACCTTCGTGATGGATATACCACACCTATATATTGTGATAATCGTCTGTCCCCATAGGCACTTTTGTTAGGTGAGTCATCAACTATCCAGCTGAATCTCATGTACGAAAGTCGATGATTTTTATCCCATTCACTAGTCAAGTGCGATTATTAGTCATAGTATCTTCTGATGTATCCATTGCCCTCAAGTCATATGCATTAGAAGGATGCTGAATTAACATTAAATAATTTTTGCGGACAGAAAATAGAAAAGTAGGAGTTTGGAGAAAAGTGGGGGATCAAAGTAACTCCATGAAGTGGCATCTTATTGCCGTTTTTTTTACTGAAAAGAAAATCGAGACCACCCGATGTCCTCACAAGTACCGAATGGTAGTAAGTAGTGACTTCGATATATACGATTTTATGCCTATCGGTATTTATGAGGACCACCCGATCGATACCACCTGATGTCCTCACAAGTACCGAATAGCAGTAAGTAGTGACTTTGATATATACGATTTTATGCCTATCGGTATTTATGAGGACACTGAAATTACAAGGATCTGTAATTTTAGCCACTGTTATTGTTTAATTAATTATGACATCAAAACCGACGTTTCCTATTTGATGAAGACGTGTCTATACTAGTGACCTTCGTGACGGATATATCACACTTATATATTGTGATAATCGTCTGTCCCAATATGCACTTTTGTTAGACGAGTCATCAACTATCCAGCTGAATCTCATGTACGAAAGTCGATGATTTTTATCCCATTCACTAGTCAAGTGCGATTATTAGTCATAGTATCCTCTGATGTATCCATTGCCCTCAAGTCATATGCATTAGAAGGATGCTGAATTAACATTAAATAATTTTTGCGGACAGAAAATAGAAAAGTAGGAGTTTTGAGAAAAGTGGGGGATCAAAGTTACTCCATGAAGTGGCATCTTATTACCATTTTTTTTAATGGAAAGAAAATCTAGACCACCCGATGTCCTCACAAGTACCGAATAGCAGTAAGTAGTGACTTCGATATATACGATTTTATGCCTATCGGTATTTATGAGGACCACCCGATCGATACCACCTGATGTCCTCACAAGTACCGAATGGCAGTAAGTAGTGACTTTGATATATACGATTTTATGCCTATCGGTATTTATGAGGACACTGAATTTACAAGGATCTGTAATTTTAGCCACTGTTATTGTTTAATTAATTATGACATCGAAACCGACGTTTCCTATTTGATGAACACGTGTCTATACTAGTGACCTTCGTGACGGATATATCACACTTATATATTGTGATAATCGTCTGTCCTAATTTGCACTTTTGTTAGGTGAGTCATCAACTATCCAGCTGAATCTCATGTACGAAAGTCGATGATTTTTATCCCATTCACTAGTCAAGTGCGATTATTGGTCATAATATCCCCAGATGTATCCATTGCCCTCAAGTCATATGCATTAGAAGGATGCTGAATTAACGTTGAATAATTTTGGCTGACAGAAAATAGAAAAGTAGGAGTTTGGAGAAAGGTTAGCGAATCAAAGTAACTCCATGAAGTGGCATCTTATTGCCATTTTTTTTTAATGGAAAGAAAATCTAGACCACCCGATGTGCTCACAAGTACCGAATAGCAGTAAGTAGTGACTTCGATATTGTTGGAAAATCAGCTGGCGCACGGCGATCGATAATCGTCGTGCGCCTACCTGTTGCGCTGCTTTGCTACACGGTGTTCGGTTGAGTCGAAGACAGCCGAAGCATGGGCTTCGCGAAGCCGAGGATGTGCCTCATTGGCACGCCGCGTCAAGCGAGAGGATGTCTCTCTCGCTTGACTTCGGTTTCGCTCACCGGCTGTCTCGCTCAACTGACTCCAGCGCCCAACGAACCTTTCATACTCGCAGCCATCTTGATAATTCGGCACTTTTGCGACACACATCTTCTGGACAGCACGCGCATCCATAGGACTCTCACGCATATTTCTCGGACATTATTCAGCGGATTTGCTCAACTTCACGCTCATCAGGACTCATTGCTCAAGGTAAGAGTGCTCTGGCATAATTACGTCATTAATTCACTGTCAGAGAGGAGAAAATGGTACATCAACACTTGGTCTCACTCGTGGCGTGCGTTGCAGCACAAGCTGTACCACGTTCTCCTCATGTAGTTTTGCCGGCTTAATTAATATAATTAAGCATGTGCTTCATATTCACTGTATTTTCCCCCAGTAAATCTGCTGGGAGAGTACTGTGAATATTCTTTGCTCAACCATATAGCCTCAATATCTGTTTGCGGTGTGCTACGCAGTACTGATTGCGTAGCGGGTCGCACACAAAATCACTGCACTCAGATACGGGTTATTGTACATTCTCTCATTAATTCGCTGCAATCACTCTGCAATACAGTGTTGAGTGATTGCAGTGAATTACACACAAAGTTTCGCTCTCAAGGCATCGGCGTGTCGTGCTGCGTAGCTGTTGCTGCGTTGCACGCACCGCTATCTCAAATTTGCACTCAGCACACAAGTAATGTAACTGTGTGCTGCTCAAATAATATCCTAAACTCAACTTGTTTATTGATTTTATAATTTATACTTTTTATCTAAATTTATATTTTGGATTGTTGTCGAAATTAAACTAATTTGGGTTGATGTCACTTATAATGTCTCCGCACTTGCATATATAGATTGTATTGCTGTAATAAAAGAGGAAGGTAGCAAACCGCTTCCTCAAATATAACATCTCGGTGTCTGGTTTTATTTTCCTCTTGCCTCGAGTGAGTTTTCATCATGTTCCGATACATTCACAGGTCGGTCAAGGTACATCCGGAGGAAAATCTCAACAGATATATACGATTTTATGCCTTTCGGTATTTATGAGGACCACCCGATCGATTCCACCTGATGTCCTCACAAGTACCGAATGGCAGTAAGTAGTGAGTTCGATATATACGATTTTATGCCTATCGGTATTTATGAGGATACTGGAAGTACATGTGTTGGATAATCAGCTGGCGCACGGCGATCGATATTCGCCGTGCGTCGACCTGTTGCTGTGCTCAAGCACACGTCGTTCGGTTGAGCCGAAGGTAGCCGAGGCGGGGCTTCGCGAAGCCGAGGATGTGCCTCGTTGGCACGCCGCGTCGAGCGATAGGATGTCTCTCTCGCTTGACTTCGGTTTCGCTCACCGGCTATCTCGCTCAACTGACTTCAGCGCTCAACGTTAATTTCATATTCCGCAGCCATATTGAAAATTCAGTCATTTTTGCGACGACATCGAGGAACAGCGCACCATCATCTTCGACTTTTCTCGTTGGTTTTTTGCTCAGGACATTCTCATCACTCTCAACAGGACTCAAAACTCAGGTAAGAGAACACCGTTAGAATTCAACGTAATTCAATGACGGTGAGGAGTGAACTACACATCGGTACATCCTCATAAAGGTCTCACACTGTGGCGTGCTCTGCAGCGCGGGCTGCACCACGTTTTCACTCAATTATTAGCATGCTCAATTAATATAATTGTGTGTTCACTGCACTTTCCCCCAATTAAACTTGCTGGGAGAGTGTTGTGAATTCAGTCTAATCATTTGTGCATCCTCAAGCTCACACTTTAGTGCTCTGCAGCGTAGACAGCATCACAGCCTGTCATAATAGAATTCCAAGTAATTGTCAGAATTGCATGTGCTGGCACACACTCTCTTTCAATTCTATTTCACCATCACATTGAGTATTTGCTGACAGGCAGTAAACTTGTCTACGCACTCACACATCTCACTGCGTTGTACGCTCCGCAGCACTGGCTGCGGTGCGTACACCGCTCTCAGTACTCGCAGCACACAATTAATATAATTGTGTGCTGGTTCTCAGCTCATATCATTCACTTCAGCTCACCTAATTAAATTCAGTTTCTAATTCTCAAATTTTGGTGTATTTATTTTCATTATTTTATATTTTTCTAAATTTAGTATATTTTGTGTTTCTCTTCATATTTAAAGTAACTGGTTTTAAAAAGTGTTATCACATGGTGTGCTGCTCAAGTTTTATTGTCAAAATTCAATTTATATTTATTTGTAATTTTGTGATATTTTGTTCATATTATGGAACGTAGAATAAACCACTTTCTCTGTTTTCCATCTATGCGTCTGGTTTATTTCACCCTGTCGTGAGTGACGACTCATTATTTTCAATATATTTCAGATCTGTCAAATAACACCACAGGCGGAATCTCAAACATCATGGATCTGTAATTCTAGCCACTGTTATTGTTTAATTAAATGGTGGCATTGAAACCCCCTTTTTCTATTTGATGAACACGTGTCATGTCATCGCGATTGTCCACTGGCACGAAAAGTCATGTAAACTATATCTCTCAACGAGGCATTATCACACTTGATGCCTCCATGGCATCAATTCTGATGCCATCGCATGATTAATCATGATTTGTGAGGCTTTTGCTGGAACGGTTTTAGGGCGAAATGTATATAGGTGTATATAGGTGTATATAAATATATACCTTTTGCTGAATAGTGGTACTTGTGAGGACGGTTCTCATAAGTACCTTTTCGCATATTTACAAAATTTATGAGGACTGTCCCCATAAACACCTTTTTACATCATCGGCTATGAGGACCGTCCTCATAAGCCCAAAATGTCCTCATAAACACCCTTTTGCATCAGTTTTGGTCCCCATAAGCACCCTTTTACAAACATATATATATATATATATATATAGCAAAAATAATATAAATTTCAACAAAAAAAAATACATAATATAAACTTCATAGAAGTACATAATATAAAAATACATAATATAAATTTCATGAAAAGACATAAGGTAAGATAAATTCAAAAACAAAAAAAAATCACCGAAATAGGGAGCAGTTATTCTCCGTCGTGCGCAAAGAAGCGACGCAACCCCCACGAATCTTCTCTATAGAGAAATCTAAAAAAAAAAAGAGAGAAGACAAAGTTAAGAATCGATGCACTCATAAAGGGAAAGTGGACAAAATAAATGTGTAATAGCTTCATCGTTACTCACTCGTAATTGGCGTTGCGCCTTGCTTGACGCCCCCTCACGATGGCCCGGTCTATGCTTTCCTCCTCCGAGAGGCCCTTCTCGATCTCCCTCAACAGGAAAGACAGCATGTCTTCCGTCCAAGTCACGGAGGAAGCTCTCTCTAGCTGCAGATCGTCTAGGTCATAGAAGGCCGGTATCCATTTCACCAAGGTACCGACCCGCAACTCCCGAGTAAAGGGGCCCATCCCGAATAGGTCTCTTTAATTGAACACATCCTCTCCCTCCGTGCACTGGTCCTCCCATCTAGCAGAAAAAATATATATAAATAAATAAATAAATAAATAAATAAATAAAAATAAAATTCAAGTACATACATATATAAATATGTCAAATAATAATAATAATAATAATAATAATAATAATAATAATAATATAATTTTTTGAAAAATACTAATAATAAAATAAAATAAAATAAAATAGTTCTTTTTTTTGGTTGTTCAATATATGAAAGGTACTAACCCCAAGTTATTTAGATGCACCAACATCGGTCGAAGAACACAAGTATACTCTTTTTTCGAAAGCGAGTACGATCCGTTCATTTCCAAGGCAAGACGCCGGTCCCGCATCAGATAGGAAATGTGTTCCTCCAATACACACCGGATTTCTTCTACCACCGAGAATACCATTGTAAAGTCAAGAGTACGTAATTAGAAGAAAACTGGCCCAAAATTACGACACTTGGAAATGATCCCGAAAAATGCAAAAGCGAGCGTATATAAAGGAACCACTCCACCCCTTTTCTCAAACTACGTACCCCGAGTGACCACCTTTCTCCCTCTCCCCCACCCCTTTTTACACATATCCCGGGAAACAAGGAGTATCCGTAATACCCTGTTAAGACACTGCCCACGTCGCTATGGCCTACTTTCCACACGTAGGAAACTAATGGGAGTTTACACTAGTAGAGGGCGGGAACGCAAACACGCATGCAAATACTAGTACAAAGGAAAATATTGGTAAAAAAAAAAAAAAAAAAAGATATAACAACGGTATTTATTTCACCTTCCATAAATAACAGGATTAAGTAACAGCTCTATACCCGCATGTTTATCCTGTAACAGAAATGAACGAAACCTCTAGCAAACAATTAAACATTTATGATTCAAGGAGCCACGGGGCTGTACTATGCATCAAATTCTCATCCTTTTCTCACTCGGAGGAATCCTCGGGTCCCCATGCAGCGATATTCTACAAATAAAAAACGAAGCTGGACTGTACTATGAACCCATGCAAGGGATTCACCTCGCGCAAGCGGAATGGCGACTTGTTACGTTCATCGAATTACAACCGTTCGGAAACAGACAACCAAGCTTCGCCCAAGTGCCCTTGGACGCTATGATGGACGAATGTTCTCCAATCCTACGAGATCGTTGCGCCACATTAGTCAACGAAAAGGATATTCTGTTTAGAATAACACAAATTAACGCACGGTTAGACATAATCCGCGAATTAAAGAACGAAACTTTCATTTCTTCCAAAAGAAAGGCTATAAATCCCACATACACCTCCAGCAAAATGTTACATGGCGCAATAAACGAGGAAGACGTAAGATATTATAATAAACTAATAAGTCAGTTGCACCACGGGCAAAAGGACTCTATGACCAAAAGAAAAACGAAAACGCAAGTAGTAACTCCTGAACTCTATTCTTTAGAATTGCGACTTGACGAAGTGGAATTCATGCACAATTTAACCTGGGAAACAGGAATAGAAGTTTTTCGGAAGCACGATTCCGAATTTGAAGACACTTATGCGACTCGTCTCCTCGAATGGAGATATAACGTGGAACGCGTTGCTCATATCTATTTGACTAATCTGACAACAATAGAAGACATCATCGTATTCACTGAGTTGGGATTACTCCATCCCGATTTATTAAACCAAAAGATCTTAGAAGTGTATCCAGAAATATTATCGAAAATATCCCGATTTTCGGCAGTTTATCACGACGGGAAAATCATCATCGTTTTACACATACCACTGCTCGAGCCAATCGGATATACATTGTATGAACTTCATCCCTGTCCTACTTCTCAAATTATTGGAATCAATGCAAATGCCGCCATGTATATATATCCTAAGACTCCATACTTAGCGATATCATGGACTCAAGACAAGTACGCACTAATGACAAGGGACGATTTGACCCAATGCCAAGAGCTTGGCTACGACAGAATTTGTATACCCTCATATCCCATTTATAGTATATCCGTAAAGCCCACCTGTGAGATGTTATTATTAATGAAACATACTATTCAAGACTATAAGGATTGCGACATTAGAATTACGAAAAAACAAGAATCATATTGGAAGCAACTCGAATACACTAGAGGATGGTTATTCTCCCTCCCAGGAACCGAAAAGGTTAACCTCACCTGCGACAACGAAACTCGAGCCATAGAACTATCAGGAAAAGGAATTTTTAAATTAAGATCAGGATGCATAGCACGCACTGATTAGGTAACATTTATTGAATTTCGGAACCCAAAAATAGATATCGATGGCGAGTATTTGCCATTAACCTCACTAAATATCACAGAGTTAATGCCCACTATAATAAACTACCAGCCCCTGCAAGTTAGTGATATAGCAGGAATACCCACTCCAAGTATAATCACCAGAGGAACCACAGGAAAAGAGGCCTACGACATTAGTTTAAAAGAAGTAGAACACCTACTGAGCGAACGCACCAATCAGAACGATGAAGAAGCAAGGTATGGTCCCGCTATCGCCGCCCTCTTCATCGGAGAAATAATATTGTTAACACTAATGAGTAGCCACCTCCTATTGAATCTAGCCTCCGTCTTGTACAAACTATTCCCTTCCAGGGTACAGGAGGATCGGTACCCTGCCTACAGTTACCAGTGGGCCGAACCACCCCCTTTGGATATTCGGTTTAGCGACGTGGTATACAACGTACCCTCGCGCCCACGACCGACCACACAAATTTTCCCTCCCACGCAAACCAATGATATCTACAACACACCCCGTCGACCGCGACCTATCACGTCGACGCCTAGTGGGCCGGAAAATTCAACGGGTATCCCAGGGCTCAGTAAAGCATTTAGCCCCCCCCCCCCTTCAAATAGCTAACTCGGGCAAACCGATGATAGTCTCCTCGAAGGGTCGATGGACCCACGACCTATGGAAATGTCGGTCATTTCGACCCCTCCTACTAGTTAAAGAAAAAAAAAGAGACAAGAAAAAAAAAGAGGAAGAATATATATATCTCAATAGTCTACTGATATTATTTTTATCGCGGCGCGAGGTTAAGATTTGTTGTGTCGGAATTTTAAACAACACTATCGATCAACTAAATATATTTTTTTTCTCTCCTGTTCTCCTTCTAATAATAGCTAAATTAAACGAAGAATATATATATATGTATTGACATATATATAATATTTTATTTTCTTTCCTTGCTAATAGTAATAATATTGGTAGAATAATAATAATAATAATAATTTAAATAAAAATACACCAAATAAAGAAACAATACGAAGAATTAAAATAATTTGCATTTTTATTCTTAAAACTAGATTATTACAAAAATCAGAAAGAAATGGGAGATACATTTAATGTTTGTTTGTTTGTTTTTGTTTTGTTTTTTTCCTCTCCTGTTTGCTGTCTATGACTCCATGGTTTCATCTATAAGGTGAAAGGGGAGGGAGCCGGACCGGCCGGAAAGTCGTTGGATCGAAATCGGGATCGCCCCAGAAATCAAGCTCCTCCTGGGACACGACGATGACTGGTTCTGAGAAAAAGAGAAAACAAAAATTTGATTTTTTGTTTTTTTGGTTTTTTGAAAAGGAATTGACAATTTGAAAAAAAAAAGAGAGAAACTCACCCAGGCATCGCCTCCGCACCGGGCGATGTAAGTCCCCCTCATCCTCCCCTCGCTCTCCCAACTCTTCCCTGGATCGCTTGCCCCCACGAACGCGCTCTGGAGGACCAGTTATCTCCGGATCTGCTAAAAAAAAAAAAAAGAAAAAAAAACATATATATATATATATACTGTAACATAGTTACACGAGCCAGCACAGGCGGTTATGCAATGATCATCAAGGCGAACATAGGGTTTCGAGCATCGTTCGGTAGTCCGAACAGCTCGAGAAGGCAAAACAGATTCGGAATATGGAAGAAACAGAAAAACATCTGTGCCAAAGGCTCGGTACAAGAGTACCGAGGCTTGCGGGCAATAGGCCATTACCCTGACATAAAAACAGGAGCCGTTGCCGCACCGAAATTCCCTCGCTGACCAAAACAGCAGGTCAGCGACCCACCGGCCTTGCCGGGAGGCGAGGGGAAGGCGGTAAGCGCGGCAACGGCGAACCGCAGAAATAAGGAAATGCGTCGAAATTCGAATTAAGACCGATATGATGACGTAGGGCTAGGCGGAGCGAGGGGAAGGCTATAAAAGGCCGGTGCGGGGAGTGCGGAGTCTCTTGGTTCTTTGGTCCTCTTGGCATGATAGCATAAACAGTGGAGGATAGAAAATTCGATAACGAAAAATTCTAATTACAAGTGAAAATTCAGGAGTTATTTATAAATTACATATTGTAGAGTCAGTGTTTGCACAAGAAAAGTAAAACGAGCGAGTGACAACCAGAGGCCAGCAGGAAAGGAAAAGACTGACGAGTTTTTCCAAAGATATGGACAAATTAGAGGAATATAGTAAGAACTGGATACTGGTAAAGATCTCCATAGAGTCTCAGTGAAACGAAATACTTCCGTAAAATAAATTACATAGAATTAAGCGGATAGTTTTAAGAGAATTAGATCATAAGTGAATAGAGTAGGATTAATTCAATACGATAAGTGAATAGTTTTAAAGAGAATCGAATTCAGCGAAAAGATTCCGGAAAAGAAATAAATCGGATCTTTAAACCAACGAGAGAAGTGCGAAACGAAATCACATAAGTAGAAAGGAGACAGAGTGCGAGTGAGACGAGAAAGAAAGCGAAAAGAATTGTACATAGAGTTTCTACACTCTATACAAGTAGTGCGGTGTGTCCGTGTGTGTGAGGCGACAATACCGAGGCGTCGTCCCGTAACCATAGCTCGAGCTCTGAAATACCGGGAAGTTGCGCCCGAATAAGCAGAAATAATCATAACTAAAATCGAGGGAATTCCCTTATTTTCGAGACGGAAAAGATAGAATTAAGAAACATAGTAGATAGGATGATTGTAATTCGATAGGATAAGTAGCATTAACACCTAGGAAAAATGAGTACGAGTGAATGAGTGAAAGAAGGGTGAGTGCCAAAGAATTGTAAATAGGGTTCATACACCCTATAAAAAGAGAAAATGCGAATTAGCGTAACCAGAAAGTGAGATCGCAGTGCGAAAAATATCGGATGATACCTTGTAACACCGAGCAAGAAAGGAGTGAGTGCGAGTGAAGATAGCGAGCGGTGCGGTATAGATATAGAGGCGAATTGAACATAGGTATAGTGGAACTGCGCCACGAACCATAACAGACTCCCGAGTAATACCGAGAAACCGCGCATCACCAATAAAATAAATAAATTGCGAAAATAATCGGTGCATCCCAAGTGTAAAGGGGGATCCTCGAAAATTTAATGATTGTAATAAAAAAAAAAAAAGGAGGTTTAGCGATCATTTATTTGTCACAAATAAAACATCACTGTCCACCACTTTGAAGTCTACGTTAATTAGTTTAGTGTCGAGCCCAAAACCCCACGAAAAATAGAATTCATGTGAACGGGAGAAAAATACCGTTACAATACATATAATCAACATTAACCAAATTCATAGAAATCATTTATCTAAATACAATAACAAATATATACAATCGATATCCAATGAGAAGAGTGTAGGCATGCAGTGAAATTTACTAATAATAATAAAATACAAAAACATATATTTACCAGGCTTCTTGAGTTTCACCGCCAAGGCTGACAGCCTTTCCGCCAGAGAGCGAACCTTGTGCGAAGTAGCTGCCATGGTATACAGGAAAAGAATGACTACAGCCGTGCTGTGGAGTTTTGTAGTGGCAATTTTCCATCCCTTCCCGGTTACGGGCCTGATTGGTTATGACTGTGGAAGGGCTGGGACCAACATCACCACTTTGTCATTATTAGAGGTGGGTGAGTGTGACATCCCTCAACAAGAAGTAAACGTAACGAAAAAATACATTCAACTATTGCAAATTAACCAATATGGGTCTACCCACGTAATGCAATGTAAAGTAGAAATTTACAGAGAAATTCGAAGATGTGGGATGTTCTCACATACTATGGATGTACCTAATGGGGAGTATTCATATGTAGACGTAATTACTCATGATAATTGCCGCCAAATGCACCGCGTTGGAACTATAAAAATAGGAAAAACAGAAATTGCTGGAATTTCTTGAAATTTTTCCACCACGCGACCAATATTTATAGCAGGCGATTTAGGTCCTGATAGTAAGTGCCTCGGCGTGCACTATTCGGACCCCTATGGCAATTGGGAAAACGTCATAGTAAAAGGAACAGTAAAAATAACATTGCGAGACTATACAGCAGAAGTAAATGTAGAGGCAAATAAAGTACACTTACGTTCAGGTACCAGTTGTGAATTAAACACAGGCCAATGTTCGGATATAGATGGCGGAGACACTTTTTGGGGGCCTTTACCTGAAGACTCGTGTAGAACAAAAAGATACGGGTTGCTTTACGAAGGACTCGCTGACCAGACTGTAGACTTACACACACACTTTAAACAAATCGTATACTCATTAACGGAAGGGGACATTATATTCGCACTGACGGCCCAAGGAAAAACCACTATTTGTGGATATACACTGATGCGTACTGAACCCCCGAAATTACTGGTCGTCGAAATCGAAAAAGGAAACCCATTTGTAAAAAACGAGGTTATTAACGTAAATAATCTGGATATATTTGCTTATGTAAATTCCAAATTCGTTTACGTAGAAAAACATGTCAGAACGGAAATGAAACGGATGTATCGAGATATACTAGTCCGGAGATGTAACCTAGAACGGCAAGTGCTTCAAAACGCGCTGACTATTGCTAGACGCTCCCCTGATGAGTTTGCTTACAATATCATGAAAGGACCGGGTTACATGGCCCTTCTAGCCGGGGAAGTAGCCCACATAATTAAATGCATCCCCGTAGAGGTAAAAGTTGCTCAAACCAAAGAATGTTACGACCAATTGCCCGTATCCATGGGCAATAGTACCCTATATGTATCACCACGCACACATATTTTATCGAAGATAGGTACACAAATTAATTGTAACAGGCTAGTTTCGCCCATGTACAGGCTGGACGGCGCTTGGTATAGTTTCGGTTCCGAGCCGGTACAGGTCATGCCACCCCTAGTCGTAAAACCCCTCACCATGCCCACGTGGCAATATAGAAATCCCCACAGCCTGGCTACCAGCGGCATATACACCCAAAAGGACCTTGACGAACTCCGAGACTATATTATGTTCCCCGCGGAACGACCCGCTATACTTAACTCCGTCGCGCGAGGAATAGCAGGACAGCCCACTATCACACAAGGAGGATCGATCTCCAATTTAGATGACCAATCTATTAAAAAAATCATTGAGTCAACTTGGAATAAAACATGGGGATACTTATCGGTATTCGGAAATATTAGCGCGGGTTTAATCGGACGGTTATTAGTAGGTCAAATAATAAAATTTATTTTCGACACTCTTATACACGGATATTCGTTGCACACTATATATGGATGGTCCATTTACCTAATAGAAGCCCTATGGGATTCAGTTACATATCTTTTACTACATTTGAATAAACGACCCCATGTATGACCAAATAACGAAGGTCCTACAACAGAAGCATCTATTCCCTTACAAGAATTAGGAGTCACCCAATTAACTAAAAACCAAGGTATAATACCCCCTTCAGGAGAACCTGAACAGTATTTTAGCGGAAATACGATCCCCAGACCCGAACCACGAGGTCAAGAATTCTACGAGTCTACTCGTAGTAACCCCGCGGCAAACCCTCACGTTACCACCGTACCAAGTTTTCCAACAGACTACTCCCCTCCCCAATAATACCCACACCTCAGTAAAAGACATGCGATGCGCCCGTTGTCATTCGTGTGGGTCCCCAAGGGTGCAGCCTTGCCTACGAACATATACCCATCCCATTCTATCCCCGAAATATCGACGACCAACGACCAAGAACCAACTACTTGAACAGAAACCCCTTCGATTTACCCCTCGCTTTAGGTTGTTGACCAACAATCCAACAACAAACCCACTTAATATCAAATTTTCTTTTGATGTATAGGTTTGATTGTTCTTTCCTTTTCTCTCTCTCTCGCACGTGTTAAATATACATATATATTTTTAAGTTATGGTATGAACAAGTGTAAGTTCGCATGAAGTACATAAAAAGCTATGGATAAATAAAATTTAACAACAAGCTTTGATAATTTTTCTTTCTGTGTGTGTGAGTGCACGAAGAGAACTAATAACACGATAGAGTAACAATAACAAACTAACGTTGATCAATAAAGAACTTAATAATAAATAATCATAAACGTGTGGTCACTAACGAATAATTATAATAAATTACTATCGGAAAGCCATTAATCACAACTATACTAATCACCTTAGCCACCACCGTGTCTCAATGGATTTATGAAGGGAACACACAGCTCTGTCATAAGGAACAACCACCAAAGCACAACGACCCGAAAGAACCAGCATTGCCCGTACGATTACATTTCTTCAGACTACGACGAACTATACCAGGAGCAGAAAAAATTTACTGCTACTGGCGGATCAGGTTATGGTTGGATCTTGCCAGAAGAACGTTTGATTTATACGTGCCCCCCGAGTGGAGAGACATCGACTTCTCTACTCTCAAGTCCTGGACACATCAACTCCGAGACAAACCTTTTGAAGACATATTGTTGGGAAATATTTACTACCAATGGCATATAGATATACTGGTCCCAACCGGGCAAGCCTAATACCTTTACCGGGCGTCGATGGGTGGCCGGTTTCCTCCGATGTGCCACACGTGTGGAGCGACACACGACCCAAGGGCAGGAGACTACACATAAGTACGAACCGCAAAGCGATCCCTGATGCTTTTAACTTGCAAATCCTAACGCACTATTGGCAACCAGATGTCGAAGGCCAAAGAGGCATTTGGGTCCCTCCCGAATGGAGAAGCCTCACCGCGAAAAAAATGTCCTCATGGATCCAGACTGCAATTTCCAGAGCACCAGGGAAAATCGAACTAGGAGGTCTATCATATTCATGGATCGGTAAAACACTAGCATCTGTTACGCAACACCCATTTCGGAATCCAATACGAAGCAATCTGGGAAAAGGAAACTAACCCGACGGATCTTCAGGGAAATACACCGCCGTCTTTGAATATCTCGAATCCCTTACTCGAAGAATCTTCTAAAAATATTTTACCTCCAGTTACCCAAATTGCACATTGCGCAACAATCACGTCAAATACCCCTCCACCTTATTACTCAGTCCCACATCCTTCCATTTCCAAAGCCTGGAAAACCGAAAACCTTAGCAGTATTGATACCGAACAGACGATATCTCCTATCAACAATACGACAGAGCCCAGAAACCTTTTCACACCCCTAGAAACAATGGACACAGAGGAAGATTCCAACAGTATCCAACTCGCAAGTATGATTCTCGGCCCTGTCACTAGAAGCAGGACCAAGATACCCACATTTTCTAATTTAGGAAGACCAGTCACTAGTTCTACCGCTGTGTCTCCAATACCTACCCTTCCTATTTCCAAAAACCCCCGTAGTACCGAACAGATTACAATCCAAAACTTGGTGGATTACTTGTTGGAAAGCGACTTTACATTACGCCACCAACCACAAGCCCACACCGACGATATACACTCTCTTATCGACAAGTCGTGTGACTTTTCAAAAACGCCCTAATGGGACACTGGTACCACTTTCGCTACACAAATGGTAAATATGAAAAAAATGTATAAGCAAAGGAATAATGCAAGGAAAACTTCTCCCAAGACCGAATATTCACGTAAGTAAATCTATTTTGAGCTAAAACTATATAACCATACCCTTACATATATTTTTTGATTCATATAATACACAGAATTATTTCATTTATGTCTTTGTGCACTCTAAAAAAAAAAAAAAAAAGGTGTTGCATTTTTTCTCAGAATAATAATAAAAAGAAAAAGAATATATATATATATATATACCATATAATATAACATATATATACCTGTTAAATCTAGAATAAAACAAGATAATATAAAGAAATTTAATAATAATAATAATAATTTTTCCGAGGGGTGGTGGAAAATCTTCAGAAAGACAGAGAGGAGGGACCGCACTCCTCAAAGTGTGGGATTTGTACCCACTAAAAACCACCAACCTTTTTTCCAGATGTTGTGTAACGACCCCGGAACCGCTTCCGCATTTCGTCAGGGTCGTTTTATTCTTTTGCCTTTCAGGCCCTTTCACTCTATCCTGCTTGCTTATGGCCGCTGTCCGGCGCAAGCTGTGATGTTCTGCCCAATTCCATTAACTGACACGCTAATGCCCTAACTGTTTTCACTTCACTGTGGTTCACTGGACTCGGCACTATTTTCTCGCACTGCACTGTTCACTATGCTCACGATGTCCAACTAGTTGTTGTCTGCTCCGGCTATTACTCTGTTGTTTTCTTCTTGTTTCTTCTGGCGTAGAACTGTTTCGGCAAAATTTGTCACCGCATCCCACTTCTCCGCGCTGATCAGCATCGATGCCACTATGTTCTCCGGGGTGATAAAACATAGTGACTCCTCCATCCTTTCCCTCTCATCCCTCCATCGATTACAATCGAAGAAGGTGTGATGAGCGTCGTCGCGTTTAGAATCCCCGTAGATACATCGCGGATTTTCCACTTTCCCGATCTTGTGAAGGTATGCGCTGAAGTAGCCATGCCCGCTCAATAGTTGGGCCAGGTACTAAGTCACTTCCCCATGTTTACGGTCTGTCCATAGGGCTAGATGTTTGATGAGTCTGGCTGTCCATCTTCCTCTTGCGTCACTGTCCCACATGCTCTGCCAAAGCGTGTTCAAGTGTTCAGCTCGTCGTAGGTAGACTCGTTTCTTCTCTCTCGCGAGGAGCTCGATGGGTACCACTCCAGCAATGACCAGGGCCGCCGGTCCTGATACCGTTCGGTATGCACAGGCCACTCTCAGGGCTCCTCTTCTTTGTACCGCGGCTATACGCTTCCTTCGGCTTTCCGCTTCCAGTGCGTCCGCCCAGATCTCTGCTCCAAACAGGAGAATCGAGTGCGTCACCGACATTAGAAGCCGGCGTTTGCTGGTCATTGGTCCTCTCACGTTCGCCATGAGACGGCTCAGCGCTGCGACCATAGTCGCCGCTTTGTTTGTCGCTTTCCTGATGTGTTCCCAGAAGGTTAGTTTGGTGTCCAGGGTGATGCCGAGATACCTCACTGCGCCCTTCGTTTCCACTTCTTCGTTTCCGACGCGCATGCGCAGTATGTTCGGGATCCTCTTCCGAGTGAGAACGACTATCTCCGTCTTCTGCATGGCTAGGCTGAGGCCGTGGTCCCCCATCCATTGGTACGTCCGTCTCATGACCTGGTTAAGACGCCTTTGTGCCGCTTCGGGGTCTCTTACTGTGATGACCGCGGCGACGTCGTCGGCGTATCCTATCAGGTACGTGTCATCTGGCATTTCCATCCGTGGAATTCCATCGTACGAGATGTTTCAGAGATCTGGCCCGAGGATCGATCCCTGGGCTGCGCCTGAGCTGATGACTTTCCTCTGTTGTCCTTCTCGTGTGTCGTAGAGCAGTACTCGGTCCTTCAAGTAGTCGTCCACCATCGCGAAGAGGTACGCTGGTACCTGGAAATGTACCTTTAGCGCCCGCATCATGTCGCACCATCTTGCTGAATTAAAGGCATTCTTCACGTCGAGTGTAACCAATACCACGATCTCTCGGGAGTAATGGTTGCTCTCCCGCGTTGCCTCAACTGTCCTCATGACCTCTTGAACTGCGTCTACCGTGGATCGTCCTTTCCTGAAACCGAATTGTCTATCGGACAGGTCACCTGCTTCCCGTATTGCTGTATGTAGTCGCGGCTTGATCATCCTCTCCAGCAATTTCCCGGCCGTGTCCAGCATGCACAGTGGCCTGCAGGCTGACGGGGAGTTAGGATCTCCTTTGCCTTTGCTGATTAACACCAGACGCTGCGTCTTCCAGCGTTTGGGAAAAACTCCGCTCTTCAAGCAGCAGTTGTACATGTCGAGAAGCAGTTTCGGATGGACATCTGCCACCGCCTTTAACACTTCTGCCGGTACGCCGTCGGGACCTGGGGCCTTCCTGTTCTGCAGTGATTTGACCGCGTCCATCAGCTCCTCCTCATTAAATGACGTAATGTCCTCAACCCTGATGTCGAGGTCCTCTTCGCTCCTCGGTGGGTGAGTCGGGAATAGGGTATCTACGATGTTTTTCATCCTATTCAGGTTCATGCTCTCTCCTTCCGAGAAAGCTTCTAGTTTCCGCGTCACTATCCTGTAGCCCAATCCCCACGGGTCGTTATTAACGTCCTGTATAATAGAATTCCAGCGCTCCGTCTTGCTGCGGCCAATTTGACGCTGTAGGATCTTCTTGGCATCTTTGTATTGAGCCGCGATGACTGCTGTCTCATCAGGATTCCTTCTTCGAAATCGGGTTGCTTTCCTTCGCAGTCGGAAGCATCGTTTTCGCTGATCGGCGATCTCGTCGGTCCACCAGTACGCTGCCTGCTTGTTTGCTGGTCGCTGCTTTCTCGGCATCCAAGCTCTGCACGCTTGCAGTACTAGCTGCATCGTTTCGTCCACTAATTCTTCTGCACTTGGGTTTTCAACGTGCATCGAGATTCTCCGTCCGTTGAGTATCGCTATACGCAGTTTTCTCTCGTCCATTTTGGCTACGTTCCATCTTGGTGGTAGGTCCCTGCTGATCCTTGGTGCTTTTCCTCCTTCAAATAATTCGAACGTGATGTATTGGTGGTCGCTGCCTGTGAAGACTTCAATCACCGCCCATTTTCTCACACATGGCACTGCGCGTTCCGATGCAAACGAAATGTTCGGTATCGTTCCCCTGTAGCCTGGTCTTCGGAAAGTTGCAGTTAAACCGGTGTTGAGCACTGTGAGGCTTAGTCGTGAAACCATTTCCATTACTCGTCTGCCTCTGCCATCCGGATGCGGCATACCCCATTCGATCGCTCGCGCATTAAAATCTCCAGCCACGATGATTTTTCCTTCCATGTCCCGTAGTTTGTCTTCCAGGCTGTTGAGCTTCTCTTCAAATTACCCGATGCCTTCATTGGGCGTGAAGTAGCAGCTCACGTAGTAAACGTCCCTCTGTTTAATCCAGACAAAGCCTTTTCGCCTTCCGTGATCTTCTACTCGGCCTTTTCCGGGATTCGGGTCCCAAATGGCTGCAGTGCCCAGGTTGTCCGCGTACCAGCTCGTATTCACTTTATCACGATATTGTTCACTGATAATAATCCCATCACGTTTTTTTTCGCGCACCAGTTGTGTCAGGTGGTCGTCGGCCGTCCTGCTCCTGTTCAGATTTCCTTGAAGTACCCTTGTCATTTCGGGGTCCTGTTCTTAGCACTTTCCAACGCTCTCCAAAAAGCCGCACATTTCCCTGTTCCCGGCACGTGGGACGATTGCGCTTTGTCCGCGCACAAAACACACCGCGCTTCTGTGTCGCACTTAGCGCCTTTATGACCGGTTTCACCACACTTATAACACAGTTTACTTCTATCCGGACCACTACAGTTTTTGGCTTGATGCCCATACCCTAAGCACCTGAAGCACCGCATTACAAATATCCGTTTCCGAATTCTACAGTTGACCCAGCCAACTTTGATCTTGCTCTTTTGGATGAGTTCTGTTGCCTTTATTTCATCCATCTCGATAAGAGCGATTTTCTGGCCCCTGTAAATCGTTTTTGGCACTCGGACTTTAACATTATCTACTTGTCCCGGGTACTCGCGTGCCAAGGCATCGAGCACATCTTCTTCTTCAGTTGCTCCGTCGCGGTCTCTAATCTCGAGGGTCATCTTCGGGATGAGTTCGGTGACTTTGCCCGTATTTCCCAGTGCATCTCTCAAGGCCTTGGTGAAGACGTCCTTGTTCTTCTGGTTGTTGCCTAGCTTCAGCAGAATTTCACCCTTGTAAGTCTGACGGATGGCTTCGATGTCCGTCTCCGTGTCTGCAGGGTTCACTTTGGCGCGGATGTCCTTCAGTATCTCTGCGTAGGTTTTCTCTGTTTCCGGCCTTATAAGAACGGCTTCGCCGCGCGGCCTATCCCGGATGCGTTTGTTCCGCTCTCTTTGGCGTTTCGGTGGAGTTGTTTTCATCCTCGTTGCCGGTTAATAGTAATAATAATAATAATAATAATAATAATAATAATAATAATAATAATAATAATAATAATAATAATAATAATAATAATAATAATAATAATAATAATAATAATAATAATAATAATAATAATAATAATAATAATAATAATAATAATAATAATAATAATAATAATAATAATAATAATAATAATAATAATAATAATAATAATAATAATAATAATAATAATAATAATAATAATAATCTAGGGGTGGTGGAAAATCTTTACAAAGATTTTATTATTAGATTACAGAGAGGAGGGACCGCACTCTTCAAAATGTAGGATTTCTACCCACTAAAAACCACCAACCCTTTTTCCAGATGTTGTGTAACGACCCCGGGACCGCTTCCGCATTTCGTCAGGGTCGTTCTGGCGGTCATAAAGGCGCTAAGTGCGATAGGGAAGCGCGGTGTGTTTTGTGCGCGGACAAACCGCAATCGTCCCACATGCCGGGAGCAGGGAAATGTGCCGCTTTTCGGAGAGCGTTGGAAAGTGCTAAAAACAGGAACCCGAAATGACAAGGGTACTTCAAGGAAATCTGAACAGGAGCAGGACGGCCGACGACCTCCTGATACAACTGGTGCGCGAAAAAACATGTGACGTGATTATTATCAGTGAGCAATATTGTGATAAAGTGAATGCGAACTGGTACGCGGACAACCTGGGCACTGCAGCCATCTGGGTCCCAACCCCCGGAAAAGACCGAGTAGAAGATCACGGAAGAGGAAACGGCTTTGCCTGGATTAAACAGAGGGACGTTTACTACGTGAGCTGCTACTCCACGCCCAATGAAGGCATCAGGCAATTTGAAGAGAAACTCACCAGCCTGGAAGACCAACTACGGGACATGGAAGGAAAAATCATCGTGGCTGGAGATTTTAATACGCGAGCGATCGAATGGGGTATGCCGCATCCGGACGGCAGAAGCAGGCGAATAATGGAAATGGTTTAAAGACTAAGCCTCACAGTGCTCAACACCGGTTCGACTGCGACTTTCCGACGACCAGGCTATAGGGCAACCGCTATTACAAACTATGCTGTTGTATGAAACTTGTATTGTTGTGAGTTGAAAATCTTTGTCAGAGATATCAACAAGGAAATGGCGCCAATGACGCGGTTTGACGGTAACTACATTGACAGCTAGGGCCATCTATGGGCAAATTCCGGTTTCATATTTATAGACCTGGTATACATATTTGGAACGCTATTAACGATGTCAGCATCGCTCGTGGCTTCTGCATTATCTACCTCAGATGATGTTTCAGGTAGTGCTGGAAGTGCTGGTGAAAACGATGCATATTTCGTACCAACAAGATATAGATAACGCTGCAGCACTTGTAAATACTCTTTCCAATTACTAGCGTCGCCTTTACCATACTTGTTTAATTTAAAAACGTTGTATAGCTCAGTGTCTAGTCTTAAAACAGGATAACCCTGGGTCTGCACTGTTTTCTCGTTTGCTGCTGGTGCATGGTTATTCCCAGAACCGACCATAGGTATTTCGTCGTAACGACCGTCTGCATCATTATTTCCATCGTTTACCTCGGACATTTCGCATGCTCCATTACGAGGATGATTAATAATTTTTATCCTTAGCACGGTGTTGTTTTCTCAATCGTCACTACCACTAATAAATTTACTAAATAAAGTTGTGATTATGGAAGCCAGTAAAAGTGGTAAAAAAGCACCACGTCCTTTTTGAATTATGGAGCGTTTCTTCGCTCTTCAATTTTATTTCCGCTGCTTACGAGCGACTGTACTAGCACCACTGACACCACCACCACCACTTTCTTTTGTCACACATCCTGAGACAAGCTGTCGAAGTATATTTTAATATTTTTTTAAACGTTTTTTAACACTTGACTTGTCCTAAAAAACTCCTTGTAAAATGTTTAACGCGCATTGGCAGATGCAATTGATTAGAGGTTTATCAGCATTACGCAATATTGATTTTCGCTGTTTTTTATTTGAATGACAAATAGTGTTAAGTAGGGCTATACAACGTTCACCGAATGGAATGTAATGTGTATTTTTCTTCTTCTTTTTCTTCGCGCTGGTGCTATCCCTCATTATTACAGTTTCACAGTAGATGTATTCATTGAATACCCAAGTCTTTGTGTGTGATGCGTACACGAGTCATTCGCGGATCACCGGGAAATATCATTGTACGACATCGACAATAATCGGGTGTCGAATGTTTAAGATCCAAGCGTAGATAACCGTGTGGCTGTGAGGTAGCATCATGATATGACTCGGTTAGAAATCGTGGATTCTCGGGGTATACTTGTCTCGCTAGATGTGTAATATGTGCTCGTTCACGTGGATTTTAAAATATCACCATATGATGGATAATCAGCTGGCGCACGGCGGTCGATATTCACCGTGCGTCGACCTGTTGCCGCTGTCGAGCACGCTGCGTTCGGCTATGCCGGAGATAGCCGAGGCGGGGCCTCGCTAAGCCGAGGCCTTGCCTCGCATGCATGCCGCGTTAAGCGAGAGGTTATCTCTCTCGCTTGACTTCGGATTCGCTCACTGGCTATATCACTCATTTGACTCCAGCCGTCAACGACGCTTTTGTATCACGCAGCCATATTGTAAAATCTGACACTTCTGTGAAAACCCGCTGGGACAGCGCACACATCCTCGGTACACTCGCTCGGACTTTTCACCATCTCACCAGATCTTCTCAGCATTTTCGTGCTCACCAGGACTCAAACACAAGGTAAGGTACACCGTTACAATTCAGTGTAATTCAATGACGGTGAGAAGTGGAAAACTCATCGGTACATCAACATAAAGGTCTCACCCGTTGACGTGCTCTGCAGCACGGGCTCCACCACGGTTTCTCTTCGCACTACTTGTTGCTCACCCAATTAATACAATTGCGTGTGTTTATATCAGTTCACTGTATTTTCCCCCAACCAAGCTTGCTGGGAAAGTACTGGGAATTTATTCCACTCATTTTGTGCATCCTCATCATTTTACTTGTAATGCTCTGCAGCGCTGACTGTGTCACGCTGTCTCATATCACATTCCAGCACTCAAGCAGTACAACTGCAAGTGCTCTTACTTATACCCTGTACTTTCTCATATACCTTTATAGAGAATTTACTGGGAATAAGTCAGATCTTTTACACACTCACATTACTCACTCCGTGGCATGCTCCGCAGCACTGGCTGCGTCATGCTCGCTCTCAAGCGCACATAGCACACAATTAATATAATTGTGTGCTGGTTCTCATGTAATAAAAGACAGCACAATTAGCATAATTGTGTGCTGGTCTCTCAAGCCATATTTAATTCAATTTATTTATTTATATACATTTTTTAATTCTCTGATTTTTTGGTGTATTTATCTTTATATCATTTTCATTTTTCTAAATTTAACCTATTTTTGTAATTGAAGTGCGGAAGGTGCAAGTAAACCACTTTCTCTACTAAACATCCTGCAGTCTGGTTTAATTTTTCCTTGTCGTTCGTGAAGCTTCATAATTTTCAATACATTCACAGATTCACCCAACAACATCTGGACGGATTCTCAAACACCATATAATTGGCGTTTAATGATATATCACGTTGTCCATGTCCCTGATGGAAAATATTTTGTGTGATAAAAATCACACTAATGTTTTTATGATGGCTACCTTTTGTGAAAAGGTCGACAATTGTATTATTTGAGGATTCGCGCATTAAATCATCGATGATAACCAATTTTTTCAAGTTATTATCGATTGAATAATCCTCCTGTTGCGGTAGACCCTCGTTAAATTCAATTTTTGGGATTTTGGATTTTTTATTACTTCCGGTCTTAGTAATTAACGATGACGACGATGGTTGTTGTTCACATGTATTATTCAGAGCAGCGATATCAGAATCGATAGTATCTCCATAATAAAAAATAATTCAGTAAAATTCAACGTTACTCATTGAATTGAGAAACTTTAGAAATTTTCTCACGAAAACTGTTTTCCCACATTCAGTGGGACCACAAATCAGCGACGTCCACAGATGTTTCCAGCGTACATCCATTATTTTTACTTATGAAGCGAGACAAATCCACGATACTATTGATAATGATGATGACGGAGAATATAGTAGAGCAACGAGCTGCAAAACCGCATACATCAAGTGCACAATGAGCGTATTACCCAGCCGGGCGGCGGCGGCGGCGGCGCGTATCTACACATCGATATTAGCTTATTAGACGTGTGCGCGGGCGCGGTTCAGCTTTGGCTTTTAAAGCGCATGTGTATTCAGAAGATTGTGATTTTTTTGTTTTTCACTATTTGACGTTTATTTTTAATCAACTTTTCAAAGCAACTATTAATGATGAGTAAAAAACACGTTAAAATAGCATACATGTTTTTATTGTAGAGAGTATTATACATAAATTAATTAATAATTTCAATATACAGGGTGCGTACGACCAACCGTACACCCCTTTTATTTTGAAAAATACGCATTTTCGAAAAAAGTTTTTCATACAAAACTTGTAGGGTTTTAAATGACGCATCAGACAGTGGTATTAGTATGGCCTTGAATAGCGTTGTCAAGGTCACGTGGAGGTCACCTGCAATTTTTTAAACGGAACCCTCAATTTTTTATTGCATATTCTTGTAGCTTATCTTGAGAGCTTTTCAAAGCGCTATAATAAAGTATTTTTTTATTAAGTATTTTTCGAGTTATAAGGCTTGAAATTTCTTATTTTCAATAATTTTAAAAGACGTTTTAGGCTTGTGAAGGGCGTTTAGTGAAAAATGACCGTTAACAAAACTTTCTTTTTTTTTTGTGTAGAATACAAATGCGTATTAAAAAATGGGGATTCCCATTTTTTAAATTGGCCCCAAAAAATAAGCCAAGTAAATTTTTAAAGTAGAAACTCAACTATTTTGTTACGAATTTGTATTCTACACGAAAAAAAAAAAAGTTTTGTTAACGGTCATTTTTCACTAAACGCCCTTCACAAACCTAAACCGTCTTTTAAAATATTGAAAATAAGAAATTTCAAGCGAAAATTACTTAATGGAAAAATACTTTATTATATCGTTTTGAAAAGCTCTCGAGATAAGCTACAAGAATATGCAATAAAAAATTGGGGGTTCCATTTAAAAAATTGCAGGTGACCTTCATGTGACCTTGACAACGCTATGCAAGGTCATACTAATACCACTGCCTGATGCGTCATTTAAAACCCTACAACTTTTGTATGAAAAACTTTTTTCGAAAATGCGTATTTTTCAAAATAAAAGAGGTGGACGAGTGGTCGTACGCACCCTGTATATTCAGACGAGACATGGAGGCGGGTTATCGACGACAACGAGCCACAACAGTGTGTATTTAAGAAAAGTAACGTAATAATTATCTTAACATCTACAACTAGTAAAATTAATTATTATCATCATAATCAAGTGTTATCGTGTGAATTATGAAAAATTAATTCTTGAGTAACCTCCGGCAATCGTTCTCCGATCATTTTTCAAACGGTTTCAAATGTCCGTCATAAATTTTTTCACCTTCTGTGTTATGAACGGAACTTTAGCGGGAATATGTAATTCAGCACATACAGTGACCGGCATAATAAAGTGACCATCCTATATCGTATATAAAATATCTTAAAACTAAGGTTTTTAATGAAAAAGCATCCTATTATCGGGTTTTTTTGAAAGATTTATTGTCACACCAAAGGTTTGTCACAAAAATTAAAAGAGTATTTGCAATAACAAGAAATTATAACTTTATTTTAACAAAACAAGCATTTTCATACATGACAAAAAAAAGTGACCACTTTATAAATCTTAATTTATACATTAAAAAAAATTAATTTTAGTATTTGGTATGGCCTCCTTTGGCCTTAATGACTGCCGCCAACCGTCTGGGCATACTTTCGACCAGATTATGTTGATGATTGGGATCGAGACTTTCCCAAGCTCGCTGTAGCGCATGGAAGTAATTATTTTTGTTTGTGACTCCAGTTTTATTCACATTTCTGTCCAAAATCGACTATAAATTTTCGATAGGATTTAAGTCTGGGGACTGTGGAGGCCAATCAAATATTTGTATGCGGTTGGAATTTAAAAATGTCTTCGTTTTTTTGGCGGTATGCTTGGGATCATTATCTTGTTGTAATATCCAGTTAGGTTCCAAACCTAATTGAATCAACGAAACTTCCAAATTCTCACGTAAAATATCGATGTAAATGTCAGCAGTCATGATTCCATCGATCTTTATCAATTGACCCACGCCTTCCCAAGAAAAACAGCCCCAGACCATGATAATACCTCCGCCATGTTTTACCGTTTTCTGGAGGTGACGATCTTGAAACTCCTCGCCGGCTTTCCGCCACACACGAAGTCGTTGTTTGCGTCCAAGAAGTTCGAACTTACTTTCGTCCGTCCACAGAACTCGTTTCCAGAACTCCACGGGTTCATTTGCATACTTAGGGGCAAATTCGAGTCGCTTTTTCTTGTTTCTCTTATTAATCAAGGGACGCTTACGTGCGAAACGGCTCTGTAAATCTGCTTCCCGCAGTCTCCTGCGCACTGTCCGGTCGGAAATGGACAGTTGGAATGATTCACGAAGATTCCTGACAGTTGTCGTCGGATCTTTCTTCACCATTCGTATGATGTTTGCATCATCACGCCAAGTTGTGCTTCGCGTTCTACCTCTTCCAGCACGGTCAGCCACTGTTCCGGTATTCAAAAACTTGTTATAAAGTTTCTGGACAGCGCTTTTGCTGACCTCATATTTTTGAGCAATCTTCCGCTGCGAAACATCGCGCTTACAATCTTTGATAATCAGGCTACGGACCTGATAAGAAATTTGTCGACCAGTCATATTCACTACCTTTCTATTACTGCTGCGCTTTGTTGGGAATGTAAACAAAGAACTGGTAGTCACAGGTCGCCGTTTGTTTACACTTTCCGCACGATACATCGCGTTTATACAACGCGATTAAATGAAGACGCCAGAAAGTGTAAGGCGGTCACTTTTTTTTGTCATGTATGAAAATGCTTGTTTTGTTAAAATAAAGTTATAATTTCTTGTTATTGCAAATACTCTTTTAATTTTTGTGACAAACCTTTGGTGTGACAATAAATCTTTCAAAAAAACCCGATAATAGGATGCTTTTTCATTAAAAACATTAGTTTTAAGATATTTTATATACGATATAGGATGGTCACTTTATTATGCCGGTCACTGTAGAACATCGATACAGTTTTTCACATAAACGACGTAGCGCTGGAGCCTCCTGAAACGCTCATTGACACACGGCGTTACGATGCATAGTCCGTCAAAAGATTTCTTTTGCATCACTATAGTCGGTGAATATATGTTTTTCTTCTTCTTCTTCTGTGGTGGTGGTGGTTCTACCTTCGTATTTTCATCGTTAAGGTTGACGTCCTCGGCGACCACCTCGTCCTTGGTTTGGTCGAAAACAATGGATTTTGAGCCAAACGAGGACGCAAAGTGAATCTCGCAGTCATCGATATTGACTGTTTGACGGATGCGTTAATCAGCTTTCCAGCCATAATTCGTACAGGCCCCGAAATATGATGCTATTTCGATCAAGCATCCTGTAGTTTACTCCACTTTGTAGATTCAAAGGCAAAAACGACCGGTGTAACGTCACCGTTAGCGCGTACCTGAAGACCCACGGTTATCCTCTTTGTTTCCGAGTCGTTCAAAATATATGTTGTAGCAAGCAACAACGATGTTTCAAAACGTTCCATTATTGATATAAATACAACAAAGCGACACAGAAAAATGAATAAATGATCGGGGATATAGCGACGATAACTGTATTTCGTAGCTTGTCACGGGTCGGACTGCCACCCGATCCTCTCTACACATGTTTTTATAGACAGGCGTGAATCGTCTCATATGTTAGAATGGTGGGGGAAACCGTTTACCGCACCAACGTAACCTTAGTAGAGCATATAGAGAAGTTATACTTCCGTATCCTACAAATTATTGTAGTGTAAAAAATTGTTTATTTCATTACAAATAGGCATTTCATCGCGTAAAATTTGAAACATTATAGCAACCCCTGACCTGAGGTAGTTACGTTTCAGTGATGGTTTCAAGAATTGTGCGTTTTAATGAGTCTACAGTAGATGGAAAAACACTTGAACGTTATACGTATAAGAATAAATATACGAATTTTTATATTCTGCGTCTACCTGTGCGACAGAGTATCTATGACTCGAGGGTCAGCGCAGTCAGTACGACCGGCTGTAAATAGGTATAAATAGGTGCCGCATTGTATTGACCATATACAAATTCAATAGCATGCGTTTGTACATTTGAACATAATTTATAACTTCGCGCGAAGGGTTTTAAGTTTTCCACCAAAGTCTGCTAACTATCATTGTCGTAGCAGTAAGAGGTGATTGACGATGACACAGAAACATTTGACGGATATACCAGTTTGAATAAGTAAATATGAATATAATTATATGTAAAAAGAGAAGCGAGAACGAAAAATTTCTCGTAATATATTTTTGAAAATGAATTTATTATAAGAAAGTTTACTGAATATAATTATGTTAAAAAAAGCTAGTCCACGTTCACAAGCGTATATTTAAATATGTATATGTTGTGTATTTTGTGTCAATACACCACCACCCCTGATGTAAAAGCTGTCGTAGAATTACAGTTTATTGTCTTGTATACGCGTGTTACAGATGTATAAATAAATGTCAATGGAGACTGCCTATTTTGTCAATACAGTCTAGTATAAAAACGGCAGACGTTTCGTATTACCGTATTGTAAATAGATACCAAAAGTGCATATATAAATGTAAATTGAGAATGTCCGTTTTAGAGAATGCAGCTTTCTTAGAGAAAAAACGGAAGGAGTGTAGCCCTTCATGTTTACACTCTACCCAAAGTGATAGTACGAATTAAATCATTTCTAAGAAATAGTAGGCGCCTACGCTGCTTGACACTGAAGCGGAGTTATCGTCGTCAGAATGTCTGTTTAGGCAATTCAACTTATTAGAGAAAACGGTAGGCGTGCATGAGTTCATGTTTACAGCCTTTCCAAAGAGGTAGTACGAAATAAATTATCCTTAAGAAATAGTGCACGGCTCTGTGTAACCCTCCCCCCCCCCCAACCCTGTGAAGACATTCTGTCACTGTACAGGGGCTCAAGGTTGCTATCTTTCAAATTTTTCCTCCTTTTCTGCGTTTGTAGGGAAGTCAAAATATATAGAGGGTAGTGTTCTCGTATTATTCAGCGTTCAAACGTTCTACAACTCTCATCCTGTCAGTGTAGCATCAGTTATTTCGCGTTTTTAAAAAAATGGATTCACGTAGACGTGTTCTTCTGTCTGTAGTGCGCGCAACGGCCCGCGTATTCATACGTCGCGAATCGCGATTGCAACAGCGCTTTACAGAGCGCTGGTTTGTTAATATCATGAACTTCACGTTCCAGTCTCCTCGCGGAGTTTACTGAAGTGCTGTTACATGGTAATGTAGAAGGGATTACCGCGGCTTACGTGAGTGGCCCACTGTGGCGAGCACCCGGTTTCATTCAACAACACGTGGTTGAGTATCTTGCGAGTCACGGAGGACTCTCACACAGGCCGCTAAATGGTTTAATCATGGCCGTCGAAAATCGCCATGGTGAGTAAAATTTGAAAAAATGTTTATTTAGCGTTCAAATACCATATATAAAATTTGTCGTCTTTAAAGAAAAAAGTTTTGTTATCCGCTGTTTTCTTTTTTTACTTTCATTTTGTATTTTTTATTTCATTGAAATTTTTTAAATCTGGCAAAAATAATTTTTATTATTTTAATTTATTAATTTTTTCAAAAATTTAATAAAATACATTGTCGATGCCAATGCGTCTATGAACCAAGTTTTATTTTAATTGGTTGACGAAAAGTGGCTTTATTTTTAATCCACTTTCACTTTGCTGCGCGAAAATGAATACACTTTCATCAATCAAAGTAAAACTTGATTCGTAAACTTGTCCGCGTTGGCAATGTATTTTATTCAATTTTTGAAAAAATAATAAAAATATTTTTGCGAAATTAAAAAATAAAAAACAAAAGAGTGAAAAACAAAACGTTTTTCTTTAAAGACGCTACATTTTTATTTCTTTCTTACAGCTATGCGCTCGCTACTTCCATGAAGTAGCAGCGAGAACGACGCTGGCCCTTCCAGCGCCGACTCATACTTGGCGTCACCGTCGTCATGCACGACATCACCTAGCCCCGACGACGACGATGACGCCTCCTCAATGTCGGGTGTATCGGCAGACAACGGTGACGACGACGATATGTTGTTCATCGAGGGCGATGATAACTACGACGCCGACGACGATGAAAATAATCAACTAGGGCCTATCGAGCCCCAGGAACCCGATCATTTGAGAGACGCCGATGATGAGGGTATGGAGGAGGAGGAAGACGATGACAGCGACAGTGACAGCTCCAACGACGAAGATGATGTCCTTAGCAGCCCGGCTAGCCCTGATCCTGATCAGCCGGGCATAGAGGAAGAACAACCAGTGATGGTTGAGCAGAGGCGTCTAAATATAGATGAGGCATCCACAGAATCCACGGATGACTCATATTATGGTGAGTAAAAATAATTTTAAAATATTTAGTTTTAGATTATTCTATGAAAGTGAATTAATAAAATTCATTTTCTAATAAATAATCAGCAGCAAGTTGTCGCGCCTGTTGTCGTGTACGAAGTCGCAAACATTCCCGATGGTCCCGAGTCACCACCGCCGCACGAGCGAGGTATTAACCTGCACGAAGATATGGTGGTTATTCGCATCCATGTGATACCTTACTATCACGCGGATGGTACGGTCGAGGACGATGATCTTGTTGCCGTACGTCTGTACGAGGCATGGCGTGGGCACCCTGAAGAGTGAGCGTAAAAAATCCTCAAATCTGGATATTTTACAGCTCACTGGCCTCTGCTGCTGTCGCCGATACCGTCACTGGTTTCCGCCGAACCCATGTCGTCGTCGTCGTCGTCGTCGTCGTCGTCGTCGTCGTCGTCATCGGCGTCGTCATCGTCATCATCATAATCGGGGTCATCAACGTGCTTCGGGGGCATCAGCGCCTGTAGCCTCGATAGTGTAGTCATCAGCATCGTCATCGCGCGAGGTATGTCTCGAAATTCAAGTAGGTAGGGGTTTAGTTGATGCTGGGGTTAATAGCGTCAGTCGTGTAGTAGCAGGTGTAGATAATACTAGGTATAATAGCCCTGGAACAGAGATCCGACACTGAGATTATCACCGATAATGCGGACGATATTTTACCGCCGGGAAATCGTTTTGTTGTCGCGAGTGCTGAGCGATATAAATATTTACGTCGTTTCGGGGTTTCAGCGCGACAGATGGATCTCACGTTAGTACAACCGCCCGCATCTATAAATCCGGTCACGTGGATCCGTAACTCTATCCGAGATATTCACGATAATTTCGTAAAGGATCGCGATGACACACATTTAATAGGTGTGGGTTTTGTCAATGACGAGATGGCAGACGGCAGAGCGGGTATATCATTGGGGGCTATTTCACGGTTCACTGATGAAGCCCTATGGGCTTTGATGTGTGCCGTGAATCAGAGTTCGAAGGTTCTCGCAGCCTCTGACACGTTGCGATTCACCGTAACGTATGTGAAGGTGCCGACTGGTCGGGGACTCCGTGTGTCAATGGTGAAGAGTCGATCCGTGATTTATATAATACAAAATGAGGATAATTTGTGTTTTCCGCGCTCGATCGTTGTAGCCCTTGCAAACAACGTACATAAACGCAAACGTAGCAAAGACTCGGAAATAGCTTGGACTGCAAATACCTCTAGAAGGTTGCGGTATTCCGGAAATAACAAATTTCCAAAGATACCTCATGCCTTTGAAAATTGCTATCGTGGTATACGATTGGGAGTCACTCGGTACAGGGGTATCCCCATTTTCCGATGAACAAACGTCTTTCGTAATGCAGGGGCCATCTTAGGTTGTTACTATAGCGGATAGTGCTATTTTAAAACACTATTCGCCAATCACCAACCTAATGGGCGCAGCAGGTGGTAAGAATGATTGTATACCGTGCAATAAATCTTACCGTCGCGAATTCGAGCATCGTTGCACGAGTAAGTGTCCATGATGCTTCAGTGTGCCGCCCTGTATCGAAGAGTTAGCCCCAACGGTTGATAAAGAGCTCGGGCCTGGTCCGGTGGTGGGTATTAGTCAAACAGTGCCCTCCCCCCCTGTGAATAGCGAGAAGTCGTGCGACAATTGTGGACGAATGTTCTACAACCCCTTGTGTTTCGCCAACCATTTAAAACGGTTGGTAAACCGTAATAAGGCGAAACAGTTACGAAAATGTATTTGCGAGACTTACCGTGTTTGTAAATCTTGTGATAAAGTTATGAGTAATAATTACAAGATTCACGAATGCGGTGTTTCTTTTTGTCGCTTGTGTCGTATTTCGCATGGCTGCAATGATCGTTGTTATATGCAAATTGTCAAACCACGGAAAGAATTGGAACCGGTCGCGGGACACGCTGAAACGCTATTTATATTTTACTACTTCGAAACGCGCCAGGATAAGCCGTATATTACTACAAATACGGAAGACAACTCGTTCGAACACCTAGTCACTCATTATGTAGCGCAACAGCTGTGTGAGCTTTGTTTCTCAATGGGAGCGCATCTACCCTTAGGCCATTGCTCGTGGTGTGGTGTGCGAGAGTTTTTATTTAAAAATAATCCTGTAGATGAATTTGTAGATTTGGCCGTGCGACCTTCTACGAAATTTCGTAATATAGTGTGTATTGCACACAACGCCAAGGCATTTGGTCACGGATATGCCCACTCCCAGTATAATCATGACTGGTAATTCAATAGTTTCAATGCGGGTGGGCCGCACGACTTTTATAGATAGCATAAATTATTTTCATATGCGACTCATTGCAGTACCCAAGGCCTTTAGGTTTAGCGAGCAACTAACCAAAGATTATTTCCCGCATCTCTTCAACACTGAAGATGCACTAGGATATAGCGATGTTCTCCCCGCAGCTGCGTATTACTCGCCCGACACAATGAGTAAACTAGACCGCGCAGAATTTTACGAATGGTACGCTGAGCAACTCGATAAAGCCGTAAGATTTGATTTTGAAAAAGAAATTTTTCAGTATTGCAAGATGGATGTTGACATACTCCGTCGAGCTTGCTTCGAATTTCGTAAAATATTTTTATCGGTCGGTAATACATGCCCATTCACCGAGGCCACTACGATAGCATTGGCTTGTTCAGTCGTGTACTGTCGTTATTTTCTAAAACCCGATACAATTGGTCTTATACCTGCCGGTGGATATATATGCGTGCGGAAAATCACTCACAACAGGCCATCGACTGGCTATTATCTAGACGTAAACAATCGTCGTATTGTTTATCAATACCATGGTGGTAACGAGAGTATGGACACACGATATGAGTGCACTGTGGCAATGAGTTTAAAAATTCGTTCACATGGTTACGAGTTGGTGGAGATGTGGGAGTGTAACTCTAATATACTCCGCAAAGTCGAGCCATGCGTAAACGATTTTTTTTAAAATCATCCACGGCGCACCACAGAGAGTTTGAACCATCGTGCAGCGTTTTATGGTGATCGCACGGGTAATATCGTCACCTCCTACGATGTCGCACCAGGGGGGAAGATATCGTACATCAATATCTGCTCGCTGTATCCTTATATATGTAAGACAGGTCGCTACCCTGTGGGGCACCCGAAAATATATATCGGTACCGAGTGCGACGATTTGTTGGGGGGTTCACTTGATGCTCTCGGTGTAACGGTCAACGGCTTGGTCGAGTGTACCGTATTACCTCCGTGCCACCTCTTTCACCGCGTGCTACCTGTTCGAATGCACGAGAGACTGCTATTTGCTCTGTGCCGTAAGTGTATAGAGTCTATGGTTCAAGACTCGTGCATTCACGAGAACCCTGATGACAGGGCTTTCACCGGTACCTGGGTGACGGATGAGGTGCGGAAGGCAACAGATATGGGTTATAAAATCTTTAAAATTTTAATGATTGGTCGTACAAAACAACAATGTACAATCGTGATACACGCGAGGGTGGACTGTTTACAGTCTATGTAAATACATTTTTGAAGAATAAACAGGAAGCAAGCGGTTGGCCCGAGCACTGTATCGACGAAGCGTCTCGCGAGGAATATATAAATTATTACGATCGCATTGAGGGTATCCGGCTGAACGCTAACAACATTACTCTTAATCAGGGTTCTGCTCACTTGCTAAGCTTTGCTTAAATTCGTTCTGGGGTAAGTTCGGTCGGCGGGATAACCTGACACACACGGAAATAGTTCAAACTCGCGAGAAGCTATTGTTGTATTTGTAGGACAATGAGAAAGAAATTCAACGCTTGCTACCGATTAACGACGATTTGTTATATTTGAACTGGGTATCTCGCGACGATGCTATTGTCCCTAGCCCCCTAACTAGTGTGGTTATAGCTATATTTACAACGGCCTTGGCCCGTCTGACACTTTATAGCTACCTCGAGCTATTGGACAGACGGATTTTGTATTACAACACGAACTCTGTTATTTATGTGAGTACTAGTGATGATGCTTGCGAGCCATCGGTAGGTAATCTCCTCGGTGACATGACCAACGAATTGGTATCGGTGGCTCCGAACGCTTATATGTACTCGTTCGTCTCCGGAGGCCCGAAATTTTATGGTTGAACGGTTACAACTACCGATGATCCTAAAACGGTGGTGGACACTGTTTGCAAAGTGAAGGGGATAAGTTTGAATTATAAAAACTCACAAACAATTAATTTTAACTCAATAAGTGAACTTATAAAGTCAGAAATGCCATCGTTTAGTAATACAGCACTTAATTTAAAATTCAAATCAATTCAAAGAACACCCCTCCACAGCGACATCACCAGTACAATGTACAAAGATAGCGATGCTGATGTTGGCAAGTAACAACTGTGTAATATAAACTTTGTAAATATGTAAATATGTATAAATATGTGGTCGTGGTGCAGCCAGCGCTGCATGGCACGGCAAAGTGAGATTTTGAGGAAGCACAAATGATTAGAAAATATTCACAGTACTTTCCCAACAAGTTTATTGGGGGAAAGTGCAGTGAATAATAGGCACACGCGTAATTATATTAATCGAGCGGGCAAATTGCGATGAGGAAAACGTGGTACAGCTCATGCTGCAGAGCACGCCACAAAGTGAGACAATTAATGAGGATGCACCGATGAGATATTCACTCCTCATCGTCATTGAATTTACTATCAATTATAACGCTGTACTCGTACCTGATTCTGAGTCCTGGTGAGCACGAGAGCTGAGTAGATCCGGTGGAAGCAGTAAAAAAGTCCGAGAGTGTGCCAGACATGAGTGCGCTGTTCGAGCGAGTTTTTACGTAAGTGTCAAAATTTTCAATATGGCTACACTTTACGAAAGCGTCGTTGGGCGCTGAAGTCAAATGAGTGAGATACAGAGAGCTATGCCAAAGTCAAACGAGAGAGCGCGAGCCTCTTGCTTCAAGCAGCATGTTCGCGAGGCACTGCTTCGGCTATCTCCGGCATAGCCGAGCGCAGCACGCTACCCAACAGCAACAGGTCGACGCACGGCGAATATCGATCGTCGTGCGCCAGCTGATTTTCAACACTGTCCCTGCCGGAGGGAGCTGAACTCCATCTGCAGCGCGGCCAGGGACTTCCGTTGTCCGTACAACGCTTCCAACTCACTCCTGAGTTGCGCCATGGTACCGATGGTCTTGTGCTGCAGTTGTCTTGTTGCTGCACCCTCTAACTTACTCATGGCTATCAACTCCAGGAGGGTGTCATGCTCCTCCTCTGCTGCCCTGCGGAATATCGTCTCGCAGGACTTTAAGAAGAGCGGCAATGCCTTTGAATCCTTGCCGTCGAATGCTTTCACCATTTTTATTCCTAGGCTGAGGCTGAGCATATTTGAGTGCGTCCGAGTCTCCTCGAACCGCATGCACCTCAGGGGCTGTCCTCCATCCCTGCTCCTCCTAACCGTCGCTGGAGCTTGGCATTTTGCTCTCTTAAGGAGTGGATGAGCATCTACGTCCGCACCTACCTCGTTTAACGTATCCGCCAAGTTCCGTCTTGCAGACAGTGTTTCAACCTCCCTGAGTTCGCGATCGAGTTCGCGTTGGCCTCTTTCATGCTCGCGCTGCAGCCTCTCGTACTGGCGTCAAGCTCTTTCCATATCTCGGTGGCTTCGTTCGACCGCCTCTATCCGATCTCGTACTCGTGAAGGTACCGACCGGGCTCCCGTACCGGTGGCTTCAGGGAAATCTACGCGATCTATTCTTTGCATGTTTTCGATTTCCCGCTCAATCATTTCCTCGGTGATGCGTTCGGGAGTTCTGTCACCGGTGGCCATATTGAAAACGTTGTTACTTTCGTCACTGTCGTGATCCCCGAACGAGGCACCCCTAAGTGGGTCCACGCGAAACTGGGCTGTCAGACGGCCGGCAAGGGCCTCCTGTCTAACTGCGGGGATTCGTCCCGACGGCCAGAGCTCTGACAACGCCCTGCGCGCTTCGTAAACGATGTCCCCTATAGCCGCAGCTAATCCGGCTGTAGAGTCTACCATTGCGCCAGGCAACGCCGTGTCTAACGAGTTGCCCCTACGTGTTGATCGGGCTTATCACTTCAGCAGATCCCACCGTTGTCACCAAATGTTATGCCGGTACCGCGTAATTGGATAACTCGGTAATCGGTATAATATTATATTAAAAAGTTATTATTTTTGGATCGTTTGCCGATTAGGAGATGGAACTCGAGTAATTCGTGTAAACGTGAATTTATGTAAAATGGAAGTGTTTATTATAGGCAACGGCAACTTTCCGTTGTCTATTTAAAAGTAAATAAAAGTATAATACGATAAATCGTGGTTTCGAGCCCGTACGAGGAACCAACCTCTCGCGTTTAAATCTACTCATAGAATTTAATATTTCGGGCGAGTCAGACCCGCGATCAACCGTTCAGGTTGATGGTAATCTTTAGACTGATTTCGGCAAAGCAGTTATTTGCCCCATTGACCGAAATCGAGTGTTGAAAAAAAGCCTCTGCTGATGATAATGATTGTTGCGTGGTGATGGTAGTGGTTGCGCTGGTTGCTGGTTGTGTGCGTTACTTGGTGGTGGTGACGGTTGTGTAGCAGGTGGTGCGACTACTTGTTGGTCTCTGCTTCGGTAAAGTACCGTTATTTTATCTATAGCCAGTACAGTTCCACCGTACCACGGTACCTCGTCACTGACGCATGATGGTGTGATATCGTTAAATATATACTCTACGCTTAAACATTTATTTATAACACTTTCTTTAATCGATGTGTCGTGGTTCGGTTATTTTTGCTTATTTTTAATCAACGTTGATTTATCGAGAGGCTGCGAATAAACGGGACACACTGCATCGAGTTCTTTGAAAAGGAGCCAAGATCGGATTTTTGCCACATTATTTAAAGCACACTTCACATTGTCTTCTTTCAAAAAACCATGATGGATACAGTAAACGTTATTGATGGGCATATTTTTTAGCGTCGGACTCTCATATTCTTCCAGATTGATGATTTCACGGCCCAGGACATCACGTAAGAGCTCGGCTTTCTGCAAGCCTCTTGTGTGAATACGTAAGGCGTAACGACACAACAAACGCAGATTAGCGTAGACTTTTTTCAATGGTGTATCACCGTTAAGCCATTACAGTCCATGTTGAAAACACGTCAGTTTATTGTTGCTCGTACGTACTTTCTTTGGCAGACCACCAAAGTCGTATGGCGGTGCGACAAGCCAGTGACCATAATGTTCCTCTTCAAGAGGCGTCACAGCTATCTTCTTTGGTATAAAACGGTTGTTTGCATCGTAGAGTGCTTGAGTATCTACTATAACGTTCATTATGAGGGTTTGATGTAGTCTGATACCAGGTGTGGCTGCGTAGACGCGTTTTAAATACTACAGTGGCGCGCGTGTGGTGCCCTCTCACGCACTAAAATCTATAATGACCTGCCGTGTGGAATCTATTTCTATTACATTATCATACTCGGCGCATACCACACAATTTAATGTAGATGTCAACGGCACTGCAAACCGTACTTCGACCCTTACACTGCCGTGTATTACGAGATTCCAATGACTGAAGCAACTTGCTGATAAGTCAGATGTCAAATCAAAGACATACAGACAGTCACCTTTTGGATAGTCACCCCTGGTAATATGTAGACCCTCATTCTGAAAGTGTATACCGGTACCGCTAAAGAGTGTGTGACAACTATCTACCCAGTTTTCGTTACCGGCAAACGACGGTTGAAGAGGTTTGATAGGTATTTGTTGACCATCGACGTATAGAGAGAGGAAATATATCGAATGATTATTCAAGTTAAACGGGTTTAACGTTGTACTGCCGTTGAATGCACAGTTATTCACAAATACAACAATTATTCATTTAGACAATTGGTCTAGAACAGGGGTCTCCAAACTACGGCCCGAGGGCCACATTCGGCCCGCGGACAGATTTTGGACTATTTCACTTTTTACCACCGGCAACAATGATAATATGGTTTTGGCCCTCGGAATTTACTGGAGTAATCAGTATGGCCCTAAGGCTGGAAAGTTTGGAGACCCCTGGTCTAGAATAACATTACCCAGAGTATCACCAATAATCCCGCTATGCATCGCAAAAGCTTTAACCTCAACCCTTGTTATAGGGTACTTTGCGGTTGTTTTTGCAAGCATTTTGGCATGAGCTATCAGCATGCCTGGTGCAATTTTTGCTCGACGGACGAGTAATGTAGCCTCGGTGATATGTAGTTTATGTGTCACACCAGCAGTAGGAGTCTCCTTGAAACAAAAATCGTCTTTTGAGCGTACAAGGCGTAGCCGTACGTTCGCACCGTTCAGCACAAATTTATCCTGATTGAATACATCGCAGTGTAAATATCCAATCATATCTAGAGTCCGGCCATTCTTTATGTACTTTTCACGATTATTCAGACCGATATTCGGGCTATTCGATGCACCTGGCAGATTGTCAAACATACCGGGTGTGTCTACGTACCAAAGTGCGGTCGTTAAGTGTGAATTTTTAGCAGCCGGTCCATAATTGAGTAATGTTTCAATATATGCTCTGTAGGGGTATGCATTGTTCGGCGGTGCCACGAGTTTCTGGTTAAAATATACGTCTACCTGATTAAAAAAGCTATGCGGAAAGTTATTAATAGGCGCTACGTTGTATTGTGATTCACCTGTCGGTATAACCTTAATATTTACAATAATCATTGTATGAGCCAGATTCAGGTATTCTTCACCGTGGCCAGGTATGACAAATTCCAGGGGTCCGTCATCCGTGAGGGATGACACAGGCTTGTAGTGTTTCCATTGTGATGCTTCTATAGCCGTCTGCGTTGGAGGTATGGTAAATAAGTCGAGCTCCGACTTCAGGCATTCGCATGAGTGTGAGTGTAATAACGACATTGTTAGACGCTTCCAAAAATATCGTTGGTCTTTGCTTGTTTGTGCCTGCTACTTCCTACACCTCTCTTTTTCTTTGTTGTCCTCTTCTTTTTATTCTTCGGGCTACCGCGATATTTCTTTGCAGCAATACGTCTACGTTTCGTTGACTTTTTCTTCTTCTTCTTCTTCTTCTTTATTCCTAGCGACTTTTTCGAAATAGCAGTACGTCTTTTCGTCGTCCGCGTAGGTGACCGTCCTGATAGCGACTGCATCATGCGCGCTGTGCCTACAGCGTTATATCCTGAATCATTCATGAGAAGCGAAATTTTTTGATTGGATTTTCGTTGTAAATCATCTCCAGATTCGGCTGCACGTCGTCGCAATGACTCCCTGAATGGTATTTTGTGGCCACTCACATCCTCGATAACGTGTAAACCCGTACGAATGGCTTTTTTCCCTATAGCCTTAGTACCTCTGGTCAGCAGTGGTAAAATACTTCGAAATAGACCCCCGAGAAAACTACTGATACCGTAACCGCGCTGATGTCGGGAGCCCGCAAACACGTTGCCTATATAACCGTTTCTACCCCGTATTTGATTCTCATAATATGTCGTATAATGAGCACACATAATGTTCAATTGAGTCGTTTGACATGAAACCTATGTAATTTGACGATGAGAAACTTTTTACTTGCGTTGTACCATACGTGTAGTTTTTTGTATTTAAATTTACAATCCTGAGTAGCGCTATCTGTGTATCACCTACCGTATACGGTACACAAATATCGGTGTAGACAAAAAGCTGATCGGGTAGAGCTCTATTTATACAGGCGGGTACTCGGCCTACGCGTGGAACGCCTCGCATAAGCTGCAGGTAAAGACTAAATGGGGTTTCTCGGTCAAGCAGCAGTTCTTCGCGTTTCTCGAAGCCCAGTATCCGCGCTATTTTACTACTCATTCGTAATACCTCAGGGTAGCCTAGAGTCTCAGGGCACGACTCTGTTACCTCAGCCTTAAGGGCAACGTAGCATATGGCCCTTTCAACATTTATAATTTTTATGCCTGCTTCTCGCAGCCCCGGTAAATCATTGATATTTTCCACAATCTCCTCATGATTTTTGTACAAACCTCGAGGTATTCGGTTTGTAGTAACTTCTTTATTCTTACAAACCACCCAACCGATTATCGTATCGGTTTCTTGTAAATGTGTCATTGTACAATGGTATATGAATTTCCGATAAGCTCACAACCTAGTGACCCTTGAACGATATTTTGCGTGGCAATTGAGTTGTAAAATGCGTTGTCGTATTTTCGGGAAAATAACAGGTGGGCTGAAAAGTTTATCGGCTAACATAGAAAAAATCTGTTTTTTGATAAAATTTGATTTTATTATTCAATATAGTTGCCTTCGAGGGCGATACAACGATTATAGCGGTCATACAATTTTTCGATACCATTTTTATAGTACGATTTGTCTTTAGCCTCAAAATAGGCTTCAGTTTCGGCCATTACCTCTTCATCGGCGCTAAATTTCTTTCCAGCGAGCATTCTCTTGAGGTCTGAGAACAGGAAAAAGTCGCTGGGGGTCAGATCTGGAGAATACGGTGGATGCGGAAGCAATTCGAAGCCCAATTCATGCAATTTGCCATCGTTTTCATTGATTTGTGACACGTCCATTTTTTCAAACTAACAAAAGTTGCTTCACTCAAAATGCTATATCTCACAAACTAATAGTGCGACAGCTGTTAAATTTATACACGTATCTTTTGAAGGTTAGGGCTAACTAAAAATCATATGGATTTAATACTAGTAGCGCCATCTATGCGTCAGCCTACGACCTTTTCAGCCCACCTGATACTTCATACTGCTGTTACTCGGCAGAACAAGAAAAAAAATTATCCTCGTCATGCATTTTGCACAAATTTCCATCTATTCGAGACCGTGAACGCTTGACGCTGGTATCCAGGAGTTAAACTTTGCCGGATATCCCACCCAACTCACGAAAATGTGTTTTCCGCACCGCGTCCTTTTGTCCGTAAAACTTTATCAATCTTGAGTTCTTTATTCTTCTCTATACGCTTCTCATGAACACTCGTTAATTCTTCGGGGTAAAAGAAAGCGTCGATAATCTCGTCTTCGAGATCGCATAACACATACACATACAAACCCTGGCGATGTAAAACTTTTTTGCTACGGAAAATTTCTTCACTCCATTTTTTCTCGTAACCTTTTTCGAAGGTGCCTTTAGTTCTACTGATTCAAACGTAATCCCCGGGTTTGTATTTATACGTTGTGAAACGTCTCTTTTCACGGCACTAATAGTTATATTATGCATCGCTATATCGGCATTATACAGTGTCACAGCAGGCGGCTGCATTTTTATGGTCGAGTGTAGAGCATGATTGAACGCATAAACCATTTGTTGTAGTATATCGATGTAACGATGAGTATTACGATGTGTGAAGTAACGCCACATCCGCTCCTTGAGAGTGCGATTAAAACGCTCGACAATCGAGGCTTTTACATCAGGATTACGAGCAATGCGAAATTATTTGTTTTCATTTTTGAGAAATTTTTGGAGTTCACTGCCGAGAAATTCTTTACCGCGGTCGAATTGTACTGAAACAGGTGTACGCCCCTCGTTACGCTTGAAAATACGTTTAAATGCCTTTGTTACCTCGCGCACCATTTTGTCCTGCAAGGGTTCGACCCAGGCGTATTTTTTGAGGACGTCGATCACCATGAGCATGTAGGAGACGTTGTCGCTTTAGCTCCTCAAAGAACGTAGATCTATGAGATCAGCCTCCCAGACGTCGTCAATATTTGTTACATTATAATACAGTCGTGGAAAGACACGCCGCACAGGTCTATGAATGGTATAACTATACTGCTGAGTCAGCCAGTCGTACACGGTGTCTGCTTTATTTTTGCCACTGATCAAACGTCGCGCACCAGCGTATCCAGCTGGATGCGAGGGGTCATGGTACAGTTTCTCGAAAGTCATCTTCCACCTCTCGCTCTCGTTGTACAAATTGTTCTAAATCTTTATCCACTTTTGAAACACTTTTATTACTTTTGTTTTCCGACGTTTTGAAAAAGTATTCCCAGGGTGTATTTCGTCGCTGTCTTCGTAGTCGTCGTTGGAAATATCACCGATCGCATCCACATCCATACAATGCGTATCGTTATGCTGCAATATCTGATAATCTTTTCTTGGTCGTTTAGAACCCCTAGATATACCTAAATCCCACAATGTACTGTTTCCTATGAATTCACGCGGAACGCTCCTTATTCGTAGACTAATGATGAACTCACGTCTGCCTGTTGCTTTAAAGTTTTTTCTAGCTCGTACTGCATCGTTTATAAGGTCGACGATATTAGAATTTGGAACGAGAATACTGTCTATTGTCACTCAACCTTTTTTGTCCCATCTTATACTTTTTGTTTCATCACTCGTGGGTTTGCGTAGAAACTTTAATAGCGCGGTCGCTGGACGTTTATACATATTTGAAACGCTATTAACGATGTCAGCATCGTTCGTGACTTCTGTATTATTCAGCTCGGACGATATTTCAGGCAGTGGCGGAATCGGTAGTGAAAACGATTCATTTTTCGAACCAACGAGATATACAGGGTGGGCCATTTTAATCTATGCACCCAAATTTCTTTGTACCTAAGTGTTTGAGATTCCGCCCGATGGTGTTTGACAGATCTTAATTTTAGTCCTGTTGAGCACGATAGCTGAGTAGATCCAGTGAAGAGCGATGAAGAATATCCACGAGAAGCAGAGATGAGTGCGCTGTTCCATGCGGTCTTCACGTAAAAGTGACCAAATTAGCAATATGGCTGCCGGATCTGAAAGCGTCGTTGGGCGCTGAAGTTAATTGAGAGAGATAGCCGGTGAGCGAAGCCGAAGTCAAGCGAGAGAGACATCCTCTCGCTCGACGCGGCATGCTTATGAGGCACGACCTCGGCTCCGCGAAGCCCTGCCTCGGCTATCTCCGCCCAACCGAACGCTGCGTGCTCGAGCACAGCAACAGGTCGACGCACGGTGAATATCGATCGCCGTGCGCCAGCTGATTATCCAACATTTCCGCCCGCCATCAGCAACGGGGTTAATGATTAATTATTGCTCTGAGTTGGATGAGATAGGCATGACAGCGAGTTTTGAGATCGGCTTGGTGAGCGTAGTGGTAGCAGTTCAGAGTGTCACCACCCTGGTGAGCCCATCTTTGCCTGGATGCAACGCTGTGACTCGTGCAAGTGGCCACTTGCACGGTGGAAAGCGCTCATCCGTGAGCAGAACCAAAGAGCCAACCTTTATGTTATTATTAGGGTGATGCCACTTCGATATGGACTGCTGCCGTTGTAGATAATGGGCCGACCATTGTCGCCAAAATTGTTGTACTTTTTGCTGCAACAATTGCCACCTTGAGTGCCGTGAGATTGATGAATCCTTTAGCGTAGGCTCTGGGACCGTGGTAAGAGCTTCACCAATGAGAAAGTGTCCAGGCGTGAGAGCTGATGAGTCATCAGGATCATCGCTGAGTGGTTCCAGAGGTATTGAGTTGAGTATAGCCTCAATCTGGGCCAGCAGCGTTGCGAGTTCTTCGAACGTGAGTGCTGTATCACCCACGGTTCGCCGCAGATGAAATTTAACAGATTTTACAGCTGCTTCCCATTTGCCACCCATGTGTGGCGCCGCAGGTGGATTGAACCTCCACGCAATTTATTGATTTGCGAGAAAAGAAGCGATGATTTGATGTTCTTGAGAGGCCTTCCTGAACAGCTGACGTATGGATTTATGAGCACCAATGAAATTCGTGCCACAGTCAGAATATAGAGTGTGAGGAATGCCACGCCGAGCTGAGAAACGCCTGAACACTGAGAGGGAGCCATCAGCTGAATAGTCGCTGACGACTTCGAGATGCAGAGCTGAAGTGGTGAGACACACGAAAACACAGATCCAGCCTTTGTGTGTTTTACTTCCTCGCCCCTTCCAAGTTTTGAGTGTGAGAGAGCCGGCGTAGTCAACTCCTGTGTGAGCAAATGCGCGCGTTGGTGTGACTCGTGCCAGAGGAAGCTGACCCATCAATTGTTGAGCCCGAATTCCTCTCTGCCGAGCACACACAATGCAATGTAAAATGTGAGATTTTACAGGAGCTCTTCCGCCGGCGATCCAATGAGTTAGCCTTATTTGGGCTAATGTGAGCTGAGTGCCTCCGTGAAGAGTCCGCACGTGAGCTTGATCAATAATGAGAGTTGAGAACCGAGAGTGACGAGGTAGAACGGCACGATGTCTTCCTTCATACGTGAGTGCTGATTGAGCAAGGCGACCTCCTACTCTGAGTACACCCTCTTATTCGATGAAAGCTGTTAGTCGACTGAAGGGGTGAGAGGAAGGGAGAGAAGAGCCTGACTGCAGTACTTGTAACTCGTGTTTGAAAAACACGGCTTGTGTAGCTCGTGTCCAAAAAACATTTGCTGCAGCCATCTCTTCTGCTGTGAGAGGAGCGGTTCCTGCCGATTCTAACCTCTTCCTCATTCTGGCCACTACTCTGACGCAAAATGAGGTAAGACGACACAATTTTGTGAGTGAGGAACAGCGATAAATGAGCTCCCACCGGTACTCTGGCGTCACAGTTACCGCGAGAAGAGCTAACCCCGGCCGGGCTTCCATATTGTGCAAATCCTCAGAATCAGTTGAGGTTTTCGGCCAAAATTCAATAGGTTTCACCATCCACGGTAGACCCGACCACCACAACTGATGAGAGGCCAATTGAGCTGTTGAGATACCCCGTGATGCACAATCTGCAGGATTGCCTGTGCCTGAGACATGATGCCACTGAGCAGTGGGTGTGAGTTCTTGTACCTGAGATCCTCGGTTTCGGACGTAGTCTTTCCACCGAGCAGGATGCGCTTTGATCCAGGTGACAGTCACCGATGAGTCCGTCCACAGGTGAGTAGATGAGACCTTGATCTTGAGCGTGGCTTGAACGTATGCAACCAATTTTGCTAGTAACAGTGCAGCTGTCAGTTCAAGCCGTGGTATGGTAAGCTTCTTGAGTGGTGCGACACGCGTTTTTGAGGAGATAAGTGAAGCCACCTTTCCTGTGGACATTGAGTCGACAGTGATGTAGATCACTGCGGCCATGGCCAATTGAGATGCATCAGAGAAGCCATGCAATTTCACTGTTGAGTTGCTCCATGTATTGAACCAACGAGGAATTGAGAGCCTTGCCATGCTTTTGAGATCTTCTCTGATTGCAGTCCATCGTGCTGAGACCTGAGATGGCAGTGGTTCATCCCAGCTGAGTTTGTGAAGCCAAAGCTCTTGCAAGAGTATTTTGGCTCTAATCACAACCGGTGAGACGAAACCGAGTGGATCAAAGAGTTGAGCCACCTCGGAAAGAACGAGGCGTTTTGTGAAATTATCTTGAGTTGCGTTGAACCGGGATGAGAATGTGAACTTGTCTTCATTGGGAAGCCAAGTCAGACCAAGAATTTTGGTCTCGCAGTCGTCTATTGAGATAGCTGAGCTTGACGTTGATGATGAAATATTAGCAAGGACAGTGTGGTCCGACGAGTGCCACTTGGCGAGTGGAAAACCGCCCGCCATGCACAAGTCCTTGAGCTGTTGAGCAATTTTAATCCGCCCCTCCAAAGATGTCATCCACGTACCTGCCAAACGTGATAGGTGGCACAGCGAGAGTAAACCGGTGAGCTTCATCTTTGGTGAGCTGCATGAGAGTTCTAACTGCCAAAAATGGCGCAGCCTTTGTACCGTATGTCACTGTTGTTAATTGATACGGCACAGGGTTGTCTTGATCATCAATCCATAAAATTCGCTGAAGATTCCAATCATCAAAACCGCTACAACTGACGCAATGGTCGATTTAGTGCATCAAACTGATGGAAGATCGTCGAGTGACTGTTGAGGATATTGCTGAGGCTTGTGGGATATTATCTGAACGGGTGCACAAGATTTTACGTCAAAATTTGGATATGAGAAAATTATTCGAGCACTGGGTGCCGCGTTTGTTGATGATCGATCAAAAGCGCATACGGACGGACATGTTGCGCGAGTGTCTTAGCTTATATAAAAAAATCCAGCGGAATTTTCGCGGCGAATGATAACTGTCGATAAAACCTGGGTACACCACCATACGCCTGAGACCAAACAACAGTCAATGCAGTAAATTGCTGTGGGGGAGTCAACTCCGAAGAAGGCAGAGGTCGTTTTCTCTGCAGGAAAAGTAATGGTGATAGTTTTTTGGGGTAGCCGTGGAATAATTCTTATCGATTACCCTGTAACGGGTGAAACAATCAACGGACAGTACTACACAATTAAGAAAAAACGTCCGCATTTGGCCAAGAAAAAAATTCTGTTTCACAGTATAACGCTCGGGTTGACACGTGCATGGTCGCAATGTCAAAATTGAACGAATCGAAGTTTGAATTACTTCTGCACCTACCCTGTTCGCCCGATCTAGCTCCCAGCGCCTTTCTTCTGTTTCTTAATTTGAAAAAATTTCTCGGGGGAAAAAATATAAGTCAAATGCTGAGGTGGAAACCGCTGTAAACCAGTATTTTTCAGGTTTAGACAATCCATTTTTTTCTGGCGATTTAAAAAGAAGGAAGAAACGTTGGACCAAGTGTATCAAGTTATGGGGAGACTACGTTGAGAAATAAATTTTGTTTTGCTTCGAAATATGTGTTTTTCTTAATAAAGCCGGAAACTTTTTAAATAGCCCTCGTATATCGTGCAACTAGAAGTATTTACATTAGAGGTAGAACGTTGGTCTTGGTCTTAAAAAATCATCTTAAGTTAACGACTTAATATGGCTATGACAGCTGATTTTACTGGTCCAACCTCTTAGCCACGAGCGGACCACCGATATATTTATGTAGCCTATATCGAAGCGCACTAGAGGTAGAACGTCCACTTTGTCTTAAAAATCATTCTGATTTATTGGCTCGACATATCCGTGCGAATGGTTTTTACTGCTCGTACCGCATAGATAAAATGGAACCGCCGATAAATTTATATCTCGTATCTCAATATACAGTAAATGTAGAACCTTGCTCTTGGTATCAGCAATCATAGTGATTTAACGGCTCGACATAACCGCGTCAACTGATTTTACCTTTCGAACCACTTAGCCAAAATGCAACCCTCGATATATCTATGTCGAATATCTTAAAATACAGTCGAGCTAGAACGTTTCTTTTGGTCTCAATAACCATCGTGACTTCTCGGAGCACAGTACAGCTACGAGAATCATATTGGTTTTGAAAATAACTGTGATTTAATGCCTCGACCTAACCATATAAATTGATTTTGATGCTCCAACTCTTTAGTCAAAACCTACCCCCTAGGTATGTATGTCGTGTATATCGGAATACAGAAAAGCTTGGGGAATGCTCTCAGTCTTCACAATCATTTTGATTTCACTGTTCAATATAATCGCATCGAATGTTTTTACCGCTCTAACGTTTAACCGCAAACCAACTGCCGATATATTTATGTCGTGTGTCTCTACGTATACAAGAGGCAGAACGTTGCTCTTGGTCTTAAAAATCATTGTGATTCAACGAATCGAAGTAATCATGCTAACTGATTTTATTACTCGAACATCTTAGTCAAAATAGTACCACCGTTAAATTAATGTCTCGTATTTGAATATACAAGAGTCATCTCATCATCACGGCGGTACTCACAGAGGATCGTGTGCAATGACGGATTAACCCTCCAGCGGCGCCACGTATGGGTAGGAAGCAGCAGTGAAGTCAGTTAATTCTAGGCCTTTAGAACCAATCAGTGATGATCCTGAGGATGCGGCACCTCTCACACCAAGGCCTTTTCTCATCGAAAAGGTGCTTACCACTGTTCCAGAACGCAGTGACGCTAGCCATTGAGATATGGGTATTCTCTCACTTCAGGGAAAGGTTTGCGCTGTTCGTAACAAATTTCGTCTTGATTGCGCTTTACGCTGTCTCGTCCCATCTACTTCACAACAGCCACTGCGCAGACTTTTATGAAATGAGTTATGAAAGATTATTTAATGAATAAATATAAAAAGTATGTAATATTATATACATAAAAAAAGCTAGAAAATATTTGCTAAAAATTAAAAAATCTTATTTGGCTCAACTCTAATTTACTTATAATAATTTCAGTTGGGCTAAATATGATTGGTTTGGAACAAATAAAGCTAGAAAATATTTGCTAACAATTAAAAAATCTTATTTGGCTCAACTTTAATTTAGTTATAATAATTAAACATTTATTTCGCTATATCCAACTTAAAATTTGTTAATATTATATAAATTCTGTTCTCAGTGTACACTTCAATCACCGGTGAAAGTGCTATTACAGTATTGGGGGATGTTTCCCCGCAAAAATAATCTATAAAAGGACAGGCTACACTGCCATAAAGTTATGCGCTGATGTGGGAAAATCCACATGATATTAACGTCAGCACGGATAAGTGACATTAATAGTGCAACATCGGATACCAGAGAAGCTGGGAAACGCAGTGGTAGCCTTTTAAACTAACAATCCGAAGATACCAGGTTCGAATCTCGAGCTAGTTAATTCGTAATTTATTTTTTCTCGCGACAATTCACTTTTGAAAAGTGAATTGTTACGACAAAACGACAAAATCGACAAATTTCGTTATATGACCTACTAAGTACTCATGTCATTGACATTACAAGATTTATTTTCCTGACTCTTACTGAAAAACCGCTACGTCATGAATTTCTTGCAAATGCCAATGAAAAACACATAAAATCTAACGGTAATTTCTCTCGTTAACGTTAATTTTTATCTTCCGAGGGGAAGAATTCGAACTCGAACACAGAGATAATTTATTTAGACTTCGAGGTAGGTAAGAGTAGGGTTTATTTAGAAAGGCAATTAAAATAAAAATATCAATGTTCGGTTTCTTGGCACCGATGGCCAGTACAGTGCATTTAAATTCGTTATTTCCTGCGATTATTTTACAAATCTTTTCGTGTATCTCGTTCACGTAGCTTCTCGGTACACCTAGCTAGGTAGTTTGTTATTGGTTTCGCGCGTTGGTAGTAAGCCTGTCACTCGACACACACACACATGCGCGAAGCACGCACGTGAATTTCCTCTTAAAGGTGATGTCTATCGGGCTTATAATTCTCTCTGTTTGCCGCTCGTTTCACTTTCTTCCTATCCGCTTTAAATCTACTCGCATATATACTACTTGCTTATTCTACCTGTTAAAATGCTACGCGCTTAAATGTTACTCGCTTAGATATTATTCGCTTAAACACTATCTGCTTAATTTTATTCAAATAAAGCCTACACAATCTTAGATTACTATAAATTTCTTCTAAATTTCACGGATTATTCTTCTTATCGTTTTAATCACTCGCTTGTCTTTCCTCTTTCCGCTGACTTATTGAAATCTCGTTTTGATAAAACACGAACTATTAACTTTTTTCCAGAATGCACGTAAAAGATGAACTCAGTATCAGAAGAACTCAGAATGAAAAAGCTGAGAGCGAACGGTAAAGTGTAAATGTACGAATGATATAAGAAGAGCGCCTTGGGTTAAGAGAGCATTTTCCCTCCTGCAGGCTCTTTTATAGCTTTCCCCTCAGTCTCATTCCCCTCTATATTATTATCGGCTTAATTTTTCAATCTAACGTAATTTCCTAATTTCTTGACTTGCCGTTGCCGCGCCACCCGTCTTCCTCTCGCCACCAAGCGAGGCCAGCTGGTCGCTCACCTGCTGTTTACGGCAGCGAGGGAATTCCTTAGCTGTGACGTCGCCCGTTTTTGTCATAGCTCCGGATGCGATGGCCTATTGCCCGCAGTGCTCGGTGCGTTCGCACGAAATCTCGCTACTTATAATAGCGAAATGTCTTCATGCAGGTTAGCGAGTGTGACTATGTCACAAAAAGCACAACAATTTCAATAATTAATGAAAATTAAACATTTTATTCTGTAACGGTATTAAGCGTTAAGATTACCCTAAAAGGGCTTGTTCGGACTCGAGCAGGAAGGAAAGTAATTTTAGGCTTTTGTAGTAGGTAAAAGTAGGGTTTATTCAAAGAAACAGATAAAATTTGTGTGATACATCAGAAAAATAAATAGAAAATTCAATTATCTAACCCTTTTCTCTCGGTATTTTGGCTACCTCGCGCCTTACATTCAATTATTCCCGGGCACTCGAGTGCAATTATAATCGTGTCCGTGGGTGTATTTAAAGAATTTATGAGAATAGAGATGTAACATTCAACAATATGCACTATGGCTCGAAAAGAGAAGTTGATAAATAATATGTTCCTAATGTGAAGCTATTCTTTAGAATTGAATTTACGACAGAACGATCAACGCTGCTTGATAATTTTTATCTATTCGTCGCGTTCTCTAGGTAAAAGACTTAGCATGCGCACCGTCGGTAACTAACCGGCCGTTGCTTGATTTTACCGCCGAGTGGTTCAATTTCTAGTGCTACAGGCCCGTTGGTGAGAGTGGATATATCTATATATTTTTTTAAAGGTCAACTTACGCGTCCACCCGACCGCCGCTACGATCTGGCATCGGTGGGATACACTCTGAGTGCATGCGCAGCTACTTGATCTCCCAGGGCCGTACCCTGAGCATTTATCGCCTTTTTATATTTTTCTTTTTATCTACGTTTATATCCCTACTGAATTTCCTATGCTCATATTATTCATAGGCCTTTGCCATACTGATAGTTATATTCCGTATTTTAATGAGTCGTCATTATTATCTTTAGTTTTCGAGAGCCTAGCCCATGTATTTGGCTGTCCTCGGCTGCCAAAGTGAGAGAAAGAGAGACAGAAATAGACCGCTCTGTTGTTGTTTGGGTCTGCGGTGCGTTGGCCTCGAACGCAGCACAGGCTCAGCTGCTTCCCGTCAAAGATGTATGTCAGGTACCACAGCTGGGCTCTCTTGGTACCAGTGTGGCTGCACCTAGCGAGGGTTGGCTGCTCTTCCTTCCTGGACTTCTGCGTTGGCGGGACCTGCGAACAAAACTGTTCCTCGAATGCCGAAATTCTGGTCTTTTTATACCAGAATCCCCTCCAGCTGGCCTATGCTTTCGGTATAACTATAGTTGGTGGCGGTCCTGTAGCCCATGTCCTGTAGCCCACTGGTAGCCTTGGTACTTTTTAAAAATCGTCGTTGGTCTTTAATTCTTCGTTATCAGTATTTTTCGGATGGAATAACGGGACTTGATCATCGATGTGCTGGCCTAGCTTGTGTGAGTGACGCTCGGTAGCAGTGCTTTGTTGTGTGCGTACCGAGCGTCGTGAGTTGCCGAGTATAGGCCAGTCTACTTACAAGGAAAGGTACTTTGGTGTCCCCCTCCGATTTTAATGCAACTCACGTATGTTGTAGAGCATCAAAAACTAAAAGACACGTATTTTTTTTTATCGGCGGAAAAACATTTTTGAGCGGTGAAATCGCCCTTCAAAAATAGCATGTCGAGGGGTGATTTTGCAGTTTCACCCAGAAGGCGTCAACCGATTTTAATAAAACAAAAACCAAAATACTCCTCATTGAAGACAATCAAAATTCCACGCTAAGTTGAAGAAAAAAATTCATTTGCAGGGGTGAACAACCCCCTGATTTTTCAAATTTCAACCCTACACAAAAAACTAATCAACCAAATTAAACAGAACATATACCATTTGGAAGGGCAAATTAAAATAAAGTTGACGTATTTTTGCACATTCACAGGAAAATGAGTTTACGGGGGTAAACTACCCCTTATCCATTAGTACGTATATTTGTGCATACATTTTTGTTTCTCGTTATTTAAATGTCCGAATTGATTCAAAACATTCCTGTTAGCCGAAGTCAAGGGGGGGAACTTCGCATGATGCTTTATTTATTATTAAGGGGGTGACCGGCTGGTACTTACAAGTAGAATGGTCCATTCACGAGTTTCGCGTTATTTACTGAAAAAAATAGCTTGTTCAAATACAGAATACTGGGGAATGTTGCTGGGGTTGAGTGGTTGTATGGCATATATGTATGGTTGTATTTCGAAACAGCGGCAATCAGCTGAGGACATAGGCAAGAAATAACAAATACCCGGTTTCGGCATGCGCATTTATTCGACTGTCGTCCTTTTCACGTCCCATGTTAACGCTCTCCCCACTCTCCATTCTCTCACATTTATTCTTACCGCCTTGCGCATCTACATACACCACAGTATATATTATAATGTATCATTCCTTTTACAATTCATCAACGTGCAATGTGCACGTCATAATTTGCAGCAATCATGGTTCGTAAGTCGTGCAGAAATGATACTCTTCAAAAAAATGTTGCAAGCATAAAGACTTCTTGCACCATGAGCATCTGATGATGGCCACATTATTACAACCTAGTACTTCACAGTGTGCTTGAGACGATTGACCGAAACCAAAACTCACTGGATTGTCGAATTCGTTTGGCTTATCGGTTATATAATTACTTTTAAACCATGCATATTTGAAAAGATTTATATATCTGGGTGATGAAAGTTGATTGTGTGCGAGAGATTGCAGTTTGATTATGTTGTTTCTCAAGTGCAAATTAATATCAGAATTAAGTAATAATACACTGTCGGAAAAATGTCGTACAAAATTTTTCCATATTCGGAAACCAAAAACGTCAAGTGGTTGGATTTTCCCTGTGGTGCCTTTAGGTATTATCTTTGTGATTATTTTTTTGCCCCGAGGTGTTGCATTTAGAACAACTTCTGGGCAGTGTCCACTCCACGAGTCTATCAACAATACGCTGTCACGGCCGGTGTTGGGGAAGAATACTTTTTCCAACCAAATTTTAAAGTGCTCTATACATAGGATGATATTGGTTATCGATACAGTATAATTCATCATATGTTCAATATTTTCTGGCAATCATTTTTGTCCATACCTGAAGTCATTTTTCCGGATTTCGTTGCTGTTAAAAATACGTTTTCTGGCCTGAATAAATTTTTTTCTACGATTGGGTCGAACTCACCCTTTCCCTCTTTTGGAACGATAAAAAGGGGTGACAATAATTTTCCATCTGCATTTATGGTTGGCTGGATAGTGTAGCTGTGAGTTGTAGATGATACGGATTGTACTACACATTGCACTTGTTTAGTTCCTTCAGTCGTCAGAGTCCTGCCAGAGTGGATTTCCAGTTGAAAACCGCTCTGATCTGAATTATATATGTTTTCCGGTCCATATGTTTGAATATATGGTTCAATTTCATTTACGAAGTTTTCTGCATTCATCCTTAAAACTGGTTCGTCTTCTATAGTCTTTCGTGTTACGAATTTATTAATTTTCCTGGACACAATACGATGTGATTTCTTGAACTTCCGAAGCCAATTATGAGAAGCTTTAAAACGAATGTCTTCGTGACCTATCTCTTTTTGAGCTTGTAGAGCTCACTTTTGAAGGTCGATATCATGATCAACGAAACCAGCATCTATTGCGGCTTGTATGTTTTTCAAAGTATATTCAGAGATTTGAGCTAATTTCTCCTTGTAGGTCCCACCTTTGTTCATTTGATTTGCCCAGCGTTTTAATTGTCGTACAGATTTGACTTTTTTGAATTTCTGACTCACGGTATCGACACTGTAATTTTTCTTCTTACCGGATCTCCAGTATTCGATTGCTTTGCGTTTGTAATCGTAGCTTATGTCTTCTTCGTCTTTAGAACAAGTATCAGAATCCACTGGACCTTCATCATGTTGCCAAAGAGTGTCCTCGACAGGGTTAACATCATATTGCTTGAATGGCTCTTGAAAATCTAGCGATTGTTCCTCGATAATTTCAACTCCGTTATAATCGTCCATGCAGTCGACCAGAACTTTTTCGAAATTCTGCTTTACCTTGATTTCTGCATTGTTAATCGGAGTTTCGGGAATATTCATGGCTTGAAATGTAGCCAAAAGAAGTTTAATGACGTTGATTGGATTCACTTTCATGGTCTATTGATTTTTTTTGTCAGAAATTATAACTGACGCACTGGCACTCCGTTCAAATGAGCAACTGAAGATCGCTGTATGTATCGCGGCTTTTATATTTGAAAGACTTGTTGTTGAACCACATGCGATATCAGCAGATAATACGCAGTCCCAGATAGCCGCCTATGTAGAAAACACCTCTTACTGCGTCGAAAGTATTTTTATCATATTGGCGTACGATTAGATTACTCAAAAAAATAAGATCATATTCATTTCTCAAAAATTTCATTACTCAAAAAAATAAGATCATATTCATTTCGTTGGAATAACTGACAAAGTTCTATAGATGGAACGACTGTTGCATCATCGACTTATTCTGAAATTTGCGCCGAATCGAAGTACTATCTAGTCGAAAGGTCGATGACATATGACGATAAATTATTGATAACCACAAAATCAGCACAAAGAGTGAACGCAAGCAGCTCTTTAACATGTAAATAACGAGAAACAAGAATGTACGCACAAATATACGTACTAATGGATAAGGGGTAGTTTACCCCCGTAAACTCATTTTCCTGTGAATGTGCAAAAATACGTCAACTTTATTTTAACTTGCCCTTCCAAATGGTACATGTTCTGTTTAATTTGGTTGATTAGTTTTTTGTGTAGGGTGGAAATTTGAAAAATCAGGGGGTTGTTCACCTCTGCAAATGAATTTTTTTCTTCAACTTAGCGTGGAATTTTGATTGTCTTCAATGAGGAGTATTTTGGTTTTTGTTTTATTAAAATCGGTTGACGCCTTCTGGGTGAAACTGCAAAATCACCCCTCGACATGCTATTTTTGAAGGGCGATTTCACCCCTTAAAAATGTTTTTCCGCCGATAAAAAAAAATACGTGTCTTTTAGTTTTCAATGCTCTACAACATACGTGAGTTACATTAAAATCGGAGGGGGACACCAAAGTACCTTTCCTTGTTAGTGTATGTAACCGCGCGGTAGCGATGCCCTGCTGTGTACACTGCGCGTTATAAGGTAGCCAGTACGTCTCAATTCATCGATTAAGATTGAAGAACCACTCGTAAAACCAAACACCTTACCGTGCAAAGATTAGCGCAGTAGGCCCTACTCTCAATAGGCCACACTACTCAAACGGCCCAAGACGCCAAGAACGCCACACAACGGGGAAAAGACGAAAGAAATGGTAGAACCCTCGAGGTTACACAAATCCACGAGACAAAACAACAGGGTACCGTCATATGAATCTCCGCTGCATACCCCCACTCACGAATAAACATTAACATTAGGAAAAACCCATAAACCAAGCCAATCTCTCACCAAAATTAAGGAATGAATAAGCATCAAAGCATCCCCTAAACCTAGGAACTAACAAAAACTAGAATATCATTAAAACCCGCGAAGAGCATATAAGAACTTCAAGATAAAAGCAATTTTGGCAGAAATTAATCAGAAATAAGAAAAACTAACTCTCACGAGGTAGGCAAAGACCCACATTTAACGAAAATATCAAAAAACCATGATCGAACCACAAAAAACATCCAAAGAAAGTTTCAACCGCCAGCAGGTAGAGACTTAACATCGTCCATCAGAATTCAACCTCGCTGGAACCTCGGTTCAAACCCCAGGAAGACAAAGAACCGGCTAAAAATAGAAATTCAAAACATAACGGAACACCTACACTCCACCCCGCACCACCCTCCCCCAGTGAATAAGGTGCGACAAAGATCACGTGATCTACCACAAAACACCCCACCCCCGGGGGGCTCAACCACTAAACTATATAAACCGCGACAGGACAAGCCTCAGGGCTCTTGTTGGAAATTACTCTTTGAGACGAAGTGCTGCTCGACAGCTCACCTAGATTATATATTAATGACGTTAACATGTAAAGAAACAAGTGTTCTTTCGATCAATTGATTCCCCTGCATTGCGCTTGGCCGTCGGTTGACCGAACGAACTGATAACTATAAGACTAACAGTTTGGGAAAAATTATGATAGAAACCAGTGTTCTTTCGATCAACTGATTCCCCTGCATTGCGCTTGGCCGTCAGTTGAACGAACGAACTAATTAGTGATACCCTGTGAGAAGTAAGGCTCCCTGCATTGCGCTTGGCCGCCCCTACTCACAACGTCAGGGCTTTCTTCCATCAACGTGTCCCCACGCATAGCGTAGTGGCTACTCGTCTTTTGGAGAGTGAAAAAGCACGTGTGTCACCAGGTCAAGGGAGTGGCATCCCGACTTGCTACACCACGCGCACAAGATTCGTAGGGTGTACCTGCGTGGGTGGGACCACGTCAGGGCCATCGGCCCCCGGTCACGAACGGATATCTCGGCAGATCACATTAATTAAGAGACCGAGTTGTAAGCCCCTTAATCGGCACGATAAGGTACCTTAAACTAACGTGAATAAATGCCTCAGTATCCGGGGTACAGGGCGAGCTACTTGGTCATCGCTGCGAACCCGGTGTCTTGCGCGAACAGTGAGCTATAGCTAGGGACCCAAACAATAACAAAGACGAGTACGATAGGTAGGTAAATTCACACTCCCTATCTAACATTATAATGCTCGCGACCCCACATTAAACTCACCGCGGAAACACCCAGCAGGGCGAAGCCTCGAGAAGCGAACCACGTGAAACGGACACACCTAACAAGAAAGCGTTACAGTATCACCAGCAAAAAATCCTATGATTATACAAGGCCGACCGGTATATCTAATGAACATACCATGGAACGCCCCGTATGAGGACAAGTGCAGGCAGTTAGACCTAGAAGGCCACCCACCTTGTAAAATCGCATAGACACACGCGCAATCACACAATAAGCCAATCGAATGTTGAGCTCCAGACATGCGATATCCTTTCGTCACACGAATAATAAAATCAGAACTAAAGATTACTGGAAATAGTGCCGCATATGTAACTTTAAGATAAACGCCTAAAAGCAAGCGCGATAACCCCAGATTGATAAATTGAGTGTTAAGCTCCGTATGCACGATATCTCACCGCCATATGAATAATCGAGTCAAACCCGAAATACCGAAAACAATTTCGCATACGTAATTTTAAGATAATCGCATAAAAGCAAAACGGGATAAAACCCAGATAGATAAATTGAGTGTTAAGCTCCGTATGCACGATATCTCATCGTCATACGAATAATAGAGTCAAAACCCGAAAATACTGGAGTCTATTCCACATACGTAATTTTAAGAAGAGGATAGCGTAAAAACAGTACGCGATTAAGTGTTAAGACCCGTACGCACATCGTACAAATCACGAAATTCCATTCCGATCGGAAGTAGGAAGCCGTACGCAGGGATAAAATCGCAAATTAGTTATTCGACACTACCTCCACCAACCGAGGCCAATCCCTCCTAACTCCTAAACACACTAGAAACGCAATAAGTGCCGTAAGCACAATCAAATTAAAGTACTACCCACCAAATAAGAAGATCAATGATGAAAGGGTAACGAATCGCACGTCTACCACGGGCATATGCAAATCAATAAAACCCAGACTGAGGTCTTTCAACAAAAACAACAAATAGAATCAATCGCAAACTCTTGTAAAACAATAGACTCAACAAGAAAAAACTCCTTCCATCCAGCCCAGAGCACGAACCTGTTTCGAGCCATCAATCTTCTCCCCGGTGATATAGGAAAAGACCTCGCTCGAAAGAATAAATAAACTACGCGATTTCGCCGCGACCGCCTAATATACGCGCATAAACCTCGCACAAAGAGGGATAAAAAAAGTGAATAAAATAAAAGGAAATCGAGAAACGTTTCAATATATATGTATATATATGTGTGTGAAATATGCGTAAATATAGGTATATTTAATAGTGGCAAGAAAATTAAAAAATTTTACATGGGAGGACCCGGGACGTAACACAAACCACAAAATTTAATGAACATTTGTTATGCTAACAAAATTTACGAACACGTTTTGTCAAATTATTTTTTGTTATTGTATTCTCCGCCGTATTCCTGTTTCCATTATCATAGTCTTGATAATTTTCCGCGTTTGCTTTCGGCATTGTTAAATATTTCACGTTCACATGTATTCCCAGTTCGCTACATTATTTATTGCTTTATGCACGCGCACGCACACGCACACACGCATGCACGCACGCACGCACGCACGCACGCACGCACGCACGCACGCACGCACGCACGCACGCACGCACGCACGCACGCACGCACGCACGCACACACGCACACACACACACTCACTCACTCACTCACTCACTCACTCACACACAGATCTTTATTAGCTTTCACAGCTATTTCAATACTTAAAATAATTACTTGAAACTACCTTAATAATAACTTACACCTCCTTTAATACTTACTAGGTGTATGCATAAGTTTTTTCCGGTTTTTTGGTAAAAAAAAACACCTAATTTTCAAAGGAAAGTAATTTTTGTTTTATTCAAAATATTGGCCATCGGCTTCTACACATTTCGCCCATCTTTCAGGTAACTTATGAATATCATGCCAGAAAAACTGCTTGTCTTTTGCGGCAAACCATTCGTCGAGCCATTTTCCAACTTCCTCGAAATTGCTGAAGTGCTGCTCTGGGAGCGCGTGCCCCATTGATGCGAAGAGGTGATAGTCAGATGGCGCCAGGTCTGGCGAATACGGCGGGTGCGGAAGGATGTCCCATCCAAGCGATTTCAAGGTGTCTTTCACTGCTTTTGCTGTGTGAGACGGCGCATTGTCGTGTAATAAAATCACTTTGCCATGTCTTCTGGCCCATTCCGGTCGTCTTTCGATTAATGCGTGGTTTAAATTAATAATTTGTTGGCGATAGCGTTGTGTATTAACGGTTTCGCCGGGCTTCAAGAGTTCATAATACACAATACCGCTCTGGTCCCACCAGACACAGAGCATGGTCTTCTTGCCGAAGCGATTTGGCCTTGGTGTTGAAGGACCGGCTTCGCCAGGTGAAAGCCACGATTTTTTCCGCTTCGGGTTTTCAAAATAAATCCATTTTTTGTCACCCGTCACAATTCGATGCAAAAATGATTTCCTTTCGTGGCGTTGAAGCAGCACTTCACAAGTGACTTTGCGATTTTCTATTTGACGTTCATTCAAATCGTGTGGGACCCATTTACCGAGTTTATTGATCTTCCCCATTACTCGTAAACGTCTGCTGATTGTTTCTTGTGACACATGTAATGCTTCTGCTAATTGCCGTTGAGTTTGAGTTGGGTCATCATCCCATAACTCCTGCAATTGTTCGTCTTCGCATTTTTGTGGTCTACCAGAGCGCTCACTGTCTTTCACATTGAAATCACCACTTTTAAATTGTCGAAACCATGTCTCACATGTTCTAATCGATGGAGCGTGTTCACCATATGTTTCTACCAGCAAACGTTGACTTTCAGCAGCCTTTTTCTTTTGATTAAATAAGAAAAGCAATGCGTGCCGCAAATGTTCTTTGTCAGGCACAAAACTCGACATGATCATTGAACGATAAAACAAAGACGCTAGTTTTTGGCGGACTCAACTTGTGTGTATTTGTAGGTTAATGTCAGACGAACAAAATGACGTATGTGTCAAATTAATACGCTGCGTACTTTTCGCTGGCGCCATCTCTTAGTTAAACCGGAAAAAACTTATGCATACACCTGGTATAATCCTTTAGATTTCGTTTGAAATGCTCCATTCTCCCACTACGTTTTATCTCTGTCGGTAAATTATTATATATCTTTATCCCTTATCAAAACATACTTTTTTGCGCATTCCTTGTTCGACGAAATTGAATTGCAATATTCTCAGCTTGCCGCGTTTGTCTTCCACTTATATTCCTTAGTATTTGTATCTTATTCCTAACATAATTGGGTAACAAGCCTTTGACCATTTTAAAAACAAACATACACGTATTATAGTGTAGCCTCTGGCTCATGGACATGAATTGCAACGCTTGCGACATACACTCAACTTTGGTACCACGTCTACACTGCAATATTACCCGCATAGCCCGATTCTGCGCTACTTGCAGTTTCTTTAGCTGCGTTTCACCCATACCAATTAATAAGGTCGCACAATATTCAAAATGAGGTGCAATGATCGATTTATATACAATACACCTAGTATACGCTGATAAACTATTACCTATCCTATACAAAAAACTTGTTTTTTTACCTATTTTTTTAAATATATAATCACAATGTTCTTCCAATCTTAATTTACTATCAATAATTACGCCGAGGTACTTTATTTTTTCTAATTGTGCTATTGGTGTTCCATCCATACACTTTACCGCAATGTTCGCCCTTAGTTCTTTTCTTACCCTTCTCACGACCATATATTTTGTCTTGCTCGCGTTTAATTTTAATCCGTTAGCATTCATCCATTCTTCAACTAAATTAAGCATCATGTTCATCTTTTGTTTGACTTCTTCGCAATTTACGCCAGTTATATATAATATGATATCATCGGCGAACATTTTTATACTACATCCTTCTGGACAACTTTTAACTATATCATTTCTGTATACAGAGTGGCCGATTTATCTGAAGACATTAAAATATTTCGAAAACTACGCATCGGATCAAAAAAAGTTTTGAATAAAATTTGTTCGCCTGGAAGGGGGTCATCCAATGATACCAAACTCGACCCCTCACCCCTACCCCCGGAGGTGGGGGCGGGGGCAACTTTGAAATCGTGGATGAGAACCCCTATTTTTTATTACAGATTCGGATTCCCCATAAAAAAATAAGTAACTTTTATCTCAAACATTTTTTTTCGATTCGTGATAGATGGCGCTGTAATCGCAAGGGACCTGATTTTTGCGAATATCTCGAGAAATTACACATCGGATCGAAAAAAGAAAAAACACATGTTTAATTTTTCAAAAAGCTATTCAGCGATACGAAACTCGATCCACCCCCCCCCCATCCCCACCTAAAGAGGTGGCAACTTTGAAATCATAAATGGGAACCTCTATTTTTTATTGCAGATTTGGATTCCCCATAAAAAAAATAAGAAACTTTTATATGAAACATTTATTTTCGATTCGTGATAGATGGCGCTGTAATCGCAAGAAACCTGATTTTTGCGAATATCTCGAGAAATTGTACATCGGATCAAAAAAAGAAAAAAGACATGTTTCATTTTTCAAAAAGCTATTCAGCGATACAAAACTCGAATCACCCTCACACCCATCCCTACCCCATTGTGGTGAAAATGGAAGTTGCTCCAAAATCGTGATTGGAAAACCCTATTTTTTTCCTGGTTTTCCATGACAACATCGAGTGATCTGACTTTATTGTTGATATAAAACTTTCTCACACATGTCGCTGGAATCGAAAGCGTGTATTCGTTTATCAATAAGTTAACAACTACTTTTAGCGTTACCCAGGAACAACGACGTGGACGTAGTAGTTTTTGTTCCCATCGGGGTGCTTGTTTTAAGTGAGTCCCCTAGCCTCTCACCATCGGAGGGGTTTGTTTTACGTGAGTCTCCTAAACATTAAACATGTGTTTTTTCTTTTTTCGATCCGATGTGTAATTTCTCGAGATATTCGCAAAAATCAAGTCCCTTGCGATTACAGCGCCATCTATCACGAATCGAAAATAAATGTTTCAGATAAAAGTTACTTATTTTTTTATGAGGAATCCGAATCTGCAATAAAAAATAGGGGTTCCTATTTACAATTTCAAAGTTGCCCCCACCCCCACCCCAGGGGATAGGAGTGAGGGGTCGACTTTGGTATCATTGGATGACCCCCTTCCAGGCGAACAAATTTTATTGAGAACTTTTTTTGATCCGATGCGTTTTCGAAATATGTCAATGTCTTCAGATAAATCGGCCACCCTGTATATCAGGTGTACAAGTATGAAATGCGGATTTCAGACAACAGATGGCGCACAAATGCAGAAGCATATGGTGAACATGTTCCATCGTAAGATACGTGTGAATGATGGTTTCGGCGTTTCAAAAGGGGTGACTTCGATGTTGCAGATAAGGAACGTGGAAAGCCACCAAAAAATACGAAGATGTGGAATTGCAAGCATTATTGGACGAAGATGATTCGCAAACACAAAAACAAATCGCCGAGCAATTGGACGTTAGTCAACAAGCTGTTTCCAATCGGCTACGAGAGATGGAAAAGATTCAGAAGACCGGTAGATGGGTAACACATGAATTGAACGACAGACAAATGGTAAAGCACAAAAATACATGTGACATTTTACTCGCTCGGTACAAAAAGAAGTCGTTTTTGCACCGTATAGTTACAGGGGATGAAAAGTGAATTTATTTTGAGAATCCCAAGCGTAAAAAATCATGGGTAGACACAGGCGCACCATCCACATCGACCGCAACACCAAACCGCTTTGGCAGAAAGACGAGGCTCTGTGTTTGGTGGGACCAGAGAAGCGAAGTCTATTATGAGCTGTTAAAACCTGAGGTGTAACATGGTTACAGCCATGAGCGTAGGGATCAATGCAATAATAATCGATGCAGTATAATAGAGGCACACTCTCCGGCATCGATTGTTATTTCGCACGGCTGTAAGAGCCCGAAGAGATTTTAGAGTATAAGAACACCTGAGCAACAGACTCGGTACAAGAGTACCGAGGTTTGCGGGCAATAGGCCATCGAACTTGTGCGAAAAACGGGCTACGTCACACCGTCGGAATTCCCTCGCTGACGTAAACAGCGGGTCAGCAATCGGCTGGCCTTGCTCGGAGGCGAGGGGAAGGCGGTGAGCGTGGCAGCGGCGGGTCGCAGAAGCCGATGAGATGCGTTAGATTTTGAAATTATGATAAAAAATAGGCAGAGGGGACTGAGGAGAGGGGAGGCCTATAAAAGGTCGGTGCGGGGAGAGAGCAGCCTTCTTGGCGTAGAAACCTGAATCTGGAAGTACAGAAAAAAAAAACAATAAAAATTATAATTAAAAAGTGAAAATTCGGAAGGCAATTGAAGATAAGTGAAAAAAGGTCGGTGTGTACTCGATGAAGTGAAGCAAGGGAGTGACACCCCGAGGCCCGTCGAAAAAGGAAATAAAACAGGCGAGAAATAGCAATTTAATCAGGAATAACCAGTTGCGTAGTGTATAATGTGATCGATCATAAAAACTTAGTTAGTCCATAAGTCAAAGTGCATAGGTGCGTAGAATTAATTCATACGATTAAGCGAGTCATCGCAAAGAGAATAGGATTAAGAGGATAAGTTTAAGCATATAGAGTAAGTGCAGCGAATTAAGCAGATAATATTTAAGGAATAAAATCAAAAAGTGTGGATTTTAAACCTGCGATATAGATAAGAGTCGCCAAAATCGTGTGAGTGGAAGAGCGAAAGAGTGAAAGTGGAACAGGAGTGAAAGAGAAATAATTATAAACAGAAGTAGTATGTGTACACCTTTGCTCCATCCCACTCCTTCCCCCCCACCACGCGGCTACCCCCACCACCTCACTTTTCCACTGCCGCGCTACCCACTCTGCTTGGCCAGTGTCGGTAACGTGGAGATGGTAAAGTGAGGTGGTGTGGGTACCTTGGTGAACAAGGAAGAGTAGAGATAAGAGCAGGATAGAGCAAAGGTGTACACATACTTGGAAAAATAAATAAAATTATGTACTCACCACCGCAGCTGTTGTAGGCATCTACCCTCCTGCCAAAGCGATTTTAAACTCCTGTCTCTCGAATGTACTCTCCCCCCCCCCCCCCCCCACACACACGCACGCACGCACGCACGCACGCACGCACGCACGCACGCACGCACGCACAGCGTCATGTCTTTAATTCATTACTATGTCCTCGTCAAAGCCCTCGTCCACGGCATCGATATCGTAGCCGATATCTACCTCATCACCGAGGGCTTCTATAATATCCGCCGCCACGTCCGCGCGTTCACCGTTCGATAATCGAACCCGCGGAACGCTATCGCCGGCAAGAGGTCGCATCATGACAGCGATCAAGTCATCTCTACCGCACGCTTCTTCAACGAGCTGCTCAATACCTGCAATATCCACGCGTTCGAGTCCGTATATGGAAAACTCCATGACAAGAACCAGCAGCATACTTGCTAGAGGCTCCGGATGAAATAGGTGAGACCAGTCGATGTAAATAGTTTCGCCGAAATCGACTAACAACACCTCGCAGTACCCATCAAAATCCGGGTAAATCACTTCGCCGCGGACAACGCTATTGAAACGAGGCACAATACAGGACATGCCGATATACAGCTCCCCAAGTTCAATGGGTCTTCCACGACGTTCCACTAAATACACGCTACGTAGGAGCTCTTCCAGATCGTCGTATGCATCGCACATTTCCTGTGTACGCAGGAACACGCTCATCAGACTCTCGACAAACATTAATCGGCACCAAAACGCGTCGCTAAAAATCTCCTTGCCATATCGTGGATACATATTGCTTTTTATTGTTTGCAAGAAGGATGCCAAAGACAGACTAAATGTTCGAGATGCTGCTAGAGAGTATCACGGGCATAAAGATAACACCCTCCTATGAATCATAGCTAGGTATCCATCACTTTGAATGCAACGAAAGCGGTTTTCGAGCATGCATAGCCCTGCGCTATGCTCCTCGCAAAGCGCTTGCTCTGCAGTAAAAGATATAGAATATGATCCCTCACAGAGAGAGAGAGAGAGAGAGAGAGAGAGAAAGACTTTAATTATAATTCTCTAATTATTATGCTATAAAAATAAGAGACACAGTAAGATCAGATATTTTTTAATTAACCAATATTGTATGGAAAGCACTTTACACATTTACCGTCGTATGCAACAGCCCTGCAAACACGGTAATCCACGCTCGGAGATTCCTTCACCGTTAATTTTATTTTTATCGCTATAACGGAATTAATTTGTATTATAACTTGTCATCATAGTGTACTTCTGAAAAAAGAATGAAACAACTATTTAATTGAACGCACTGATCAATAAAAAACATCGTGTACAGAATAATCGATATTGTTTTAC